>CM074721.1:552965382-554165382 GCA_037306005.1 Rhinophrynus dorsalis
ACCACCAAAGCATAATGTTTCCACCTCCATGTTTGATGGTGGGGATGGTGTTCTTGGGGTTATAGGCAGCATTCCTCCTCCTCCAAACACAGTGAGTTGAGTTAATGCCAAAGAGCTCGATTTTGGTTTCATCTGACCACAACACTTTCACCCAGTTCTCCTCTGAACCATTCAGATGTTCATTGGCAAACTTCAGATGGGCATGGACATGTGTTTTCTTGAGCAGGGGACCTTGAGGGTGCTGCAGGATTTCAGTCCTTCACGGAGTAGTGGGATACCAAGTGTTTTCTTGGTGACTATGGTCCCAGCTGCCTTGAGATCATTGACATTTTGACAAGATCCTCCAGTGTAGTTCTGGGCTGATTCCTCACTGTTCTCATGAATTTGGAATCTGACTGGTTAATTGCTTCTGTGGACAGATGTCTTTTATACTGGTAACAAGCAGAGATTAGAAGGGAGCGCTCCTAATCTCAGCTTGTTACCTGTATAAAAGACACCTGGGAGCCAGAAATCTTGCTGATTGATAGGGGTCTAATACTTATTTCACTCAGTAAAATGCAACTCAATTTATAACTTTTTTTGAAATGCATTTTTCTGAATTTTTTTGTTGTTATTCTGTCTCTCAATGTTCAAATAAACCTACCTTTAACATTATAGACTGGTCATTTCTTTGTCAGTGGGCAAATGTACAAAATCAGCAGGGGATCAAATAATTTTTTCTACCTATCTATCTATCTATCTATCTATCTATCTATCTATCTATCTATCTATCTATCTATCTATCTATCTATCTGTCTGTCTGTCTGTCTGTCTGTCTGTCTGTCTGTCTGTCTATCTATCTATCTATCTATCTATCTATCTATCTATCTATCTATCTATCTGTCTATCTGTCTATCTTTCCATCTAGTTAGCTATTTGTGTTCATCTTTCATGTCATTGACAGTCAACTCACTTAGGCCTCGATCCAAATTTTGGAGACGGATGTTTTTTCTGCCAATGGCATTTCTTCCAGCACAGTAAGTTATTCAAATGCCTGGTCTGTAAAAAATACCGGTAAAAAAAAGAGCCATCGTGTATTAACGTTAAGAGGTGTTTTCATCTATTTAAAATTATGAAAACACTGTAAATAGCAATTCAAATGTCTGAATTAGTCAAGGAAAGGAGATAAGGGACTCAAGTTATCGCATGAAAATCAGCATCTACTTTTTTTTAACCTGAGTCCCTTATCTCCTGTTTAAACATCCGACACAGACGCTTCAATTAAAAAAACCTAAGTCCTCAGTGGATGTATTGATAGGGAGCTCTAAGCCCCATATCAATACATCCAAAGTATAAAAAATATGTCAGATGTTAGTAGAATTAACCCTATGAGTGACAGTGGGGTATAATTACCCTTCCGGGAATTCATAGGGTTAACCCGACTAAGTTAAAAAAAAATCACATAACAAGTAACACTTACCATTAATCCTGGTGTCCAGAGGTGTCCTCAGCTTCCTCGTCACCTTCTTTCCTATATTCTGTCCTTCTTTCTTCTCTTCTGTCAGAAAACAAGTTTAAGTTTAAAAGCATACATATCCAGCACACTAATACATAGTTTAACCCCTTGAGTGCCTCAGGGGTAGACAACGCATTGCAAAGCAATGCGTTGCGTACCTCTATGGGGCCCAAAGGGTTAAAGTATGTAGTAGTGTGCCAGTTCTTAAAATACAAATGCATTCAAGTACAATTAGAAAATGAATTGCAAAAGTTATGAAATCATCCAGAAAATGTATTTGTGCACCAAAAATAACTCATCTCCCAGCCAATCAATTTAAAGCACAGCCGTTCAAAGCTGAGAGGTATGTAAGCATATCCCAGCCAATGGCTGTGAGAGAATTAGCCCATATATAAGGGCAGTCTCAATTCTAATTTCCTCAAAGCGAAGTGGCCATCGGCCCATGGACATGGAGGGGGAGTGGTGCGTAATACTGTTTCCACAGCCGCCTTAGCGTCCGCACACAGCGGCGGAGACAGCTACTACATATATTAATGCTAAATATTATTTCATTTTACTTATGTCAATTCTATTTTCTTTACGTATTATCCTCCAAGTTTGCTGTAACCATCTCAAATGTAGTGGGACCACTCCTAGGAGCTATACGGTGTTCGTGTATATCCGTTACTAAACAATACTTTGGGGGGAAGTCCTGTAGAGATGTGTCACCACCACCACCACAAGTTTTAGATTGCTGCCCCGGAGACACATGAATTGATTTCTCCTGTGATGATAACAGGTTCAGAAATATTTTGGATGTTATTGATGATGGTTGTGCTTCTGATGGTGTTGCTGCTCATGGGATAAACCTGTTGATTTCTTTTTTTTCACTATGATTTATGCTAGTTTTTTTTTTTAACTATTTGATCACCTGTGTATGACCCTGCTCAGTTTCCTGACTACACCTCCGCTGATCCCTGTTTGGTACTTCCTGTTGATCTCCTGTGTATGACCCGGCCAGTTTCCTGACTCCTCTCATCTTAGGTGCTTTGGAATTGCTAGTTCTACAGTGCCAGTGCCTCCTTGGCTACCTACTGTGTTCAGCTTTCCACAGATTTCTGCTTGGTCTGAGTGAGTACCCTTCTTAGTTTACTTCTGGAGTTTGTTCCTCCCTGGGGAGTAGGAAGTAGGGTTTGGCTACACGGAATTATTGCGGGCCCCCTTCGGCTCAACCGGAGGGACCAATCTGGCTTCGTGGCCAGTACCTCTAAGCGGCTCAGCCGCAGCACAACTCCATATAGGCAACCACCGCGCCCGAGCTACGTCCCCTATCATCGCACTCTAGCATCTAGCTCCCTACTCCCTTGTTGGAGGAGGCTGATCTTCGGTCTCTATATCTTGGGTTGTCTCACTTTCTAGTAGACCCAGTTGGTACGAGTCTGTCGTACTAGTAGGCTACTTACAGGTTCAGAAACATTTTGAAAGTTATTGATGATGGTTGTGCTTCTGATGGTGTTGTTGCTGATGGGAAAACATGTTGATTTCATTTTTTTTCACTATGCTTTTTTTTTTTTTGCCCTACTATTCTTCTTTCTCATTCTCCATAATGCAACATATCTTTTTATTATTTCATAGAAAACACATTAAATAATATATTGCCAGACGTGGTTTTCCCCATGTAACAGACTAAATATAGCATCTAAATATCCAAAGATCTAGCTACTATCCTTTTGACAGAAGTGCACCGGTCAAATTAAAAAACTAAGCAAAATCCCACTAAATAAGGATTTTTTTAAGTAGAATTTTACCATTGTATTATTTTATTTTTTTTATTGTTATTCTTAAAACTATTAATACTGTTAATATTGTTGATCATTCATCACCTCAACACCTCTTTTATTAGTCTAATTGTCCTTATATTCCTCAATATATACATGTGTATTATTATTATACATTTACATATATTTTAGGAGCGCTCTCCTTTTTTATTGGGTTATTATTTTATAGAATCTGATTCCACAAATGTTGCTGATCATAACTTGCCACAAATGTATCACGCTTTGGAAGAAGTTCATACATTTTATGCTTAAATTGTGGGTCCAGCATGTGTATTCCTCATTGTTTCACTATGAAAAGATGCTGAGCAAAGTATACTACCAAAGTATACTACCATGTCATTCACTAGATGTTTCATGGCTGTGTTGTCAGTATTGTAAGATTGATCAGCCATGATCATCCTCAGGTTTTTCTACAGTAAATATATCAGTGGTAGAATATCACTAACTCTGACCCTACACAACTAACCAGAAAGGTGGCCTCCACAAAAGGTTTCAGCATCTCACATAAGTCACACATTAGTTGCCATTAACAAGGTGACAAACATGTCCCATTCAAAGCCTTCCAGTTTTGCTTTGTATTCTAGCTAATGGCCTTATTCTGCTTTTACAAATGTTCTAGCATGTACACTGTTGAATTCCGCCTGGTGGGGACTTCTATTTTCAGCTGTTGATGGGGAAGGTTGTTACGCTCTTGTATAGAATATAATATATTTGTGAGCACTGTAGGAACAGCTTAAACGGGCACAGATTTTTTGGAAATAATTAGCATCTCTCTGAGGGTTTTGGATTCTGTGAGGAATTTAGTCACAATTAAATTTAGGACATGGGCAAAGCAGGGTACATGCACCATATCACCTAATTTTATGGCAGCTATTATGTTGTAGCCAATATGAAGACATAAAACAAGGAATGGGGTACAAACCATTTCTCTATCACCTACTTGTCATGGTCTGCTAAATAAGAGGACCAGGAGTACTGAGTGAGAAGGAAGTTTGTCTCCTCCAACAAGGGATAGCAGAGCAAGTAGCTAGAGTGTGATGCTAGTGTAAGAAGCTCAGGTGCATGGGTTGCCAAGGAAAGGGTTGTGCAGCGGCTTGGACGACTAAAGGCTAGCTGCGAAGCTAGATGTTGTGTCCCCAACAGAGGAGATGAAGGGTGACCCATGATAACCCCCACCAAGATAAACTATACAAAACTATCCCCAGGGAGAAAAACATACACTCCAACTGGAAACAGTAGGTACTCACAGTGGCCAAAGGACAGGTTGTCCCGCAAGAAGGAACAGCAGAACAGGAACAGGAAGAGACTGGAAATCTGGATATGTATAGCAGAACAGCAGGCAAAGAGTGGTCTAGAGGTACGGGTCATACACAGCAAACAAGGAATGAGAGTCAGCAAGCAAAGGGTGGTCTAGAGGTCGGGGTCATACACAAAATATCTGGAATAATGCAAGGTGCTAGGCAGAGGCTGAAACAAGAATCAGTATAGACGCTATAATTACTATTCATACTGAGCATGAAAAGGGCGCTCAGAATGAGGCATGGATGCAGGCCTGAAGTGCACCACTCTATGGTATAACATGGATAGTGCTGGACAGAAACAGGAGAAAGGAGCATGGGCAGATGACACGGGAGGAGCATTGGCATGACACTACTCTAGTTTATTTAATCTGTGTGGGATTTTCTCTCAAAAGACTTCATCCACAAAGTGATGTGCCAACGGTATGGTCTACCCTGCTGCTGTTCTTTAATAGTACTGCCAGTACCAGAGGCTAGATTACTGGCTGCCACCTGATGCTTCAAGTTATTGATGCCCACTTGTTGGAGGGAAACCCAGTGAGCAGTGACAGTCCTGTTAACAGGTAAATCTTCTTTCTTTATGAGGTTTCCAGCTCTTTTCTCAGCACATGAACCAACAGATTGGACAATTCTAGCAAAGTCATCCTTGAAAAATAACTGTGGCTTGCTATATGCCAGCAGGGTGCAACACATTTCATCACTTCTCTAAAACCTTGGCTTTCTACAAAAGAATGATGTAGCATGTCAACTGCCAACATTTTGTCAACTTTGCCATTCCACAGGCTTACTTTGGGATTATTTTTGTAACGTTTTTTTGTCTACTTCCCAAGATCTTTTTACATTTTAGAAGAACTCTGCCACTTTATTGCTTTAACAACATGGCTTGTGGTGGTGGTGGTGGTGGTGTTGGTGGCAAGTGTAGGCCCTCTATGACCCTTGTTAACTCCAACAAATTCAGTCATACTCTTCTGTATTTGACATTTGACGGGAAGCAGTAGGAGCCATAGGTGTTATTGAAAATGAAGGCAATCGGGTTCACTCTCTGACACATCAACAACACAACTATTATGTGCCCAACTTTTAATAATACTTCTAC
Source organism: Rhinophrynus dorsalis (assembly GCA_037306005.1). Classification (NCBI taxonomy): domain Eukaryota; kingdom Metazoa; phylum Chordata; class Amphibia; order Anura; family Rhinophrynidae; genus Rhinophrynus; species Rhinophrynus dorsalis. The sequence continues at coordinate 552,971,089 of CM074721.1, forward strand.
AGTTGCTAGACTTTGCACGTCTGATATACTGCTGCTGGGTTGTCTCCAATCTGAACGGTGTGGTGCAGGTGGGATCTCAGTGAGGATGTAACTAAGTGTGATCCTTTCACATGCTTCTTATACAAATAACAGATAGCAACATGTTTGGATCTTAAGTGAAGTATCTTTATACTACAGATTTTATGAACTGAGGGGTTCCTGAGTTCCTGCTATGAGGGCTAGATGTTGCAATAGTAGCAGGTGTCAAAGTTGCTGCATTTCCTGCAGCAGCAGCAGCAGCAAAAGTACTCATTATGACTAAGGTGGTAAATTACTCACAATAGTGTGATTGCACCTGGGTGGGGGTCGGACTTGGAAGTGGTGTCAATGCTGATGATGACTGACAAGATGATTATGTATTTTTAGGCATGATTACTTATCCAGAGTCAGACTTTCCAATTCCTTTCTCAAGTAAGTTATATACCAACACAGTACTCCTTTTCAATGGTCATTATTTCTCTCATTCTCAGTTTCATTTGTATCAGCAGAAGATGATACAGGAGGGATTTATTCCAGATCATAATTATCATCAATATTTAGGTCATCCTCAGCATCACCCTCCTCTTCTTCCCCACTACTTTTATATACCTCTAGACTTTTTTGTTTTTTTGAAACAGATTTGTTTTTACTTTTCCCCTTAGAGGAATTTTCAAAATGTTCACTATTACTATCAGGACAGGTGTTGTACTTATTAATCTCACTGTCAGACACAGCAGTTGTTTGAATTGCTACAACTTCCTCCAGTATGCTGTCAACACTATAATGTGATTGCCTGTTGTCTTCAGTGTTTTTAAATATTTTATTAATACTGCTGTTTATACTTTTACAAAAAGCCTTCTCATGTTTTATTTATGTATTATTTTATTTTTTTTAAGTCTCGTCTGCAAAAAACAAAACCTAAAATACACCCTGTGCACCTGTTGCTTCACCTTGTTGCCTGTAGCCAGTGTCAAGAAGATTGCAACTTCTGCCTTGTCTCTCTTCACTGAAGTCTTATTTTTGTTTTAACTACATATGACAATAGACCCTGCTAAATATGCTGGCCCCTCTTCTTATGGCTTTTGTAGGAGTCGGTTGTTAGGGAATCCACCGGGCCCTTGGCTCCTGGAGGGACCTGGGGGCCAGCCCCTTTCCCACAGACTATGGACTCTATGCATGGGGAAGCAGCTTTCCCAGATTCCCAATCCCCTCGTGGGTCTAAGTCACCCTGGCTTCTTGGTGGGCACAAGATGTCACAGAACAGGACTATAACATTTGAAATATAGCTCATTGTATTGTATATTGTGTGGTATAATGTAATAATGTGTGGTGTTACACTATAAAGTCTGTAAAGGCATTTGGCGGAATGGGGGTTGGGCAAAGCTTGCAATATACTTCAGGTCTGTGCTAAGGAATGATTGTAATGTTAAATGATTATTGCTGTGCTTCTTTGACCAATCAGGGGAGGTTAATTACAATCCAGTGAGAATGTCCCTTTTTCAAGTCTTAATTTGCATGCTTATCTTGATAAGGGTGCTGGTGACTGATTGGTCAAGCATAGAAACACTGTTCCAAGTCCTAGTTTACATGCTGATCTTGATAAGAGTCTCTGTAACTGTATATAAGCATTGTGTTTCATTCAATAAAGAGAACTGATTCTAAAACAGTAGACTAGTCTTTCCTGGTGACTGTGGGGAAAATTGTGATATTCCAGCAGAGCAGCTTTGCTCAGGATTGATGGAAGCAGCGACTGACGGGGACACCCAGACGGGGGGTCAACTGGTACCGTCACATTGGTTTCAGTTGAACTTTTCTGTCTATTTACTGGCAGTATGCAAATTATTCTTCTCAGTCAGTCATTTAGTCACAGAGGCTCAGACAGTTCACGAAGGAAATAGGATCCCCTACCTGTCTCTTCTTAGACAAACAAGACTTTGGGGTATTTGGGGTAAATCACCTTTCTCCCTTCACACTCCCCAAGACTCCCCTAACGTACAGAACAAATTGCCCGGCCAAAAGACTCCTTAAATTAAACTCCAACTCCACTTTTTGCCTGTCTTAATTTGGTCCAAAATTGTGCTGCTTATCTCTCTCTGTACCATAAACAGAATTCACCCCTTTTATAATATCCTGGTGGGAAAAGAAAGGATACTTTCTACATGGTGGGGAAAGTCAACTTTATCATTTATTTCAACGTAATGCACAAATGGTCTCTTATGCTTTGAATTGCATTGCTCTCCAAAACATTGCCATGTGTGATCATAGCACTACACAATGTTCAATGGGTTGAGACATACTTCAACATCCTCACCTCAGAAAACAAGTGGGAGTTCTGGCCTTAGATTTAACCAAAGACATATTAGTGCATTCAAATTCACAGCCAACTATCAACCATTTCAGTGCTGTGTATCACGGTGCCCGTGATTCTCGTGCAACATTCTTACTTTTGGGTTTGTGTTTGGCTGTCTCTTATTGGTGCTAGCTGGCTAGCCCCTCCCAGGGTTAGCCTTTATATACGCCCTTCTGTCACTAGGCCGGTGCCTTTTTGTGGTGTTCCTGACCTTACGTTATTCTGTGCTCCTGTTCCATGTTGATCCGGTTTCTGTCTGACCTTGCTCCTGTTTTGCTCCTGTGTACCGACCCACGCTTTGGCTAACTACCGCTCTCTGTGTACCGATCCAGGCTTTGACTGTCTACCGCTCTCTGTGTACCGACCCAGGCTTTGGCTGACAACCGCTCTCTGGGTATCGATCCAGGCCGTGGCTGACTTCCGCTCTCTGATACTGATCCAGGCATTAACTGAATTACGCTATTTGTGTTGCCCTTGCTATTATTGTCAGTCCTCTCAGATTTGTTGCCTCCGGTTGCGCTACTCTCTGCCTGTGACTAACTGTGCCCTCCGTTAAGTACTTCCAGTCAGTGCTATCCGGTCACTAAGCGGTTACCATTGCCTACCCACTATTTGCTCAGCCTGTGACTATCTGTGGCCTCCGTTAAGTACACCCAGTCAATGCTATCCGGTCACTAAGCGGTTACTGTTGCCAGTCCTTTACCTACACGCAGTCTGTGTTTCCCTGTGGCCTCCGTTACGTACACTCAGTCTGTGTTATCCGGCCTAGCGGTTACGTTGTCAGATCATATCGCTCACTCACCCTGTGACCCGGTAGAGCCTCCTCAGTTCCTTGTTGCTCCAGATATCAGGCTGCCTTACCCGGTATTCGGTAAGGCCGGTAGAGCCTTGTCGGGCTATTTATATGAAGGTATCCAAAGGGTTAAACAGAGAACCACTCAGGTTGGATTTCTTCACTTAAATAGGTAAATGACAGTATAAAATAATTCGAGAACTTTATCTTTAATATGTATTGACACGCTACTTCACAGTAACGAATTGATCACAAGAATCAATCCTTCATATTTGTGCAAAAATATATATTTTATTAAAATACAATATATATACAAGTATCAGCAACAATGAAATATATAAGTGACTAGCAATTATAATAGGTACATAGAAAATCAAACCACACTATTTATCATAAAGCTTACCAGCGGTGCAAGGGTTAATCACACATAGGTATATTCAGAGGTATAATAACAATAATTGCATTCAGCAGCATAGAATAGGTTAATTGATTGTTACAATTAATATAATACAGTTGGCTGCAGGGTCTCTTAATACCTCTGCCCCAGAAACTGTATAGACTATGCCAATTATGATGTAAGGGGTATTGTGAGATGAATTAAATAATTCCTCTAACAATTCCTTGTATCATATATCAATAATAATTAAATTTAGGGAATGACTGGAATAAAATCTCAGATTTAAATCACTATAATTTAATTATCTACTGAATTCAATATTGAATACCTCTGAATAAAATATATAGATTGCAATTAATATAGTCAAACCAAATCACACAAATAATCTACTTAGAATTTCTTCATGCAACATTTATCATAATTTTGATTACAACAACCTATATATAACCTATAGGCACCCCAAGGGTTAATCCATACGTTTAAAATAGATGCCACACCCAGCAGTTATTTTGTCTATTGAGATAATACCTTCAATTACAAAATATAAGCCTGGCACATATACAGAGAATTCCAAAGAAAACACCACTAGCAACAGACAAGTAGCGGTTAAAGGGTTAATAGCTGGATTCAAAGACTATCCTGTTTCAAATATTGACTATTATAATCTTCCCAGAATCACAAAATATTACTCTAGGAATACCAAGATTAATATTAGCTAATATAAATAACCCACGCTATATACTGTATTACACTGATTGGCAATTTATAACATTTCCCAATAATTATATAGATTCTATTATTTCCAGAATTTAATAGCTAAATCTAGCTTATTATAAATTATCCCAAATGGTTGGCCAGACCACTTAAGACAATTATAAAACTATATTTCTTCAAACAGAAGAAAAATTGTGAAATTCTGGATTAAATGAACCTAAATGAATAAATGATATAGTTACCAAAGTTTCTTTGTATTTCTCTGTGAGAGGCAGGGTTAGGACTTCTCAGCAAAACCTTCTTTTGTCAGGAATCACCCATAAGTTCGTATTCAGGAAGTCACCCAAGAGACCTTTTCTGTTTCAGCCAGTTAAGTTTAGTCAAAGACCCTTAACTAAGAGTAATTGGGGATTATATTTGCAATTTTTGCCTTATCAGTTATCCCCACCTTTTTCCAATGATTGGACAAAGAGCCATCTCATTATACCGTGACATCACCGGTCTGCCCTGATTGGATATTAATATATCCCTAATTATTCAAGGAATGCGGATAATCCCAGTCATAATGCTCTCAAGACTCTAGGTGGAGCTCTTACTCTACTTAAATTTCTTACATATAATCAGCTTTTATGTCATCAATGATGTATGTAAGAGGTCATGAAACGTCATATAAATTTGTCATTTCCTAGACGTTTTCCTAGAGGAGGATTTTTCTCATAATATAAAATACTAAGAATGTCTGGCCAAACTCACTTCATCACCATAAATGTTGGTCAGTTATTTTTCACTCCCTACCTTGGACTAATGGCTCATTGTTCACATATGATGTAATTTGAACACATTTTAAACAGAATTTCAGCTAATTCTTACAATTAGAATTAACCCTGTATGGTCCCCCAGAACAAAGTCTCTGACAGCCTCCACAGTTTCTTGTCGTACCAGATATCAGGTTGCCTTACCCGGAATTCGGTAAGGCCAGTAGAGCCTCCTCAGTTCTTTGTCGCACCAGATATCAGGCTACCTTACCCGGTATTCGGTAAGGCTGGTAGAGTCTCCTCAGTTCCTTGTCGCACCAGATATCAGACTGCCTTACCCGGTATTCGGTAAGGCTGGTAGGGCCTCCTCAGTTCCTTGTTGCATTAGATATTAGGCTGCCTTACCCGGTATTCGGTAAGGCCGGTGGAGCCTCCTTATTGTATTGTAATTTATTTGCCCTGTCCTGTTTGTAGAGTTTGGACCCGTGAGGGCCTTGTTGCGCTTTATTTTGCCTAATAAAGCTTTTCTATTTTATCCTACCAAATTGTCTGAGTGTTCAATAAAACCGTGACACTGTGTTTATGTTCTCTTGTAACAATTAGGCCTGTGAGTATTAAAACTCAACTTTTATTAGTAAATTTAAATACATTTGTCGTTCTTAATTCTCCTTTGTTTTAAAATAAAAGGAGAAATGAATAATTAAAACAGTGTGATGACAGATTATCCACTGCCAATCATCACACATTAAAAAATGACTTATCAACTCAGGGTACTTGACACCAAATAGAAATATATTTCTTTGTATATCATATTGCTTAAATATGCCAATAACGATCCTGATATGAGTTGCTATATTAGTTTCTAGGCTTTAATGATTGAACTCAAAAGTAGAACAAATTTGAAATTTTAGCAAATTGATATAAGAGGAAAATACAGAACTAGATTAAGTCACGTTTTTCCATAGTCTGGTTCAAAGTAAAAAAATATATCTCCCGGGGTGGAATGAGCAACCCAGCACACACTATTTATGTATTTGTTTTAGATTTTAACTTACATTAATTGCATTAACACATAGAGCTACCTAGTACAAATGGTAAGAATGAAAAGCAGTCAGTCACTTTTTAACACAGTTTGCTTGGAGTAAAAAAGGACTTAAAAAGATTAGCTACTAGGATGGGATTACTAACCCAGTACACAATGCTTAAATGCTTTCAATAAATGCAGCATTAGGCTATTAGTGTGAAAAATTATTGCTGGGGTGTCAAAAATGCCCCCCCATTTTTTCCCATTTTTTTAAATCCTTTTTGATTCCACTGGAGACTATTAAAAGTGACTGATTGCTTTTTATTATCAGCCTGAGGCTGTTACACAATGCTCCTACTGGTGCAGATAGGGGGACTCAGAGTGGGTGGGGGACACAGTGGTGGTGATGGTGACAGATTGCCTGGCTCCACTTTCTTCAGTATAAAATAACCCCATCTCACTGATGGGATTCTGCTGCTGGCATTGGGAGTGATTGTCTCTCTTGCCTAGAACAATCACTACTGCTGCTTATGCATGAATCATCCTCCACAACAGCAGAAGAACTCCTCCAAACTATTTGGTCCATTGTTATCTCTCTCTCTCTCTCTCTTTAAAATTGCCTGTATGACATGATGGAGCTCTGAACAATGTTCAGTAAAGGGTGAAGTTCAGGCCTTTTATTCTATGATAGTAGGAAATCACACACCACAGAGAAACACAGATGGTAACTGTTAAACTTCTCACAAGAATATTTCAAGAGGTGGAAGAAAAGTGGGGAAAAATGGCTTTTCTATGGGTGAGATTTTCTGCAGGAAAAAGGGCAACAAAATTATTTTTCATGTATTTTGGCTGAGCTTCTGTAACCTTGCTGATTGATTATGCTGTCTGTGCTGATCTATTGCTCTGCTACCATTACTGTTGCCTTCCCTTTCCTGGATCAGGCTGAATCAGCTGACCTCTCTGTTTTGCTTATCTGACTGTTACTAGCCAACCCTCCCAGGGTATTTAAAGCAGCTTAACTCACTTCCTGATTGTCCTTGTGTCTGATTCTGACTGCAAGCGCGTTATCCTGAGTTGCTGATTATCTGTGCATGATCTGGCTTCCTCTGATATCCCTTCTGGTTCCTGACTCTTGGCCTTGTTCTTGACATTGCTGACCTCATATTCTTGACTCCGGCTTGGCTGAGTACCTGTCTTGTTTCCTCACCCCGGCTTTTCTTTTGGTTTACACATCTGGATCACGATTTTGCTTTGTTTGCTTTTGTTATTTCAATAAAGTTGTTTTGCATTTTACATTTTTGTGTCTGTCTGGTTCCTGGTCCTTAACAGTACAACTGGGCCATGAATTCAGAAGGCTCAGACAATCCACCAAATGATTTTCAGGTTGGACCAGGTAGACCACCGCATGGACCAGTTTGCATTAGCCCTCCAGACTTTGTTGCTCCGTACTGCGCATCTGACTCCACCACCTCAGTAATTCCAATGTTGATAGAGGCCTTCTGGGTGTGACCCTAACCAGAGCAGAGGTTTCCTGAACCAGGTCGGTATCTATATGGAGATGGTACCACAGTCCTTTCTGTCTGATAGGAGTAAGGTGGGACTTGTGATTTCCTTACTCTCTGGCAGGGCCTTGGCATGGGCTAATCCCCTTTGGGAGAAGCAGAAACCTATAGTACACAATTAATCTGAGTTTGTGGCATCCTTTAAAAGGGTATTTGATGTACCGGGCCCGCCACCTCGACTTCCATCCAGCAGAGTACAGGGACAGTTTCAGTTTATGCCATAGAGCTTTGTAGCCTGGTAGCTGAGGTTGGTTGGAATAATGAGGCTCTCATGCCTGCTTCCTCTAATGGGCTTTCAGATACAGTTAAAGATGAGATTGCAGCCCGGAACCTCCCTAGAGATTTAGAGGAACTGGTCTCATATTGCATCTTGATTGAGAGACCTTCCTTCAGGGAGTGTCTGCAGAGGCATCCCATCCATTTAGCCTCGAGCTTTTCGTCCCCACCCGTGCCTCCCTCTCCTCCCATGCCTCCTAATCTTGAGACCTCAGGCGATGTGGATCCCATGCAGCTTGGGTTCACTCAGCTTTCAGTTGCCTAAAGGGCCTTTAGGAGGAGGGAAGGCCAGTGCCTTTACTGTGGTAAGGCATGGCATATAAAGCGAACTTGCCCAACACGTCCGGGAAATGCCCGCACCTAAGGTCCTATAGGAGGCAGACCTTAGGTGGCTCCTCAGCGTCCCCGGCTATTTTGAAGGATAAACCTCTAGTCTCCATTGGGATCTCTTGAGGTGAGTGTTCCATTATTACAGAGGCACTTATTGACTCCGGTGCAGCAGGACTCTTTATCGACAGTACCTTCAACCAGAAGCACTCCATTCCATTGCAGCTCTGTACTAGTCCACTTGCCATTGCGGCGATTGATGGCATACCCTTACAGCCGCCGCAAGTCCCCCATGAAACCACTCCTTTGTCTATGGCTATAGGGGCTCTCCATCACGAAACTTTACAATTCCAGGTGATCCACTCTCCTCACTATCCTGTGGTCCTGGGTTATCCATGGTTGCACAGACACAATCCCATGTTTTATTGGGTAAGGGCTGAAGTCATGGTATGGTCACTTAACTGTTCCAAGATATGCCTAGCAAAAGTGGTGAAGGTGCTAAGAACATCCCTTCTCTTCGCTGCCTGAAGACTACCAAGAGTTCTGGGATGTATTTGCTAAGGACCAGGAAAGTGAGCCCCCCCCTCACCGCCCATAAGATTGTACCATTGAGTTGCAACCTCCTCGAGGTCAAGTCTACCCTCTTTCTGTCACGGAGGATATGACCATGGAGGAGTATGTTGCGGATGCGCTGCCCTGGGGGTTCATCTTCAAGTCCTCTACCCCACTGGGGCCAGCTTCTTCTTTGTGAAGAAAAAGAGTTGAGAACTGAGACCCATTATTGATTACTGGGGGCTCAATCTATCACTGTCAAAAATGCCTACCCAATTCCACTTACTACAGAGCTATTCGATCGGTTAAAATGGTCCAAGGTGTTCACTAAGCTCGATCTGTGAGGGGCGTACAATTTGGTACGGATAAAGGAGGGCCACGAATGGAAAAACTGAGTTTAACACCAGGAGCGTGCATTACAAATACATTGTAATGCCCTTAGTCTCTGCAATATTCTCTTAGTTTTCCAGGTATTCTAAAATGATATCTTCTGGGACATGCTTCATCAATGCGTGGTGATATATTTAGACAACATTCTGATCCATTCCGCCTACATGGAAAGCCACCATGCAGATGTAGCCAGAATTCTGCAAAAATTTAGAGAAAATAATATAGTTTGTAAATTAGAAAAATGTGGGTTCCACCACAAACAGGTCACCTCTTGGAGTACGTAATTTCAGGTGTCGGTTTCACTATGGAGCCTGAGAAACTCTTGGCTGTTCTTGAGTGGCCACAACCCGTAGGTCTCCGCTTCCTTCAACGTTTCCTCAGGTTCGCTAAATACTACTGGAAATTTATCTGCAATTTTTCCTCGATTGTAAAACCTCTTACAGACATGACAACAAAGGAAGGTAACTCAACGCACTGGTCTACGGAGGCCATCATAGCATTTGAGGCATTAAAAGTCGCCTTTGCCGCAGCACCCATTTTGGTACACCCAAAACCCAGGCTCCCATTCATACTTGAGGCTGATGCGTCTGATACAGGAGTAGACACCCTCTTGTCTCAATGTCCTAATCCTGAGTGCCAGTTACACCGATATGGGTATTTCTCAAAAAAGCTAAGTCCTGCAGAGTGCAACAATGAAATCAGTGACCATGAGTTACTGGCAATAATACTCACTCTCAAAGAATGAAGGCATATGCTTTAGAGAATTTCAGTGCCAATCCTAATCCTCACGGATCATAAAAACCTTACATACCTGTACGAAGCTAAGCGCTTGACTCCAAGACAGGAGAGTTCATTATGGACTGTAGCTGGGTTAGTCAGGTGACAGGAAGACCAATTAGTAAAGAGTTACAGTAGTCAAGACGGGACATGATGAGTGTTTGGATTAGAATTTTGGTAGTGTCTTCTGTGAGAAAAGGTCGGATTCTAGAGATGTTGCAGAGGTGGAGGCGGCATAAGTTGGAGATTGACTGGATGTGAGGAATGAAGGATAGGGCAGAGTCAAATGTGATCCCCAGGCAGGATGCTCTAGGGGTTGGTGTGATGGAAGTGTTGTTAACAGTGAGGGTAATATTTGGGATGAGGCTGGTTGTAGATGGAGGGAAGAGAATTAGTTCAGTTTTGCCAAGGTTAAGTTTGAGTTGATGGGAGGACATCCAGGAAGACACAGCAAACAGACAGTCAGATACTCGGGACAGGAGGGAAGGGGAGAGGTCTGGGGAGGAAAGATTTATTTGGGTGTCATCAGCATAGAGATGATGGTGATTTTATTAGTTTTCCAAGGGAAGCAGTGTAGATTGAGAAGAGCAAGGGTCCCAGTACTGATCCTTGAGGCACTCCAACAGACAGTGGGAGGGGTGGGGAAGTAGAGTAGGAGTAGGAAACACTGAAGGAGCGGTTGCAGAGATAAGATGAAAACCAGGAGAGTGCAGTGTCACAGAGACCTAGGGAGTGGAGGGCTTGGACGAGGAGTGGGTGATCAACTGTGTCAAAGGCGGCTGACAGGTCCAAGAGAATGTGTAGGGAATAGTGGCCCTTTGACTTTGCTGAGAGCAAGTCATTGGCCACTTTAGTGAGAGCAGTCTCAGTGGAGTGATGAGGGCAGAATGCGGATTGCAAGGGAACTAGCAGGGAATGGGAGCAGAGGAAATTAGTGAGCCGGTTATATGCAAGGTGCTCAAGGAGCTTGGAGACGAACGGGAGTAGAGAAATTGGCCAGTAATTTGACAGTGAGCTGGTTGACAAGGAGAGGTTGAATAAGTGAGTAAGTATTGGTGTTAGTAGAGGGGAGAGTTCTTGAGTGAGCTGAGATGGGATTGGGTCGAGAGGGCATGTGGTTAGGTTTGAGCGAGTGAGGAGAAGGGAGACTTCATCCTCGGTGACAGGTGGGAAGGAGCTTAGTGTGTATGTGGGAGAGGCGACAGGGCTGAGCTGGCTGGGTGGGGGTGGGAGTGATGAAATGTCATGTCTGACAGATTCAGTCTTGTCCTTGAAGTGGGTGGCGAGATCTTGGGCAGAGAAGTTAGTTCAAGATGTTTGTGTTGGTGGGCGTAGAAGAGATGTGAAGGTTGAGAAAAGGCGTTTTCGGTTGGAGGAAAGATTAGAAATTAGAGAGGAGAAGTATGACTGTTTGGCCAGGGAGAGGGCAGAGCTATATGAACAGAGAATGAATTTGTAGTGTGTTAAGTCAGCTGTAGAACGTGATTTCCTCCAGTGCCTTTTGGCACTGAGTGAGCATCTTTGGAGGTATTGCATTAGTCTTGTGTGCCAGGGTTGTAGTGGGGTTGTGCATGAGTGGCGTGGAGTTGCAGGTGCAGCTATGTCAAGGGCTGAAGTGAGAGTGCTGTTGTAGAGAGCAATAGTTTTGTCTTGGCAAGTAAGTGTGAAGATGGGGTTGAGAAGAGGCTGCAGAGATATGTAAAATTGTTGCAGATCAAGAGTATGCAGATTTCTCCTTTTAAAAAGTACATAAATTATGTGAATGCACTAAAGGAATTAGTTGGAAAATGTGGTTGAACTATGACGTACTAAAACGTCCAAACTCGGTCTTGTCCTTTAGTGTAAGAAAGTCCTTGTCTCTAAGGGATTAACTGATAGCTGACAAACAGATAGGAGATCCTACATTAGAGCTGAGAGTGAGCATGATGTTGACGGAGCTAGAGACAGACATGACATCAGTCAAAACTCAGACAAGAAAAAGACAACCTTATATTATTGTTATTGATGTAACGTGCTGTCCTATGCAACTCATTGCGTAATGAAGCTAACAGTTCTGTTGTGTACTGTGCAGCAACATTGAAGAGGTCAGGGGAAAGATCTAGGAAGAAAAGTTGATGGTAGTTAAGTCATACCAAAGAAACTGCAACTTGTTCAGAAATTGCTGATGATCCTTTCCCTACTGAAGAGGCTATTTGTAAAATTAGGCATTTATACCTATTCTGCACTTAATAAGTTTGAAGTTAGAGCAGCTTATATTTTCCTTTATTCACGTCTATTTCACTTTTACAATAGTGATATCATTCATTGTTTTATTTGTTTTGACAGGGAACAATTAGTTTAATTCCACTATTATTGATCAGGAGCGCCACTTATTTTATTATTATACTATTATTTGTAAATGTAAAGGCCTGATAATAGTAGAAAAATCCTAAGAAGATGATTAGGAGTCAAACAGTGAAGGATTTATTAGCAGTAAGACCATCTGCTGTGAAATAAAATGACTATATCACCTGCCCTGGGTAAGAGGATGAAGTACAAATGGGGGAAAGGTCATGACCTCAGTTTGGTAACCATGGAGGGTACAGCTGGTCCTATGATGTTCAAGAAGGTATTTCCCAGTGAAACAGTGTCTGGAGTAAGGGATCCTAATATGTAATATATCTATGACATATAAGGTGGGATTTAGAAGGAGGTATAATTCTCTTTAAGAAAGTAAAACGCTAATTACACATAAATGCTGACACATAAATACAGCACACTACTTTTCATTGTTAGTGGTGCACCTATGTACAGTCATGCAACAATATCATCTTAAACAAAGGCTAACTGGATTTTTCTTCATATTAATATATTAATAAATTAATATGTATTAGTTTATCATCTATTGATATGAAACATGCATATTAAACATTCTCTCCAATGCTGATTGCAGGTATTAAGACCCTCCTGTGGCCTTCAAGTATTTACTCTGATTAGGCAATGTGTGATGACAACCAGACTCAAGTCACAAAGATTCTACTCCTGGGATTCCAAGGTTTCATCAGCTTCAAAATTCCACTCTTCACAGTCTTCCTATTAATCTACATTGTGATATTAAGTGGAAATTTTCTGATCATCTGTTTAGTGACAACTAGTGATCATCTTAAAACGCCTATGTTCTACTTTCTCAAACATTTAGGCTTTGCTGATATCCTTGTCACCACTAGTATTGTTCCAGTGATGCTAGATATCATATTACATGATGGAATTACAATTTCTCTAGTTGCCTGTGCAGCCCAACTATATTTTTTTGGTGTTTCTGTAGTTGTGCAATGCTTTCTTCTTGCAGTGATGTCGTTTGACAGATATCTGGCCATCTGCAACCCTTTGCATTACAGGTCCATTATGGAGCCCAGTGTTTGCTTAAAACTAGTTATTGGGTCTTGGTTGTTAGTATTTATTCTAACATCCAGTGAATTGATTGCGGCGAGCCAGCTACACTTCTGTGGTCTCAATTACATTGACCATTTCTTCTGTGATTTTGGACCACTTGTGGCACTGTCTATTTCAGACACCTCAGTATTAGTCTTGCAAGACTTTATATTTTCCGTAGCCATGATTTTTGTGCCATTTGTTTTCATCATTATATCCTATGTCTGTATCTTCATCATGATTCTCAGGTTCCCATCCAGTATTGGAAGAAAGAAGTTTTTCTCCACCTGCAGCGCTCATCTTACAGTTGTGTGCACATATTATGGAACATTGATTATAGTTTACATGGGTTCATACATTGAACAGTCTTTTAACATAAACAAGCTTCTATCTCTGTTTTACATTGTGGTTACACCGTTTCTGAATCCCATCATTTACAGCTTGAGGAATAAGGAGATCAGAGGAGCTCTGAAGAAATACATTAAGAAGATTAGATGGACAGTAAATTATAATGTATGTTATGTAACACAGAAATAATAAATTAAATAAAAAATATTTAAAATAAAAAAATCATAACTTGGGTCACTTTAACTATAAATCAAATTTTTTTTAATTATAATTACTAAAACACTGTTTGTCATTTAAGATGTTCTCTATACATATACAGATGAAACAAAGCTTATCAGCTTGAGATTGCTGTCAGTAGTTCCTTATAATACATGTAACTGAGATGTTGTAGTTATACTATCATTCAAAAGTTTGGGGTCACTTAGAAACGTTCTTGTTTCTGTTATGGGAGCAGCTTGACTGTATGGTATGTAGGAAGTGCCCATCACACCAATCCAAATTGTGGGAGGTGCTTCAGGAACATGGGGTGAACTTTCTTTGAGTTGCCTCAACAAATGCTAAAGAATGCCAAAGAACTGCAAGGCTGTAATTGCTGCAAATGGAGGATTCTTCAACAAAAGCAACGTTTGAAGGACACAATTATTATTTAAATTAAAAACCATTATTTCTAACCTTGTCAGATCCTGACTCTATTTCCTATTCATTCTGCAACTCATTTGATGGAAAACAAGGACATTTCTTAGTGACCCCAATCTTTTGAACGGTAGTGTATGAAATAATGTATTTGAAAAGTAGATTTTCACATTATGCATGTATTTCTATAGCTCACACAAACAATGAATATGCATAGAAGAAGACAGAATGAGAGTTTTCTTAGTTCAAAACAGTAAAGAGTGGGATAGAGATATGAAGATGGAAACCAATATCATCATCACTACTATCATGGTCATATGAGTCTAAATCTCATTTATCACAGGAAGATCATAAAAATGGTGCATCCACTCTGAACATTAGTAGCGTTGATGGGAATATCAGTGACAGTTGTATGGGGCAGGAAGTGGTGGACATAGTTCCTAGTTGTAGCTCCCCCCACCCTGAAATCATAGGTGAGGAATTATTTTTCATTTGGGACTGTACATCTGTCTTCAGTTGCAATTTTCACACAATATGACAAGTTTGTGAAGAGAGAGAAGGAGGGATCACATTTTGGACCATCTTTGCAAATCTCCCCTAATAAAGAACATGCAGTATAACAGCACTAGATGTATGTTAGACATGTTGAACACCACAAGCACAAAGAAAAAAAAATCATGTGCTGCTGCACAAAAACACTGTGATCCAAAACTGCACACAAAGGTGTGTGAGGCAAGTGCAACCCCCCACTATAAGCCAGGATAATATCACTGTTGTTCCCCCCGGTGCCCTCAGGGTCCTTCTCTACACTGCAGATTTTGCCAGTAGTACCAGCAGCAGACAGAAAATCTTCATATGTGAGGATCTAGTAACATCTCCAGACGTAGCACATTGTATGGTGAGAGGACCACGCATGTCAGTGATGTGGAAACAAATAGAATTCTGGGACAAGGGAGAATGTGATGACTTTTTACCCTACTTATAGTAGGGAGGGTAAATTATTTGTATTGAGTATTATGACCATTTGGACTTGGCCACATTGACTGGCATCATCTGATTTCTTGGGTAATGGTTTAACATTGTCAACAAAAACTTCAAGTTGGTGGTTATGTTGTGTCTGCAAACAAACCAAATGTGATCCCTGTCCTTCCCCTGTTTCATAACACATCCACACACTGTGCACTTTGCAGTTGTAGATAACTGATCATTCCTTTCCTGCTCCAAAGAAAAATATTGCAAATACCATGATTTTAGAGGAGATGGAGAGGAGAAGTATTATGGTGACTGGGATATGACTGGAATTCACCTTAACTGGTGGTGGCTTTTGTGATGCTGTTGATTCTGCCTCAGCACTGGAGCTAGTAAAAAGCATAACCACTACATGTCCCATGTCACTGCTACTGCTATACCCACCACCCAGTCTGTGGTGGTGATGATCCAAGTCCAACTCACATCACCATTACTATTGTCCTGTGCATGGTGGATAATCATATGATATTTTATGTTCAGATGATTCAACAACAGGCACTAAATTAGCAAACACCATGATGTCACTGGTGTGTGAGTGGCTGGCATTAGGGATGGGTGAAATGTCCTGTCTCAAAAGTAAAACAAGGGAAACTGGCACTTCTTGTTGAGCTGGAAATTTCCTGCTAAAGGGCAAATTTTCTACTTTTTATGGTCTAAGAATTGCACTAAAGTCAATTGTAAAGCTAAATTTCATCCCACCACTATGAGTATTAGCATGGTGCTAGTATAAAAGGGTATCAATGACCCATAGGTTTTCAGTCTGTACTTGTGAATTAGAAATAAATTAGTATACTGTGATTTCTAGTGACCTTATCCACAAAAAAACAAATAAAATACACTCTTTTTGAAGGTGTTAGAGTGTTGTTGGAAATAGACACTGCCAGTTGTTTTCTGGGTGTGAGTGTGAAGAAAGTAGAGTAAATAACCTCCATAAAATGTATGTTAGAGTAATTGATAAGCCAGCCAGCCTGAAACTAATTGACTCAACATTGACAGGTACCAGATAGCAACACATCTGACTAATGCGGCAATCAAGACAAATCTATACAAGGGAACCAACTTGATACACTGTGTGTACCATCCATAAAACAGCCACACTCCAATACATCCACAAGAACTAAAGAGACAAGGAAGGGAAGGATATACTGAGGTGTGGTACTGCACTGGTGTACCAATAATGCCTGACTACTGTATTATTTTACTATGAGCTTTACAGACATTGTTTTCTGAAGTCAACTCAACTCTGTTCTGTAGAATACTGTAAAATACCACTGCAGTAGTTCTTGTGTGAGAAAAATAATTGTGACACTATCCAGTAGTGTAGAGACAGAGATGGGGGAGTGAGTTGCTTGCAAGTGTAGTGAGTGTGGGCGTGTGGGTGTTAGTGAGTTGTATACAGTGACAATGACTGAAAGGGATAGCCTCCCAATCTGAAACAACTGATGCTGAGGAGTACCCTGAATAATAATACAAAAAATGGACACTTCTCTGCCTACAAAATAGATGTGAAACCTGTGCAGACATTTACACCACGGACAAGATACCAATCCCAAACACCCAGTTACACCATAAGATCAATGGTACCTTCACCTGTAAATCATCCAATGTAATATACCTTATCATGTGTGCAAAATGCCCAACAGCTCTGTATGTGGGGGAAACGGGACAACCATTACATAAGAGGTTTAAAGGGATAGTATTATTTCAAAATTACTATCCCTCATATTGTAGCCCTTAATAAACTGAGTTAAATGACACCAGCAGCATCTCTCAAACCTTTCAAAGTTTCCTCTCCCCTGCTGTCCGCGTTCTGCTGCCAGCAGGGGAATCCGGTCCCGGGACAGGAGGAGGCTCTTAAACAGACTTAACTTGGTTACCAAGCACACGTACAAGACTGTTTCAATTAATCATTTTTCCTTCCATAACGAGATATCGGCTCTGCTGAAGAGCCTCCTCTTGATTCAGAGACCGGAAACTTTGAAAGCGGCTATCTCTTAAACCATAAAGGATTGAGAGATGCCGCTGGTGTCATTTAACTCAGTTTATTAAGGGCTACAATATGAGGGATAGTAATTTTGAAGTAATACTATCCCTTTATTTCCCACAGATACAGTGTTAAAATCAAAAAGACAGAGTGTCACGGTTTTCAAGACACTCAGACCAGTTGGTGAAATAAAACACAGTTTTATTAAACAAAAAAATAAAAGGAAGGTTCGCCCTCTGTAGGCAGCACTGAGTAATAACAAAGAGGCAAAAATAGGACCAACTGTCACGGTTTGTTAAGACTCTCAGACGCAAGCTTTGGTAAAAACACAATTTTATTGAAACGATTAAGATAATCCCATAGGGTTTTAAACACACACATACAATACATATAATGAACAATACAGACTCTACCGGTCTTGCCAATATACCGGGCAAGACAGCCTGGGCAATAAAGAATAAAAGGCTCTGCCGCCCTTGCCAAAATGCTGGGCAAGGCAGCCTAACGGAAACCCAAGTAGTAGGCTCTACCGGCCATGCCAATATATCGGGCAAGGCAACCTAACTCAATGCTTAAGGACATAGGCTCTATCGGCCTTGCCAATACCGGGTAAGGCAATCTCAGGATGGAATAATGTAAAAGGTTCTACCGGACTTACCAATATACCGGGCAAGGCAGCCCAAAGGAGTACCAATATAGGCTCTACTGGCCCTGCCAATAACGGGTAAGGCAACCTCAGGATGGAAAAATAGGTTCTACCGGCATTACCAATACACCGGGCAAGACAGCCCAAAGAAGCAGTAATCAATCACCATGATCATAATAGCTGTCAGATGGCAATGACAGTCAATAGTAATCGATAGATTGCAAGAGCAATGGTTTGCCCTGGTAGTCTGTACACTGTATCACTAAGTACTGATGACTACTAGCTGTCTAGGACTGGACAGTGCACAGTGAATCAAAAGACTACCGGGGTAGCGACACAAGGAAGAAAACCAGCGTCCTTACATTGGGAACCTTCAGCAGGACATAGATTAACCCACAGGTCATAGAGTGAACCAACACCCATGCGTTGGTATAAACAAGATATAGTGAGCTTAATGGTGGAGCGAACCAGCGTCCGCACGCTGGGTGCCAACAGACTGTATCGTATAGCCGCAAGGAAGGAGGAGCGAAGCAGCGTCCGCACGCTGTGACCAACAAACAGTATAGTATAGCCGCAAGGCTTAAGGAGCAAACCAGCGTCCGCACACTGGGACCAACAGACAGTAAAGTATAGCCGCAAGGCTATGGAGCGAATCAGCGTCCGCACGCTGTGACCAATAACCAGTACTGTATAGCTTCCAGGCTAAAGGAGCGAACCAGCGTCCGCACGCTGGGACCATCAGACAGAATGGTATAGCCGCAAGGCTTGTGGAGTAACCCAGCGTCCACACTCTGGGACTACAGACAGACCAATATAGCCGCAAGGCTTGTGGAGCAACGCTGGGACTAACAGGCAGTATATTATAGCCGCAAGGCTCAAGGAACGAATCAGCGTCTGCACGCTGTACCCAACAACCAGTATAGTATAGCCACAAGGCTTGTGGAGCGAACCAGCGTCTGCACGCTGGAAACCAACAGAGAATGTCGCCAAAGCGACCGAAGCAGAAAGTCACCACAGAAACAGGAACCGGACCAGGAGACGAACAGGAACCAGCAAGGACGATCAACCGGATCAGGAGCGGCAACGAATACGGCCAGCAGGAAACAGCAACCTCTGAAGACTCAACTGGAATTGGCACTGGAACCAGCACTGCAGACAGGAGACTCAGGAACAGGATGAAATCAGGAACTCAGGACAACAGCAAAGCCCAATCAGCTTCTGAGCATGGTGGAAGTGGTAGCTATCAGAGACACCACGAAAGGGCAACCAAAGGGTGCCCAGACACAGTTTAAATAGGCAATATGAGGCGGGCTAAAGGCAGACAGCCAATAAGAGCCCCCTTCTGGTAATAGACATAGCAATTCAGCAATCATGGGCACCGTGATACTAATATACAGATAATAACTTAACAGCTCAGGCACATAACATATACTAAGAACAGAGATCCAAGGGTTAACACAGTAATCAGTCCGTCTCAGTTGTGGTGTTTGGCACGCCCAAGGTGGTAATAGGCAGTTAATGGTGGAGAAAACTCAACACCCAAAGTTCATAAAACGGAGATAACTGTTCAAAAAAAAGAACCTGCGACCCAGAGCCTGCTGAAACTTGAGCCTGTAGCTACCCCGGGAGTAATAACGGAAGCAACCGGATTGCTAGAACTTGAGCCAATAGCCCCCACGGGCGTGATAACGGGAGCAACTGGATGGCAAGAGCTTGAGCCAATAGCCCCCACAGGCGTAATAACAGAGACTAGCACAGTAGCAGCTAAAGCCCTAGGGCCTACTCCGGGCGCGGTAACATAAACCAACTATACTGCAAGGAGTGGAATAAACCGTTGCCTCACAAGGCTACAATGAAACGGCTCAGCAGTAATAGTGGCTAGAATGTAATGGCTCAGTAAGAGTAGCAATACTTTGTACCAGACTGGAGGCTCAGAATCGGAGGCACAGCTCTGCATGGGTTAACGGCTGCAATAGCAGGAGTACAGTTCACTGGAGATAGTCAGAATGCCACCTCGGCGACAGCAGGAAGATGAACAGTTGTCTGGGTTGGTGAAACCGGTACAGGTCACAGAGCGGGAAAGTCATCCAGGCTGGGTCAAATCACGGAGCAGGTTCTCAGACAAACCAGATCAGGTCACGAGCAGGAACGTCAGCCAAGCCAGGTCGAATCACAGAGCAGGTTCTCAGACAAGCCAGATCAGGTCATGAGCAGGAACGTCAGCCAGGCCGGGTCAAATCACGGAGCAGGAACACAGGACGTAGTCTAAGCAAGCCAAATCGTTACACCGGAATCAGGAACACAGGAAAACAGCACGGCAATACTGGCTCAGGAACACCATGAAAGGGCACCTGACAGGTGCCAATGTCCAGGTATAAAAAGGTCACCAGGGGAGGGTCAAACAGGCTCAACCAATAGGAGCGCGGCACAAGTGAGAGTGACAGAAAGAAGATCACGGGCACCGTGATAGTACCCCCTCTCAAAGGCCCCCTCTCCCTGCAGGAGGTATTGGCTTCTGGGGGTATTTAGAGTGGAAGTTGCGCAACAGTCTAGGCGCATGGAGGTCCTTATGATCTGCCCAGGAATGTTCCTCAGGGCCATAACCCTTCCAATGGTCCAAATATTGCAACTTCCTCCTAAATCTCCTAGAATCAATGATACTCTGGACTTCGTACTCCTCTTGGCCCTGAACGTCCACCGGCCCAGGAACTACTGGAGTGGTAGTGTAGCGGTTTCAAACCAAAGGTTTCAATAGAGATACATGGAACACATTATGTATGCGCATAGAGGCTGGGAGCTCCACAGCGTATGAGACAGGATTCACCTTGCGGATAACTTTAAACAGACCAATGAACCTATGAGCCAGCTTATTGGAAGGCACCGGCAAGTTAAAATTTCTGGAAGAGAGCCATACTCTGTCCCTAGTGTTGAGCGAGCACCCCGATGCTCGGGTGCTCGGGTGCTCTGACCGAGCACCGCCGGAGGCTCGAGTGCTCGGCCGAGCACCCGAGCCCCATTGAATTGATTGGGGCGACACGAGCATTACACCAGGCACCCCCTGCTCTGATGAGGGGAGGGTGCCTGGTCAATGCCCCCCTTCATCTCCACAATGCCCCTCTTCCACAATGTCCCCCTTCATCTCCGCAATGTCCCCCTTCATCTCCGCTATGCCCCCTTCATCTCTGCAATGTCCCCCTTCATCTCCGCTATGCCCCCTTCATCTCTGCAATGTCCCCCTTCATCTCCGCTATGCCCCCTTCATCTCCGCAATGTCCCCCTTCATCTCCGCTATGCCCCCTTCATCTCCGCAATGTCCCCCTTCATCTCCGCTATGCCCCCTTCATCTCCGCAATGTCCCCCTTCATCTCCGCTATGCCCCCTTCATCTCTGCAATGTCCCCCTTCATCTCCGCTATGCCCCCTTCATCTCTGCAATGTCCCCCTTCATCTCCGCTATGCCCCCTTCATCTCCGCAATGTCCCCCTTCATCTCCGCTATGCCCCCTTCATCTCCGCAATGTCCCCCTTCATCTCCGCTATGCCCCCTTCATCTCCGCTATGCCCCCTTCATCTCCGCAATGCCCCCTACCTCCAGTCCCTGGTGGTCCAGCGGAGCGTCTTCAGATCTGTGCCTCCTTCGGCACAGATCCCCGCCACCCGAACATGCCGAGCGAGCACATGGCGGTACTCGTACGAGTACCGCCATGTGCCGAGCAGAGCGATGCTCGAGCCGATCCGAGCATCGGCCGAGCATGCTCGCTCAACACTACCTGTCCCCAACCTGGAAGGAGACCGCTGGCAGCCGTCTACGATTGGCATGCCACTGTTGTCGCTGAAATGACTGACCGAGGGTACTCTGAACCTGTGCTCAAGTGGAGCGAAGCTGCTCGATATGCTCATCCAGAGCTGGAATCTGTTGCGACTGAAATAAGTCCGGGAGCAGGTACAGCTGGAACCCATAGTTGATGAGAAACGGGGAGCTCCCGGGCAATGAATTAACTGCACAGTTCCTGGCGAACTCTGCCCACGGCAACAGGTCGGCCCAATTGTCATGATGATCGCACACAAAGCAATACAGGAACTGCTCCAGTCGCTGATTGGCACGCTCAGCGGCTCCATTGGTATGGGGATGGTAGGCAGAACAAAAGGACAGTTGGATGCCCATCTGACCACAAAATGCCCTCCAGAATCTGGACACGAACTGGCTCCCACGATCAGACACCACCACTCTGGGTACCCTGTCCAAGCACAACACTTCCTTGGCGAAAATCATAGCCAACTCCTGGGTCGACGGGAGACCAGAGAGGGGTACAAAATGAGCCATTTTCAAGAATCTGTCGACCACCATAAGAATAAATGTGTACCCCTTATAGACTGGCAGTTCTCCCAGAAAGTCAATTGATATATGGGACCATGGCCATTCACCATTAGGCACAGGTTGGAGTAGGCCCACTGGGAGATGCCTGGGGGTCTTGGCACGGGCAAAGGTGGCACAGGCTGCAGTGAAAGCAGAGCAATCAGCTCTAAGGGAGGGCCACCAAAACAACTGTGATAGAGACCATATTAGCTGATCCCTTCTGATATGCCCAGCAGCCTTAGATGAATGGTACGTCTCTAACAGACGGGTATGGAATGACTCATCCACTTAACACTTGCCCATAGGAGTTTCTGGGGGAGCCCTTGCTTAAGACACCAATATTTTCTCCCCCAGTGGCGAAGTGATGCTAGTACGTACAGTAGCCAAGATACGATCAGGATGAATAATAGGTACTGGTTCCTCCTCCCTCTCAATGTCCGAAGCAAACTGTCTGGACAGCTCATCTGCCCTGACATTCTTAGAGCCAGGTAGATAGGACACTACGAAGTTGAATCGAGACAGAAAAAGTGCCCACCTAGCCTGTGGTCAGTTAAGATTAATACTGGGTTCTTAGTGCCCTCCAAAAGGTGACACCTTCTTTAAGTGCCAGGATAATAGCTAAAAGTTCCCTGTCGCCAATCTCATAATGGTTTTGGGTACTGGAGAGTTTTTTTGAAAAGAACCCACAGGGCTTCAGGGAACCACCTGCCACAGGACGTTGGGAGAGTACTGCCCCAACCCCAACTTCAGAGGCATCAGCCTCCAATGTGAATGGTAGGGCAGGATTGGGGTGAGACAGCACTAGAGCAGAAGAAAAGGCAGATTTCAGAGTCTCAAAGGCAGTCTCAGCTGCTTCGGACCATTGAGAGGGATTAGCACCCTTATGTGGTTTCACAATAGTAGAAAAGTTCTGGATAAAACTCCTATAATAATTGGCAAAGCCCAAAAAGTGCTGGATGGCCTTTAACCCCTTGGGACGAGGCCACTGTAGGACTGCTGCCAATATTTCTTGGTCCATAGCAATGCCATCCTTAGAAATCACAAACCCCAGGAATGGTACTTGGGACCTATGAAATTCACATTTCTCTAGTTTGCAAAATAATTTACTTTTACGTAATCGTAACAAAACTTCAGAAACATCCTTAACATGCTGTGTAAGGTTGGCAGAGTGAATCAATATATCATCTAGATATACTACCACCCAGGATTGAAGCATGTCTTGAAGGATGTCATTAATGAACTCCTAAAATACTGCCGGAGCATTACATAAGCCAAATGGCATTACCAGATATTCGTAATGCCCTGATCTGGTATTAAATGCCGTCTTCCACTCATCCCAAGCCTTGATTCTGATCAGGTTGTATGCAGCCCTTAGGTCAAGTTTAGTGAAGATGGAAGATCCTTTCAACCTGTCAAATAATTCGGTTATGAGAGGAATGGGGTAGGCATTCATTGGCATAAATTTGTTCAAGCCCCGGTAATCAATACATGGCCTAAGCTCACCATTTTTCTTTTTCACAAAGAAGAAACCGGCACCAGCTGGAGAGGTAGACTTGCGAAGGATCCCCCTCTTGAGGGCATCCTCTATGTATTCCTCCATAGCCCTGTTTTCATCGCAAGACAGTATCATGGACCCCGTGATTCCCTGTCAATCTTTGACTGTGTTGCTTTTGCATTGGAGGAGGCTGATTGGCCCGCCCAGGATGTTCCTTTTTATACTGGCTCTTGGGCACTTGTCAGTTGCCCTTTCGTGGTGTTCCTGATCCTGCACCTCGTTGCTGAGTTCCAGTGTCTACTGTGTACCAACCTGGCTTTTCTGACTCCTCTTCTGATCCTGCTCCGTGATTGACCCGGTTCTGGCTGACGACCCTGCTCCGTGATTGACCCGGTTCTGGCTGACGACCCTGCTCCGTGATTGACCCGGTTCTAGCTGACAACCTTGCTCCGTGATTGACCCGGTTCTGGCTGACGACCCTGCTCAGTGATTGCTCCACTCTCCGGCTGTTGTTCCTGCTGCCGTATCGATCCGGTTCCGGTTGACGCTCCTGTCCTATGTGCTGTTCCGGTGTTCCTGTGTTGCTCCGGCAACATTCTGAACTGTTTAGTATCTCGCTGATCCTCTCTCTCTCTTCTGAGCTGTAGCCTGTGGTTGCTTTACCATCCGCTGTCTGCTGAGCTGTTCTCTCCTGTACAGAACCAGATTAACCCGTGCAGTGCCTGTAGTCTCCGGTTACGTGCCTCATATATCACTTGCCAAGCCTCTGGTTACCCTTTGAGCCGCTACTCTCAGTGCCTTTAGACCAAGCCATACTATTACTTGCAGAGCTCTGTCTGTCCGGTGTCCAGTGTGTACCGTGACCGAGCCGGTTGGCGCTGGTAGTCTGTCCTCTCTTGCAGTGAGGATTCTGTGCGACACCAGAAGGGTGTCCTGGCTCTGGCTCACTTACGCTCAGGGTGTACGTTATATCCTGCACTTCCCAGTGCTTCGGCTCATTGTAGCTTGTGCAGCAACCGTCTATCTTGGCATCCTAAGGGTGTCTGGGCACAATCCAGTTGGCACACGCAGGGTTACTACCAATTCACGTTAAGGGCGATTCAGGTTCTGGTTACTTCAGCTCTGGCAGTAGCAGTCCTCCTAAGCCCACGGTGGTGGTATTGGCTCAACTCTGGGCAATAGGGGTGCTCCCTTGTTCTACCCTGAGAGTGATTCAGTGCAGACACTTTACTCCTTTCTCTCCATTCAGAGACTGTTATCCGGAGACTGTTATCATATCCTGGGCGTTGGCCAATCTAAGACTGAGTTACTCCAGTTGCTACTGTTAACCCTGTGGGTTATCCCCAGTTTATATATCTATCTATCTATCTATATATATATATATATATATATATATATATATATATATATATATATATATACATATATTCCTATCTTTGTATTGCACTTACTTTGTCTGTATTTGCCAATACTGTTTATACCTGTGCTGGCCCCTAGGGGCACTGTTCTATTATCCTGGTTCTATTATTCCTTACTTCATAACCTGGTCTGACTGTCAGAAAACCGTAACACACACTTGCCATTTCTTGGTGAACTGAAGAAGGCAGGCTGGCAGCACTAACAGCAGGCCACAGGCAGCTGATTAGTGTGGCAGTGACAATTCTGCCTTCTTCAGGATCAGGTTCCACAAGGACAATGCCGTGGGGGAAAGGGGACTCCCAGGGTAAGGGTAATGGTGCGGTCTCCCATGACTGCTAGTTTGGACACTTTAAATTCTTCCCCCCACCACTCCCCTAACACTAGTCCAACCAGCTGCTTCACATCACTGTTACTAGTACTACTAATACCACTCACATCAAGTTCAGCCCCTGAGTCTTCCTCCTCACAGTCACTATTAATTTGAGGATACTGATTACCCTTTAAACTCCTAATGATAACAAGCTGCTGGACCTTAGTAGTAGTAGTAGTAGTAGTAGTAGTAGTAGTAGTAGTAGTATCACTGGCAGGATGGTAAGTGTGACTTAGGGTCCCCTGCTCTCACACTTGGTATCATCTTCTCCTTCCTCCCCTCCTGAGTATTACAAGACACACAAACTGCAGCTTCAGCACTGGTGGCAAAAGGTTCAGCACTTGTGGCAGTTTCTGCACTGGTGGCAGCAGGGGCAGTACATCTGACAGCAGGCACAGCACTGGTGGGAGCAGTGGCAGTACTGGCAGCAGGCACAGCATATCTTGCAGCAGGCGCAGCACATCTTGCGCCAGGCACAGACAGCTGACCTGTCCTGTTCTCACTACTAGTACCACCCTTTTGTTCCTCCCTTGACAGTAATTTCCCCAAAAACCGTAGCGGTGATTTAGGGGGACTGGACAACATTGCTTCTGTAGTGCTCACTTCCTCCTCAGACTCAGACTCAGTGGACACATAATGGTCCTTCTAGTTCTTCATTTTATTATTTTTAATCCTTCTCATATTAATAGCAGTCAGTATGAGCTTCTCCTGCCTCATTTTTGTCTCAGAGTCACAGCAGAACAGCACAGCATGTCTACCTCGCTCTGTAGCTGCTTCCTTTGTGTTTCACTTCTTGGAATACGTCCCATTTTTATAGTGAAAAGGCGAAAAACTATTATACCCCATTGGTCCTTCACAGGTTTTATCCATCAGTCTCATTGTCGTGCTGGAGATGTGAGGCGCAGATGGCTCTCTTTTCCATCTTTAGTGATCCCCTGATCCCCTACTTTGCTTGCTCCTTATTATACCTGCACCTCCCTTGGTTCCTTCTTCAGTTAAAGTCCCAACTTTATTTTTGTTACACCACGCGAGATACATGATTCCAAAAACCTGGAGATCAGCTACTGCCCCGTCGATACAGGTTTGGATGGAGGGAGTGCAGGGAATATATGATATGGAACGACTTCATGCATTATCTACTGGCACAATGGAATCTTTTCAACCTACATGGGCCTCTTGGCATTCCTTCTGGATTGTGAGGAGGGGGAGGTGAGTTTCCTGGGCCGTGGTTCGTAAGTTCTGGACCATGGTATATCTAGGCTTTTTTTTTTTTCTCTCATTTGGTCATTGACCTGACCACTTTCTGGAAGCATATTGCCCTCATCTACAGCTCAGCTATAGTTTATTCCAAATTAAATTTCCAGGAAATTGCCACCTGGAGCAAATTTTCACGTTTTTAGTATTGGCTGATACAGATTTAGGCGACTGAATGGACATGGTTGTTGAGCTATGTTTGGTCGTTCCATGGAATGTTTGGAGGCAGATATTGGATAATTGATCCAGTCTGTGTCGCAGATATCTCGTTGTCTTGCCCGCAGTCTGGGTCACTCCATTGCTACTGCTAATATTATATGTATGATTTTCTTCGTACACAGGTGATTCTTCTTCTTCTTTCTCCTTCTTTTCTTCTTCTCTCTTTCCCCTCTTTCGTTCCTGACCTTTGCTCTTTCTCAGTCAGTTTTCTTCTTTATTTCTCTCCTCTTCTTGTCATTTTTGCTAATTTACAGGGTGGGAGATTAGTGCCCATATATATTATTGGATGATTTGGGGAAAGCACGGATTCAATTACCAGTTCATATTTATGTTTAATAGGTATAGACAGATATTAATGTTGAACCAAAACTCCTTTTTACTTTCCTTTTAATTGTACTCTTTTGTTTTATATACTTGTTGTTTTGCTCTTTCAGTATACATTATGTTTTCTGTTAATCTTGGACACATTGTTATCTCTGTAACTTAATGTCTTAATCTTGCATCAATAAAAATCTCTTGATACAAAAAAAAAAGAAAAGGTGAAAAACATGTAAATCAATGGGCAAACACTTTCTAGCCATTGAAAAAATGGCAAAAACTTTTGGCCAGTGGGTAAAAAATGTGAACATTTTAATCGTTAGTTTCAAAGTGGGTTTTTCTAGGAAAAAGTGGACAACTATCACAGTTTTGTAAGAACACTCAGGCAATTAGGTAAGGTTAAGAACAGCTTTATTGAAAATTAATAACAAAAGCAATCACCCTACTCAGGTCCAGATGAGGTCAGTACCGTGGTACTTCCCAAATCTGATGCAGGTCAGGATGGACAGAAATATCAGTTGGTAATAATAACAGTAGGACTATGATGGCTTGATCCATCGACAGGTCACTGGAACAAGGAAAACCACAACTGCACCACACCACTGAAAAGACCTACTATAGCAGTGGGTAACTGCAGGGCAGTTCCCTAGAAGACTAGGGATAGTGGAAGCAACAAGGAAAGATCACTGGGAAGTGACAGGGTCCCAGTATGCTAGGGATAGCAGAGGCAACCCAGATAGGACACTGTCAAGTGACCAAGTTCCTAGAATGCTAGGGATAGCGGAGGCAACACAGATAGGACACTGGCAAGTGATCAAGTCCTTAGAACACTAGGATTAGTGGAGGCAACACAGATAGGACACTGGCAAGTGATCAAGTCCTTAGAACACTAGGATTAGTGGAGGCAACACAGATAGGACACTGGCAAGTGACCAAGTCTTTAGAATACTA
The DNA here is from genome assembly GCA_037306005.1 of Rhinophrynus dorsalis. Classification (NCBI taxonomy): domain Eukaryota; kingdom Metazoa; phylum Chordata; class Amphibia; order Anura; family Rhinophrynidae; genus Rhinophrynus; species Rhinophrynus dorsalis. The sequence goes on from CM074721.1 coordinate 552,999,456, forward strand.
GGGATAGCAGAGGCAGCACAACAGATACTGGCAAGCAACCAGAGCTACTCACAACACAGTCTCCCAGATGACCTCGGGAGTGACAGGCCAAGCAGGCGCTGTAGCGGTATTACTGCAAGCGAGAGTAGGCGGAACAAAACACAGGGTACACACCCTGATGGGTCTGAATCCAGAAATGCCAAATCGGTACACAGAGGTGGTAACCAGTCCTAGTCAGTAATGAAATTGGATACTCATCCCAAGCCAGGTCGGTACACACGGAGATAGTCAGCCAATCCTAGTCAGCAAAGGAATCGGATACTCAGCCAAGCCAGGTCGGTACACACGGAGGTAGTCAGAAAGTCCTAGTCAACAACGGAACTGGATACTCATCCCAAGCCAGGTCGGTACACACGGAGATAGTCAGCCAATCCTAGTCAGCAAAGGAATCGGATACTCAGCCAATGCCAGGTCGATACACACAGAGGTAGTCAGCCAGTCCTAGTCAGCAACGGAATAGGAACACAGGAGCAACAGGAGCGTAGTCAGGCAAGCCAGGTCATACACGGAGCAGGAACAAGCAGCAACTCAAACGCTACGTAAAAGTACATCACGAAAGGGCGCTGAAAGGATGACAGGAGAGAGTTTAAAAAGGCTAACCCTGGGCAGAGCCAGCACCCAATTGCCAATAAGAACCATGCATGGGAAATCCCAAAAGTAAACATGTCGCAGCTGTGATAACAACGTGGTTTTCGCTGAATTTCCAGTGGGAACATGGCGAGGGATTTTGCCCACCCCTAGTCATAAAGAAACTGCAGCGATGGACTAATGGCTTGTGCCCCACTGCTTGAAAGCTGGCTTTGTATATGCTGACACTTGATCCAACATCATAGCTGGCCAGGAATGGCAGATATGATGTATATACCCTGCTTCACCCAAGTTCTCAACATGTACCAGTTCAACGAGTTGCTGAGATCTGTTGCTCTTTTTTCAGGAACTCAGTGAACATGCAAACCAAGCTATACTATACTCCCACTTTAAATACCTGTCAAGGTTTGGCTAAGCTGCTGATTGATTCTGCTGCCTGAGCCAATCTAGAGCTCTGCTGTTGATTGCTGCTACCTTCCCTGTCCTGGGTCAGGTTGAACCAACTGACCTCTCTGTGATTACTCACCTGACTGTTATCAGCTAACTCTCCCAAGGTATTTAAAGCAGCTTGGCTCACTTCCTCAATGTTCTTGTGTTGTTGCTGGCTGCTGTGGATTCTCCTGTGCTACTGTTTATCCGTGTATGACTTGGTTTCCTCTGAGGATCCTTCTGGCTCCTGACTTCTGGCTCCACAAGCCATCCGGCTGTATCAGAATTATAGCGTTCCACGCATTGGGTACTGGTTCACTCCGCAAGCTGCCCAGCTGCCTCAGTATAGAGATTGTGCATCCCACGCATAGGGAACTGGTTCGCTCCATGCAGAGTTGCTTGCTCTTTGGATGAAGGGCAATACATTGGTGTAAAGCATTACTGAGTGCTATCTTCTCCGCTGTTGGCGGCTTGCTTACTGATTTGCCTTTTTACCATTCTAGTGACTATTTCACCACCAACTAGTCACTGCCGGTTGCCCTAATTTCTCCACCTGTCAATTGGCTGTCTTGCCCGGTAAATGGTAAGGCCGGTAGAACCTGTCCTATTTTCTTGGGTTGCCTTACCCGGTATTGGCAAGACCGGTAGAGCCTGTGTACTCACCTGTATCGGCTGTCTTGCCCGGTAAACGGTAAGGCCGGTAGAACCTATCCTATTCCTTGGGTTGCCTTACCCAGTATTGGCAAGACCGGTAGAGCCTGTGTAGTCACCTGTATCGGCTGTCTTGCCCGGTAACGGTGGCAAGGCCGGTAGAGCCGTCATTGTGCTTATTTGCATTATCTTCCTGTCTAATAAAGATGTATATGTGTATGTGTATTCTACCCTACGGGGTTGCATTAACTTTTCAATAAAGTTAAGTTTTTTAACTTTTTTAAGTAACTCTGTGCCTGTGAGTCTTAAACAAACCGTGACAGTACGAAAGGGTCATGACCTCAGACAACAAGAGTGATGGTAACCCGCAAAACATCCATTGGAGAATGGATGCGCATGAGCAACGATTGGATCAGTTAGCGGTAGCAATCCAAACTATACTTGAACGTACAGTGCTTTCTGAAAAGACTGGCTTGAGTTCCGTGGTCGCCTCTGGGCAGACATCTGAGAACTTTAACTTGCCCTCAGGGGTAGCAGTCAAGGGGTTAACTGCCTCTGCCCCATTGCCACTCAGATACGATGGTGACCCTAATCTTTGCAGGGGATTTATTAACCAACTCGAAATATTTATGGAATTGACGGCTCAGTCCTTCCCTAGTGACCGCAGTAAAGTTGGTTTTATGATATCCCTGCTGACCGGTAGAGCATTGGCATGGGCCAATCCGTTATGGGAAAATGTGAAACCCTGCACTAGGAGTTTCAGAGAATTTGTGCAGTCATTTCGGAGAGTGTTCGAGCCTCCTGGTAGAACCACCTCTGCTGCTAAGCACGTTATGGAAATACAACATGACAGGCGTACGGTATGTGACTACTCTATCGAATTTCGTACCTTGGCAGCAGAGGTAGGTTGGAACGATGAGGCATTATTGGCTGCCTTCGCCCAGGGTCTAAGTGACCAAATTAAGGACGAGATTGCGGCTAAAGAAGTACCTAGTAACCTTGATGATTATATTGAATATGTCATTCTAATTGACACACGGATTCATGAGAGATTAATGGCCAAAGACCGCAGGTCGCGGCAAAAGGGCAATGATTCTAGTAGTACTTTTTGCCCACCCATCCCTCCCTTGGCTTCGAAGCAGTCTAATCTACCTTGAGAATCAGGTGAGCCTATGCAGCTGGGCTTCACTAGGCTAACCAAGGAGGAGAGGACACATTGCAGAAAACATGGGTTATGCTTATACTGTGGCAAAGATGGGCACCTACTAAGATCTTGTCCTGTACGTCCGGGAAACGAACACACCTAGGGTACCTTGGGGGACAGGCCCTAGGTGGTGTTCAGGCGTCCCCAGAATGTGGTATATTGAAACCCACCATACAGGTGGTACTTTCTTGGGCAAAACGCTCAGTGGAGGTTTTGGCTCTGGTCGACTCTGGTGCAGCTGGGTATTTCATGGATAATACCTTTGCCGAATTACATGGGGTTCCTCGCATTGAGAGGGGGACCCCACTCGCTATTGAAGCAATTGACGGTAGACCCCTGGAACCTGCTCAGGTTACCTTTGAAACCATGCCTTTGTCCATGACGATTGGGGCTCTCCACAAGGAGGAACAGCAGTTCCAGCTTATTAATTCTTCTCATCACGCAGTAATTTTGGGTTTTCCTTGGTTACAGTTGCATAACCCACAGTTTGATTGGGAAAAATGTGAAATATCTGCTTGGTCTCAGTCTTGCGTGGAACGTTGCGTAACCCAGCCGGTCAAGATGTTATGCACCTCTTCTGCTCTGCCTAACAATTATCAACAGTTTGGTGATGTATAGTGATGAGCGAGCACCCCAATGCTCGGGTGTTCGGGTGCTCTGACCGAGCACCCCCGGGGGCTCGAGTGCTCGGCCGAGCACCCGAGCCCCATTGAAGTCAATGGGAGGACTCGAGCATTACACCAGGCACCCCCTGCTCTGATGAGGGGAGGGTGCCTGGTCCATAGGAAAAGGGCAGAAAAGGATGGAAACACCACAGAAATGGTTCAGGGACAGCATAGGGAGGATGTCTGGATGCATCTTGGACTCCAACATCGCTGCTGGGAACGATCTTTCGCCCGTAGTACGCCATTTTTACAGACTGACCGTAAAACACACAAAAAGGCAGATAAAAACGACTTTAGGCGAAAAATTGTTACCAAACAGTATTTGCTGTATATTTACTTGTATATCATCTGCAAATTCTCCCAAAAATTTCCTCGATTTTTCTGAACTGAGGCCATGATTAAGAGGGAAACGTGCGCAAAGGCAAATTCTCCCAAAAATTTCCTTGATTTTTCTGAACTGAGGCCATGATTAAGAGGGAAACGTGCGCTGAGCCGACCATCTAAAACATTATGGGTGAGGGTCTGCTGCGGAGCTGACCATCCTAAACATTATATGCGAAGGCCCGCTAGTGAGCTGACGCTATAAAACATTATATGAGAGGGCCCGCTAGAGAGCTGACCCAATAAAACATTATATGAGAAGGCCCGCTGGTGAGCTGACCTATACAAAAATTGTCAAACAGCGCCCGCTGGTGAGCTGGCCCTATATAAAAATTATATCACAGGGCCCGCTGGTGAGCTGGCCCTATATAAAAATTATATCCCAGGGTATATGGAAGAGAGTCAACCATATACCCGTTTTTTGGGTGGAAGGGGTGAATGGGAATACAGAGTATTCCCATCATTGTAAATAACATATATAAAGTGAGTTTATGTTCCCCCGGGGCTTTCCTCCAGTGGAGTGGAGAAGTCAGGGGAAATCCAGGCCTTGTTCATTTTTATAAGTGTCAACCTATCAGCATTGTCGGTGGAAAGGCGGATACGCTTATCTGTTATGATGCCACCAGCAGCACTAAATACCCGCTCAGACAGAACGCTGGCGGCAGGGCAGGCCAGCACCTCCAAGGCGTAGAGTGCCAGTTCATACCACGTGTCCAGCTTGGACACCCAGTAGTTGTAAGGCACAGAGGGATCATTGAGGACGCTGACACGGTCTGCTATGTACTCCTTCACCATCTTCCAAAACTTTTCCCTCCTTGTGACACTAGGCTGCGCATCAGGGTGAGGGTGCTGGCGGGGTGTCATGAAGGTGTCCCACGCCTTGGAGAGTGTTGCCCTGCCTTTGTCGGAACTGCTGTGTGCTCCCCTTTTCTCCCCTTCTCGGTTGGCCAAGGTAGCACGTACTCTGCCGCCAGCGTTGTCAGATGGAAAATTTTGGAGCAATTTTTCGACAAGAACCTTCTGGTATTGCAACATTTTGCTTGTCCTCTCCACCGGAGGAATGAGAGATGAGAAATTCTCTTTGTAGCGGGGGTCCAGAAGGGTGAACACCCAGTAATCCGTGTTGTCTAAAATGCGTATAACGCGTGGGTCACGGGAAAGGCAGCCTAACATAAAGTCAGCCATGTGTGCCAGAGTACCAACAGGCAAGATTTCGCTGTCCTCACCAGGAGGATGACTCTCAATCTCCTCATCCTCTTCCTCCTCTTCTGCCCACCCACGCTGAAGAGATGGAACTAAAGTTCCATGGCTACCCTCTGTAGCAGAGGCAACCGTGTCTTCCTCCACCTCCTCCTCCGCCTCCTCCAATTGTCGCTGAGAAGACGAAGTGAGGGTGCTCTGGCTATCACCTTGTGTAAGCTCTTCCTCCCGCATTTCCACCTCTTCCACATGCAAAGCGTCGGTTTTAATTGTGAGCAGCGAGCGTTTCAGTAGACACAGAAGTGGGATGGTTACACTGATAATAGCGTTATCGCCGCTCACCATCTGTGTCGATTCCTCAAAATTGCGTAAAACCTCACAGAGGTCTGACATCCATTCCCACTCCTCACTTCTGATTACAGGAAGTTGAACGGAGAGGCGACGACCGTGTAACAGCTCGTACTCCACTACTGCCCTCTGCTGCTCACAAAGCCGGGCCAACATGTGGAAGGTGGAGTTCCAGCGCGTGCTCACGTCACACAGCAGCCGGTGAGCTGGCAATTGTAAGCGCTGCTGCAGCTTCAACAGGCCGGCTGAAGCTGTAGATGACTTACGGAAATGTGCACACACGCGGCGCACCTTGGTCAAGAGATCATGCAAATTGGGATAGGTTTTAGAAATCGCTGAACCACTAAATTAAATACATGCGCTAAGCCGCCACCAAGTTACGCCCATAATCACACACAACCATGCCTGGTTGCAGGTTGAGTGGCGAGAGACACTGCTCGGTCTGGTGACTAATCCCCTGCAACAGCTCTGAGGCCGTGTGCTGTTTGTCCCCAAGGCAGATCAGCTTCAGCACGGCCTGTTGACGCTTCCCCACTGCAGTGCTACACTGCTTCCAGCTACCGGCTGATGGGTGAGTGGCGCTGCGCGCAGAGAATTCGGAGGTGGAAACGGAGGAGGAGGAGCCAATAACGTAGGTGCTGGCGGAAACCCTGATGGAGGTAGGGCCCGCAATCCTCGGCGTGGGTAGCACCTGTGCCATCCCAGGGTCCGAGTCGCTCCCAGCCTCCACGGCATTCACCCAGTGTGCTGTCAGGGAAATGTAGCGTCCCTGGCCACAAGCACTTGTCCATGTGTCAGTCGTTAAGTGGACCTTCCCAGTAACTGCGTTGGTCAGGGCACGGGTGATGTTACGGGACACATGGTGGTGTAATGCGGGGATGGCACACCGGGAAAAGTAGTGGCGGCTGGGGACCGCGTACCGAGGGACAGCTGCTGCCATCAGGCTGCGGAAGGACTCAATCTCCACAAGCCTAAATGGCAGCATTTCGATGGCCAGTAATTTGGAAAGGTGTGAGGTTAGTGCTATGGCCTGTGGGTGGGTGGCTGGGTATTTTCGCTTGCGCTCAAATGCCTGGGGTAACGACATTTGGACGCTGTGCTGGGACAGGGAAGTGGATGTGGTCGCTGATGGTGCTTCAGATGGTACAGGTGCAGGGCGGGAGGTATGCGGGCCTGCGCCTTCGACAGGCGATTGGCCGGCACCGAAAACAGGGGAAGAGGAGGCAGTGGTGTGGCCTGCAGCCACAGATGGGCGATCCAGGCGTTCCTCCCACTTATTACGGTGCTTGGATGCCATGTGTCGGATCATGCTGGTGGTGGTGAGGTTTCTAGTGTTCATGCCTCGGCTCATTCTGGTGTGGCACAGGTTGCAAACTACAATTCTTTTGTCGTCCGCACTTTCCTTAAAAAAACGCCATACCGCGGAACACCTACCCCTTGGCAAGGGAGATTTACGCAAGGGGGTGCTCCGTGGAACATTTGCGGGCCGGTTTGGTGCGGTCCGCCTTCTTTCTGTAGCCACACCACTGCCTCTTCCAGCCTGTTGCGGTGCTGCAGATGGCTCACCCTCAGGACTGCTGTCATCGCTCGGCTCTACACCTTCCCAGGTGGGGTCAGTCACCTCATCGTCCACCAAGTCCTCCTCCACTTCCTCACTCTGATCATCCTCCTCATGTCTTGATCCCACCACATACTCACTCATTGACAACTGTATATCATCCTCCTCATCAAGGTCTTGAGACAGTAATAGTGGTTGATTTAATGGCAACTGTGTCTCATCATCATCATCATCCACTTCCTTTGACCTTAAATGCCGTTCACATCTGTCATCTTCTTGTGATTGGGTACCCTCTAGAGGTTGTGAATCAGGGCACAAGATGTCATGTTCCTCTGCAAGCGTGCTTGGAGAGAGGGTCAAATGAAGGATTGGTGATGAGACGAGCTCCTCACTATATCCCAGTGTGGGATCACTTCTTTGACCAGACCCTCTATGGTGGGAGGAAGGATGATCAGAGTGAGGATTATGTTGACCATACTCTTGGCTACTGAGAGTGGACTTGGTGGAAGACAGGGTGGTGCTTAACCGACTGGAAGCAGTATCAGCTGACATCCAACCGACCAACTGTTCGCAGTGGTCGGACCTCGAGAGTGATGTCCTGCGACGCCCTGTAAAATGAGACATGAAGCTAGGTATGGTGGATGTCTTTCTGTCTTGTGCTCTGGCACCAGGCGCAGTTTCTACGCGTCCTGACCCGCGCCCTGAACTATCAGGATCACGTCCACTTCCCCGTCCCTTTTTACCCGCCTTCTTCATATTACACGGAATATGTGCTGCAAATCTGCAACTTTGCACAGTACACAGAATGTGCTGCTAAACTGCGGCTACGCACAGTGAATGGAATATGTGACTTTGATATTTTACAGTTTGAAGACTTAACAGTATTTTTTCCTATTCTGAAACTGTGCACAGTACACAGAATGTGCTGCTAAACTGGGGCGACGCACACTGAATGGAATATGTGACTTTGATATTTTACAGTTTGAAGACTTAACAGTATATTTTCCTATTCTGAAACTGTGCACAGTACACAGAATGTGCTGCTAAACTGCGGCGACGCACACTGAATGGAATATGTGACTTTGATATTTTACAGTTTGAAGACTTAACAGTATTTTTTCCTATTCTGAAACTGTGCACAGTACACAGAATGTGCTGCTAAACTGCGGCGACGCACACTGAATGGAATATGTGACTTTGATATTTTACAGTTTGAAGACTTAACAGTATTTTTTCCTATTCTGAAACTGTGCACAGTACACAGAATGTGCTGCTAAACTGCGGTGACGCACACTGAATGGAATATGTGACTTTGATATTTTACAGTTTGAAGACTTAACAGTATTTTTTCCTATTCTGAAACTGTGCACAGTACACAGAATGTGCTGCTAAACTGCGGCGACGCAAACTGAATGGAATATGTGACTTTGATATTTTACAGTTTGAAGACTTAACAGTATTTTTTCCTATTCTGAAACTGTGCACAGTACACAGAATGTGCTGCTAAACTGCGGCTACGCACAGTGAATGGAATATGTGACTTTGATATTTTACAGTTTGAAGACTTAACAGTATTTTTTCCTATTCTGAAACTGTGCACAGTACACAGAATGTGCTGCTAAACTGCGGCGACGCACACTGAATGGAATATGTGACTTTGATATTTTACAGTTTGAAGACTTAACAGTATTTTTTCCTATCTTGAAACTGTGCACAGTACACAGAATGTGCTGCTAAACTGCGGCGACGCACACTGAATGGAATATGTGACTTTGATATTTTACAGTTTGAAGACTTAACAGTATTTTTTCCTATTCTGAAACTGTGCACAGTACACAGAATGTGCTGCTAAACTGCGGCTACGCACAGTGAATGGAATATGTGACTTTGATATTTTACAGTTTGAAGACTTAACAGTATTTTTTCCTATTCTGAAACTGTGCACAGTACACAGAATGTGCTGCTAAACTGCGGCGACGCACACTGAATGGAATATATGACTTTGATATTTTACAGTTTGAAGACTTAACAGTATTTTTTCCTATTCTGAAACTGTGCACAGTACACAGAATGTGCTGCTAAACTGCGGCTACACACAGTGAATGGAATATGTGACTTTGATATTTTACAGTTTGAAGACTTAACAGTATTTTTTCCTATTCTGAAACTGTGCACAGTACACAGAATGTGCTGCTAAACTGCGGCGACGCACACTGAATGGAATATGTGACTTTGATATTTTACAGTTTGAAGACTTAACAGAATGTGCTCTAATCTGCAACTTTGCACACTAAACAGAATGTGCTCTAATCTGCAACTTTGCACACTAAACAGAATGTGCTCTAATCTGCAACTTTGCACACTAAAAAGAATGTGCTGCTAATCTGCAACTTTTCACACTGAACAGAATGTGCTCTAATCTGCAACTTTGCACACTAAACAGAATGTGCTATAATCTGCAACTTTGCACACTAAACAGAATATATGAAGTTTTTTTTTTTTGTTTTTTTTCCCCCCACACAAAATAAACTGCTGCCCCCACACACAGTAGTCCTAAAAAGGACTTTTGGGTCTTTTTTTTACAAATTTGCTTTTCTTCTCCCTACACTGACTTTCCCTTCCTATCCTCATCTCTCCCTGGCTAAGACTGAGCCGAACTCGCTGGTCAGGTGCTATACAGCACCCGACCACGGGTTCTGGCCAGCCAATCAGTGTAATGCCAGCAGCCAACATGGCTGCTGGCATTACATTGATGTCAGAGCCTCCCTGCACGTTTATTGGCTGCGCAGCAGCCGCGAAACGTGCGGGGAGGAGACCCGAACATGGCGGGCGAGCACATGCGGTACTCGTACGAGTACCGCCATGTGCCGAGCAGAGCGATGCTTGAGCCGAACCGAGCATCGGCCGAGCATGCTCGCTCAACACTAGTGATGTATTCAGCAAGGGAGAGGCTGGCAGCCTACCCCAGCATAGATCTTATGACTGTTGTATTGAACTTCCTCCGGGGGCAGTGCCTCCTTGGGGATGCACGTATCCACTATCTTGTGAGGAGAATAACTCTATGGAGGAATACATTGCTGATGCCCTGGAAAGAGGTATCATAAGAAAATCCACCTCTCCGGCTGGGGCCGGATTTTTCTTTGTAAAAAAGAAAAACGGTGAACTGAGACCTTGTATTGATTACCGGGGTCTGAATAAGCTAATCTCTAAGAATGCATATCCGATACCACTCATCACCGAACTATTTGACAGACTTAAAGCGGAACTACCACCTCTTAAACAATTTAACTTCAAAACTCCCCATTATTACTTATGCAAAAGAAATATGCATTCTTACCGGGCTGAGAGCAGCACGGAGAGCGGACCTCTTGCCATAGTGACATTGGGGCATCTGCTCTGTCAGTCCTAGCCGGGTCTAGGAGGCGTTGCTAGGAGCCGGCTGTCTCCAAAAAGGACTGACAGCGCAGGCGTCACTATGGCAAGATGCCTGCGCTCCGTGCTGCTGTCAGCCCGGTAAGAATGCATATTTCTTCTGAATAAGGTAATAATTCTGGCAACTAGAGCTACTAAGCTGCTAGTCGCCAGATGGGGAGTTATTGAAGTTAAATTGTTTAAGAGGTGGTAGTTCCGCTTTAAGGGGTCCTCTATTTTTACCAAACTGGACCTTTGTGCTGCATACAATCTTATTCGGATCAGAGCTGGTGATGAGTGGAAAACTGCTTTTAACACGAGATGTGGCCATTATGAGTACTTAGTTATGCCATTTGGTCTCTGTAACGCACCCGCTGTATTCCAAGAGTTCATCAATGACATTCTTAAAGATATGTTGCAGTCATGTGTCGTTGTCTACCTTGACGACATTCTCATTCATTCTGAGAATATGTCACAACATGTCAAGGACGTGTCGGAGGTGTTGCTTCGCTTACGAGAAAATAAATTGTATTGTAAACTCGAAAAATGTGAATTTCACAGAAACAGTGTGCCATTTCTGGGATTCATAATTGGCAAAGAAGGCATTGCCATGGATAGAGAGAAACTAACGGCAGTGTTACAATGGCCTCGCCCTAAGAGCCTTAAAGCCATACAGCGATTTCTGGGCTTCGCTAATTATTATAGAAAATTTATTAAGAACTTCTCTACCATTGTAAAACCTTTGACTGACCTTACGCACAAGGGTGCTAATCCAGCTCAATGGTCAGTGGCTGCTGAGGAAGCCTTTGAAGCATTGAAAGCGGCCTTCTCTAATGCTCCTGTATTATCCCACCCCAATCCATCGCTCACATTTACTCTGGAGGTGGACGCCTCTGATATTGGGGTTGGAGCAGTGCTTTCGCAGCGTCCAGTTAAAGGAGGAACTCTGAGACCTTGTGGGTTTTTCTCTAAAAAATTGACCGGGGCACAAGGCAATTATGAGATTGGTGACAGAGAACTGCTAGCCATTATCCTTGGCTTAAAGGAATGGCGTCACCTACTCGAGGGTACCAAGAACCCTGTCCTAATTTTGACCGATCATAAGAATCTAATCTACCTCTCTGAGGCTAAGAGGTTATCCCCATGTCAGGCCAGGTGGGCATTGTTTCTGTCTCGATTTAACTTCATTGTATCTTACTTGCCTGGGTCTAAGAACATTAGGGCTGACGCATTGTCAAGACAATTTGAGGCCGAAATTGACAGAGATGAGATACCAGCACCTATTATTCAGCCTGATCGTATCTTGGCTACTGTATGCACGAGTATCACCTCACCATTGGGGGAACAGATTTTGGCCTCCTAAGCCTCTGCTCCTGCCGAAACCCCAATGGGCAAGTGCTTTGTTGACGTGCCATATCGCACGCAGTTACTCGAGACATACCATTCCTCTAAGGCTGCGGGACATATTGGCAGAGACCAATTGTTATGGTCCCTTTCACAAGTTTTTTGGTGGCCTTCTATTAGGGCCGATTGTGCCGATTTTACAAATGCCTGTGCTACTTATGCTCGTGTTAAGACCCCTAGACACCCCCCTGTAGGTTTACTCCAGCCGGTACCCAATGGTGACCGCCCTTGGTCTCATGTTTCCATCGATTTCATGGGAGAATTGCCAGTGTCTAGAGGGTATTCCTTTATACTCATGATAGTGGTCAAGTTTTCTAAAATGACTCATTTCGTGCCCCTCCGTGGCCTTCCCTCTGCTAACGAGTTGGCGATTGTATTCGCTAAGGAGGTGTTCCGCTTGCATGGTGTACCCAGAGTATTGGTGTCCGATCGGGGGAGCCAGTTCGTATCCAGGTTCTGGAGGGCGTTCTGTGGTCAGATGGGCATACAATTATCTTTTTCTTCCGCCTACCATCCCCAGACCAATGGGGCCGCTGAGCGTGCCAATCAAGGTTTGGAACAGTTCTTGCGCTGTTTCATTACTGACCATCATGACAATTGGGCCGACCTGTTGCCCTGGGCTGAGTTTGACAGGAATTGTGCAGTCAATTCATCGGTAGGGAGCTCTCTGTTCCTGATTAATTATGGGTTCCAACCCTGTTTGCTCCCAGACTCCTTTCAAGCACAGCAAATTCCAGCTCTGGATGAGCATATCGAGCAGCTCCGATCCACATGGGCACAGGTACAGAGGGCACTGGGTCAGTCATTTCAACGTTATCAACGGCATGCCAATCGCAGAAGGTTGCCAGCGGTTTCTTTCCAGGTTGGGGATAGAGTGTGGCTGTCCTCCAGAAACCTTAAGCTTCAAGTCCCATCTAATAAGTTGGCTCCCCAATTCATTGGTCCGTACAGGGTCATTCGTAAAATTAATCCAGTATCGTATGCTTTGGACATACCTGGGTCCATGCGGATTCATAATGTCTTTCATGTGTCCCTCCTTAAGCCGCTTGTATGCAATCGCTATACAACTAACCCTGTTGTGCCACGACCTGTTGAAGTGGAGGGTCAGGAGGAGAACGAAGTGCAAAATATCATTGATTCCCATAGGCTTAGAGGAAAGTTGCAGTATTTGGTACATTGGAAGGGCTATGGTCCTTAAGAACGATCTTCTGTGGACAGCAGTGACCTTCATGCACCCAAGTTACTGCAAATTTTTCACTCCAAACCTAGACCCTCCTCTGGGAGAAGGGGTCTTTGAGAGGGGGGTACTATCACGGTGCTCGTGATTGCTCTCTTGGTTTGTCTATCACCAGTAGGGGGCTCTCCATTGGCTGGCTGTTGTCAGCCCGCCCTGTATAGCCTATTTAAACCAAGTCAGGGCACCCTTTGGTTGTCCTTTCGTGTTGTCTCCATACTGTTGCATTCGAGTCTGTTCCAGAGTATCCTGGGCCCCTGCTGTGTTCCTGCTACTGGTATTCTGGACGTTCCAGTGTTTCTCTGTGAAGAGTTCCTACCTCCTGCTGTTCCGGTCGCCCTCTCCGCTTCCTGCCGCCAGTCTCCTCCAGTATTCTGGTTGACCGTCTGCCTGCTGGTTCCTGCCTCCGTTCGCTGATTCCTGCCTTCAGGTGTTCCTGAGTCGCCTAGGCGACATTGTCATCTTCCCGGTTACTCTGCGAGTACTGGTTCGCTCCACAAGCCACCCGGCTGTATACTTTCTATAGCGTTCCACGTACAGGGTACTGGTTTGCTCCACAAGCCACCCGGCTGTCTAAAGTGTTGTGCTTTCCACATACAGGGCACTGGTCTGCTTCACAAGCCACCCGGCTGTGTACTTGCTAATAGCGTCCCACGTACTGGGTACTGGTTCGCTCCTCAAGCCACCCGGCTGTCTAAAGTGTTGTGCGTTTCACATACAGGGCACTGGTTCGCTCCACAAGCCACCCGGATGTATTCTTGCTATAGCGCTCCACGTACAGGGTACTGGTTCGCTCCACAAGCCACTCGGCTGTTTAAGTGTTGTGCGTTTCGCATACAGGGCATTGGTTCACCCAACAAGCCACCCGGCTGTAAACTTGCTATAGCGTTCCATGTACAGGGTACTGGTTCGCCCCACAAGTCAACCGGCTGTTTAGGTGTTGTGCGTTTCGCATACAGGGCACTGGTTCGCTCCACAAGCCATCCAGCTGTATCAGAATTATAGCGTTCCACGCATTGGGTACGGGTTCGCTCCGCAAGCTGCCCAGCTGCCTCAGTATAGAGAATGTGCATCCCACGCATAGGGAACTGGTTCGCTCCATGCAGAGTTGCTTGCTCTACGGATGAAGGGCGTTACGTTGGTGTAAAGCATTACTGAGTGCTATCTTCTCCGCTGTTGGCGGCTCGCTTACTGATTTGCCTCTTTACCATTCTAGTGACTATTTCACCACCAACTAGTTACTGCCAGTTGCCCTAATTTCTCCACCTGTCAATTGGCTGTCTTGCCCAGTAAACGTCCTTGGGTTGCCTTACCCGGTATTGGCAAGACCGGTAGAGCCTGTGTAGTCACCTGTATCGGCTGTCTTGGCCGGTAACGGTAAGGCCGGTAGAACCTGTCCTGTTTCCTTGGGTTGCCTTACCCGGTATTGGCAAGACCGGTAGAGCCTCATCCCGTAGTTTTATCTCCTGGCTGCCTTGCCCGGTATTCTGGCAAGGCCGGTAGAGCCGTCATTGTGCTTATTTGCATTATCTTCCTGTCTAATAAAGATATATATGTGTATGTGTATTCTACCCTACGGGGTTGCCTTAACTTTTCAATAAAGTTAAGTTTTTACCAAACTCTGCATCTGTGAGTATTAAACAAACCGTGACAACTTCTCCGGACAGTAGATGGGCATGCCACTGTTTTGTGACATTTCTGAGCTGAAGGCACTGCTGATCATCTTCCGTTTGTGAAGGGAAATAAGCATATCATGTCTTTCATCTGCTGCTTTAAGCTTCCTTGGCTAATTATTGTATTTACTGTCTTGCTTGTTTCTTGGTGCTTCTTGGAAACCCCCGTCTGCCTTGTAATTTCTGCCTGGGAGAGATCTTGCTGAAACATTATAACTACATTGTGTCCTGTTGCTTTGCTCAGTCTTGCCATGGTGTATGACTTTTGACATTAAATTGTCTTCAGCAACGTAACCTTAGCTGAGTTTGGCTGTTCCTCACCCAGTTTTATTCTTTCTACAAATCTGTTTCTGTTTCAGTTACTGATTGTGTTTCAACGTACGTATTAAATTGATGATCATTAGCACCTGCTTGGTATAGTAGTTTAATCATACACCTGACTATATGCCTAAAAAATCCATGATTTCGTGCAAGTGTATATTGATGTTGTTTTAAAGGCAAATTGTTGTCACACCAAATATTGATTAGATTTAATTTTTTTTTTCTGTTCATTCATGAATATAAACTATTATAATATCTATTTTTGAAAGCATTTTTATACACATACACACACACACATATATATATATATATATATATATATATATATATATATATATATATATATATGTGTGTATATATTTACCACTTATCTATACTAGATAAAGGAATTACTTTCTAGTCATTTTACACATGCGTTCTGAAGAGTTTTTACTCTTGATGCAGTGACTTGTGCATTGAAATGTTCCATTCATCTCATGAGCTCTTTGCTCCAATTAGACATAGATGCATATTTTCATCTTCGTACTAATACTTATTACACTCATGGGACTGCCATGGAATTCTCTGAATTAGGAGAATTCACAGTGGATTATTCTTTCTTTATTATGAAAACTATATAAATATCGCAAGAGCTGATACAACTGAAACACCAGCAGCCTTAGCATCATGAAGATACCTCTGTATACTGTATATACATAATTTGACTGCAGGGATAAGAGCATAAATAATGTTGGAGTGTCATCTGGTGGTCACTTCTTCAATTAGAACACAAACATTGTAAGTAAAATGTTCCTTGTTTGAATGTGGATGTTAATAGAAAGTCACATTACGATGGTAGCAGGGCCTTTGACTTCTACCAGTAGGTGCATTAATTTGTATTAGCCATATTAGTTCAGTTTTAGTAATACAATTATATGATTCATTTGGTGTTATAAATTTTATTTGGACAAACAGTTTATATGTTAATACAAGCGTTCGATAAACCAACTCTCTTCTCCTGGTTCAGTAATGCTGAATACTGAGCAGAGAGAAGACAAGGGAGACGAGTATACCTACAGAGGAGGCACTGGTTATAGGAATTTCTGTTTGTGAGATGAGAATCCCAGATCTTTATTCAATGCACTTTGAGGCTTTTTAAAAAGAACTATCATCCTTAGTGAAAACATCTTTCTTTCTTGCAGTCTTTTAAAATTAACTTTAAGGATCCTGATTGTAAGGTTGTTTATTGACTGATCTGGTGGGGAAAATGTTGTCCAACTGCAGAGCAGTCATTCTTGCAGTCAAGATCCTTAAAGGTAATTGTTTAAAACATGCAAGAAAGAAAGCCTTTTAAGCTTGATAGATCTCTTTAAATGAATGAAACAGGACTTAAAACAATGTCTATGATTCTTATCACACCTTCAGAAATGTATATGACCAGTGCCTCCTCTGTAGTTTACCACCCCCCATATCTTCTCTCTTCTCTGAATCCAAGCCACTGATCAGACACCCTTTATTTACTGCCCACTCCAGTTACATATATATCACACTCTGAAGGTTTTCTCTGTAAGTATGCTAAATTGTCATCTAACTTGGGAACTCTGCATTTTTTTAACAGACTGTGTGATTGAACAGACTGTGTGATTGAACAGACTGTGTGATTTAACAGACTGTATGACTGAACAGACTGTGCGATTGAACAGACTGTGTGATTGAACAGACTGTATGACTGAACAGACTGTGTGATTAGACAGACTGTGTGATTGGCCCGATTATGTGATTGAACAATCTATGTGATTAAACAAACTGTGTGTTTGAACAGACTATATAATTAAACAAACTGTGTGATTGAACAATCTATGTGATTGAAAAGACTGTGTGATTGAATAGAATATGTGATTGTATAGACTATGTGACTGAACAGACTGTGTGACTGAACAATCTATGTGGTTGAAAATACTGTGTGATTGAACAGATTATGTGATTGAACAGACTGTATGATTGAAAAGACTGTGTGATTGAACAGATTATGTGATTGAACAGACTGTGTGATTGAACAGATTAAGTGATTGAACAGACTGTGTGATTGAACAGATTATGTGATTGAGCAGACTGTGTGATTGAAAAGACTGTGTGACTGAACAGCTTATGTGATTGAGCAGACTGTGTGATTGAACAGATTATGTGATTGAACAGACTGTGTGATTGAACATATTATGTGATTGAACAGACAGTGTGACTGAACAGATTATGTGATTGAAGAGACTGTGTGACTGAACAGATTATGTGATTGAAAAGACTGTGTGATTGAACAGATTATGTGATTGAGCAGACTGTGTGACTGAACAGATTATGTGATTGAACAGACTGTGTGATTGAACATATTATGTGATTGAACAGACAGTGTGACTGAACAGATTATGTGATTGAAGAGACTGTGTGATTGAACAGATTATGTGATTGAACAGACTGTGTGATTGAACAGATTATGTGATTGAAGAGACTGTGTGATTTAACAGATTATGTGATTGAACAGACTGTGTGATTGAACAGATTATGTGATTGAACAGACTGTGTGATTGAACCGATTATGTGATTGAAGAGACTGTGTGATTGAACAGATTATGTGATTGAACAGACTGTGTGATTGAACAGACTGTGTGATTGAACAGATTATGTGATTGAACAGTCTGTGTGATTGAACAGACTGTGTTATAGAACAAACTGTGATTCAGTGCTGTTTGACCTGAAGCAGATCTCTCATACGCTTGCCTTAAACTGTCCAAATAAAACGTTGTCACCAAATACCACAGTTCTCATATCTTTGTATTACAAGTAAATGCATCATTTGACTGGGTAAAGAACATAATAGAAAGGGCCATATACACAAAAGATAATGGAATAATTCTGATGCAAACCAGCTGCACTGTAGGAAGTAAATAGTTCTAAAATTCCCATTGATTTAAATAGTCTTGTGTCCAACAATTTACTTATCAGTACAGTGGAGATCTCTCTGTCATTCATTCAGTTAAAATCTCATTTATATACTGCCTATAGTTTTCCATTTTTTTATGCATAAGGGCCTTTATTAATAATAATAATAATAATAATTATAACAGTTATTTTTGGGTAGCTGTAATAAAAATCAATAAATAGATCCTGTATATAATCATGTGGACACAACATACTGTAAACTGATTAATATGCAATGCTGGGATAAGAGGTAGTGTCTGGAAGGAAACAATCAGCTGTTCTGAGGCCAAACGCTGACATCTGACTGCTGGAAGAGGGATCTGGCTGGTGAGAATTTGGCCACACATTTAGTTTTGACTACATATCCTGCAAATGCATAATATGTAAAGTCAAAATGCTTATACTGTCTGTCTATCTATCTATCTAATATCTATCTATCTATCTATCTATCTATCTATCTATCTATCTATCTCCTATCTATCTATCTATCTATCTATGTATCTATCTATCTATCTATCTATCTATCTATCTATCTCATATCTATCTATCTATCTATTTATCTATCTATATCTCATATCTATCTATCTATCTATCTATCTATCTATCTATCTATCTATCTATCTATCTAATACCTATCTATCTATATATCTCATATCTATCTATCTATCTATCTATCTATCTATCTATCTCATATCTATCTATCTATCTATCTATCTATCTATCTATCTATCTATCTATCTCATATCTATCTATCTATCTTTCTCATATCTATCTATCTATCTATCTATCTATCTATCTATCTATCCATCTCATATCTATATATCTCATATCAATCTATCTATATCTATCTATCTATCTATCTATCTATCTAAAATCTATCTCATATCTATCTATCTATCTATCTATCTATCTATCTATCTATATATCTCATATCTATCTATCTATCTATCTATCTATCTATCTATCTATCTCATATCTATCTATCTATCTATCTTTCTCATATCTATCTATCTATCTATCTATCTATCTATCTATCTATCTATCTATCCATCTCATATCTATATATCTCATATCAATCTATCTCTATCTATCTATCTATCTATCTATCTATCTATCTATCTATCTATCTATCTAAAATCTATCTCATATCTATCTATCTATCTATCTATCTATCTATCTATCTATCTATCTAATATCTATCTATCTATCTATCTATCTATCTATCTATCTATCTATATATCTCATATCTATCTATCTATCTATCTATCTATCTATCTCATATCTATCTATCTATCTATCTATCTATCTATCTATCTATCTATCTATCTCATATCTATCTATCTATCTATCTATCTATCTATCTATCTTTCTCATATCTATCTATCTATCTCATATCAATCTATCTATATCTATCTATCTATCTATCTATCTATCTATCTATCTATCTATCTAAAATCTATCTCATATCTATCTATCTATCTATCTATCTATCTATCTATCTATCTATCTATATATCTCATATCTATCTATCTATCTATCTATCTATCTATCTATCTATCTATCTATATATCTCATATCTATCTATCTATCTATCTATCTATCTATCTATCTATCCATCTCATATCTATATATCTCATATCAATCTCTATCTATCTATCTATCACATATCTATCTATCTATCTATCTATCTATCTATCTATCTATCTATCTATCACATATCTATCTATCTATCTATCTATCTATCTATCTATTTATCTATCTATCTATCTATCTATCTATCTATCTATCTATCTATCTATCCATCTCATATCTATCTCATATCTATCTATCTATCTATCTATCTATCTATCTATCTATCTATCTGAGTGAAATAAGTATTTGACCCTTTTGCAAAACATGACTTAGTACTCCTCTTTGCAGATCCTCTCCAAGTCATTAAGGTTTTGAGGCTGACGTTTGGCAACTCGAACCTTCAGATCCCTCCACAGATTTTCTATGGGATTAAGGTCTGGAAACTGGCTAGGCCACTCCAGGACCTTAATGTGCTTCTTCTTCAGCCATTCCTTTGTTGACTTGGCCGTGTGTTTTTGGTCATTGTCATGCTGGAATACCCATCCATTTACAATGCCCTGGCTGAGGGAAGGAGGGTCTCACCCAAGATTTGATGGTACATGGCCCCATCCATCGTTCCTTTGAAGCGGTGAAGTTGTCCTGTCCCCTTAGCAGAAAAACACCACCAAAGCATAATGTTTCCACCTCCATGTTTGATGGTGGGGATGGTGTTCTTGGGGTTATAGGCAGCATTCCTCCTCCTCCAAACACAGTGAGTTGAGTTAATGCCAAAGAGCTCGATTTTGGTTTCATCTGACCACAACACTTTCACCCAGTTCTCCTCTGAACCATTCAGATGTTCATTGGCAAACTTCAGATGGGCATGGACATGTGTTTTCTTGAGCAGGGGACCTTGAGGGTGCTGCAGGATTTCAGTCCTTCACGGAGTAGTGGGATACCAAGTGTTTTCTTGGTGACTATGGTCCCAGCTGCCTTGAGATCATTGACAATTTGACAAGATCCTCCAGTGTAGTTCTGGGCTGATTCCTCACTGTTCTCATGAATTTGGAATCTGACTGGTTAATTGCTTCTGTGGACAGATGTCTTTTATACTGGTAACAAGCAGAGATTAGAAGGGAGCGCTCCTAATCTCAGCTTGTTACCTGTATAAAAGACACCTGGGAGCCAGAAATCTTGCTGATTGATAGGGGTCTAATACTTATTTCACTCAGTAAAATGCAACTCAATTTATAACTTTTTTTGAAATGCATTTTTCTGAATTTTTTTGTTGTTATTCTGTCTCTCAATGTTCAAATAAACCTACCTTTAACATTATAGACTGGTCATTTCTTTGTCAGTGGGCAAATGTACAAAATCAGCAGGGGATCAAATAATTTTTTCTACCTATCTATCTATCTATCTATCTATCTATCTATCTATCTATCTATCTATCTATCTGTCTGTCTGTCTGTCTGTCTGTCTGTCTGTCTGTCTGTCTGTCTGTCTGTCTGTCTGTCTATCTATCTATCTATCTATCTATCTATCTATGTATCTATCTATCTGTCTATCTTTCCATCTAGTTAGCTATTTGTGTTCATCTTTCATGTCATTGACAGTCAACTCACTTAGGCCTCGATCCAAATTTTGGAGACGGATGTTTTTTCTGCCAATGGCATTTCTTCCAGCACAGTAAGTTATTCAAATGCCTGGTCTGTAAAAAATACCGGCAAAAAAAAGAGCCATCGTGTATTAACGTTAAGAGGTGTTTTCATCTATTTAAAATTATGAGAACACTGTAAATAGCAATTCAAATGTCTGAATTAGTCAAGGAAAGGAGAAAAGGGACTCAAGTTATCGCATGAAAATCAGCATCTACTTTTTTTTAACCTGAGTCCCTTATCTCCTGTTTAAACATCCGACACATACGCTTCAATTAAAAAAACCTAAGTCCTCAGTGGATGTATTGATAGGGAGCTGTAAGCCCCATATCAATACATCCAAAGTATAAAAAAAATATGTCAGATGTTAGTAGAATTAACCCTATGAGTGACAGTGGGGTATAATAACCCGACTAAGTTAAAAAAAAATCACATAACAAGTAACACTTACCATTAATCCTGGTGTCCAGAGGTGTCCTCAGCTTCCCGGTCACCTTCTTTCCTATATTCTGTCCTTCTTTCTTCTCTTCTGTCAGAAAACAAGTTTAAGTTTAAAAGCATACATATCCAGCACACTAATACATAGTTTAACCCCTTGAGTGCCTCAGGGGTAGACAACGCATTGCAAAGCAATGCGTTGCGTACCTCTATGGGGCCCAAAGGGTTAAAGTATGTAGTAGTGTGCCAGATCTTAAAATACAAATGCATTCAAGTACAATTAGAAAATGAATTGCAAAAGTTATGAAATCATCCAGAAAATGTATTTGTGCACCAAAAATAACTCATCTCCCAGCCAATCAATTTAAAGCACAGCCGCTCAAAGCTGAGAGGTATGTAAGCATATCCCAGCCAATGGCTGTGAGAGAATTAGGCCATATATAAGGGCAGTCTCAATTCTAATTTCCTCAAAGCGAAGTGGCCATCGGCCCATGGACATGGAGGGGGAGTGGTGCGTAATTCTGTTTCCACAGCCGCCTTAGCGTCCGCACACAGCGGCGGAGACAGCTACTACATATATTAATGCTAAATATTATTTCATTTTACTTATGTCAATTCTATTTTCTTTACGTATTATCCTCCAAGTTTGCTGTAACCATCTCAAATGTAGTGGGACCACTCCTAGGAGCTATACGGTGTTCGTGTATATCCGTTACTAAACAATACTTTGGGGGGAAGTCCTGTAGAGATGTGTCACCACCACCACCACAAGTTTTAGATTGCTGCCCCGGAGACACATGAATTGATTTCTCCTGTGATGATAACAGGTTCAGAAATATTTTGGATGTTATTGATGATGGTTGTGCTTCTGATGGTGTTGCTGCTCATGGGATAAACCTGTTGATTTCTTTTTTTTCATTATGATTTATGCTAGTTTTTTTTTTTAACTATTTGATCACCTGTGTATGACCCTGCTCAGTTTCCTGACTACAACTCCGCTGATCCCTGTTTGGTACTTCCTGTTGATCTCCTGTGTATGACCCGGCCAGTTTCCTGACTCCTCTCATCATAGGTGCTTTGGAATTGCTAGTTCTACAGTGCCAGTGCCTCCTTGGCTACCTACTGTGTTCAGCTTTCCACAGATTTCTGCTTGGTCTGAGTGAGTACCCTTCTTAGTTTACTTCTGGAGTTTGTTCCTCCCTAGGGAGTAGGAAGTAGGGTTTGGCTACACGGAATTATTGCGGGCCCCCTTCGGCTCAACCGGAGGGACCAATCTGGCTTCGTGGCCAGTACCTCTAAGCGGCTCAGCCGCAGCACAACTCCATATAGGCAACCACCGCGCCCGAGCTACGTCCCCTATCATCGCACTCTAGCATCTAGCTCCCTACTCCCTTGTTGGAGGAGGCTGATCTTCGGTCTCTATATCTTGGGTTGTCTCACTTTCTAGTAGACCCAGTTGGTACGAGTCTGTCGTACTAGTAGGCTACTTACAGGTTCAGAAACATTTTGAAAGTTATTGATGATGGTTGTGCTTCTGATGGTGTTGTTGCTGATGGGAAAACATGTTGATTTCATTTTTTTTCACTATGCTTTTTTTTTTTTTGCCCTACTATTCTTCTTTCTCATTCTCCATAATGCAACATATCTTTTTATTATTTCATAGAAAACACATTAAATAATATATTGCCAGACGTGGTTTTCCCATGTAACAGACTAAATATAGCATCTAAATATCCAAAGATCTAGCTACTATCCTTTTGACAGAAGTGCACCGGTCAAATTAAAAAACTAAGCAAAATCCCACTAAATAAGGATTTTTTTAAGTAGAATTTTACCATTGTATTATTTTATTTTTTTTATTGTTATTCTTAAAACTATTAATACTGTTAATATTGTTGATCATTCATCACCTCAACACCTCTTTTATTAGTCTAATTGTCCTTATATTCCTCAATATATACATGTGTATTATTATTATACATTTACATATATTTTAGGAGCGCTCTCCTTTTTTATTGGTTTATTATTTTATAGAATCTGATTCCACAAATGTTGCTGATCATAACTTGCCACAAATGTATCACGCTTTGGAAGAAGTTCATACATTTTATGCTTAAATTGTGGGTCCAGCATAGTATCAAGAATGTATTCCTCATTGTTTCACTATGAAAAGATGCTGAGCAAAGTATACTACCAAAGTATACTACCATGTCATTCACTAGATGTTTCATGGCTGTGTTGTCAGTATTGTAAGATTGATCAGCCATGATCATCCTCAGGTTTTTCTACAGTAAATATATCAGTGGTAGAATATCACTAACTCTGACCCTACACAACTAACCAGAAAGGTGGCCTCCACAAAAGGTTTCAGCATCTCACATAAGTCACACATTAGTTGCCATTAACAAGGTGACAAACATGTCCCATTCAAAGCCTTCCAGTTTTGCATTGTATTCTAGCTAATGGCCTTATTCTGCTTTTACAAATGTTCTAGCATGTACACTGTTGAATTCCGCCTGGTGGGGACTTCTATTTTCAGCTGTTGATGGGGAAGGTTGTTACGCTCTTGTATAGAATATAATATATTTGTGAGCACTGTAGGAACAGCTTAAACGGGCACAGATTTTTTGGAAATAATTAGCATCTCTCTGAGGGTTTTGGATTCTGTAAGGAATTTAGACACAATTAAATTTAGGACATGGGCAAAGCAGGGTACATGCACCATATCACCTAATTTTATGGCAGCTATTATGTTGTAGCCAATATGAAGACATAAAACAAGGAATGGGGTACAAACCATTTCTCTATCACCTACTTGTCATGGTCTGCTAAATAAGAGGACCAGGAGTACTGAGTGAGAAGGAAGTTAGTCTCCTCCAACAAGGGATAGCAGAGCAAGTAGCTAGAGTGTGATGCTAGTGTAAGAAGTTCAGGTGCATGGGTTGCCAAGGAAAGGGTTGTGCAGCGGCTTGGACGACTAAAGGCTAGCTGCGAAGCTAGAGGTTGTGTCCCCAACAGAGGAGATGAAGGGTGACCCATGATAACCCCCACCAAGATAAACTATACAAAACTATCCCCAGGGAGAAAAACATACACTCCAACAGGAAACAGTAGGTACTCACAGTGGCCAAAGGACAGGTTGTCCCGCAAGAAGGAACAGCAGAACAGGAACAGGAAGAGACTGGAAATCTGGATATGTATAGCAGAACAGCAGGCAAAGAGTGGTCTAGAGGTACGGGTCATACACAGCAAACAAGGAATGAGAGTCAGCAAGATAAGGGTGGTCTAGAGGTTCGGGTCAAACACAGCAAACAAGGAATGAGAGTCAGCAGACAAAGGGTGGTCTAGAGGTCGGGGTCATACACAAAATATCTGGAATAATGCAAGGTGCTAGGCAGAGGCTGAAACAAGAATCAGTATAGACGCTATAATTACTATTCATACTGAGCATGAAAAGGGCGCTCAGAATGAGGCATGGATGCAGGCCTGAAGTGCACCACTCTATGGTATAACATGGATAGTGCTGGACAGAAACAGGAGAAAGGAGCATGGGCAGATGACACGGGAGGAGCATTGGCATGACACTACTCTAGTTTATTTAATCTGTGTGGGATTTTCTCTCAAAAGACTTCATCCACAAAGTGATGTGCCAACGGTATGGTCTACCCTGCTGCTGTTCTTTAATAGTACTGCCAGTACCAGAGGCTAGATTACTGGCTGCCACCTGATGCTTCAAGTTATTGATGCCCACTTGTTGGAGGGAAACCCAGTGAGCAGTGACAGTCCTGTTAACAGGTAAATCTTCTTTCTTTATGAGGTTTCCAGCTCTTTTCTCAGCACATGAACCAACAGATTGGACAATTCTAGCAAAGTCATCCTTGAAAAATAACTGTGGCTTGCTATATGCCAGCAGGGTGCAACACATTTCATCACTTCTCTAAAACCTTGGCTTTCTACAAAAGAATGATGTAGCATGTCAACTGCCAACATTTTGTCAACTTTGCCATTCCACAGGCTTACTTTGGGATTATTTTTGTGAAGTTTTTTGTCTACTTCCCAAGATCTTTTTAAAGTTTAGAAGAACTCTGCCACTTTATTGCTTTAACAACATGGCTTGTGGTGGTGGTGGTGGTGGTGTCGGTGGCAAGTGTAGTCCCTCTATGACTCCAACAAATTCTGTCAAACTCTTCTGTATTTGACATTTGATGGGAAGCAGTAGGAGCCATAGGTGTTATTGAAAATGAAGGCAATCGGGTTCACTCTCTGACACATCAACAACATAACTATTATGTGCCCAACTTTAAATAATACGTCTACTGTTGCTAGACTTTGCACGTCTGATATACTGCTGCTGGATTGTCTCCAATCTGAACGGTTGTGATGCAGGTGGGATCTCAGTGAGGATGTGCCTAGGTGTGATCCTTTCACATGCTTCTTACACAAATAACAGATAGCAACATGTTTGGATCTTAAGTGAAGTATCTTTATACTACAGATTTTATGAACTGAGGGGTTCCTGAGTTCCTGCTATGAGGGCTAGATGTTGCAATAGTAGCAGGTGTCAAAGTTGCTGCATTTCCTGCAGCAGCAGCAGCAGCAAAAGTACTCATTATGACTAAGGTGGTAAATTACTCACAATAGTGTGATTGCACCTGGGTGGGGGTCGGACTTGGAAGTGGTGTCAATGCTGATGATGACTGACAAGATGATTATGTATTTTTAGGCATGATTACTTATCCAGAGTCAGACTTTCCAATTGATTTCTCAAGTAAGTTATATACCAACACAGTACTCCTTTTCAATGGTCATTATTTCTCTCATTCTCAGTTTCATCTGTATCAGTAGTAGATGATACAGGAGGGATTTATTCAAGATCATAATTATCATCAATAATTAGGTCATACTCGCCCGCGTCTTCTTCCCCACTACTTTTATATACCTCTAGACTTTTTTGTTTTTTGAAACAGATTTGTTTTTACTTTTCCCCTTAGAGGAATTTTCAAAATGTTCACTATTACTATCAAGACAGGTGTTGTACTTATTAATCTCACTGTCAGACACAGCAGTTGGTTGAATTGCTACAACTTCCTCCAGTATGCCGTCAACACTATAATGTGATTGCCTGTTGTCTTCAGTGTTTTTAAATGATTTATTAATACTGCTGTTAATACTTTTACAAAAATCCTTCTCATGTTTTATTTATGTATTACTTTATTTTTTTAAGTCTCCTCTGCAAAAAACAAAACCTAAAATACACCCTGTGCACCTGTTGCTTCACCTTGTTGCCTGTAGCCAGTGTCAAGAAGATTGCAACTTCTGCCTTGTCTCTCTTCACTGAAGTCTTATTTTTGTTTTAACTACATATGACAATAGACCCTGCTAAATATGCTGGCCCCTCTTCTTATGGCTTTTGTAGGAGTCGGT
Organism: Rhinophrynus dorsalis; assembly: GCA_037306005.1. NCBI lineage: Eukaryota > Metazoa > Chordata > Amphibia > Anura > Rhinophrynidae > Rhinophrynus > Rhinophrynus dorsalis. Next base: position 553,026,585 of record CM074721.1, read on the forward strand.
TGTCAGGGAATCCACCGGCCCTTGGCTCCTGGAGGGACCTGGGGGCCAGCCCCTTTCCCACAGACTATGGACTCTATGCATGGGGAAGCAGCTTTCCCAGATTCCCAATCCCCTCGTGGGTCTAAGTCACCCTGGCTTCTTGGTGGGCACAAGATGTCACAGAACAGGACTAAAGCATTTGAAATATAGCTCATTGTATTGTATATTGTGTGGTATAATGTAATAATGTGTGGTGTTACACTATAAAGTCTGTAAAGGCATTTGGCGGAATGGGGGTTTGGCAAAGTTTGCAATATACTTCAGGTCTGTGCTAAGGAATGATTGTAATGTTAATTGATTATTGCTGTGCTTCTTTGACCAATCAGGGGAGGTTAATTACGATCCAGTGAGAATGTCCCTTTTTCAAGCCTTAATTTGCATGCTTATCTTGATAAGGGTGCTGGTGACTGATTGGTCAAGCATAGAAACACTGTTCCAAGTCCTAGTTTACATGCTGATCTTGATAAGAGTCTCTGTAACTGTATATAAGCATTGTGTTTCATTCAATAAAGAGATCTGATTCTAAAACAGTAGACTAGTCTTTCCTGGTGACTGTGGGGAAAATTGTGATATTCCAGCAGAGCAGCCTTGCTCAGGATTGAAGGAAGCAGTGACTGATGGGGACACCCAGATGGGGGGTCAACTGGTACCGTCACATTGGTTTCAGTTGAACTTTTCTGTCTATTGACTGGCAGTATGCAAATTATTCTTCTCAGTCAGTCATTTAGTCACAGAGGCTCAGACAGTTCACGAAGGAAATAGGATCCCCTACCTGTCTCTTCTTAGACAAACAAGACTTTGGGGTATTTGGGGTAAATCACCTTTCTCCCTTCACACTCCCCAAGACTCCCCTAACGTACAGAACAAATTGCCCTGCCAAAAGACTCCTTAAATTAAACTCCAACTCCACTTTTTGCCTGTCTTAATTTGGTCCAAAATTGTGCTGCTTATCTCTCTCTGTCTGTACCATAAACAGAATTCACCCCTTTTATAATATCCTGGAGGGAAAAGAAAGGATACTTTCTACATGGTGGGGAAATTCAACTTTATCATTTATTTCAACGTAATGCACAAATGGTCTCTTATGCTTTGAATTGCATTGCTCTCCAAAACATTGCCATGTGTGATCATAGCACTACACAATGTTCAATGGGTTGAGACATACTTCAACATCCTCACCTCAGAAAACAAGTGGGAGTTCTGGCCTTAGATTTAACCAAAGACATATTAGTGCATTCAAATTCACAGCCAACTATCAACCATTTCAGTGCTGTGTATCACGGTGCCCGTGATTCTCGTGCAACATTCTTACTTCCGGGTTTGTGTTTGGCTGTCTCTTATTGGTGCTAGCTGGCTAGCCCCTCCCAGGGTTAGCCTTTATATACGCCCTTCTGTCACTAGGCCGGTGCCTTTTTGTGGTGTTCCTGACCTTACGTTATTCTGTGCTCCTGTTCCATGTTGATCCGGTTTCTGTCTGACCTTGCTCCTGTTTTGCTCCTGTGTACCGATCCAGGCTTTGGCTGACTACCACTCTCTGTGTACTGACCCAGGCTTTGGATTACTACCGCTCTCTGTGTACCGACCCACGCTTTGGCTAACTACTGCTCTCTGTGTACCGATCCAGGCTTTGACTGTCTACCGCTCTCTGTGTACCGACCCAGGCTTTGGCTGACAACCGCTCTCTGGGTATCGATCCAGGCCGTGGCTGACTTCCGCTCTCTGATACTGATCCAGGCATTAACTGAATTACGCTATTTGTGTTGCCCTTGCTATTATTGTCAGTCCTCTCAGATTTGTTGCCTCCGGTTGCGCTACTCTCTGACTGTGACTAACTGTGCCCTCCGTTAAGTACTTCCAGTCAGTGCTATCCGGTCACTAAGCGGTTACCATTGCCTACCCACTATTTGCTCAGCCTGTGACTATCTGTGGCCTCCGTTAAGTACACCCAGTCAATGCTATCCGGTCACTAAGCGGTTACTGTTGCCAGTCCTTTACTTACACGCAGTCTGTGTTTCCCTGTGGCCTCCGTTACGTACACTCAGTCTGTGTTATCCGGCCTAGCGGTTACGTTGTCAGATCATATCGCTCACTCACCCTGTGACCCGGTAGAGCCTCCTCAGTTCCTTGTTGCTCCAGATATCAGGCTGCCTTACCCGGTATTCGGTAAGGCCGGTAGAGCCTTGTCGGGCTATTTATATGAAGGTATCCAAAGGGTTAAACAGAGAACCACTCAGGTTGGATTTCTTCACTTAAATAGGTAAATGACAGTATAAAATAATTCGAGAACTTTATCTTTAATATGTATTGACACGCTACTTCACAGTAACGAATTGATCACAAGAATCAATCCTTCATATTTGTGCAAAAATATATATTTTATTAAAATACAATATATATACAAGTATCAGCAACAATGAAATATATAAGTGACTAGCAATTATAATAGGTACATAGAAAATCAAACCACACTATTTATCATAAAGCTTACCAGCGGTGCAAGGGTTAATCACACATAGGTATATTCAGAGGTATAATAACAATAATTGCATTCAGCAGCATAGAATAGGTTAATTGATTGTTACAATTAATATAATACAGTTGGCTGCAGGGTCTCTTAATACCTCTGCCCCAGAAACTGTATAGACTATGCCAATTATGATGTAAGGGGTATTGTGAGATGAATTAAATAATTCCTCTAACAATTCCTTGTATCATATATCAATAATAATTAAATTTAGGGAATGACTGGAATAAAATCTCAGATTTAAATCACTATAATTTAATTATCTACTGAATTCAATGTTGAATACCTCTGAATAAAATATATAAATTGCAATTAATATAGTCAAACCAAATCACACAAATAATCTACTTAGAATTTCTTCATGCAACATTTATCATAATTTTGACTACAGCAATCTATATATATAACCTATAGGCACTCCAAGGGTTAATCCATACGTTTAAAATAGATGCCACACCCAGCAGTTATTTTGTCTATTGAGATAATACCTTCAATTACAAAATATGAGCCTGGCACATATACAGAGAATTCCAAAGAAAACACCACTAGCAACAGACAAGTAGCGGTTAAAGGGTTAATAGCTGGATTCAAAGACTATCCTGTTTCAAATATTGACTATTATAATCTTCCCAGAATCACAAAATATTACTCTAGGAATACCAAGATTAATATTAGCTAATATAAATAACCCACGCTATATACTGTATTACACTGATTGGCAATTTATAACATTTCCCAATAATTATATAGATTCTATTATTTCCAGAATTTAATAGCTAAATCTAGCTTATTATAAATTATCCCAAATGGTTGGCCAGTCCACTTAAGACAATTATAAAACTATATTTCTTCAAACAGAAGAAAAATTGTGAAATTCTGGATTAAATGAACCTAAATGAATAAATGATATAGTTACCAATCAAAGTTTCTTTGTATTTCTCTGTGAGAGGCAGGGTTAGGACTTCTCAGCAAAACCTTCTTTTGTCAGGAATCACCCATAAGTTCTTATTCAGGAAGTCACCCAAGAGACCTTTTCTGTTTCAGCCAGTTAAGTTTAGTCAAAGACCCTTAACTAAGAGTAATTGGGGATTATATTTGCAATTTTTGCCTTATCAGTTATCCCCACCTTTTTCCAATGATTGGACAAAGAGCCATCTCATTATACCGTGACATCACCGGTCTGCCCTGATTGGATATTAATATATCCCTAATTATTCAAGGAATGCGGATAATCCCAGTCATAATGCTCTCAAGACTCTAGGTGGAGCTCTTACTCTACTTAAATTTCTTACATATAATCAGCTTTTATGTCATCAATGATGTATGTAAGAGGGCATGAAACGTCATATAAATTTGTCATTTCCTAGACGTTTTCCTAGAGGAGGATTTTTCTCATAATATAAAATACTAAGAATGTCTGGCCAAACTCACTTCATCACCATAAATGTTGGTCAGTTATTTTTCACTCCCTACCTTGGACTAATGGCTCATTGTTCACATATGATGTAATTTAAACACATTTTAAACAGAATTTCAGCTAATTCTTACAATTAGAATTAACCCTGTATGGTCCCCCAGGACAAAGTCTCTGACAGCCTCCACAGTTTCTTGTCGTACCAGATATCAGGCTGCCTTACCCGGTATTCGGTAAGGCCAGTAGAGCCTCCTCAGTTCTTTGTCGCACCAGATATCAGGCTACCTTACCCGGTATTCGGTAAGGCTGGTAGAGTCTTCTCAGTTCCTTGTCGCACCAGATATCAGACTGCCTTACCCGGTATTCGGTAAGGCTGGTAGGGCCTCCTCAGTTCCTTGTTGCATTAGATATTAGGCTGCCTTACCCGGTATTCGGTAAGGCCGGTGGAGCCTCCTTATTGTATTGTAATTTATTTGCCCTGTCCTGTTTGTAGAGTTTGGACCCGTGAGGGCCTTGTTGCGCTTTATTTTGCCTAATAAAGCTTTTCTATTTTATCCTACCAAATTGTCTGAGTGTTCAATAAAACCGTGACACTGTGTTTATGTTCTCTTGTAACAATTAGTCCTGTCAGTATTAAAACTCAACTTTTATTAGTAAATTTAAATACATTTGTCGTTCTTAATTCTCCTTTGTTTTAAAATAAAAGGAGAAATGAATAATTAAAACAGTGTGATGACAGATTATCCACTGCCAATCATCACACATTAAAAAATGACTTATCAACTCAGGGTACTTGACACCAAATAGAAATATATTTCTTTGTATATCATATTGCTTAAATATGCCAATAACGATCCTGATATGAGTTGCTATATTAGTTTCTAGGCTTTAATGATTGAACTCAAAAGTAGAACAAATTTGAAATTTTAGCAAATTGATATAAGAGGAAAATACAGAACTAGATTAAGTAAGGTTTTCCATAGTCTGGTTCAAAGTAAAAAAAAATATCTCCCGGGGTGGAATGATCAACCCAGCACACACTATTTATGTATTTGTTTTAGATTTTAACTTACATTAATTGCATTAACACATAGAGCTACCTAGTACAAATGGTAAGAATGAAAAGCAGTCAGTCACTTTTTAACACAGTTTGCTTGGAGTAAAAAAGGACTTAAAAAGATTAGCTACTAGGATGGGATTACTAACCCAGTACACAATGCTTAAATGCTTTCAATAAATGCAGCATTAGGCTATTAGTGTGAAAAGTTATTGCTGGGGTGTCAAAAATGCCCCCCCATTTGTTCCCATTTTTTTAAATCCTTTTTGATTCCACTGGAGACTATTAAAAGTGACTGATTGCTTTTTATTATCAGCCTGAGGCCGTTACACAATGCTCCTACTGGTGCAGATAGGGGGACTCAGAGTGGGTGGGGGACACAGTGGTGGGGATGGTGACAGATTGCCTGGCTCCACTTTCTTCAGTATAATATAACCCCATCTCACTGATGGGATTCTGCTGCTGGCATTGGGAGTGATTGTCTCTCTTGCCTGGAACAATCACTACTGCTCCTTATGCATGAATCATCCTCCACAACAGCAGAAGAACTCCTCCAAACTATTTGGTCCATTGTTATCTCTCTCTCTCTCTCTCTCTTTAAAATTGCCTGTATGACACGATGGAGCTCTGAACAATGTTCAGTAAAGGGTGAAGTTCAGGCCTTTTATTCTATGATAGTAGGAAATCACACACCACAGAGAAACACAGATGGTAACTGTTAAACTTCTCACAAGAATATTTCAAGAGGTGGAAGAAAAGTGGGGAAAAATGGCTTTTCTATGGGTGAGATTTTCTGCAGGAAAAAGGGCAACAAAATTATTTTTCATGTATTTTGGCTGAGCTTCTGTAACCTTGCTGATTGATTATGCTGTCTGTGCTGATCTATTGCTCTGCTACCATTACTGTTGCCTTCCCTTTCCTGGATCAGGCTGAATCAGCTGACCTCTCTGTGTTGCTCATCTGACTGTTACTAGCCAACCCTCCCAGGGTATTTAAAGCAGCTTAACTCACTTCCTGATTGTCCTTGTGTCTGATTCTGACTGCAAGCGCGTTATCCTGAGTTGCTGATTATCTGTGCATGATCTGGCTTCCTCTGATATCCCTTCTGGTTCCTGACTCTTGGCCTTGTTCTTGACATTGCTGACCTCATATTCTTGACTCCGGCTTGGCTGAGTACCTGTCTTGTTTCCTCACCCCGGCTTTTCTTTTGGTTTACGCATCTGGATCACTATTTTGCTTTGTTTGCTTTTGTTATTTCAATAAAGTTGTTTTGCATTTTACATTTTTGTGTCTGTCTGGTTCCTGGTCCTTAACAGTACAACTGGGCCATGAATTCAGAAGGCTCAGACAATCCACCAAATGTTTTTTTCAGGTTGGACCAGGTAGACCACCGCATGGACCAGTTTGCATTAGCCCTCCAGACTTTGTTGCTCCGTACTGCGCATCTGACTCCACCACCTCAGTAATTCCAATGTTGATAGAGGCCTTCTGGGTGTGACCCTAACCAGAGTAGAGGTTTCCTGAACCAGGTCGGTAACTATATGGAGATGGTACCACAGTCCTTTCTGTCTGATAGGAGTAAGGTGGGACTTGTGATTTCCTTACTCTCTGGCAGGGCCTTGGCATGGGCTAATCCCCTTTGGGAGAAGCAGAAACCTATAGTACACAATTAACCTGAGTTTGTGGCATCCTTTAAAAGGGTATTTGATGTACCGGGCCCGCCACCTCGGCTTCCATCCAGCAGAGTACAGGGACAGTTTCAGTTTATGCCATAGAGCTTTGTAGCCTGGTAGCTGAGGTTGGTTGGAATAATGAGGCTCTCATGCCTGCTTCCTCTAACGGGCTTTCAGATACAGTTAAAGATGAGATTGCAGCCCGGAACCTCCCTAGAGATTTAGAGGAACTGGTCTCATATTGCATCTTGATTGAGAGACCTTCCTTCAGGGAGTGTCTGCAGAGGCATCCGATCCATTTAGCCTCGAGCTTTTCGTCCCCACCCGTGCCTCCCTCTCCTCCCATGCCTCCTAATCTTGAGACCTCAGGCGATGTGGATCCCATGCAGCTTGGGTTCACTCAGCTTTCGGTTGCCTAAAGGGCCTTTAGGAGGAGGGCAGGCCAGTGCCTTTACTGTGGTAAGGCATGGCATATAAAGCGAACTTGCCCAACACGTCCGGGAAATGCCCGCACCTAAGGTCCTATAGGAGGCAGACCTTAGGTGGCTCCTCAGCATCCCTGGCTATCTTGAAGGATAAACCTCTAGTCTCCATTGGGATCTCTTGAGGTGAGTGTTCCATTATTACAGAGGCACTTATTGACTCCGGTGCAGCAGGACTCTTTATCGACAGTACCTTCAACCAGAAGCACTCCATTCCATTGCAGCTCTATACTAGTCCACTTGCCATTGGGGCGATTGATGGCATACCCTTACAGCCGCCGCAAGTCCCCCATGAAACCACTCCTTTGTCTATGGCCATAGGGGCTCTCCATCACGAAACTTTACAATTCCAGGTGATCCACTCTCCTCACTATCCTGTGGTCCTGGGTTATCCATGGTTGCACAGACACAATCCCATGTTTTATTGGGTAAGGGCTGAAGTCATGGTATGGTCACTTAACTGTTCCAAGATATGCCTAGCAAAAGTGGTGAAGGTGCTAAGAACATCCCTTCTCTTCGCTGCCTGAAGACTACCAAGAGTTCTGGGATGTATTTGCTAAGGACCAGGAAAGTGACCCCCCCCTCACCGCCCATAAGATTGTACCATTGAGTTGCAACCTCCTCGAGGTCAAGTCTACCCTCTTTCTGTCACGGAGGATATGACCATGGAGGAGTATGTTGCGGATGCGCTGCCCCGGGGGTTCATCTTCAAGTCCTCCACCCCACTGGGGCCAGCTTCTTCTTTGTGAAGAAAAAGAGTTGAGAACTGAGACCCATTATTGATTACTGGGGGCTCAATCTATCACTGTCAAAAATGCCTACCCAATTCCACTTACTACAGAGCTATTCGATCGGTTAAAATGGTCCAAGGTGTTCACTAAGCTCGATCTGTGAGGGGCGTACAATTTGGTACGGATAAAGGAGGGCCACGAATGGAAAAACTGAGTTTAACACCAGGAGCGTGCATTACAAATACATTGTAATGCCCTTAGTCTCTGCAATGTTCTCTTAGTTTTCCAGGTATTCTAAAATGATATCTTCTGGGACATGCTTCATCAATGCGTGGTGATATATTTAGACAACATTCTGATCCATTCCGCCTACATGGAAAGCCACCATGCAGATGTAGCCAGAATTCTGCAAACATTTTGAGAAAATAATCTAGTTTGTAAATTATAAAAATGTGGGTTCCACCACAAACAGGTCACCTCTTGGAGTACGTAATTTCAGGTGTCGGTTTCACTATGGAGCCTGAGAAACTCTTGGCTGTTCTTGAGTGGCCACAACCCGTAGGTCTCCGCTTCCTTCAACGTTTCCTCAGGTTCGCTAAATACTACTGGAAATTTATCTGCAATTTTTCCTCGATTGTAAAACCTCTTACAGACATGACAACAAAGGAAGGTAACTCAACGCACTGGTCTACGGAGGCCATCATAGCATTTGAGGCATTAAAAGTCGCCTTTGCCGCAGCACCCATTTTGGTACACCCAAAACCCAGGCTCCCATTCATACTTGAGGCTGATGCGTCTGATACAGGAGTAGACACCCTCTTGTCTCAATGTCCTAATCCTGAGTGCCAGTTACACCGATATGGGTATTTCTCAAAAAAGCTAAGTCCTGCAGAGTGCAACAATGAAATCAGTGACCATGAGTTACTGGCAATAATGCTCACTCTCAAAGAATGGAGGCATATGCTTTAGAGAATTTCAGTGCCAATCCTAATCCTCACGGATCATAAAAACCTCACATACCTGTACGAAGCTAAGCGCTTGACTCCAAGACAGGAGAGTTCATAATGGACTGTAGCTGGGTTAGTCAGGTGACAGGAAGGCCAATTAGTAAAGAGTTACAGTAGTCAAGACGGGACATGATGAGTGTTTGGATTAGAATTTTGGTAGTGTCTTCTGTGAGAAAAGGTCAGATTCTAGAGATGTTGCAGAGGTGGAGGCGGCATAAGTTAGAGATTGACTGGATGTGAGGAATGAAGGATAGGGCAGAGTCAAATGTGATCCCCAGGCAGGATGCTCTAGGGGTTGGTGTGATGGAAGTGTTGTTAACAGTGAGGGAAATATTTGGGATGAGGCTGGTTGTAGATGGAGGGAAGAGAATTAGTTCAGTTTTGCCAAGGTTAAGTTTGAGTTGACGGGAGGACATCCAGGAAGACACAGCAAACAGACAGTCAGATACTCGGGACAGGAGGGAAGGGGAGAGGTCTGGGGAGGAAAGATTTATTTGGGTGTCATCAGCATAGAGATGATGGTGATTTTATTAGTTTTCCAAGGGAAGCAGTGTAGATTGAGAAGAGCAAGGGTCCCAGTACTGATCCTTGAGGCACTCCAACAGACAGTGGGAGGGGTGGGGAAGTAGAGTCGGAGTAGGAAACACTGAAGGAGCGGTTGCAGAGATAAGATGAAAACCAGGAGAGTGCAGTGTCACAGAGACCTAGGGAGTGGAGGGCTTGGACGAGGAGTGGGTGATCAACTGTGTCAAAGGCGGCTGACAGGACCAAGAGAATGTGTAGGGAATAGTGGCCCTTTGACTTTGCTGAGAGCAAGTCATTGGCCACTTTAGTGAGAGCAGTCTCAGTGGAGTGATGAGGGCAGAATGCGGATTGCAAGGGATCTAGCAGGGAATGGGAGCAGAGGAAATTAGTGAGCCGGTTATATGCAAGGTGCTCAAGGAGCTTGGAGGCGAACGGGAGTAGAGAAATTGGCCAGTAATTTGACAGTGAGCTGGTTGACAAGGAGAGGTTGAATAAGTGAGTAAGGATTGGTGTTAGTAGAGGGGAGAGTTCTTGAGTGAGCTGAGATGGGATTGGGTCGAGAGGGCATGTGGTTAGGTTTGAGCGAATGAGGAGAAGGGAGACTTCATCCTCGGTGACAGGTGGGAAGGAGCTTAGTGGGTATGTGGGAGAGGCGACAGGGCTGAGCTGGCTGGGTGGGGGTGGGAGTGATGAAATGTCGTGTCTGATAGATTCAATCTTGTCCTTGAAGTGGGTGGCGAGATCTTGGGCAGAGAAGTTAGTGGAAGATGTTTGTGTTGGTGGGCGTAGAAGAGATGTGAAGGTTGAGAAAAGGCGTTTTGGGTTGGAGGAAAGATTAGAAATTAGAGAGGAGAAGTATGACTGTTTGGCCAGGGAGAGGGCAGAGCTATATGAACAAAGAATGAATTTGTAGTGTGTTAAGTCAGCTGTAGAACGTGATTTCCTCCAGTGCCTTTTGGCACTGAGTGAGCATTTTTGGAGGTATTGCATTAGTCTTGTGTGCCAGGGTTGTAGTGGGGTTGTGCATGAGTGGCATGGAGTTGCAGGTGCAGCTATGTCAAGGGCTGAAGTGAGAGTGCTGTTGTAGAGAGCAGTAGTTTTGTCTTGGCAAGTAAGTGTGAAGATGGGGTTGAGAAGAGGCTGCAGAGATATGTAAAATTGTTGCAGATCAAGAGTATGCAGATTTCTCCTTTTAAAAAGTACATAAATTATGTGAATGCACTAAAGGAATTAGTTGGAAAATGTGGTTGAACTATGACGTACTAAAACGTCCAAACTCGGTCTTGTCCTTTAGTGTAAGAAAGTCCTTGTCTCTAAGGGATTAACTGATAGCTGACAAACAGATAGGAGATCCTACATTAGAGCTGAGAGTGAGCATGATGTTGACGGAGCTAGAGACAGACATGACATCAGTCAAAACTCAGACAAGAAAAAGACAACCTTATATTATTGTTATTGATGTAACGTGCTGTCCTATGCAACTCATTGCGCAATGAAGCTAACAGTTCTGTTGTGTACTGTGCAGCAACATTGAAGAGGTCAGGGGAAAGATCTAGGAAGAAAAGTTGATGGTAGTTAAGTCATACCAAAGAAACTGCAACTTGTTCAGAAATTGCTGATGATCCTTTCCCTACTGAAGAGGCTATTTGTAAAATTAGGCATTTATACCTATTCTGCACTTAATAAGTTTGAAGTTAGAGCAGCTTATATTTTCCTTTATTCACGTCTATTTCACTTTTACAATAGTGATATCATTCATTGTTTTATTTGTTTTGACAGGGAACAATTAGTTTAATTCCACTATTATTGATCAGGAGCGCCACTTATTTTATTATTATACTATTATTTGTAAATGTAAAGGCCTGATAATAGTAGAAAAATCCTAAGAAGATGATTAGGAGTCAAACAGTGAAGGATTTATTAGCAGTAAGACCATCTGCTGTGAAATAAAATGACTATATCACCTGCCCTGGGTAAGAGGATGAAGTACAAATGGGGGAAAGGTCATGACCTCAGTTTGGTAACCATGGAGGGTACAGCTGGTCCTATGAGGTTCAAGAAGGTATTTCCCAGTGAAACAGTGTCTGGAGTAAGGGATCCTAATATGTAATATATCTATGACATATAAGGTGGGATTTAGAAGGAGGTATAATTCTCTTTAAGAAAGTAAAACGCTAATTACACATAAATGCTGACACATAAATACAGCGCACTACTTTTCATTGTTAGTGGTGCACCTATGTACAGTCATGCAACAATATCATCTTAAACAAAGGCTAACTGGATTTTTCTTCATATTAATATATTAATAAATTAATATGTATTAGTTTATCATCTATTGATATGAAACATGCATATTAAACATTCTCTCCAATTCTAATTGCAGGTATTAAGACCCTCCTGTGGCCTTCAAGTATTTACTCTGATTAGGCAATGTGTGATGACAACCAGACTAAAGTCACAAAGATTCTACTCCTGGGATTCCAAGGTTTCATCAGCTTCAAAATTCCACTCTTCACAGTCTTCCTATTAATCTACATTGTGATATTAAGTGGAAATTTTCTGATCATCTGTTTAGTGACAACTAGTGATCATCTTAAAACGCCTATGTTCTACTTTCTCAAACATTTAGGCTTTGCTGATATCCTTGTCACCACTAGTATTGTTCCAGTGATGCTAGATATCATATTACATGATGGAATTACAATTTCTCTAGTTGCCTGTGCAGCCCAACTATATTTTTTTGGTGTTTCTGTAGTTGTGCAATGCTTTCTTCTTGCAGTGATGTCGTTTGACAGATATCTGGCCATCTGCAACCCTTTGCATTACAGGTCCATTATGGAGCCCAGTGTTTGCTTAAAACTAGTTATTGGGTCTTGGTTGTTAGTATTTATTCTAACATCCAGTGAATTGATTGCGGCGAGCCAGCTACACTTCTGTGGTCTCAATTACATTGACCATTTCTTCTGTGATTTTGGACCACTTGTGGCACTGTCTATTTCAGACACCTCAGTATTAGTCTTGCAAGACTTTATATTTTCCGTAGCCATGATTTTTGTGCCATTTGTTTTCATCATTATATCCTATGTCTGTATCTTCATCATGATTCTCAGGTTCCCATCCAGTATTGGAAGAAAGAAGTTTTTCTCCACCTGCAGCGCTCATCTTACAGTTGTGTGCACATATTATGGAACATTGATTATAGTTTACATGGGTTCATACATTGAACAGTCTTTTAACATAAACAAGCTTCTATCTCTGTTTTACATTGTGGTTACACCGTTTCTGAATCCCATCATTTACAGCTTGAGGAATAAGGAGATCAGAGGAGCTCTGAAGAAATACATTAAGAAGATTAGATGGACAGTAAATTATAATGTATGTTATGTAACACAGGAATAATAAATTAAATAAAAAATATTTAAAATAAAAAAATCATAACTTGGGTCACTTTAACTATAAATCAAATTTTTTTTAATTATAATTACTAAAACACTGTTTGTCATTTAAGATGTTCTCTATACATATACAGATGAAACAAAGCTTATCAGCTTGAGATTGCTGTCAGTAGTTCCTTATAATACATGTAACTGAGATGTTGTAGTTATACTATCATTCAAAAGTTTGGGGTCACTTAGAAACGTTCTTGTTTCTGTTATGGGAGCAGCTTGACTGTATGGTATGTAAGAAGTGCCCATCACACCAATCCAAATTGTGGGAGGTGCTTCAGGAAGCATGGGGTGAACTTTCTTTGAGTTGCCTCAACAAATGCTAAAGAATGCCAAAGAACTGCAAGGCTGTAATTGCTGCAAATGGAGGATTCTTCGACAAAAGCAAAGTTTGAAGGACACAATTATTATTTAAATTAAAAACCATTATTTCTTATCTTGTCAGCATCCGGACTGTATTTCCTATTCATTCTGCAACTCATTTGATGGAAAACAAGGACATTTCTTAGTGACCCCAATCTTTTGAACGATAGTGTATGAAATAATGCACTTGAAAAGTAAATTTTCACATTATGCATGTATCTCTATAGCTCACACAAACAATTAATATGCATAGAAGAAGACAGAATGAGAGTTTTCTTAGTTCAAAACAGTAAAGAGTGGGATAGAGCTATGAAGATGGAAACCAATATCATCATCACTACTATTATGGTCATATGAGTCTAAATCTCATTTATCACAGCAAGATCATAAAAATGGTGCATCCACTCTGCACATTAGTAGTGTTGATGGGAATATCAGTGACAGTTGTATGGGACAGGAAGTAGTGGACATAGTTCGTAGCCGTAGCTCCCCCCACCCTGAAATCATGGGTGAGGGATTATTTTTCATTTGGGACTGTACATCTGTCATCAGTTGCAATTTTCACACAATATGACAAGTTTGTGAAGAGAGAGAAGGAGGGATCACATTTTGGCACATCTCTGCAAATCTCCCCTAATAAAGAACATGCAGTATAACAGCACTAGATGTATGTTAGACATGTTGAACACCACAAGCACAAAGAAAAAAAAATCATGTGCTGCTGTCACAAAAAACACTGTGATCCAAAACTGAACACAAAGGTGTGTGAGGCAAGTGCAACCCCCCACTTTAAGCCAGGATAATATCACTGTTGTTCACCCCGGTGCCCTCAGGGTCCTTCTCTACACTGCAGATTTTGCCAGTAGTACCAGCAGCAGACAGAAAATCTGCATATGTGAGGATCTAGTAACGTCTCCAGACATAGCACATTGTATGGTGAGAGGACCACACATGTCAGTGATGTGGAAACAAATAGAATTCTGGAACAAGGGAGAATGTGATGACCTTTTACCCTTACAATATATCACACTTATAGTAGGGAGGGTAAATTATTTGTATTGAGTGTTATGACCATTTGGACTTGGCCACATTGACTGGCATCATCTGATTTCTTGGGTAATGGTTTAACATTGTCAACAAAAACTTCAAGTTGGTGGTTATGTTTTGTCTGCAAACAAGCCAAGTGTGATCCCTGTCCTTCCCCTCTTTCATAACACATCTACACACTGTGCACTTTGCAGTTGTAGATAAATGATCATTCCTTTCCTGCTCCAAAGAAAAATATTGCAACTACCTTGATTTTAGAGGAGGTGGAGAGGAGAAGTATTATGGTGACTGGAATTCGATTTAACTGGTGGTGGCTTTTTGTGGTGCTGTTGAATCTGACTCAGCACTGGGGCTAGTAAAAAGCATCACCACTACATGTCCCATGTCACTGCTACTGCTATATCCACCACCCAGTCTGTGGGGTGATGATCCAAGTCCCACTCACACCGCCATTACTATTGTCCTGTGCATGGTGGATAATCATATGACATTTTATGATCAGATGATTCAACAACAGGCACAAAATTAGCAAACACCATTATGCCACTGGTGTGTGAGTGGTTGGCATTAGAGATAGGTGAAATGTCCTGCCTCAAAATTAAAACAAGGGAAACTGGCACTTCCTGCTGAATTGGAAATTTCCTGCAAAAGGGCAAATTTTCGACTTTTTATGATCTAAGTATTGCGCTAAAGTCAATGGTACAGCTAAATTTTATTCCAACACTACGAGTATTACCATTGTGCTAGTATAAAAGGGTATCAATGTCCCATAGGTTTTCAGTCTGTACTTGGGAATTAGAAATAAATTAGTATACTGTGATTTCTAGTGATCTTATCCACAAAAAACAAAGAAAATACACTTTTTTTTAAAGGTGTTAGAGTGCTGTTGGAAATAGACACTACCAGTTGTTTTCTGGGTGTGAGTGTGAAGAAAGTAGAGTTAATCACCTACAAAACATGTATGTTAGAGTAAGTGATAAGCCAGCCAGTCTGAAACTAATTGACTCATCATTGACAGGTACCAGATACCAACACATCTGACTAATGCGGCAATCAAGACAAATCTATACAAGGGAACCAACTTGATACACTGTGTGTACCATCCATAACACAGCCACACTCCAATACATCCACAAGAACTAAAGAGACAAGGAAGGGAAGGATATACTGAGGTGCGGTACTGCACTGGTGTACCAATGATGCCTGAGTACTGTATTATTGTACTATGAGCTTTACAGACAGTGTTTTCTGAAGTCAAGTCAACTCTGTTCTGTAGAATACTGTAAAATACCACTGCAGTAATTCTTGTGAGAGAAAAATAATTGTGACACTATCCAGTAGTGTAGAGACAGAGATGGGGGAGTGAGTTGCTTGCAAGTGTAGTGAGTGTGGGCGTGTGGGTGTTAGTGACTTGTATACAGTGACTATGACAGAAAGGGACAACCTTCCAACATGAAACAACTGATGGTGAGGAGTGCCCTGAATAATAATACAAAAAATGGCACATTTCCCTACCAGCAAAAGAGATGTGAAACCTGTGCACACATTTACACCACTGACAAGATATCAATCCCAAACACTCAGTTACACTATAAGATCAATGGTACCTTCACCTGTAAATCATCCAATGTAATATACCTCATCATGTGTGCACAATGTCCAACAGCTCTTTATGTGGGTGAAACTGCACAGCCATTACATAAGAGGTTTAATTCCCACAAATACAGTGTTACCAACAAAAAGACAGAGACACCAGTGGGAGAACATTTTTGCCAAAATGGACACAGTGTCAGAGACATCAAATTAACTGTATTATTGGGACTGTTTCACACTCAGAGAGAGAGAAAAATATGGGAGGTAAAATTAATAATCCTATTTGGAGCTTTGAATTTTGGTTTGAATAAAGACAGAGAATTCCTGACACATTATCACTTTAGATTAACCTTTATGACAGCCCCCTGGGATCGTAAATACCTTGGACCACTAAGAGGAAGAATGCAATTTACAGCATTCTCCTCTACCATTGACTGATCAATGAACCAGAGTCTGAACTAAACATCCTTATCTGATTTCCATTCTAAACAATGCAATGTTATATACAAAAAGAAAGACAAGACAGGAAACCCTGTAGTATTAGCACACTATATAGGTAGGTCTATCTCTAGAAAAGAGCTTAAAGGCAAAAAAGGGGAAAGGAGCAGTAGGGGAAGTATACATAAAAAATTCTATACTTCCAAAATGAGAGATATCTCCTCTAATCATGGAGTACAGGAAATCACTCCTCCCTAATATCTAAGTGGAGCTCAATAGGTAAGGATAGTGTGTGTGATACAGATGTAGTAGTATTCGGCAGACACATTAAATAACAAGACTTATAGTCTATAGAACCTCACAGGACACACGATAAGGAAAGTATCCAGCGTTATTGTTATTTTAAGACATGCAAGCCTAATAAATGAGCTGCATGTCAAGGAAAATAGTGATATAGAATTGATACATAGTATTTTCTTTATAACTTTTAGACATGCAAGCCAAAGAAATGAGCTGCGTATCAGGGAATGTGTGTAACACAGATGTAGTAGTATTAGAGGACCAGTGATATAGCCGTTTATGATATTTGAAATGACAATAGTTTTAGGACTATACAGCTGAGATCACAGGATAGTAGCGTGCAGTATTCAGGGCCGGCCCTTACTTTTGTCCTGGTGGGGCCATGGACCCAGGCGGCACTTTGACAGGGGCGGCAATTTTCCGCCCCAAGGCATGCTATTTTTTGCATGGCGTCTCCCCACTGCTCGCACTGATGACAGCTGGGACCGCGTCACATGAGAAGACGCTGCGTAGAGTATGCCGGGGATTTTTTTCCTCTGTTCAGAGGCCAGTGCAATTTTAAAAATGGTGCCCAGACTGATGAAGAAAATCCCAGCATGCACCATGCAGTGTCTAGGCATGTGACACGGTCCCGGCTGTCATCAGTGCGGAGCAGTGGGAAGATTGAGTAAAAAGCAGAAGAGAAAGCCAGGGAGAAGAGAGACAGCGAAGGAGAAGAGAAACAGGCAAGGGGGGAAGAGGCACAAGGGGTCGAAAGAGGGGAGAAAAGAGGCACAAGGAGTGAAAAGAGGGGAAAAAAAGGCACAAGGGGTGAAAAGAGGGGGGGAGAGGTGCAAGGGGTAAAAGTAAGGGGGAGAAACAGGTGCAAGGGGTATAAACAAAAAACATGACAGTTCTATGTGGTTTTTAGGGGCAGGAGAGGGGTTAATATAATTAAGGATGTGGCATGTTTTGGTGGGTGTGGTTTTGGTGTGTGGAGGGGGGGGCAGCATTTCATCCTTGGACCCAGGCAGCACAATGTCTTGGGCCGGCCTTGGCAGTATTACTACTTATAAGTGTTGTGTATATGTGAGTCTGTATACACACTGAGAGATAACATCTTAATAAGAGTTTTGAGACATGCAAGCCTATGAAATGAGCTGCATGCCAGGGAATATAAAACCACAGAACCGACAATAGTATGCTATATAGAGTTCTTAGAGGTGCAAGTCTATTTAATTAGCCGCTTGTTTTAGAACGAATAGGACAGCAGGGCATCTGCAGTAGGTTTTAAAGGAGAATTATACTGTGCAGAGAAAGACTGTTTCTCCAGATATTTAACATAACAGGGTGCCCACAGTACCCATTATATTGTTAATTATTGTTTCTATATAAATTCATCATATTGAATAGACGTTTTGCCTTAATCTAAGTCTTGATACATGCTATTGATGTAATACAAGACACGCCCATCTCGACTGTTACTTTTGTTTAGTGTTTTTAAAGGACCCTTTACATTTAGGGTCTCTCTATTTATTGTTTGTATGTTTATATATGTTTAATAATATATATATATATATATATATATATATATATATATATATATTTGTATTTATATTACTATCCTTACCTATTGAGCTCCACTTAGGAATTAGGGAGGAGTGATTTCCTGTACTCCATGATTAGAGGAGATATCTCTCATTTTGGAAGTATAGAATATTTTTATGTATACTTCCCCTACTCCTTCTTTCCCCTTTTTCCCTTTAAGCTCTTTTCTAGAGATAGACCTATCTATATAGTGTTCTAATACTACAGGGTTTCCTGTCTTGTCTTTCTTTTTGTATATTGAGTTAATTTTCCCTGTAGCACCTTGTTGGTGACTATCTTTTTAGACTGTAGAGCAGGACTATTTTAGTCTGTGTGCGTGGGTACTTCAGTTTCTTTAAACAATGCAATGTGTACTTGTATATAAGAGAGATGTTTTCATATTTATCGTATAACGTGTCTGAGGAAGAGACCTGAGATGTCTTGAAAGCCAGGGCCGGATTTGCCATAAGGCAGAGTAGGAAACTGCCTACAGGTGCACCCCTCAGAGGGGCGTCTGTGTCACGGTTTGTTTTGACTCTCAGACACAGAGTAAGATAAAAAAAAAAAAGTTTAATGGGAGTCCTCACAGGGTTCAGTACATGCACATATATCACATATACAAAATAGGTTCAAACAGTAGTTAGCAAGCTACAGCAAAGTAGGCTTTACCGGCCTTACCAATATACCGGGCAAGGCAGCCTGGAGGGTAGCACAATATACCGAGTGAGGCTCTACCGGCCTTGCCAATATACCAAGCAAGGCAGCCTAAAGAATGTAACAATGGAAAGCAAACTGGCTCTACCGGCCTTGCCAATATACCGGGCAAGGCAGCCTGGAGGTGACTCTAAGCACGGAATGTGGCTCTACCGGCCTTGCCAATATACCGGGCAAGGCAGCCAAACATGGAGGGCAGCTCCACTAATGCTAGATGGTAGGACAGCAGCTACAGATGGAAGGTGGAGTCAACCAGTATCACAGCCAGGGATCCCAAAACTGGTGCACTAAAGGAGGCAGCCGCAACCGGTAGACAAGGGGTTAATGAGTACTGTCATTGACAACAATATAGCCCAACCGGTATATGCAGCGGGATAAGCAACCGTGAATTGAGAGTCAATCAATACTGCATACTGAAGCAACGTAACGCCCAACCGGTTCTATACAGCGGAGTCAGCAAGCGGTATATGTGGAGTAAACCAGTACAACGTACTGGAGCAATGTAACGCCCAACCGGTTCTATACAGTGGAATCAGCAACCGGTATGTGGAGTAAACCAGTACCACGTACTGGAGCAATGAAACGCCCAACCGGTGCTAAACAACGGAATCAGCAACCAGTATATGGAGTAAACCAGTACTTCGTGCTGGAGCAACGTAAGGCCCAACCGGTTCTATACAGCGGAATCAGCAACCGGTATATGTGGAGTAAACCAGTACCACGTACTGGACAAATGAATGGCCCAACCGGTTCTATACAGCGGAATCAGCAACCGGTATAAGTGGAGTAAACCAGTACCACATACTGGAACAACGTAACGCCCAACCGGCTCTATACAGCGGAATCAGCAACCGTTATGTGGAGTAAACCAGTACCATGTACTGGAGCAACGTAACGCCCTACAGGTTCTATACAGCAGAATAAGCAACCGGTATGTGGAGTAAACCAGTACCTCGTACTGGAGCAACGAAACGCCCAACCGGTTCTATACAGCGGAATCAGCAATTGGTATGTGGAGTAAACCAGTACCACGTACTGGAGCAACGAAACGCCCAACCGGTTCTATACAGCGGGATCAGCAACCGGTATATGGAGAGAACCATGATCAGAATGTCGCCCAGGTGACACGGATGACAATCAGGATACAGCAGCAGGAACAGGTGCCCGTCCGGACAACCACAGGAACAGCAGGACTGAAAACCAGGACAGGAACAGAAGAAGGAACAATGCCAGCACCGGATCAGGAATGGAAGCAGGAACAACGACAGCACCGGATCAGGAACGGAAGCAGGAACAAACGGCAGCACCGGATCAGGAGCAGCAGGAGGAACAACAGCCAACCGGATCTGGAACGGAGGCAGGAACCAGGCAGCAGCAGCACTGACAGTAGAAAACCTCTGACACTGGTAGCAGATCAACTGGCCCAAGGATACAGGTAAGACAGGTGACTGCTGACGCAGAGACACCACGAAAGGGCAACCAAAGGGTGCCTCAGCCCAGTTTAAATAGGCAGCACTAGGCGGGCAATAGACAGGCAGCCAATGGAGAATACACACACCTGACTGACAGCAAGGGCGAGCAATCACGGGCACCGTGATAGCCTGTCAGTGAAATAATTTTTTTTTTTTTTATATTTTTATGCGCAGTGGCAAAAGTAACCAGCCGCATAGTAAGATCTGTGTTGCTCCCTAGTCGGCTCTTTAGTAATGCAGAACCTACGTGGGAGCAAAAGCATACAGTCTGTGTAAAAGGAGGCACAGACTTTTCCTGCTGCTGAACCACCAGGGAGGTAGGAAATGGATACTGAGGGGGGCAATGTGAAGATGATGGGGGCAATATGAGGGCATGTTGGAGCTGATGGGGGCAAGTTGGAGCTGATGGAGGCAATGTGGAGAAGATGGCAGCAATGTGGAAGCAAGTTGGAGCTGATGGAGGCAATGTGGAGAAGATGGCAGCAATGTGGAAGCAAGTTGGAGCTGATGGGGGCAATGTGAGGGCAATATGGTTATGTGAGGGGTAATGTGGAGATTTGGAGTGTTGTGTAGGTGTCCAGTGGAGATGGCCAATGGGGGGGCACTTCAGATTTCTGTGCCTACAGGCTTCTGAGATGTAAATCTGGCCCTGTTGAAAGCTTGCATTCTAAATCTGTTTAGTTAGCCAATAACGATATCAACAACTATATTTGCCTCCTGTATTACCTGAAGTACAACCACTTTCGGATTAGAAGGAACACCAGAAGAACATAAAAGGG
Source organism: Rhinophrynus dorsalis (assembly GCA_037306005.1). Lineage (NCBI taxonomy): Eukaryota > Metazoa > Chordata > Amphibia > Anura > Rhinophrynidae > Rhinophrynus > Rhinophrynus dorsalis. The sequence continues at coordinate 553,047,758 of CM074721.1, forward strand.
GCCACAACTTGTAGCAACATAAGGACTACTAAAAGTGAAAGGCACTAGGGGATATTTTAGTAAAAGGACATGATAAGAGTCAAAGAGTGCCCCTTGCTGTCACCCCCACCACCATAACACTCCCACCAATCATCTTGTAGTTAAAACAATGATGATAAGAAGTCCTTCTAAGTGCAGCCAACATACAAATACCAATTTCATAGAAACAAACAAAATTTGCACAAAATTTATCCTAAACTTTGCTCTTTTAATTGCAAACTTCCAATATATTAGCAGCTGACATGCTGCCCCACTCATTTGTTGAGAAGAATAGTTTTAAAGAAGTAATGTCATGTGGTGCACCCAATAGGCAAATTACAAGCTGCAAGGCTGCAATTATTATTCTAGGACAGCTGTGCCAGAGTTGTACAAGCTAGTGTTTAGTCTGGTTGGCAAAGGTCTAGGAACATCTTATTCAATAAAGTTCACCCACAGATATGTGGACAAGTGGGCAAGGTAAAGAATACAATATTGTGAATGCTTACTGAGTGTCCCTCCCAAGAGCAGGCAGAAGCAGACAGCAGCAGGTCACCACAATGATTGCCAACACCTCTGTCAGTAGTAGTCAAGTTCAGCTGTATAGTAGAGCATAACTTGGGGCAGAGCAAAAAAGTGAGAAACATTTCCTGCATGACTTTTTGCGAAAAAAAAAACAGATGATTTTTCAAGTGATAAAAAAAGCACTATCTACAATGTGGCAGATGTGTATGGCAGTGGTGGTGGGGGACTAGCATGGTGCGATTGGTGGAACCTTGACAAACTGCATCCACCCCATGAGGAGAGGAATCATCATAACTTATTGCAACTGCTGCAGCGACCATTGCTGCAGTCAGGTTTTATAGTACCACTTTACTCCCACGTCCCTGCACTGCTCCACCTTTCCCCTCCTGCTTGTGCATTTGCTGTACATTACTCACTACTGTGTGTGTTTTTACTCTCTACAGGAAACAACTGATGGAGTGAGATGTCTTGTCTTGGACCTCAACAAAATTTTCAATGTCGTCTGTTGTCTATCAAGTCTGCCTCAGTCACAGAGCTCACATCAGGCTCCCAGTCAACTGTCACCTAATATATTTATTTATTTGTTTGTTTATTTATTTATGTATTCATTTTTTTATTTTTTTTCTTATCACAGACAGTCCAAAAAATATATTTAACTAAACTTCTTTCCCCAGACTTCCCCAACACAGAGACAATAAAAGTAAAAGTAATTTGTACGTCGCCTGCTTGTGTCTTGCCAGTCTGTCACACTGAATTTTGGGATATTTGGGGTCAACCTCCTTCCTTCCTCCCTTCTTCTCCCCAGACTCCCCTAATACAGTGAGCAAATATCCTACCCAAAAGACTCCATAAACTAAGCTTAGATTCCCTTTTATTTGCTTATATCAAAACAGGATGAGTGTAAGCAGCCTGGAAACCTAACTGTACAATAATGACAGTGCAGTTGGTAGCAGGCTGCTAAATGAGATATATAATAGAAGAAGACAGAGAGCCCAGAAAAACGTACGGAAAAACAACAACAGAGAAACGCAAGACCAAAAATGCGGTTCCCAGGAGCGAGACAAAAGAGGAGTCGAGACGAGCAAAAGGTCTGGGCAGGAAGAAGAGGATCAAAATCGGAAGGACAAGCCAAGGTCAAAACATGATAGGCAAATATAATCAAAAGAACACCAGCTAGGCAAGACACTAGTGGGAAACCCTAATACTAGAGCACCCGAGGTTTGCCTGAACAGTGCTTATATAGGCCGCGGGTGCGTCTAGAACCATGACGGAGGATGCAGGACACAACCCCGGAAGCACAAAAGAAAAAACTACCGCGCACCTGCATGAAACGTCCAGGGCAGTGACGAAGCCGAACCCTGAAGCGACCGTGCTGAGAGGCACCTGCCAGAGGTACAGGCAGACGATATAACAGCTTATCTACTTTAGCTAAAAAACATGACATTTTTTCCTATCACAAACACAAAATGGCTGCTGTGAAAACCTAACACCCTTGAATATGGATGTAGAAAAATAGAGAAAACTTTCATGTGGTGGGGAAAAATTTTCATTCCCATTGATTTCAATGCAATGAGTTAGGCAAAAAAAAGCCAGAAAATGCACTTTTCTTTGGAAAGTTTTTGCCAAACGCAAAGTGCCATTTTTTGCTAATTTTGGTTTGGTTTTCACCCATCCCTAAGCATAACATCAACATGCAGATTTATGAATGGAGACCTCTGAGAGGCAGTCTAAAAAAAACTGTAGATGTCATAAAGGGATGGGCGAACATTTTCGCCTCAAACTGAAATCGTCGAATAATGGCACTTTCCGCTTGGTGAATAATTTCCCACAAAAAGTGCTGATTTTCCACTTTTTCCCGCTTCTTTCACCTAACTCATTGTGCTCATTGTTTATCCGTGTATGACCTGATTTCCTCTGAGGATCCTTCTGGCTCCTGACTTCTGGCTTGTACCTGACATCGCTGACTTCTGTGTTCCTGTCGCTCCTGTTCTGGCTGCCAATGGTGATTCCAATGTTGCTAGAGGAATGACAGGGTCCACCCTGCTTCTCCAGTGTTATGGGGGTTACCCTAACCAGTGCAGAGGTTTCTTGAACCAGGTTGGTATCTATCTGGAGATGATACCACAGTCCTTCCTGTCTGATAGGAGTAAGGTGGGCCTCATGATTTCCTTACTCTCTGATAGGGCCTTGGAACGGGCTAATCCCCTTTGGGAGACTCAGAAACCTATAGTATACAACTACCCAGGGTATTTGATGTACCGGCCGCTCCACATAGGCTGCCAAGCATTTAATGTCCATCCAGCAGGGTACTAGGATGGTTTCAGATTATGTCATAGAGTTTCATACCCTGGCAGCCGAGGTTGGTTGGAATAATGAGGATCTCATGGCTGCTTGCTCTAATGAGCTGTTGAATACGGTTAAAGATGAAATTGCAGCCCGAGACCTTCCTTCAGGGAGTGCCAGCGGAGGCATCCCATCCATTAGGCCCCAAGATTGTTGTCCCCACCCATGCCTCCCTCTCCTCCTGCTCCTCCTAGTCTCGAGAACTCAGGTGATGTGGAGCCCATGCAGCTTGGGTTCACTTTACTTTCAGTTGTGGAAAAGGCCTTCAGGAGGAGGGAGGGCCTGTGTCTTTACTATGGTAAGGCAGGGCATCTGCTGTGAACTTGCCCCAAAAGTCCAGGAAATGCCCGCACCTAAGGTTCTATAGGGGACAGACCTTAGGTGGTGTATCAGCGTCCCCGGCTATCCAGAAGGATAAGCCACTAGTCTCCGTTGGGCTCTCCTGGGGCAAGTTTTCCATTACTACAGAGATACTTATTGACTCCGGTGCAGAGGGCTTCTTTATCGACAGTGCCTTCACCCAGAAGCACTCCATTCCATTGCAGCTCTGTACCACTCCACTTGCCATTGAGGAGATTGATGGCAGACCCCTGCAGCCACCACAGGTCACCCACAAAATAGATCCTTTGTCTATGGCTGTAAGGGCTCTCCATCACGAAATCTTAAAATTCCAGGTGATCCACTCTCCTGACTATCCTGTGATCCTGGGTTATCCATGTTTGCGCAAACACAATCCCACTTTCGATTGGGCAAGGGCAGAAATCATGGCATGGTCACCCAACTGTTTCTTGTGCCTAGCAAAAGTGGTGAAGGTGCTAACCACATTCCAGGTCTCTTTGTTGCCTGAAGAGTACCAAGAGTTCAGAGACGTATTTGATAAGGGCTGGGCTGGTGAACTCCCACCTCACCGCCAATATGATTGTACCATTGAACTACAACCTGGTGCCATACCTCCTTGAGGTCGAGTCTACCCTCTTTCTGTCATGGAGAATAAGGCCATGGAGGAGTATGTTGTGGATGCACTGTCCTGGGGGTTTATCCTCCTCTTCCACTGGAGCCAGATTCTTCTTTGTGAAGAAAAAGAGTGGAGAACTGAGACCCTGTATTATTTATAAGGGGCTCAACCGTATCACGGTTAAAAATGTCTACCCAATTACACTTATTACCAAGGTGTTCGATGGATTGAAAGGGTCCAAAATGTTTACTAAGCTCAATATGCAAAGGTCATATCATTTGGTAAGAATAAAGGAGGGCCACGAATGGAAAACCATATTTAACACCAAGAGCAGACATTACGAATACCTCGTAATGCCCTCCAGTCTCTGCAATGCTTTTGCGGTTTTCCAGGAATTTCTAAATGATGTCCTCAGGGGCATGTCTCAACAATGCCTGGTGGTATACCTACATGACATTGCATTGCATTCCGTACTCCGATGATACTCAAAGGGTTAAGCAGATTTCCCCACCAAAAAGCAGATAACAACATGGTTTTAGCAAAATTTCTCGCAGGAACACTTGACAACTTTTGCCCATTCCTAGTGTGTGTACATGTGTGGATCTCCGGTGTGTGTATTTGTGTGCATGTACATGTCATTTGCATGTTTCTGCCTCTCACTCTATGTATGTGCCTGCCTGTGTGTTGCATATGTCTGTGTTTATCAGTGTGTATACATTTCAGACATATACACCCAATGGTCATAACATGATGGACAACCTGATATATATATATATATATATATATATATATATATATATATATATATCTACAGTAATGTGAAAAAAAGTTTTAGACAGATGTCAAAAAGAATGCTTTCAAATATAGACATGTTAATAGTTTACATTCATCAATTACAAAGATACATAGTGAGTGAACAGAAGAAAAATCTATATCAAATCAATATTTGGTGTGACCACACTTTGCCTTCAAAACATCATCAGTTATTCTAGGTACACTTGCACACCGTTCTTTAAGGAACTCGGAAGGTTGGTTGTTCCAGACATTTTGGAGAACTACCCATAGTTCTTATATGGATTTAGGCAGCATTAGTTGCTTCTCTCTCTTAATTGAATCCCAAACAGACTTGATAATGTTGAGATCAGAGCTCTGTGGGGGCCGTACCATCTCTTTCAGGACTCCTTGTTCTTATTTACACAGAAGATAGTTCTTAATGACTTTGGGTGTATGTTTGAGGTCATTGTAATGCAGCAGAATAAATTGGGGCCAATCAGATGTCTCCCTGATGATATTGTCTGATGTGTAAATAGCTGTCAGTACTTCTCAGCATTGATGATACCATTACTTCTGATCAAATACCCAAATTAATTTGCAGAAATGCCACCCCAAACTTGTAAGGAACCTCCATCATGCTTCACTGTTGCCTGCAGACACCCATTCTTGTACCACTCTCCAGCCTTCAGTGAACAAACTGTCTCCTGATACAGCCAAATATTTCAATATTTGACTCATCAGTCCAGAGCACCTGTTCCCATTTTTCTGCACCCCAGGCCTTGTATTTTTGTGCATAGTTGAGTTGCTTGGCCTTTTTGGTAGCAAGTTGTGACGGTACCATAATTTACCTGACCCTTTTGGGGTCATCGGTCCTGAACCGCCACTGCTGCTGCCCCTCTTCCACAGCTGGCTAGAGCCCTGCTACTTCCTGGTGTCTGGAGGTCCTGGATAGTCAGGCAAGAACAACTGTATGCTGCCCCCGGCAGACTGGCAGACCTAGTGAATTTAGCTGAAAAACCCTAGGTGGGGTTTCCAGAGGCCCTACGCCAGTAGACCGGCGAGGCAGGTGAATTCGTTCTTGCAGTGGCTAGGGAGAGAATCCCCAGCCCAAGCCCCCTCCAGAAATACAGCCGAGACTTGTGTTAAGGAGGGTAGAAAAGAACAGCCTTTATTGATAAAACACACTGCTTATATACACTTCCAGACACTCTTATCAAGATAAGAATACAAATTAGTGCTTGAAAAAGGGACATTTTAACTGGTCCATAATAACCTTCCCTGACTGGTCAATGAAGCACAACAGGAGTCAATTCACATTCAGAACATTCCTTAGCGCATGGAGTATTCTGTAAACAAGCCAGAGTGCTGGACTTAACAGCTCAATCTGCACTCTGATTCCCCACTGCCATCCCCTTTGCAGGACATACAGTATAACCCCCCACACACTATTACCATATGTCACACAGTGTACAAAACAGTGATCAATATTTCAGATATTATAGTTCTAAATTACTCTGTCTGGTCACACAAGTCTTCCATGAAAACTACTTCTGACTAGACTTCTCCGGACAGTAGATGGGCATGCCACTGTTTTCTGACATTTCTTAGCTGACGGCACTGCTGATCATCTTCTGCTTGTGAAGGGAAATAAGCAAATTATGTCTTTCTTCTGCTGCTTTAAGTTTCCTTGGCTAACCATTGCATCAACTGTCTTGCCTGTTTCTTTGTGCTTCTTCAAAAGAACCTGGACAGCTTGGAAACCCCTGTCTGCCTTGTAATTTCTACCTGGGAGAGACCTTGCTGAATAGTATAACTACATTCTGTCCTGTTGCTTTGCCCAGTCTTGCCATGGTGTATGACTTTTGACATTAAATTGTCTTCAGCAACGTAACCTTAGCCAAGTTTGGCTGTTCCTCATCCAGTTTTATTCTTTCTACAGATCTGTTTCTGTTTCAGTTACTGATTGTGTCTACATATTAAATTGATGATCATTAGCACCTGTTTAGTATAGTAGTTTAATCATACACCTGACTATATACCTAAAAAATCCATGATTTCGTGCAAGTGTACATTTATGCTGTTTTAAAGGCAAATGGTGGTCACACCAATATTGATTTGATTTCATTTTTTTTTCTGTTCATTCATGAATATAAACTATTATAATATCTATTTTTGAAAGCATTTTTATACACATACACACACACACACACACACACACATATATATATATATATATATATATATATATATATATATATATATTTACCACTCATCTATGCTAGATAAAGGAATTACTTTCTAGTCATTTTACACATGCGTTCTGAAGAGTTTTTACTCTCAGTGACTTGTGCATTGAGAAGATGTTCCATTCATCTCATGAGCTCTTTGCTCCAATTAGACATAGATGCATATTTTCATCTTCGTACTAATATTTATTACACTCATGGGACTGCCATGGAATTCTCTGAATTAGGAGAATTCTCAGTGGATTATTCTTTCTTTATTATGAAAACTATATAAATATCGCAAGAGCTGATACAACTGAAACACCAGCAGCCTTAGCATCATGAAGATACCTCTGTATACTGTATATACATAATTTGTCTGCAGGGATAAGAGCATAAATAATATTGGAGTGTCATCTGGTGGTCACCTCTTCAATTAGAACACAAACATTGTAAGTAAAATGTTCCTTGTTTGAATGTGGATGTTAATAGAAAGTCACATTATGATGGTAGCAGGGCCTTTGACTTCTACCAGTAGGTGCATTAATTTGTATTAGCCATATTAGTCCAGTTTTAGTAATACAATTATATGATTCATTTGGTGTTATATATTTTATTTGGACAAACAGTTTATATGTTAATACAAGCGTTCGATAAACCAACTCTCTTCTCCTGGTTCAGTAATGCTGAATACTGAGCAGAGAGAAGACAAGGGAGACGAGTATACCTACAGAGGAGGCACTGGTTATAGGAATTTCTGTTTGTGAGATGAGAATCCCAGATCTTTATTCAATCCACTTTGAGGCTTTTTAAAAAGAACTATCATCCTTAGTGAAAACATCTTTCTTTCTTGCAGTCTTTTAAAATTAACTTTAAGGATCCTGATTGTAAGGTTGTTTATTGACTGATCTGGTGGGGAAAATGTTGTCCAACTGCAGAGCAGTCATTCTTGCAGTCAAGATCCTTAAAGGTAATTGTTTAAAACATGCAAGAAAGAAAGCCATTTAAGCTTGATAGATCTCTTTAAATGCATGAAACAATTCTTAAAACAATGTCTATGATTCTTATCACACCATCAGAAATGTATATGACCAGTGCCTCCTCTGTAGTTTACCATTCCCCATCTTCTCTCTTCTCTGAATCCAAGCCACTGATCAGACACCCTTTATTTACTGCCCACTCCAGTTACATATATATCACACTCTGAAGGTTTTCCCTGTAAGTATCCTAGATTGTCATATTACTTGGGAACTCTGCATTTTTTTAACAGACTGTGTGATTGAAGAGACTGTGTGATTGAACAGACTATGATTTAAGAGACTGTGAGACCTAAGAGACTGTGTGATTGAACAGACTGTGTGATTGAACAGACTGTATGACTGAACAGACTGTGTGATTGGACAGACTGTGTGATTGAACTGATTATGTGATTGGACAATTTATGTGATTGTCTATACAGACAAACTGTGTGATTGAACAATCTATGTGATTGAAAAGACTGTGTGATTGAACAGAATATGTGATTGTATAGACTATGTGACTGAACAGACTGTGTGACTGAACAATCTATGTGGTTGAAAATACTGTGTGATTGAACAGACTGTGTGATTGAAAGGACTGTGTGATTGAACAGACTGTGTGATTGAACAGACTATGTGATTTAACAAACTTTGTGATTTAACAGAGTGTGATTGAAAAAGTATGGGAGTCAAAAGACTGTATAATTGAACAGTCTGTGTGATTGAAGAGAATGTGCAATTGAACAGACTGTGTGATTGAAGAGAATGTGCAATTGAACAGACTGTGTGATTGAAGAGAATGTGCTTCAGTGTTGTTTGACCTGAGGCAGATCTCTCATACGCTTGCCTTAAACTGTCCATATATAAAAAGTTTCACCAAATACCACAGTTTTCATATCTTTGTATTACATGTAGATGCGTCATTTGACTGGGTAAAGAACATAATAGAAATGGCCATATACACAAAATAAAATGGAATATTTCTGATGCAAACCAACTGCACTGTAGGAAGGAAATAAACAGTTCTAGAATTCCCATTGATTTAAATAGAGTTTTAACTGTCTTGTGTCCAACATTTTACTTATCACTACAGAGATCTCCCTGTCATTCATTAAGTTAAAATCTCATTTACTTATTGCCTATAGTTTTCCACTTTTTTTTGCATAAGGGTCTTTATTATTAATAATAATAATAATAATAATAACAGTTATTTTAGGGTAGCTGTAATAAAAATAAACAATAAATATATCCTGTATATAATCATGTGGACACAACATACTGTAAACTGATTAATATGCAATGCTGGGATAAGAGGTAGTGTCTGGAAGGAAACAATCAGCTGTTCTGTGGCCAAGCGCTGACATCTGACTGCTGGAAGAGGGATCTGGCTGGTGAGAATTTGGCCTTAAAGACACATTTAGTTTTGACTACATATCCTGCAAATGCATAATATGTAAAGTCAAAATGCTTATACTGTCTGTCTATCAAGCTATCTAATATCTATCTATCTATCTATCTATCTATCTATCTATCTATCTATCTATCTCCTATCTATCTATCTATCTATGTATCTATATATCTATCTATCTATCTATCTATCTATCTATCTATCTATCTATCTATCTCATATCTATCTATCTATCTATCTATCTATCTATCTATCTATCTATCTATCTATCTATCTCATATCTATCTATCTATCTATCTCATCTATCTATCTATCTATCTATCTATCTATCTATCTATCTATCTATCTATCTATCTCATATCTATCTATCTATCTATCTATCTATCTATCTATCTATCTATCTATCTATCTGTCTATCTATCTATCTATCTATCTGAGTGAAATAAGTATTTGACCCTTTTCCAAAACATGACTTAGTGCTCCTCTTTGCAGATCCTCTCCAAGTCATTAAGGTTTCGAGGCTGACGTTTGGCAACTCGAACATTCAGATCCCTCCACAGATTTTCTATGGGATTAAGGTCTGGAGACTGGCTAGGCCACTCCAGGACCTTAATGTGCTTCTTCTTCAGCCACGCCTTTGTTGTCTTGGCCGTGTGTTTTTGGTCATTGTCATGCTGGAATACCCATCCACGACCCATTTTCAATGCCCTGGCTGAGGGAAGGAGGGTCTCACCCAAGATTTGACGGTATATGATCCCATCCATCGTTCCTTTGAAGCGGTGAAGTTGTCCTGTCCCCTTAGCAGAAAAACACCCCCAAAGCATAATGTTTCCACCTCCATGTTTGATGGTGGGGATGGTGTTCTTGGGGTTATAGTCAGCTTTCCTCCTCCTCCAAACACGGCGAGTTGAGTTGATGCCAAAGAGCTTGATTTTGGTTTCATCTGACCACAACACTTTCACCCAGTTCTCCTCTGAACCATTCAGATGTTCATTGGCAAACTTCAGATGGGCCTGTACATGTGTTTTCATGAGCAGGGGGACCTTGAGGGTGCTGCAGGATTTCAGTCCTTCACGGAGTAGAGGGATACCAATTGTTTTCTTGGTGACTATGGTCCCAGCTGCCTTGAGATCATTGTCAAGATCCTTCCGTGTAGTTCTAGGCTGATTTCTCACTGTTCTCATGAGTTTGGAATCTGATTGATTGATTGCTTCTGTGGACAGGTGTCTTTTATACAGGTAACAAGCAGAGATTAGAAGGGAGCGCTCCTAATCTCAGCTTGTTACCTGTATAAAAGACACCTGGGAGCCAGAAATCTTGCTGATTGATAGGGGGTCTAATACTTATTTCACTCAGTAAAATGCAAATTAATTTATAACTTTTTTGAAATGCATTTTTCTGGATTTTTTGTTGTTATTCTGTCTGTCAATGTTCAAATAAACCTACCATTAAAATTATAGACTGATCATTTCTTTGTCAGTGGGCAAATGTACAAAATCAGCAGGGGATCAAATAATTTTTTCTATCTATCTATCTGTCTATCTATCTATCTATCTATCTATCTATCTATCTATCTATCTTTCCATCTAGTTAGCTATTTGTGTTCATCTTTCATGTCACTGACAGTCAACTCACGTAGGCCTTGATCCAAATGTTGGAAACGGATGTTTTTTCTGCCAATGGCATTTCTTTCAGCACAGTAAGTTATTCAAATGCCTGGTCTGTAAAAAATACCGGCAAAAAAAAGAGCCATCGTGTATTAACGTTAAGAGGTGTTTTCATCTATTTAAAATTATGAGAACACTGTAAATAGCAATTCAAATGTCTGAGTTAGTCAAGGAAAGGAGCTAAGGGACTCAAGTTATCGCATGAAAATCAGCATCTACTTTTTTTTAACCTGAGTCCCTTATCTCCTGTTTAAACATCCGACACAGACTCTTGAATTAAAAAAACCTAAGTCCTCAGTGGATGTATTGAGATGGAGCTCTAAGCCCCATATCAATACATCCAAAGTATAAAAAATATGTCAGATGTTAGTAGAATTAACCCTATGAGTAACAGTGGGGTATAATTACCCTTCCGGGAATTCATAGGGTTAACCCGACTAAGTAAAAAAAAAATCACATAACAAGTAACACTTACCATTAATCCTGGTGTCCAGAGGTGTCCTCAGCTTCCTCGTCACCTTCTTTCCTATATTCTGTCCTTCTTTCTTCTCTTCTGTCAGAAAACAAGTTTAAGTTTAAAAGCATACATATCCAGCACACTAATACATAGTTTAACCCCTTGAGTGCCTCAGGGGTAGACAACGCATTGCAAAGCAATGCGTTGCGTACCTCTATGGGGCCCAAAGGGTTAAAGTATGTAGTGGTGTGCCAGTTCTTAAAATACAAATGCATTCAAGTACAATTAGAAAATGAATTGCAAAAGTTATGAAATCATCCAGAAAATGTATTTGTGCACCAAAAATAACTCATCTCCCAGCCAATCAATTTAAAGCACAGCCGCTCAAAGCTGAGAGGTATGTAAGCATATCCCAGCCAATGGCTGTGAGAGAATTAGCCCATATATAAGGGCAGTCTCAATTCTAATTTCCTCAAAGCGAAGTGGCCATCGGCCCATGGACATGGAGGGGGAGTGGTGCGTAATTCTGTTTCCACAGCCGCCTTAGCGTCCGCACACAGCGGTGGAGACAGCTACTACATATATTAATGCTAAATATTATTTCATTTTACTTATGTCAATTCTATTTTCTTTACGTATTATCCTCCAAGTTTGCTGTAACCATCTCAAATGTAGTGGGACCACTCCTAGGAGCTATACGGTGTTCGTGTATATCCGTTACTAAACAATACTTTGGGGGGAAGTCCTGTAGAGATGTGTCACCACCACCACCACAAGTTTTAGATTGCTGCCCCGGAGACACATGAATTGATTTCTCCTGTGATGATAACAGGTTCAGAAATATTTTGGATGTTATTGATGATGGTTGTGCTTCTGATGGTGTTGCTGCTCATGGGATAAACCTGTTGATTTCTTTTTTTTCACTATGATTTATGCTAGTTTTTTTTTAACTATTTGATCACCTTTGTATGACCCTGCTCAGTTTCCTGACTACAACTCCGCTGATCCCTGTTTGGTACTTCCTGTTGATCTCCTGTGTATGACCCGGCCAGTTTCCTGACTCCTCTCATCTTAGGTGCTTAGGAATTGCTAGTTCTACAGTGCCAGCGCCTACTTGGCTACCTACTGTATTCAGCTTTCCACAGATTTCTGCTTGGTCTGAGTGAGTACCCTTCTTAGTTTACTTCTGGAGTTTGTTACTCTCTGGCGAGTAGGAAGTAGGGTTTGGCTACACGGAATTATTGCGGGCCCCCTTCGGCTCAACCGGAGGGACCAATCTGGCTTTGTGGCCAGTACCTCTAAGCGGCTCAGCCGCAGCACAACTCCATATAGGCAACCACCGCGCCCGAGCTACGTCCCCTATCATCGCACTCTAGCATCTAGCTCCCTACTCCCTTGTTGGAGGAGGCTGATCTTCTGTCTCTATATCTTGGGTTGTCTCACTTTCTAGTAGACCCAGTTGGTACGAGTCTGTCGTACTAGTAGGCTACTTACAGGTTCAGAAAAATTTTGAATGTTATTGATGATGGTTGTGCTTCTGATGGTGTTGTTGCTGATGGGAAAACCTGTTGATTTCATTTTTTTCACTTTGCTTTTTTTTTTTTCCCTACTATTCTTCTTTCTCATTCTCCGTAATGCAACATATCTTTTTATTATTTCATAGAAAACACATTAAATAATATATTGCCAGACGTGGTTTTCCCATGTAACAGACTAAATATAGCATCTAAATATCCAAAGATCTAGCTACTATCCTTTTGACAGAAGTGCACCGGTCAAATTAAAAAACTAAGCAAAATCCCACTAAATAAGGATTTTTTTAAGTAGAATTTTACCATTGTATTATTTTATTTTTTTTATTGTTATTCTTAAAACTATTAATACTGTTAATATTGTTGATCATTCATCACCTCAACACCTCTTTTATTAGTCTAATTATCCTTATATTCCTCAATATATACATGTGTATTATTATTATACATTTACATATATTTTAGGAGCGCTCTCCTTTTTTATTGGTTTATTATTTTATAGAATCTGATTCCACAAATGTTGCTGATCATAACTTGGCACAAATGTATCACGCTTTGGAAGAAGTTCATACATTTTATGCTTAAATTGTGGGTCCAGCATAGTATCAAGAATGTATTCCTCATTGTTTCACTATGAAAAGTTGCTGAGCAAATATCACGGTGCCCGTGATTTGCTGCAGTTACTTGTCTGTCACCAGTAGGGGGCTTCTATTGGCTGTCTGCAGATAGCCCGCCTCTTATTGACTATTTAAACCTGGATTGGGCACCCTTTGAGTGCCCTTTCGTGTTGTTTCTGACCTTCTTGCTATCACTATGCTAGTGATAGCTGGGCCTCTGTTCCAGTGTTCCTGAGTTCCTGATCTCATGTGTTCCTGAGTTCCTGATCTCTACTGTTCCAGTGTTTCCTGCATGCTGAAGTACTTCCAGTCCTGGTTCCGGCCTAGTCTCTGGTGTTGCAGTTCCTGCTGAACTTCTCTGCTGTTTTCTGACCTGACTGATCGTTGCTGGTTCCTGTCATCTCATCACCTGTCTTCAGTATCCTGGCGACCTTCTGCCTGGTCGCGTTGGTGACATTGCTACAATTCCGTGTTGGTCCCAGCGTGCGGACGCTGGTTTGCTCCCAAGCCTTGCGGCTATACAAACTCGCTTGTTACACCAGTGTGCGGTCACTGGTTTGCTCCAAAGCCTATCAGCTATACAAATCTGTGTTGGTCCCAGCGTGCGGACGCTGGTTTGCTCCTAAGCCTTGCGGCTATACAAACTCGCTTGTTACACCAGTGTGCGGTCACTGGTTTGCTCCAAAGCCTATCAGCTATACAATTCTGTGTTGGTCCCAGCGTGCGGACGCTGGTTTGCTCCTAAGCCTTGCGGCTATACAAACTCACTTGTTACACCAGTGTGCGGTCACTGGTTTGCTCCAAAGCCTATCAGCTATACAAATCTGTGTTGGTCCCAGCGTGCGGACGCTGGTTTGCTCCTTGCCTTGCGGCTATACAAACTCACTTGTTACACCAGTGTGCGGTCACTGGTTTGCTCCAAAGCCTTTCAGCTATACAAATCTGTGTTGGTCCCAGCGTGCGGACGCTGGTTTGCTCCTAAGCCTTGCGGCTATACAAACTCGCTTGTTACACCAGTGTGCGGTCACTGGTTTGCTCCAAAGCCTATCAGCTATACAAATCTGTGTTGGTCCCAGCGTGCGGACGCTGGTTTGCTCCAAAGCCTTGCTGCTTAACGATTCTGCTAATTTGCCAGTTCCATCTGACTGCTGCTATTATCTCTGGGCTGCCCTGCCCGGTATCGGTAAGGCCGGTAGAACCTTTGCCACATTCCATCTGAGGTTGCCTTACCCGGTATTGGCAGGGCCGGTAGAGCCTACATTGAGTATCTATTGAGGCTGCCTTGCCCGGTAATTTGGTAAGGCCGGTAAAACCGTTATGCTATTCCATCTGCAGGTTGCCTTACCCGGTATTGGCAAGGCCGGTAGAGCCTAAAGACTGTCCTGTCCGGTATATTGACAGGACCGGTAGAGTCTGCCTTCTGTCTGTGCTATATTCTGTATATATATATATATATGTATGTTATTGCCATCCTAAGTTATCATTTATTATTTCAATAAAATTGATTTTTTTTACCTAAAACTTGTGTCTGAGAGTCATAATAAACCGTGACAGTACGAAAGGGCCATGACCTCAGACAGCAAGGGTGAAGGTAACGCACAGAATATCCATTGGAGGATGGATGTGCTCGAGCAACGTTTGGATCAGTTGGCAGTTGCAATTCAAACGATCCTTGAATGCACGGTACCTGCTGACCAATCTAGCTCTAGCCCGGTGGTCTCGCCAAGTCAGACACCGGAAAGTGATACCAGACCCCTAGGGGGTACTGTTAAAGGGTTAACGGCTTCTGCACCCTTGCCGCTAAGATATGATGGTGACCCTAGTCTCTGCAGAGGGTTCATCAATCAACTCGAAATCTTTATGGAATTGACGGCACACGCATTTCCCAATGATCGTAGTAAAGTGGGGTTCACGATATCACTGCTCACTGGCAGAGCATTGGCTTGGGCTAACCCCTTGTGGGAGAATGCTAAACCTTGTACTCAGAACTTTAGTGAATTTGTGCGTTCCTTTCGAAGAGTGTTTGAGCCTCCTGGTAGAACCACCTCTGCTGCCAAACGCCTTATGGAGATACAACAGGGCAGGCGTACAGTGGGCGACTATGCCATCGAATTCCGCACACTGGCAGCAGAGGTAGGTTGGAATAACGAGGCATTATTGGCAGCCTTCTCTCAAGGCCTGAATGACCACATTAAAGACGAAATCGCTGCTAAAGATCTACCTATTGATCTAGATGATTACATTGAGTATGTTATGATAATTGACTCCAGAATACGTGAGAGATCAATTGCCAGAGATCGTAAGTTACGGTCAAAAAATAATGAGCCTAGTAGCATGTTTTGCCCACCCATCCCTCCCTTGGCATTGAAGTCTAGTGAACCAGTACGGGAAACAAGTGAACCTATGGAAATAGGCTTCACTAGACTATCCAAGGCAGAGAGACTATATCGCAAAAAACAAGGGTTATGTTTATACTGCGGTAAAAAAGGGCACTTGCTAAATTCCTGTCCGGTACGTCCGGGAAACGCACACACCTAGGGTATCTTGGGGGACAGGCCCTAGGTGGTGTACAATCGTCCCCAGTGTCGGGCATAATGAAACCCACCATACAGGTGGTATTGTCTTGGGCACAACGCTCTGTGGAGGTTTTGGCCTTGGTTGACTCCGGTGCAGCAGGGTATTTTATGGATAATACCTTTGCTGAATTGCACGGAGTTCCACGCATTGAAAGAGAAAACCCCTTGACTATTGAAGCGATTGATGGTAGACCCTTAGAACCGCCTCAGGTTATATTTGAAACTATGCCATTGTCTATGACTATTGGGGCACTTCACAGAGAAGAGCAGCAGTTTCAACTGATTAATTCCCCGCACCATGCGGTGATATTGGGATTTCCGTGGTTACAGTTACATAACCCACAATTCGATTGGAAAAAGTGTGAAATTGCTGCTTGGTCCCAGTTTTGTATGGACAAGTGCGTCATCCAGCCTATTAAGGTCATGTGCACCTCCTCTGCTATGCCGGATGTGTACCAACAGTTTGGCGATGTTTTTAGCAAAGGAGAGGCTAGTATGCTACCCCAGCATAGACCTTATGATTGTTGCATTGAATTGCAGCCTGGTGCAGTACCTCCGAAAGGACGCACTTATCCATTATCTTGTGATGAAAATAAGGCTATGGAGGATTACATTTCTGATGCCCTTGCTAGAGGGATCATACGTAAATCTACCTCTCCAGCTGGGGCTGGGTTCTTTTTTGTAAAAAAGAAAAATGGCGAATTAAGACCATGCATTGACTACCGGGGCTTGAATAAACTAATGGCAAAAAACGCATACCCAATACCACTCATCACCGAGCTTTTTGACAGGCTTAAGGGCGCTTCGATATTTACCAAGTTGGACCTACGGGCCGCTTACAATCTGGTTCGCATTCGAGCAGGTGATGAGTGGAAAACTGCCTTTAATACTCGAGCTGGGCACTACGAGTATCTAGTAATGCCTTTTGGGCTGTGTAATGCACCCGCAGTTTTCCAGGAACTGATAAATGATGTTCTGAGAGATATGTTACAGACATGTGTTGTGGTGTACCTCGACGATATACTGATTTACTCCCAAAACATGGCACAGCACATCAAAGATGTATCCGCAGTATTGCTACGACTCCGTGAGAACAAATTATTTTGTAAAATGGAAAAATGTGAGTTTCATAGAACCAGTGTGCCATTCTTGGGGTTCATAATTGGCAATGATGGCATTGCCATGGACAAAGAAAAGTTGTCAGCTGTCCTACAATGGCCAAAACCCAAGGGTCTTAAAGCCATACAGCGTTTCCTGGGTTTCGCTAATTATTATAGGAGGTTTATTAAGAACTTTTCTTCCATTGTCAAACCTCTGTCCGATCTTACGCACAAGGGTGCTAATCCTTCTTGTTGGCCGGTATCTGCTGAGAAAGCCTTTGAGAATTTGAAGCTGGCATTTGCTGCGGCTCCTGTGTTATCCCACCCCAATCCTTTACTTCCATTTACGTTAGAGGTTGATGCCTCAGATATTGGGGTCGGGGCAGTACTTTCGCAGCGACACGAGAAAGGTGGAACTCTCAGACCTTGTGGGTTTTTCTCTAAAAAGTTGACTGTCACTCAAAGCCACTATGAGATAGGTGACAGAGAATTATTGGCCATTATCCTTGCTCTTAAGGAATGGCGTCATTTGCTTGAAGGTACTAAGAATCCTGTCTTAATCCTAACAGATCATAAGAATCTGACCTATCTCTCGGAGGCCAAGAGATTGTCCTCTCGTCAGGCCAGGTGGGCACTGTTCCTGTCTCGATTTAATTTCATTGTATCATATTTACCAGGGTCAAAAAATATCAGGGCTGATGCACTGTCAAGACAATTTGAGGCCGACAGTGACAGAGTGGAAGCACCAGCTCCTATCATCCAACCTGATAGAATACTGGCTACTATACGCACGAGTATCACTTCTCCTCTAGGGGAGGAGATCCTGGCCTCTCAGGGGTCCGCTCCCCATGAAACCCCAGTGGGCAAATGTTTTGTCGCTGAATCATTTCGTACTAGGCTGCTCGAAACCTACCATTCCTCTAAGGCTGCGGGACATATTGGTAGAGACCAATTGTTATGGTCCCTTTCTCAGTTATTTTGGTGGCCTTCCATGAGAAAAGATTGTGCCGAATTTACGAATGCCTGTGCCACCTGCGCCCGCGCTAAGACCCCGAGACATCTCCCTGTGGGCTTGCTTCAACCGGTGCCTAATGGCGAACGCCCCTGGTCTCATGTTTCCATTGATTTTATGGGAGAGTTGCCTATGTCGAAGGGGTACTCCTTTATATTCATGGTGGTGGACAGGTTTTCTAAAATGGCTCATTTCGTGCCCCTCCGTGGTCTTCCTTCAGCGAAGGAATTGGCAATGGTGTTCGCCAGAGAAGTATTCCGGTTGCATGGAGTGCCTAGGGTACTGGTGTCTGACAGGGGGAGCCAGTTTGTGTCTAGATTTTGGAGGGCATTTTGCCAACAGATGGGCATACAGCTGTCCTTCTCCTCTGCCTACCATCCCCAGACCAATGGAGCCGCTGAACGAGCTAATCAGGGCTTGGAACAATTTCTCCGTTGTTTCGTTACTGACCATCATGATAATTGGTCCGACTTGTTGCCTTGGGCAGAGTTCGCCAGGAACTGTGCGGTCAATTCTTCATCTGGGAGCTCTCCGTTTCTGATTAATTATGGGTTCCAGCCCTGTTTGCTTCCAGACTCATTTCAGACGCAACAGATTCCAGCTCTGGATGAGCATATCGAGCAACTCCGTTCCACATGGGCACAAGTTCAGAGGGCACTTGGTCAGTCATTTCAGCGTCATCAGCGCCATGCTAATCGCAGAAGGCTTCCAGCGGTTTCCTTTCAGGTTGGGGATAGAGTATGGCTTTCCTCCAGAAATCTCAAGCTGCAGGTTCCGTCTAATAAGTTGGCTCCTCGGTTTATTGGTCCATACAGAGTTATTCGCAAAATTAACCCTGTCTCCTATGCACTAGACCTACCTGCATCCATGCGTATCCATAATGTGTTCCATGTGTCCCTTCTTAAGCCTCTGGTTTGCAATCGCTATACTACCACACCTGTGGTGCCAGGACCTGTTGAGGTCGAGGGCCAGGAGGAGTACGAGGTTCAGAGCATTATTGATTCCCGTAGGCTTAGAGGAAGGGTACAGTACCTGGTACATTGGAAAGGGTATGGTCCTGAGGATCGATCATGGGTGGATAGTACGGACCTTCATGCACCTAGGTTAACTAGGGCCTTTCATGCCAATTACCCGCAGAAACCTAAACCCTATTCTAGGAGAGGGGGTCTTTGAAAGGGGGGTACTATCACGGTGCCCGTGATTTGCTGCAGTTACTTGTCTGTCACCAGTAGGGGGCTTCTATTGGCTGTCTGCAGATAGCCCGCCTCTTATTGACTATTTAAACCTGGATTGGGCACCCTTTGAGTGCCCTTTCGTGTTGTTTCTGACCTTCTTGCTATCACTATGCTAGTGATAGCTGGGCCTCTGTTCCAGTGTTCCTGAGTTCCTGATCTCATGTGTTCCTGAGTTCCTGATCTCTACTGTTCCAGTGTTTCCTGCATGCTGAAGTACTTCCAGTCCTGGTTCCGGCCTAGTCTCTGGTGTTGCAGTTCCTGCTGAACTTCTCTGCTGTTTTCTGACCTGACTGATCGTTGCTGGTTCCTGTCATCTCATCACCTGTCTTCAGTATCCTGGCGACCTTCTGCCTGGTCGCGTTGGTGACATTGCTACAATTCCGTGTTGGTCCCAGCGTGCGGACGCTGGTTTGCTCCCAAGCCTTGCGGCTATACAAACTCGCTTGTTACACCAGTGTGCGGTCACTGGTTTGCTCCAAAGCCTATCAGCTATACAAATCTGTGTTGGTCCCAGCGTGCGGACGCTGGTTTGCTCCTAAGCCTTGCGGCTATACAAACTCGCTTGTTACACCAGTGTGCGGTCACTGGTTTGCTCCAAAGCCTATCAGCTATACAATTCTGTGTTGGTCCCAGCGTGCGGACGCTGGTTTGCTCCTAAGCCTTGCGGCTATACAAACTCACTTGTTACACCAGTGTGCGGTCACTGGTTTGCTCCAAAGCCTATCAGCTATACAAATCTGTGTTGGTCCCAGCGTGCGGACGCTGGTTTGCTCCTAGCCTTGCGGCTATACAAACTCACTTGTTACACCAGTGTGCGGTCACTGGTTTGCTCCAAAGCCTTTCAGCTATACAAATCTGTGTTGGTCCCAGCGTGCGGACGCTGGTTTGCTCCTAAGCCTTGCGGCTATACAAACTCGCTTGTTACACCAGTGTGCGGTCACTGGTTTGCTCCAAAGCCTATCAGCTATACAAATCTGTGTTGGTCCCAGCGTGCGGACGCTGGTTTGCTCCAAAGCCTTGCTGCTTAACGATTCTGCTAATTTGCCAGTTCCATCTGACTGCTGCTATTATCTCTGGGCTGCCCTGCCCGGTATCGGTAAGGCCGGTAGAACCTTTGCCACATTCCATCTGAGGTTGCCTTACCCGGTATTGGCAGGGCCGGTAGAGCCTACATTGAGTATCTATTGAGGCTGCCTTGCCCGGTAATTTGGTAAGGCCGGTAAAACCGTTATGCTATTCCATCTGCAGGTTGCCTTACCCGGTATTGGCAAGGCCGGTAGAGCCTAAAGACTGTCCTGTCCGGTATATTGACAGGACCGGTAGAGTCTGCCTTCTGTCTGTGCTATATTCTGTATATATATATATATGTATGTTATTGCCATCCTAAGTTATCATTTATTATTTCAATAAAATTGATTTTTTTTACCTAAAACTTGTGTCTGAGAGTCATAATAAACCGTGACAGCAAAGTATACTACCATGTCATTCACTAGATGTTTCATGGCTGTGTTGTCAGTATTGTAAGATTGATCAGCCATGATCATCCTCAGGTTTTTCTACAGTAAATATATCAGTGGTAGAATATCACTAACTCTGACCCTACACAACTAACCAGAATGATGGACTCCACAAAAGGTTTCAGCATCTCACAAAAGTCACACATTAGTTGCCATTAACAAGGTGACAAACATGTCCCATTCAAAGCCTTCCAGTTTTGCATTGTATTCTAGCTAATGGCCTTACTCTGCTTTTACAAATGTTCTAGCATGTACACTGTTGAATTCCGCCTGGTGGGGACTTCTATTTTCAGCTGTTGATGGGGAAGGTTGTTACGCTCTTGTATAGAATATAATACATTTCTGAGCACTGTAGGAACAGCTTAAATGGGCACAGATTTTTTGGAAATAATTAGCATCTCTCTGAGGGTTTTGGATTCTGTAAGGAATCTAGTCACAACTAAATTTAGGACATGGGCAAAGCAGGGTACATGCACCATATCACCTAATTTTATGGCAGCTATTATGTTGTAGCCAGTATGAAGACATAAAACAAGGAATGAGGTACAAACCATTCCTCTATCACCTACTTGTCACGGTCTGCTAAATAAGAGGGCCAGGAGTACTGAGTGAGAAGGAAGTTAGTCTCCTCCAACAAGGGATAGCAGAGCAAGTAGCTAGAGTGTGATGCTAGTGTAAGAAGCTCAGGTGCATGGGTTGCCAAGGAAAGTGAAAGGGTTGTGCAGCCTAGCTGCGAAGCTAGATGTTGTGTCCCCAACAGAGGAGATGAAGGGTGACCCATGATAACCCCCACCAAGATAAACTATACAAAACTATCCCCAGGGAGAAAAACATACACTCCAACAGGAAACAGTAGGTACTCACAGTGCCCAAAGGACAGGTTGTCCAGCAAGAAGGAACAGCAGAGCAGGAACAGGAAGAGACTGGAAATCTGGATATGTATAGCAGAACAGCAGGCAAAGAGTGGTCTAGAGGTCCGGGTCATACACAGCAAACAAGGAATGAGAGTCAGCAAGCAAAGGGTGGTCTAGAGGTCCGGGTCAAACACAGCAAACAAGGAATGAGAGTCAGCAGACAAAGGGTGGTCTAGAGGTCTGGGTCATACACAAAATATCTGGAATAATGCAAGGTGCTAGGCAGAGGCTGAAACAAGAATCAGTATAGACGCTATAATTACTATTCATACTTAGCATGAAAAGGGCGCTCAGAATGAGGCATGGATGCAGGCCTGAAGCGCACCACTCTATGGTATAACGTGGACAGTGCTGGACAGAAACAGGAGAAAGGAGCATGGGCAGATGACACGGGAGGAGCATTGGCATGACACTACTCTAGTTTATTTAATCTGTGTGGGATTTTCTCTCAAAAGACTTCATCCACAAAGTGATGTGCCAACGGTATGGTCTACCCTGCTACTGTTCTTTAATAGTACTGCCAGTACCAGAGGCAAGATTACTGGCTGCCACCTGATGCTTCAAGTTATTGATGCCCACTTGTTGGAGGGAAACCCAGTGAGCAGTGACAGTCCTGTTAACAGGTAAATCTTCTTTCTTTATGAGGTTTCCAGCTCTTTTCTCAGCACATGAACCAACAGATTGGACAATTCTAGCAAAGTCATCCTTGAAAAATAACTGTGGCTTGCGATATGCCAGCGGGGTGCAACACATTACATCACTTCTCTAAAACCTTGGCTTTCTACAAAAGAATGATGTAGCATGTCAACTGCCAACATTTTGTCAACTTTGCCATTCCACAGGCTTACTTTGGGATTATTTTTGTGAAGTTTTTTGTCTACTTCCCAAGATCTTTTTAAGTTTTAGAAGAACTCTGCCACTTTATTGCTTTTACAACATGACTTGTGGTGGTGGTGTCGGTGGCAAGTGTAGTCCCTCTATGACCCTTGTCAACTCCAACAAATTCAGTCATACTCTTCTGTATTTGACATTTGATGGGAAGCAGTAGGAGCCATAGGTGTTATTGAAAATGAAGGCAATCGGGTTCACTCTCTGACACATCAACAACACAACTATTATGTGCCCAACTTTTAATAATACTTCTACTGTTGCTAGACTTTGCACGTCTGATATACTGCTGCTGGATTGTCTCCAATCTGAACAGTTGTGGTGCAGGTGGGATCTCAGTGAGGATGTGCCTAGGTGTGATCCTTTCACATGCTTCTTACACAAATAACAGATAGCAACATGTTTGGATCTTAAGTGAAGTATCTTTATAATACAGATTTTATGAACTTAGGGGTTCCTAAGTTCCTGCTATGAGGGCTAGATGTTGCAATAGTAGCAGGTGTCAAAGTTGCTGCACTTCCTGTAGCAGCAGCAGCAGCAGCAGCAGAAGCAAAAGTACTCATTATAACTAAGGTGGTAGAAGACGTACGTTGCAAATTACTCACAATAGTGTGATTGCGTCTGGGTGGGGGTCTGACTTGGAAGTGGTGTCAAAGCTGATGATGACTGACAGGATGATTATGTATTTTTAGGCATGATTACTTGTCCAGAGTCAGACTTTCCAATTGATTTCTCAAGCAAGTTATATACCGACACAGTACTCCTTTTCAATGGTGGAAGAATGAGCCTTTTGCTTTCAGCTAATTTTAATGCTTGTCATTATCATTTCTCTCATTCTCAGTTTCATCTGTATCAGCAGAAGATGATACAGGAGGGATTTATTCCAGATCATAATTATCATCAATAATTAGGTCATCCTCAGCATCGCCCTGCTCTTCTTCCCCACTACTCTTATATACCTCTAGGCTTTTTACGTCTCAAACAGTTTTGTTTTTACTTTTCCCCTTAGAGGAATTTTCAAAACGTTCACTATTACTATCAGGACAGGTGTTGTACGTATTAATCTCACTGTCAGACACAGCAGTTGGTTGAATTGCTACAACTTCCTCCAGTATGCCATAGACACTATAATGTGATTGGCTGTTGTTTTCAGTGTTTTTAAATGTTTTATTAATATTGCTGTTAATACTTTTACAAAAAGCCTTCTCATGTTTTATTTATGTATTATTTTATTTTTTATTAAGTCTCATTGTCTGCAAAAAAACAAAACCGAAAATATACCCTGTGCACCTGTTTCTTCACCTTGTTGCCTGTAGCCAGAGTCAAGAAGATTTTACCTTCTGCCTTGTCTCTCTTCACTGAAGTCTTATTTTTTATACTACATATGACAATAGACTCTGCTAAATAGGCTGGTCCCTCATCATATGGATTTTATAGGAATCGGTTGTCACGGAAACCACCGGGCTTTTGGCTCCTGGAGGGGCCTAGGGGCCACCCCTTTCCCACAGACTATGGGGTCTATGCATGGGGAAGCGGCTTTCCCAGATTTCCAGTCCCCTCGTGGGTCTAGGTCACCCTGTGCTTCTTGGTGGGTACAAGATGTCAAAGAACAGGACTATAACATTTGTAATATAGCTCATTGTATCGTATATTGTGTGGTATAATGGAATAGTGTGTGGTGTTATACTATAAAGTCCGTAAAGGCATTTGGCGGAATGGGGGTTGGGCAAAGCTTGCAATATACTTCAGGTCTGTGCTAAGGAATGATTGGAATGTTAATTGATTATTGCTGTGCTTCCTTGACCAATCGGGGAGGTTAATTACGATCCAGTGAGAATGTCCCTTTTTCAAGCCTTAATTTGCATGCTTATCTTGATAAGGGTGCTGGTGACTGATTTGGTCAAGCATAGAAACACTGTTCCAAGTCCTAGTTTACATGCTGATCTTGATAAGAGTCTCTGTAACTGTATATAAGCATTGTGTTTCATTCAATAAAGAGAACTGATTCTAAAACAGTAGACTAGTCTTTCCTGGTGACTGTGGGGAAAACTGTGATATTCCAGCAGAGCAGCTTTGCTCAGGATTGATGGAAGCAGCGAATGACGGGGACACCCAGGCGGGGGGTCAACTGGTACCGTCACATTGGTTTCAGTTGAACTTTTCTGTCTATTGACTGGCAGTATGCAAATTATTCTTCTCAGTCAGTCATTTAGTCACAGAGGCTCAGACAGTTCACGAAGGAAATAGGATCCCCTACCTGTCTCTTCTTAGACAAACAAGACTTTGGGGTATTTGGGGTAAATCACCTTTCTCCCTTCACACTCCCCAAGACTCCCCTAACGTACAGAACAAATTGCCCGGCCAAAAGACTCCTTAAATTAAACTCCAACTCCACTTTTTGCCTGTCTTAATTTGGTCCAAAATTGTGCTGCTTATCTCTCTCTGTCTGTACCATAAACAGAATTCACCCCTTTTATAATATCCTGGTGGGAAAAGAAAGGATACTTTCCATATGGTGGGGAAATTCAACTTTATCATTTATTTCAACGTAATGCACAAATGGTCTCTTATGCTTTGAATTGCATTGCTCTCCAAAACATTGCCATGTGTGATCATAGCACTACACAATGTTCAATGGGTTGAGACATACTGCAACATCCTCACCTCAGAAAACAAGTGGGAGTTCTGGCCTTAGATTTAACCAAAGACATATTAGTGCATTCAAATTCACAGCCAACTATCAACCATTTCAGTGCTGTGTATCACGGTGCCCGTGATTCTCGTGCAACATTTTTACTTCCGGGTTTGTGTTTGGCTGTCTCTTATTGGTGCTAGCTGGCTAGCCCCTCCCAGGGCTAGCCTTTATATACGCCCTTCTGTCACTAGGCCGGTGCATTTTTGTGGTGTTCCTGACCTTACGTTATTCTGTGCTCCTGTTCCATGTTGATCCGGTTTCCGTCTGACCTTGCTCCTGTTTTGTTCCTGTGTACCGATCCAGGCTTTGGCTGACTACCGCTCTCTGTGTACTGACCCAGGCTTTGGATGACTACCGCTCTCTGTGTACCGACCCATGCTTTGGCTAACTATCGCTCTCTGTGTACCG
Source organism: Rhinophrynus dorsalis (assembly GCA_037306005.1). Classification (NCBI taxonomy): domain Eukaryota; kingdom Metazoa; phylum Chordata; class Amphibia; order Anura; family Rhinophrynidae; genus Rhinophrynus; species Rhinophrynus dorsalis. The sequence continues at coordinate 553,073,640 of CM074721.1, forward strand.
ATCCAGGCTTTGACTGTCTACCGCTCTCTGTGTACCGACCCAGGCTTTGGCTGACAACCGCTCTCTGTGTATCGATCCAGGCCGTGGCTGACTTCCGCTCTCTGATACTGAACCAGGCATTGACTGAATTACGCTATTTGTGTTGCCCTCACTATTATTGTCAGTCCTCTCAGATTTGTTGCCTCCGGTTGCGCTACTCTCTGACTGTGACTAACTGTGCCCTCCGTTAAGTACTCCCAGTCAGTGCTATCCGGTCACTAAGCGGTTACCATTGCCTACCCACTATATGCTCAGCCTGTGACTATCTGTGGCCTCCGTTAAGTACACCTAGTCAATGCTATCCGGTCACTAAGCGGTTACTGTTGCCAGTCCTTTACCTACACGCAGTCTGTGTTTCCCTGTGGCCTCCGTTACGTACACTCAGTCTGTGTTATCCGGCCTAGCGGTTACGTTGTCAGATCATATCGCTCACTCACCCTGTGACCCGGTAGAGCCTCCTCAGTTCCTTGTTGCTCCAGATATCAGGCTGCCTTACCCGGTATTCGGTAAGGCTGGTAGAGCCTCCTCAGTTTCTTGTCGCACCAGATATCAGGCTGCCTTACCCGGTATTCGGTAAGGCTGGTAGAGCCTCCTCAGTTCTTTGTCGCACCAGATATCAGGCTGCCTTACCCGGTATTCGGTAAGGCTGGTAGAGTCTCCTCAGTTCCTTGTCGCACCAGATATCAGGCTGCCTTACCCGGTATTCGGTAAGGCCGGTAGGGCCTCCTCAGTTCCTTGTTGCATTAGATATTAGGCTGCCTTACCCGGTATTCGGTAAGGCCGGTAGAGCCTCCTTATTGTATTGTAATTTATTTGCCCTGTCCTGTGTCAAACTTTCTTACTTCTGTTTGTAGAGTTTGGACCCGTGAGGGCCTTGTTGCGCTTTATTTTGCCTAATAAAGCTTTTCTATTTTATCCTACCAAATTGTCTGAGTGTTCAATAAAACCGTGACACTGTGTTTATGTTCTCTTGTAACAATGAATTCAGAAGGCTCAGACAATCCACCAAATGTTTTTTTCAGGTTGGACCAGGTAGACCAGCGCATGGACCAGTTTGCATTAGCCCTCCAGACTTTGTTGCTCCGTACTGCGCATCTGACTCCACCACCTCAGTAATTCCAATGTTGATAGAGGCCTTCTGGGTGTGACCCTAACCAGAGCAGAGGTTTCCTGAACCAGGTCGGTATCTATATGGAGATGGTACCACAGTCCTTTCTGTCTGATAGGAGTAATGTGGGACTTGTGATTTCCTTACTCTCTGGCAGGGCCTTGGCATGGGCTAATCCCCTTAGGGAGAAGCAGAAACCTATAGTACACAATTAACCTGAGTTTGTGGCATCCTTTAAAAGGGTATTTGATGTACCGGGCCCGCCACCTCGGCTTCCATCCAGCAGAGTACAGGGACAGTTTCAGTTTATGCCATAGAGCTTTGTAGCCTGGTAGCTGAGGTTGGTTGGAATAATGAGGCTCTCATGCCTTCTTCCTCTAATGGGCTTTCAGATACAGTTAAAGATGAGATTGCAGCCCGGAACCTCCCTAGAGATTTAGAGGAACTGGTCTCATATTGCATCTTGATTGAGAGACCTTCCTTCAGGGAGTGTCTGCAGAGGCATCCCATCCATTTAGCCTCAAGCTTTTCGTCCCCACCTTTGCCTCCCTCTCCTCCCATGCCTCCTAATCTTGAGACCTCAGGCGATGTGGATCCCATGCAGCTTGGGTTCACTCAGCTTTCGGTTGCCTAAAGGGCCTTTAGGAGGAGGGAAGGCCAGTGCCTTTAATGTGGTAAGGCATGGCATATAAAGCGAACTTGCCCAACACGTCCGGGAAACGCCCTCATCTAAGGTCCTATAGCAGGCAGACCTTAGGTGGCTCCTCAGCGTCCCCGGCTATCTTGAAGGATAAACCTCTAGTCTCCATTGGGATCTCTTGAGGTGAGTGTTCCATTATTACAGAGGCAATTATTGACTCCAGTGCAGCAGGCCTCTTTATCGACAGTACCTTCAACCAGAAGCACTCCATTCCATTGCAGCTCCGTACTAGTCCACTTGCCATTGGGGCGATTGATGGCATACCCCTACAGCTGCCGCAGGGCCCCCACAAAACCACTACTTTGTCTATGGCTGTAGGGGCCACTCTCCTCACTATCCTGTGGTCCTGGATTATCCATGGTTGCACAGACACAATTCCATGTTCGATTGGGTAAGGGCTGAAGTCATGGTATGGTCACTTAACTGTTCCAAGACATGCCTAGCAAAAGTGGTGAAGGTGCTATGCACATCCCCAGTCTCTTCTCTGCCTGAAGAGTACCAAGAGTTCCAGGATGTATTTAATAAGGACCCGGAAGGTGAGACCCCCCCCCACTGCCCCTAAGATTGTACCAATGAGTTGCACCCTCCTCGAGGTCAAGTCTACCCTCTTTTTGTCACAGAGGATATGACCATGGAGGAGTATGTTGCGGATGCGCTGTCCTGGGGGTTCATCTTCAAGTCCTCCACCCCACTGGGGCCGGCTTCTTCTTTGTGAAGAAAAAGAATAGAGAACTGAGACCCATTATTGATTACAGGGGGCTCAACCTATCACTGTCAAAAATGCCTATCCAATTCCATTTACTACCAAGCTATTCAATCGGTTAAAATGGTCCAAGATGTTCACTAAGCTCGATCTGTGAGGGGTGTACAATTTAGTACGGATAAAGGAGGGCCACGAATGGAAAAACTGAGTTTAACACAAGGAGCGTGCATTACAAATACATCGTAATGCCCTTAGTCTCTGCAATGTTCTCTTAGTTTTCCAGGAATTCTTAAATGATATCTTCTTGGACATGCTTCATCAATGAGTGGTGGTATATTTAGACGACATTCTGATCCATTCCGCCTACATGGAAAGCCACCATTCAGAGGTAGCCAGAATTCTGCAAAAATTTAGAGAAAATAATCTAGTTTGTAAATTAGAAAAATGTGAGTTCCACCGCAACAGGCATTAAAAGTCGCCTTTGCCGCAGCACCCATTTTGGTTCACCCAAAACCCAGGATCCCATTCATACTTGAGGTTGATGCTTCTGATACAGGAGTAGGCACCCTCTTGTCTCAACGTCCTAATCCTGAGTGCCAGTTACACTGATATGGGTATTTCTCAAAAAAGCTAAGTCCTGCAGAGTGCAACAATGAAATCAGTGACCGTGAGTTACTGGCAATAATACTCACTCTCAAAGAATGGAGGCATATGCTTTAGGGAATTTCAGTGCCAATCCTAATCCTCACGGATCATAAAAACCTCACATACCTGTACGAAGCTAAGTGCTTGACTCCAAGACCGGCCTGATGGGCCTTATTTCTGTCCCATTTTAATTATGTGATCTCGTACCTGCCGGACACCAAAAATGTCCAGGCTGATGCCCTATCCAGACAGTTCACGGGTGCTAAGGAATAGAGCCCTCCTTGTCTTATTATCCCTCTGAATCGAGTAATGGCCACTATGCATACAAGAATAACATCTCCCCTCAGGGAGAGAATCATGGCTGCCCAAAAAGATGCTCCTGCTGAGATTCTTCCTGGGTGCTGTTTCATACCTATTAACCTTCCTACCAAGGTACTTTCAACATATCATAATACAAAGTCAGCAGGGCATTCGGGCTTCCCAGCTTCTCTGGTTGGTTTCCCATCTTTTCTGGAGGCCAGAATTTAACAAAGATATTGCTGCCTTTGTCACTGCCTCTCCAGTCTGTGCTCAGACCAAATCAACCCATCACCTTCCAGTGGGCCTTCTTCACACTTTGTTAAGGACTTCATAGTTGACCTCCCTTTGTCTAACTGTAACACAGTCAACCTCATGGTTGTTGACCGATTTTCTAAGATGATTCATTGCATACCTTTAAAAAACTTCCATCCGCTAAAGAGTTGGCTACGGTCTTTGTCAAAGAGGTCTATCGGTTACACGGGGTTCCCAAAGTCACAGCTTATGACCAGGGTAGCCAATTTGTCTCAAAATTCTGGAGGGCCTTCTGTGCGCAGCTAGGTATCCAACTCTCCTTCTCCTCTGCCTATCACCCGCAATTGAATGTGGCTGCGGAAAGGGCTAATTAGGCTTGGAGCAATTCCTGTGGTGCTAAATCTTAGACCATCAGAATAATTGGTGGGACCTGCTACCTTAGCCGGCTTTGTGAATCTGTTCCACATGGGTCCAGGTCCAAGAGGCACTGCAACTCCCACAACAATCCCAGGACCTCCAAGCCAATCGTAAACTCCTACCCGCACCCTCCTACCAGGTCGAGGAGAGGGTCTGGTTGTCGTCCAGAAATCTCCACCTCCAAGTGCCCTCTCAGAAACTGGCTACCCACTTTGGGGACCTTTCCGTATCCTCCGATGTGTGAACCCTGTGGCCTGTGCCCTAGACCTCCCTCTCAATATGCGGATACACAATGTGTTCCATGTCTCACTGCTGAAACCCCTGGTATGTAATCGTTTCACAATGGTCACTCCTTGACCCATTCTGTGCCTGTTGATGGCCATGAGGAGTTTGAGGTCCTCTCCATATTCAACTCTCATAGGTTCTGAGGGAGGCTTCAATATTTGGTCCATTGGAAGGGGTACGGTCCAGAAGAGCACTCATGGGTTCCAGCAGCAGATGTGCATGCCCCCACCCTCCTCCATGCTTTTCATGCACGCTTTCTCTTTAAACTTGGTCCTGCCCTGTGGGGGGGTTGTTGGGAGGGTACTGTCAAGGTTTTGCTGAGCTGCACTAACTCTGCCGAATGATTCTGCTGTTGGAGCTAATCTAGTGTTCTGCTATCCATTACTGCTGCCTTCTCTTTCCTGGATCGGGCTAAATCAGCTGAACTCTCTGTGTTGCTCACCTGACTGATATCAGTCAACCTCCCAGGGTATTTAAACCAGCTTGGCTCACTTCCTGATTGCTCTTGTGTCTGATTCTGGCTGCAAGCACGTTATACTGAGTTGCTGATTATCCGTGCATGACCTGGCTTCCTCTGACATCCCTTCTTGTTCCTGAGTCCTGGCCTTGTTCCTGACATTGCTGAGCTCCGTATTCCTGACCCCGGCTTGGCTGAGTACCTGTCTTGGTTCCTGACCCCGGCTTGTCTTTTGGTTTAAGCTTCTGGATCATGATTTTACTTTGTTTGCTTTTGTTATCTCAAAAAACTTGTTTTGCAGTTTACATTTTTGTGTCTGTCTTGTTCCTGGTCCCTAACAAACAGGTCTATCCTGTACTTGAGTTGCTTGATTTAAGAAGTATTGGTGCTGGCCAGTTATCTAGACAGTTGAAGGGAGCCTGAGTGCTATATGTAAACAGTGACACTGACAGTGACAGAGACATTAAAAATGCTTTTGACTGATAGTTGACAGATAAGCAGGACAAGAAACAAGAATAAAACAGCACAGAAGCAATTCCTCTAAGTGTAATATCTTTTGAACTTGATATCCTTCACCTTCACCACGTGCTCCCCAAGAAATGCACTCACTTGTTTGAGAGGTTGGAACAAAACCCCAGGACGGTTGATATAAATTCTCCACAGGAAACACTCAGGTTCTCCAAAATGGATCTTTATTTTGGAGATTTCCCCTCTTGACCATATGGTGAACCACAATAATAACCCTAAAAAAAGTTACTTATTCTTTTATTATTATTATTATTATTATTCTTTATTTATATAATGCCAACTAATTCCGCAGTGCTGTACAATTGGGAATAGACATACAGAGGTATTAAATAGTACAATCAGATGTGAAGAACAGAAGGATCAGAGGACCCTGCTCATGAGCGCTTACAGTCTAGAGGAAGGTAGGTTGGACACAGAAGGAGTAAGTGCTATTGGGTGTAAGTGCCTCCTGCAACATGAACTGCCAGTCAGTGGGTGGGAGTGAGAAGTGCTGTTGAGTGCAGTAGTCCGTGCAAGGGGTGAATCTTGGTGATCATGTTTATGAAGGCAGTTGATAGGCTTCCCTGAAGAGGTGAGTCTTCAGGGAGCATCTGGAGATGTGAAGGCTGAGGGAGAGTCTGATGGGGCGGGGGTGGGAATTCCACAGCTCAGGTGCAGCACGGGAGAAGTCCTGTAGGTGGGAGTATGTAATAAGAGTTGTGGAGAGCAGAAGGTCATGTGCAGAGTGAAGATGGCGGGCGGGAGTATATTTGGAAATGAGAGATGAAATATAGGGGGTTGCAGTGTTAGTGAGGGCTCTATAAGTTAGCACCAGAATTTTGAATTTGACTCTGTATGCTAATGGGAGCCAGTGTAGGGACTGACAGAGGGGTGTGGTGTTAGAGAAGCAATGAGTGAGGTAGATTAGTCTTGCAGCAGAGTTCATTATGGACTGTAGCGGGGTTAGTCGGGTGAGAGGAAGGCCAATTAGTAAAGAGTTACAGTAGTCAAGACGAGACATAATGAGTGTTTGGATTAGAATTTTGGTAGTGTCTTCTGTGAGAAAGGGTCGGATTCTAGAGATGTTGCGGAGGTGGAGGCGGCATAAGTTGGAGGTTGACTGGATGAGAGGAATGAAGGATAGGGCAGAGTCAAATGTAACCCCCAGGCAGCGTGCTGTAGGGGTTAGTGTGATGGAAGTGTTGTTAACGGTGAGGGTAATATTTGGGATAAGGCTGGTTGTAGATGGAGGGAAGAGAATTAGTTCAGTTTTGCCACGGTTAAGTGTGAGTTGACGGGAGGACATCCAGGAAGACACAGCAGACAGACAGTCAGATACTCGGGACAGGAGGGAAGGGGAGAGGTCTGGGGAGGAAAGATATATTTGGGTGTCATCAGCATAGAGATGTTGGTGAAACCCAAAGGATTTTATTAGTTTTCCAAGGGAAGCAGTGTATATTGAGAAGAGCAAGTGTCCCAGTACTAATCCTTGAGGCACTCCAAAAGACAGTGGAAGGGGTGGGGAAGTAGAACCGGAGTAGGAAACACTGCAGGAGCGGTTGCAGAGATAAGATGAAAACAAGGAGAGTACAGTGTCACAGAGACCTAGGGAGTGGAGGGCTTGGACGAGGAGTGGGTGATCAACTGTGTCAAAGGCGGCTGACAGGTCCAAGAGAATGAGTAGGGAATAGTGGCCTTTTGACTTGGCTGAGAGCAAGTCATTGGCCACTTTAGTGAGGGCAGTCTCAGTGGAGTAATGAGGGCAGAATGTAGATTGCAAGGGATCTAGCAGGGAATGGGAGCAGAGGAAATTAGTGAGCCGGTTATATGCAAGGCGCTCAAGGAGCTTGGAGGCGAACGGGAGTAGAGAAATTGGCCAGTAATTTGACAGTGAGCTGGTTGACAAGGAGAGGTTGAATAAGTGAGTAAGGATTGGTGTTAATAGAGGGGAGAGTTCTTGAGTGAGCTGAGATGGGATTGGGTCGAGAGGGCATGTGGTTAGGTTTGAGCGAGTGAGGAGAAGGGAAACTTCATCCTCGGTGACAGGTGGGAAGGAGCTTAGTGTGTATGTGGGAGAGGCGACAGGGCTGAGCTGGCTGGGTGGGGGTGGGAGTGATGAAATGTCGTGTCTGATAGATTCAATCTTGTCCTTGAAGTGGGTGGCGAGATCTTGGGCAGAGAAGTTAGTGGAAGGTGTTTGTGTTGGTGGGCGTAGAAGAGATGTGAAGGTTGAGAAAAGGCGTTTTGGGTTGGAGGAAAGATTAGAAATTAGAGAGGAGAAGTATGACTGTTTGGCCAGGGAGAGGGCAGAGCTATATGAACAGAGAATGAATTTGTAGTGTGTTAAGTCAGCTGTAGAACGTGATTTCCTCCAGTGCCTTTTGGCACTGAGTGAGCATCTTTGGAGGTATTGCATTAGTCTTGTGTGCCAGGGTTGTAGTGGGGTTGTGCATGAGTGGCGTGGAGTTGCTGGTGCAGCTATGTCAAGGGCTGAAGTGAGAGTGCTGTTGTAGAGAGCAGTAGTTTTGTCTTGGCAAGTAAGTGTGAAGATGGGGTTGAGAAGAGGCTGCAGAGATATGTAAAATTGTTGCAGATCAAGAGTATGCAGATTTCTCCTTTTAAAAAGTACATAAATTATGTGAATGCACTAAAGGAATTAGTTGGAAAATGTGGTTGAACTATGACGTACTAAAACGTCCAAACTCGGTCTTGTCCTTTAGTGTAAGAGAGTCCTTGTCTCTAAGGGATTAACTGATAGCTGACAAACAGATAGGAGATCCTACATTAGAGCTGAGAGTGAGCATGATGTTGACGGAGCTAGAGACAGACATGACATCAGTCAAAACTCAGACAAGAAAAAGACAACCTTATATTATTGTTATTGATGTAACGTGCTGTCCTATGCAACTCATTGCGTAATGAAGCTAACAGTTCTGTTGTGTACTGTGCAGCAACATTGAAGAGGTCAGGGGAAAGATCTAGGAAGAAAAGTTGATGGTAGTTAAGTCATACCAAAGAAACTGCAACTTGTTCAGAAATTGCTGATGATCCTTTCCCTACTGAAGAGGCTATTTGTAAAATTAGGCATTTATACCTATTCTGCACTTAATAAGTTTGAAGTTAGAGCAGCTTATATTTTCCTTTATTCACGTCTATTTCACTTTTACAATAGTGATATCATTCATTGTTTTATTTGTTTTGACAGGGAACAATTAGTTTAATTCCACTATTATTGATCAGGAGCGCCACTTATTTTATTATTATACTATTATTTGTAAATGTAAAGGCCTGATAATAGTAGAAAAATCCTAAGAAGATGATTAGGAGTCAAACAGTGAAGGATTTATTAGCAGTAAGACCATCTGCTGTGAAATAAAATGACTATATCACCTGCCCTGGGTAAGAGGATGAAGTACAAATGGGGGAAAGGTCATGACCTCAGTTTGGTAACCATGGAGGGTACAGCTGGTCCTATGAGGTTCAAGAAGGTATTTCCCAGTGAAACAGTGTCTGGAGTAAGGGATCCTAATATGTAATATATCTATGACATATAAGGTGGGATTTAGAAGGAGGTATAATTCTCTTTAAGAAAGTAAAACGCTAATTACACATAAATGCTGACACATAAATACAGCACACTACTTTTCATTGTTAGTGATGCACCTATGTACAGTCATGCAACAATATCATCTTAAACAAAGGCTAACTGGATTTTTCTTCATATTAATATATTAATAAATTAATATGTATTAGTTTATCATCTATTGATATAAAACATCATATTAAACCTTCTCTCCAATGCTAATTGCAGGTATTAAGACCCTCCTGTGGCCTTCAAGTATTTACTCTGATTAGGCAATGTGTGATGACAACCAGACTCAAGTCACAAAGTTTCTTCTCCTGGGATTCCAAGGTTTCATCAGCTTCAAAATTCCACTCTTCACAGTCTTCCTATTAATCTACATTGTGATATTAAGTGGAAATTTTCTGATCATCTGTTTAGTGACAACTAGTGATCATCTTAAAACGCCTATGTTCTACTTTCTCAAACATTTAGGCTTTGCTGATATCCTTGTCACCACCAGTATTGTTCCAGTGATGCTAGATATCATATTACATGATGGAATTACAATTTCTCTAGTTGCCTGTGTAGCCCAACTATATTTTTTTGGTGTTTCTGGAGTTGTGCAATGCTGTCTTCTTGCAGTGATGTCGTTTGACAGATATCTGGCCATCTGCAACCCTTTGCATTACAGGTCCATTATGGAGCCCATTGTTTGCTTAAAACTAGTTATTGGGTCTTGGTTGTTAGTATTTATTCTAACATCCAGTGAAATGATTATGGTGAGCCAGCTACACTTCTGTGGTCTCAATTACATTGACCATTTCTTCTGTGATTTTGGTCCACTTGTGGCACTGTCTATTTCAGACACCTCAGTATTGGTCTTGCAAGACTTTATATTTTCCATAGCCATGATTGTGCTATTTGTTTTCATCATTATATCCTATGTCTATATCTTCATCATGATTCTCAGGTTCCCGTCCAGTACTGGAAGTAAGAAGTTTTTGTCCACCTGCAGCGCTCATCTTACAGTTGTGTGCACATATTATGGAACATTGATTATAGTTTACATGGGTTCATACATTGTACAGTCTTTTAACTTAAACAAGCTTCTATCTCTGTGTTACATTGTGGTTACACCATTTCTGAATCCCATCATTTACAGCTTGAGGAATAAGGAGATCAGAGGAGCTCTGAAGAAATACATTAAGAAAATTAGATGGAAAATAAATTTGTGATATAAAATGAGCAAGCTGAAATTTGTTTTTTATGTAACACAGAAATAATTTATTTAATTGAAAAAATATTTTAAATAAAAAAATCATAATTTGAAGCACTTTTTCTATGAATCACATTTTTAAATATAATGTTCTCTGTCCATATACAGATGTAGCCCTATTTCATTTATAATATTTATTTGATTATGTGCAACTATCTGTGTTAAGAAAACAAAGGTTTTCAGATTGAGATGGCTTAACTCAGAAAATTAAAATTTTTGGTCTTCTGCATCAGTACATTTTCTTGGGCTGGCAGTGGTCCCTTATAACATGTGCAACTGAGATGCTGCAGTTATATGTTTGAGAATATTAAATGTAAATAATGCATTTGAAAAGTAGATTCTCACATAAATCATTTAACTCTGTAAATAACAAAATTAATATTCAAAGAAGACTACAGAATGAGCGTTCAAAACAGTGAAGAGTGGTAGAGAGATATGAGGATGGAAACCAATATCATCAGCAGTAATATTATGGTCATTTGAGTCTAAATGTCATTTATCTCAGCAAGATCATAAAAACGATGTGGTCCATACACTTTGCAACACCTTTCCAAGTATCACTGCACACGTATATACTTTTTTAACGGAGAGTGCTCCAGGCTTTAAGCAAAATGCAGCAATGTCACAATCCACAAAACCGAGCACTTCTCAAAATTAAAATTTGCTTTATTATATCATATTAAAAACAGCATACTGTTGGTTACCATCCAACGTTTCAGTCCATCCTTGGACTTTCTTCAGGAATACAGCATTACAGCCTACCTAGTATGCCTCTCTCTTATTGTTTGATTTGGCGCCGAAACAGCGCTATGTGATTGCCATAGCAACCCACAACGCTAATCCGGCGTCAACCCGCAATCTCTCACCTACATCCACAATACTTCACAGATAAAATCACAATGTATAAAAACATATCACCATCTTTTGCCAGAACATTATCCATCAAATATAATCAATTAAACTGAATTGTTCATTGAGACCTTCCGGTGATCGGGCTCTCAATGTATAGATCCAGTACATCTCCCTTCTTGAGAGTTTCATCTCTCTGTCTCCCCCTCGCGGTGATGTTTTCACTTCTTCAAAAGGGAAACATTTTAGATCTTTGACACTATGTCTCAACCTAATAAAGTGTCTGGCAACCGGTGATCTCTTCAATTGTTCTTCAGGCACTCTATTATTGAGACCTCTAATGATCAAAGACCTATGATCCGTAATTCGCTGTCTGAATGGTCTACTAGTTTTACCTATATAATACATGTTACAGGGACACAATAACAAATATACCACAAATGATGTTTTACAAGTAATATAATCTTTCACTTTCAAGTTGTATCATATTTTAAGAACCACAAAACTTGATCCAGATATCATAGACATAGTGTCAAGGATCTAAAATGATTCCCTTTTGAAGTAGTGAAAACATCACCGCCGGGTGGGGGGAGACAGAGAGATGAAACTCTCAAGAAGAGAGATGTACTGGATCTATTCATTGAGAGCCCGATCACCGGAAGGTCTCAATGAACAATTCAGTTTAATTGATTATATTTGATGGATAATGTTCTGGCAAAAGATGGTGATATGTTTTTATACATTGTGATTTTATCTGTGAAGTATTGTATGGATGTAGGTGAGAGATTGCGGGTTGACGCCGGATTAGCTTTGTGGGTTGCTATGGCAATCACATAGCGCTGTTTCAGCGCCAAATCAAACAATAAGAGAGAGGCATACTAGGTAGTCCCTACACTTTGCACATTAGCAGTATTGATGGGAGCATTGGTAGCAATGATCTGATGGACATAGTTCCTAGTATTAATGGTAAGGCAGCAGCAGCATACGATACTACAAGTACATTCAAAGAAAAGAACAAAGGGTGCTTCTACGTTTCCAAAAATAAACTGTGCAAACATTGAAATAATTCACGGGACTCACCGCTGAAGAATCATTGTCAGGTGCACGCTCATCACAGGATCTTCACCCCTGGTAATTCCAACACACACAAAAAGAGTAGACGGCACCTCCGACATTTAATTAAAATTTGAAGCTTTATTATAACCCTTTAAATATAAATGACATACTAGGCAGGACAAAGACTTGACATACAGTGCTCCTACTAAGACATAACCCCCATCTAGAGTCTGATACTTTCAGGCTGATATAAGCTATATCAGAGCTGTCATCAGATGCAATTTTCACACAATATGACAAGTTTGTGAAGAGAGATAAGGAGGGATCACATTTTGACACATCATGGCACATTTTCCCTAATAAATAATATGCAGTATAACAGCACTAGATGTATGTTAGACATGTTGAACACCTCAAGCAAAAAGAAAAAAAAATCATGTGCTGCTGTCACAAAAACACTGTGAGGCAAGTGCAACCCCCACTATAAGCCAGGATAATATCATTGTTATCCACCCAGCACCCTCAGGGTCCTCCTCTACACTGTGAATGTTGCCAGTAGTACCAGCAGCAGACAGTGAATCTGTAGATTTGAGGATCAGGTAACATCTCCAGACATAGCATATTGTATGGTGAGAGGACCACACATGTCAATGTTGTAGAAACAAATAGAATTCAGGGAATATGGGAGCATCTGCTGACTTTCTACCCTGTAGAATATTCCAGACTTACAGAAGGGAGGGTATTGAGTGATATGACCCTTTGGAAGTGGCCACATTGACTGACATCACCTGATTTCTTGGGTGATGGTTTAACATTGTCAACATAAACTTCAATTAGGTGGTTTTGTTGTTTGTGCAAACATGCCAAGTATGATCCTACAGTTGTCAAGAAGTTACATCACTGCTTAAACTTTTAAGACTACAAATCTTGCTACAGCCTTCATTAAAACAAAAAAGTACAGGTTACATGCTGTCAGAAGATTACATACAATTACACTTTTATGGTGGTGAAAGATCCACTTTAATGTTCAGATGACTCAGCAACAAGAGCTAAATTTGCAAACTTCCTGCCTCAGAAGTAAAACTGGAAAATGGTACTTCCCACTGAGTAGAACATTTCCTGCAAAAGGGCTCATTTTACACTTTTATTTTCTAACTGTTGCACTGAAGTCAATGGTAGAACTAAATTTCCTCCCAACACTATGCATATTACCATGGCGCTAATTAAAAAAGGGTATCAGTGTCCCATATGCTGTCAGTCTGTGCTAGGGAATTAGAAATAAATTAATATTTGTGTTAGGGGCTAATGGTTATTGATTTATGAAGCGGTGGCATATCCCAGGACCCTGTGGACCTAGGACTGATGACGAAGTTGTTAGATTGTTATTGGAAATAGATACTGCCATTTGTTTTCTGTGTGTGAGTGCAAAGAAGGTAGTGATTAATCACCTCCAAAACATATGTGTTAGAGTAAGTGATAAACCAGCCAGCCTGAAACTAATTGACTCAGCACTGACAGGTACCAGATACCAACACATCTGACTAATGTGACAGTCAAAACAAATCAATACAAGGGGTACAACTTGACATACTGTGTGTACCATCCATAAACAGCCACACTACAATACATCCACAAGAACTAAAGAGACAAGGAAGGGAAGGATATGCTGAGGTGTGGTAATGCACTGGTGTACCAATTATGCCTGAGTACTGTGTTATTTAACTATGAGCTTTACAGAAAGTGTTTTTTGAAGTCAACTCAAGTCTATTGTGTAGAGTACTGTAATAAGACCACTGCAGCAGTTATTGTGAGAGAAAGACAATAGTAAAACTATCCAAGGTGTAGAGACAGAAAGGGGGGAGTTAGTTGTTTGCAGCTGTAGTGAGTGTGGGCATGTCCTTGACAAAATGCTACCCCTATGAATGTGGTGGGGATGGGGAATGTGTCGTGATGGAGGTAATGAGGAAGTGCTTAATGCAGCTGTGGATGATGACCTAATGAATAGGCTCGTAATGGTGGTTTAGAATATGTTCCATCAATGTCCACCACTTCTTGATCAGATACAGATCTAGCAGAGATTGAGAATGTTGATGAGTTAGCCCAACAATTATCTGATGGGAAAAGCCTTAATATTCCACCACTGAAAAGGAGCAGTAAGACCGTTTATAAACTGCATGAGATATGGGAAGTCTCGTCAAGTACAACCCCATGCAGCCATACTTATCATATGTATCAGTGAAAAAACAGAACCACAGGTCAATAACCTCACCATTCCAGCTAGGATTGATTCTGCTGCTGTCAAAAGCGTAGTGTCTACTGCTATCACCACTGTAACAAATAGCCCTCTAGTTTTAGTAGCAGTCAGAAACATCTAATTGAAGACTCCAGTCCTGACTCAAACCACTGTATTAAAGCAGCTGGTGACAGCCAAATAAATACCATTGCAGAAAGCCACCGATCTGTAATAATTTATGAACTTGCCAAAAACTAATTAGTAGCCGTTAATGTTAAATGAAGAGGAAGTGAACATTATATATATATATATATCTATATATATAAAAGAAGACTTTGTGCCTGGCAAAACACACCCAGGGGCGGCAGTAAAAAGGATTACTGCTGCCACTGGGTGATTCTGTGGGAGTGTGATTTTTGGCCTGCCCCCACTATCCAGCCCGCCCACCACTATCTAAGGCTGAAAAAAAAAATGGCTGCCACACACTCCTACACCACAGATACATGCACATGCCCTCCCACACACACACTAGCAGACACATACACACATATACACACACGCACGCTGAGGATGATGGGAACAATGTTCAAGCTACAGCTGGAAGGCCATGGTCCAATCTGTATTATGCAGCTTCTTCATTCCCTGTCTTTGAGCCTACACAGCTCTGCTAATTACTACAAGTGAGCTGATTTCTAAACAATCAGCAGGAGGATACTGGCTTGCTGAGAAAGTGGAAACAACGGCAGAGAGGTGATCAGGCAGTGCAGAGCAAGGCTTCAGCTGAGCTGGTAAATGGCAGAGACATGGATGTGACTGTATTTATATATTGCACAAAGAGAGAGAAAGAGAGCAGGTTGTTTGTCAGTCTGTCTGTAAGTAGAGGTGCCAGTTCCTGCAATCATATCCATGCTGTACATAGCTCACTGTATAGCATGTATGACAAACTATTTATATATGGTCTGGCATTGTATAGTATACAGTCTGTGTATAAGGACTGGCACTATACAGTATAGGAGGGACAGTCCCTGTTTGGCACCCAAATCCCTCTGCTCCTCTATTTAGGAGATCACACGGTGTGGTGTATATACAGTAGGCTGACCAGACCTCACCTTTAACCGGGGACACATAGGAAATAAGCACATTTCAGGAGTGCACCAAAATCAAAGCAGCCCTGCAGTATGCATTTTTTCATATGTGTCACTGGTTAAAGGTGAGGTCTGGTCAGCCTAATGTACAAGTGTATCAGATTGCTTCACATCAGTAAAACCCACGGTAATGTGGGTATAAACTTCTGTATATATCTGTTAAATTAGTCTGTGTAAAAAAATACTTTCATCTTCTTCTAAATCATTCACTTACAGAAAGAGTAACTTAACCATTTCAGTGCCAGAAGAGATGCAATGCATTGCTTACCCCCTGGCACTCAAAGGGTTAAAAATTCTCTACAATGGTCTGGCACTGTATAGCAGTGGTTCTCAATCTGTGCCCTCAGTGGCTATTAACAGGCCAGGATTTTAGAATTTCCTTTTAAGAGCACAGGTGAGTTAATCAATATGACTGAGCCTCTGATCAACACACTTGTGTTCTAGCAGTGAAATTCCTAAGTCCTGGCCTGTTAGTGGCCACTGAGGGCATGGGCTGAGAACCTCTGCTGTATAGTATACAGTCTGCATGTGTCTGTGTATAAGGACTGGCACTATACAGTATAGGAGGGACAGTCCCTGTTTGACACCCAAATCCCTCTGCTCCTCTATTTAGGAGATCACATTGTGTGGTGTATATACCAGTGTATCAGATTGCTCCACATCAATAAAACCCACAGTAATGTGGGAATAAACTTCTGTATATATCTGTTAAATTAGTCTGTGTAAAAAAATACTTTCATCTTCTTCTAAATCATTCACTTACAGAAAGAGTAACTTAACCATTTCAATGCCAGAGGGGATGCAATGCATTGCTTACCCCCTGGCACTCAAAGGGTTAAAAATTCTCTAAAATACACCACCAGCCACGCCCCCAGTAACACCACCGAAAACACAAGTGTCCCTCTTTGGCCATATGAAATGTTGGGAGGTATGTTACTTACACTGCTCACACTGTATGTATTTATGTTCTGATTTGCAGCTGTGTGTCACTGTTTGTGTTGTCAGTGCATGTGTGTGTATATGTGTGTGTTGCATGTGTCTCTGTCTATCACTGTGTGTACCTTTCTGACACGTACACCCTACGCTATAATTCACTATCATAACATTTATTTAAAAAAAAAGAAACATTTCCTGCATAACATGACGGGCAACGCCGTCCCAAACTGCTAGTATATATATATATTTGTATATATACAAGGCACATGAAACAAGACTACACAAAATAACACTGTAACAAATATCACAAAAATAAGAATAATTGAAAAATGTAAGTAATAACATACTATGGGATGGTCAATAAAAAAGAATGCTCATAAAAGACATAATACAAAGATGGAAGGTTACTTAATAGAAAATCCTATATAATAATTCCAAAGAATCGCCCAGCTCAGTCGCGGTGCGGGCAGTCTCTACTGAGCATGACTGCACCTCAACTGGCTGGCACTGCATCATCCGTGGCATGGGCAGTCTCTACTGTGCATGACTGCACCGCTACCCGCTGGCACTGTATTAGCCGCTGTAAGGACAGTCTCTACTGTGCATGACTGCCCCGCTACCGGCTGGCACTGTATTAGCCGCGGTACGGACAGTCTCTACTGTGCATGACTGCCCCGCTACCAGCTGGCAGTGGCACTGTGGCCTGTGTAACGGGCTTTTCAACTAGTATATTAATAATCAACTAAATAAGATATTTATTAACAACAATAATAATATGATGAAATAAGAAATTGCTCTTTAAATAAAATACAACATTGCTGGCAGTCTAAATGATTATCACATTATTTATGTAGTCGAGGTAGACCAGAGGCTTTATTTTGACAGTGATAAGAAAATGATGTCAAATAATTCCACATAATACACATATTTTGGGCCCTTTGGGTGCCAGAAGGGTGCACAATGCAATGCAAAGTGATGTGGAGCTCAGAAGGTTAACCCACATATGCCATAAACTTAGCCATCTTTAACTCTGTTCACAGACTCTCTGCTCAATAAATTTACTGGAGTTATTCACCAGTGAAAAGGTAAATAAATCTTGGTGAGCTAGAAAGAGATGCCTGAACTACTGGATTCTGCAGAATAATTTACAAAGACAATTGTGACAAGAAAAAAGCTAATAGCTTTTAGGGGCACACACAGTATTCCCAAAAACTGTATATTCTTATCACTATAGGTGGGCGAAAAGTGTGAAAAATTTTGTGCATGACTTTTCGAGAAAACTTGTAGATTTTTTTGCTTTTCCCGCAAAAAATGTCACCTTTCTGCCTGTGCAAAAATGCCTTCCTTTTTGCCTATTTTAACAAATTTTCCACCTATTTTAACACATTTTTCACCTACATTTCCTATAGGTATTACATTTCCCAAGTAATATTGCTTCTTCTGAGGGATGAAGTTTAGAAATAAGTGGCTGAAAGTCAAAGTTGTGAGTCCTACAGTAACATATGCCTTCAAAAATGTGTTAGCATGCAGAGTGCATTTGTCCTTTGCCCTCAACACTAACTTCCTGCTTAAAGGGATAGTAATACTTCGTTTTAACTTTTTTTTATTTTGTAGGCATTAAAAAAACACGAAGAATGATATAAGTCTTATCTCTCAAACCTTTATGGTTTATGAGATATTCACAAGCAAAGTGTCCCCCTCCCTCCCCTTTTACTGATGTCACACTCTTCAGCCTGAGCAGAAGGGAGGTGCCCAGGTAGACTGCAGAGAGGGATAATCTTCAATTAAGATAAGGGAAAAAGCTGAAAAGCTTGTCAAGTGGGGCAGGGATTTCATTGTTTTCATAGGAACAAGATTGTCCCCTTCTGTTATCTGTCTGGTCTATGGACTGCATTCCACATCTGAGAAGAGATGGCTTACACTAGGTAAAAGGGGCGGGAGGGGGAAACTTTGCTTGTGAAAATCTCATAAACCATAAAGGTTTGAGAGATAAGACTTATATCATTCTTCATGTTTTTTTAATGCCTACAAAATAAAATAAAGTTAAAACGAAGTATTACTATCCCTTTAAGTGACACTGACACATATTCATGATGATGTCAAGTAATAAAAAAAATAAAGTACAACCTACAATGTGGCAGATGTGTATTGTAGTGGTGGTGGTAGTGGAGGACTGGCATGGTGTTATTTGTGTATGTATTTTTACAATTGTCATACCCTATCTTCTTTCTCAGATTATTGACACACATTACTTATCAGTCATAGCCATACCTGGGAACTTTCAGTTGAGGGCTACCCGGAGGGTAGTCCTCTGTTCAGCAGGGGGTAACAAAATTGACTCTAATCGCGTCAAAAAGGCACTCAGAGGGCTAAATGTGTCACACAGAAGGCTGGGGACGGAGGCACAACGGGAGAAAAAGCAGATGTGGCAGAGTTTCAAT
The DNA here is from genome assembly GCA_037306005.1 of Rhinophrynus dorsalis. NCBI lineage: Eukaryota > Metazoa > Chordata > Amphibia > Anura > Rhinophrynidae > Rhinophrynus > Rhinophrynus dorsalis. Next base: position 553,092,554 of record CM074721.1, read on the forward strand.
AGAAACTCTCCACATCCAGAGGAATCAGCCTCTGCCCCGGAGACCCGGTAAAGCTCTGTCAGAACCGGAGTCTCCGGGGCAAATCTGGAGAGTTCCCGGGTATGGTCATAGCAGTGGTCCCAAGTTGGATTGATGGTGGTAATCCTTCTTCACATCTGTCCTCCACCACCTCATCTGTGCTGCTGTTAATATATTTGTCCTGGCTTTGTCTGTCATGTGTGGTTTCTGTTACCTGATACTCAGATGGAATGAGATGTTGGTTCATTATTAAGAATGTTTGTCTCCCAACATTACTGCTTGAAGACTGATAGGGTGACTGTGTGCTTTTTTTGACATATGTTCCTGTACAGGGTCAGACTTTCCAATGGCTTTCTGAAATGATTTATAGACAGGCACAGTGCTCCTTAACAGTGGTGGAAGATTCAGCCTTTGACTTTCTGCTAACCTTATAGCCCTGTCATTATCCTCACTCTCAGCTTCATCTGTATCTGAACAAGAGTAGGATGCTGGAGGGATATATTCAAGATCTGCATCATCATCATCAGGCAGCATCAGCATCACCTGACAGCTCTTGCTCACTACCCTTATATGCCTCTAAGCTTTTGGAGGTCTCAAACAATTTCTTTTTACTTTTACTGTAACAAAGTTCCCTACTACAGGTGTCTTGGTGCTTGTTTGTCTGACCATCTGATGAAGCAGGCAGTTCAGCTGCTACACCTTCCTTTATTATGCTATTGCCAGCATCAATGTGACTTGTTGTCATCTTCAATGTTCTTCTTATATAGTTCTTTATTTCTACCGGCACTGGTGGTGTTGGTACTAGTTTTTATGTGACCTTGACAAACTGCATCCTCCCTTGGAGTAGAGGGATCATCATCATTGATTGCACATGCTGCAGTAACCATTGCTGCTGTCAGTTTCTGAACTACTACTTTACTTTCATGTCCCTGCACTGCTCCACCCCTCCCCCTTCCTCTTGTGTGTTTGCTGGACATTACACAACTACACTGTGTTTTTTACTGTACGGTACACAACACAACTGATGGAGCTGTATGATGCCTTGCCTAAGCCCAGTCAGCTGTTTGTCACTGTCACCTAATATATTTAGTTCTTTATTCTTTTTTTTTATTTTTTTTTTTTATTTTGTCTTATCACAATCTGTCCAAAAAAAAATTATAACTGAAAAACAAAATCAGCAACTTCTTTCCCCAGACTTCCCCAGCACAGAGACAATAACAGCAAGATCAGAAAACAAATAGGTCCCTACCTGCCTGTGTCTTGCTAGTCAGTCACATGGAATTTTGGAGTATTTGGGGTTAACCCCCTTTCTCCTTTTTCTCCCCAGAGTGTCCCATTGATCCTACTAATAAACAGAACAATTGTCCTACCTAAAAGATTCCCTAAACTAAACTTCAATTCTCCTATTTTCTCTAGCTCAAAAAACATAGTGCTCTCTCCTCTCACAAACACAAAATGGCTGCTGTGAGAGCCTGACACCCTTTTATATGTCTGTAGAAAACTTTCGTGTGGTGGAGAAATATTTTTCTTCCCATTGATTTCAATGGGTGAAAAAGGCGGGAAAAAGCAGAAAAATGGCACTTTTCGTGCAAAATTATTCGCTAAGCAGAAAGTGCCATAATTCGTCGATTTCAGTTTGAGGCGAAAATTTTTGCCCATCTCTACACACTTAACCCCGCTGACTGCACAGGGTTATCTATCAACTTTTACCCCACAGGACAAGCCAACAACATAGGGGCAAGTGTCCTCAAAACTCTCACACTGTAAACTTCCATTTCCCTCACACTACTCCTCCTTCCCCAATCTGTTCCTAAAACGTTTCCATGTCTGCTAAGCCCTGCCCCTACTCATGATTAAGGCCCACCCCCTTTTTAACCCAAATAGCCTCATTGGTCTCTCCCCAGCAGCAACACAGGAGTCCCTTCCAGGGACTTCTCAAGACAAAGTTCCCAGGTATAAAAACACTTCCAACTGAGACTTGACACACCACTGTATACTACATGCCCCTTTAAGTGCCAGAGGGGTGCACAATGCATTGGGAAATAGTTTTATTAGTACAAAAGCATGATACACGTTTTAACAGGACAGTTAAAAACAATTAAAAACACAAAAAGAGTCAATCCTATTGCTCATTAATATAGGAACACTTAAGGTCCAAATAAATGATTAAATCCTCTTATAATCAGATCTTATAATTAGACTCTTTTTGTTTTTTTAATTGTTTTTAACTGTCCTGTTAAAACGTGTATCATGCTTTTGTACTAATAAAACTATTATTTTTTCATATGTATTTTCCTGTACTTGAGTGCCTCTATTATAAGATTTCTTTTTTCCTTTTGAGGCTAAGTCTTTCTCTTAAGACTTGCTGATTTAGGTGTTTTTAGAAAATCTCTGCAAGGACTGCCCTCCTTCATCATCTGCCTCAACAACCTTAAAACATGCCCCTCCCCCCCACCCCCCACACAAAATACCCTCATCTTCTATGTCCGAAATATCCTCCTGCTCCACACCACACACAAAATACCCTCACCTGCTCCTCTCCTATGTCCAAAATGTCCTCCTGATACACACACACACACACACACACACAAAATACCCTCACCTGCTCCTCTCCTATGTCCAAAATGTCCTTCTGATCCACACACACACACACACACACACACACACACACACACACACACAAAATGCCCTCACCTGCACTTCTCCTATGTCCAAAATGTCCTCCTGATCCACACACACACACACAAAATGCCCTCACCAGCACTTCTCCTATGTCCAAAATGTCCTCCTGATCCACACACACTCACACAAAATACCCTCACCTGCTCCTCTCCTATGTCCAAAATGTCCTCCTGATCCACACACACACACACACACACACACACACAAACACACAAAATACCCTCACCTGCTCCTCTCCTATGTCCAAAATGTCCTCCTGATCCACACAAACACACACACACAAAATGCCCTCACCTGCACTTCTCCTATGTCCGAAATGTCCTCCTGATCCACACACACACACAAAATGCCCTCACCAGCACTTCTCCTGTTAACCCTTTCAGTGCCAGAGGGGTAAACCATTATACACCCTTAACTTGCAGTGAAGTAATGTATCTGGGAGGGAAGGATGTTGGACGTCTATGCTACATAAAAGCTTAGCCCTTGGAGTGCCAGAGTGGTATGCAACATATTGCTTTGCAATGCATTGAGAAACCCTCTGCCATTTAAAGGTTTAAAGGGATAGTAATACTTCTATTAACGTTTATGTCCAAGTCTTCTTTATTTTTTTTCAACATGTAGCGCTATATTTAATTACAGTGTTGTAGTTCAAATGCTATTAAAGCCGAAAGGATTGCCATCCTGCCCCTTTCCCTGCACCACTCCACCTCTCAGTCTGGTCCGGATGGAGTGAGGTGAGGGACAATCTTCAGTAAGCAAAGGAAAATCCTGTCTTCCTTCATCATCAAGGGGGACAGGATTTTCCTTATAATTACTGAATGGATTGTCCCTCGCTGCATCCGTCCGGTACCACGACTAGATTCCAGATCTAATGGGAGGGGCCAGAAGGGGCGAGAAGAGGATCCTTTCAGCTTGAATAGAGTTTGAACTACAACACTGTAACTATTTAAATATTGCGCTACATGTTAAGACACATATAAAGAAGACCCAGATAAAGCTTTAATAGAAGTATTAATATCCCTTTAATAAGGGATACTCTTGATTTTTTTTCTGGTGTGATCATGTTGGGGTTTTTTGGAGCTTTTTTTTGAGGTGGACAGTGGATACCCAGGAGGATACCTATTCTTTCCTCAACTCCCAGACCCTCAACACGGCCTTTCCAAGGCTGATACCCCTTCCAGCCCCTAGGCTCGAGCCTGTTTCTTTAGAATCAACAGCGTCTTCTTCCTCCTGCACTGGATCCGGACATTGTGAGGCACATTGTGGGGAGAAGAGTGTCTCTGCTGTACTGGAGCCAGTAACATGGGGCACTGACTCTACATTATTTATGTCATCAGGACAACTTCTTTATACATTAACAGCACTCTAATTAACCCTTTGAGAGAGGTAACTAATGCATTGCAACACAACACATTGGATGCCTTTCAGCACTCAAAGGGTTAACTGTGACATGACACACCACTGTATACTGCATGGCACTCTATGGCTTAACATGCTGGTATAAGTCTTTCTCACATAATCTCCTTTTATTTTCTGTTTTCTACTTCTATACGCCAAACAAACACAGAGGCATAATACTGCAATTCTGCCCAAAGTAAAGGAAATAAATACTATTGATTTAACTGTTTCAGGACCAAAGGGGTCGGAATTTGGCTTCTAACCCTCTGAATACTGCAGATATTCACTTCAATACAAGACAGTTACCTACAATAATCCCAGGGTGGCCACAGCCCACACCTCTACACTCAGAACCTAGAGATCCAGGGCACCAGTGAGAGCTGGAATCTCTACAAATGGGGGATGGCTATCAATGTATTAGTGTACCCCCCATGTGTGTATGTCTGTTGCATGTTTGTGTATGTCTGCTAAGTGTGTGTGCGTATATGTCTGTTGCTTGTGTGTGAATGTCTGTTGCATGTGTGTGTGTGTGCGTGTGTGCATGTCTGTTGCATGTGTGTGTATCTCTGTTACTTGTGTTTGTGCATGCATGTCCGTTGCCTGTGTATGAGAATGTCTGTTGTGCGCATGTGTGTCTGCGAATGTATGTGGTGTATGTTTACATCTCTGTTACATGTGTGTGTACATGTGTGCATCTCCAGTGTGTGTGTGCATGTCTCTGCCCCTCACTGTGTGTATGTGTCTGCCTGTGTGTTGCATATGTCTGTGTTTATCAGGGTGTCTACATTTCAGACACGTACGCCCAACGGTAATAACATGATGGGCAACGCTGTCCCACGTTGCTGTTTTATGTATGTGCAAAAGTCTTAGGGAGGTGTGAAAAATGCTGTAAAGTAAAAATGCTTTCAAAATAGCTATCTTGTAAACTATTCTAATGTCTATTTTAGAAAGCACTCTTACTGTAAAGCATTTTTTATCAGCTGCCTATAACTTTTGTACATTACTGTATATTATATAATCAGCATTTTTACACACACCACGCACACACACACATACATATATATATATATATATATATATATATATATATATATATATATATATATATATATATGTATATATATATATATATATAGAGAGAGAGAGAGAGAGAGAGAGAGAGAGAGTGAAAGAGACAGAGAGTGAGAGTGAAAGAGAGATTAACTTCTCATCTATGCCAGATAAAGGAATTACTTTCTAGTCATTTTACACATGCATTCTAAAGAGTTTTTACTCTTGATGCAGTGACTTGTTCATTGAGAAGATGTTCCATTTGTCTCATGAGATTTTTGCTCCAATAACCAATTACACAGAGAATTCATATTTTTATCTTCTTACTAATACTTATTACACTCATGGGACTTCCATGGAATTCTCTGAATAAAGAGAATTCTCAGTGGATTTCTCTTCCTTTATTATGAGAACTATATAAGTATCACAAGAGCTGATACAACTGAAACATCAGCAGCCTTAGAATCCTGTATATATCTCTGTATATATATACACAATCAGTCTACAGTGATAAGGGAATAAATATTATTGGAGTCGCATCTGGTGGTCACCTCTTCAATTAGAGTACGAATATTGTAAGTAAAATGTTCCTTGTTTGATTATTGATGTTAATAGAAAGTCACATTATGATGGTAGCCAAGCCTTTGACCTCTACCAGTAGGTGCATTAATTTGTATTAGCCATATTAGTCCAGTTTTAGTAATACAATTATATGAGTAATTTAGTGATATCATTTTTATTTGGACAAACAGTTTATATTTTAAAACAGACTTTTGAAAAAATCATCTATCTACCTCGGGTTCAGTAATGCTGAATACTGAACAGAGAGAAGACAAGGGGGAAGAGTAAAACTACAGAGGAGGCACTGATTATATGAATTTCTGAATTTGAGATAAGAATCCCAGATCTTTATTCAATCCAGTTTGAGGCTTTTTTAAAGTAAACTATCATCCTTAGTGAAAACATCTTTCTTTCTTGTAGTCTTCTAAAATTACCGTTAAGGATTCTGATTGTAAGATTGTTTATTGGCTGATCTGGTGGTGAAAAATGGTGTCCATCTATAGTGCAGTTATTTTTGCAATCAAGATCCTTAAAGTTAATTGTTTAAAACAACCTAGAAAGAAAGCCATTTGAGCTTGATTGATAGATATCTTTAAATGATGAAACAGGACTTAATAAATGTCTATGATTCTTATCCCACTACCAGAAATGTATATGACCAGTGCCTCCTCTGTAGTTTACCATCCCCCCATATCTTCTCTCTCTTCTCTGAATCCAAGCCACTGATCAGACACCCTTTATTTATTGCCCACTCCAGTTACATATATATCACACTCTGAATGTTTTGCTTGTAAGCATCCTAGATTGTCATCTAGCTTGGGAACCCTGCATTTTTTTAACAGACTGTGTGATTTAACAGACTGTGTGATTGAATAGACTTTGTGATTGAACAGGCTGTGATTTAAGAGACTGTGTGAACTAAAAGAATGTGTGATTGAACAGATTGTGTGATTGACCAGACTGTGTGATTGAAGAAACTGTGTGATTGAAGAGACTGTGTGACTGGACAGACTGTATGATTGAACAGATTATGTGATTAAATAGGTTATGTGATTGAACAATATATGTGATTGAACAGACTGTGTGATTCAACAATCTTTATGATTGAAAAGACTGTGATTAAACAGACTGTGTGATTGAATAATCTGTGTGATTGAACAGACTGTCTCTTTGAACAGACAAGGTATATATATTGTCTGAGGAAGAGACCTAAGAGGTCTTGAAAGCTTGCATCCTAAATCTGCTTAGTTAACCAATAAAGGTATCAACAACTTCATTTGCCTCCTGAACAGACTATGTGATTGAACAAACTTTGTGATTGAACAGTGTGGTTGAACAACGTATGTGATTCAAAAGACTGTGTGATTGAACAGACTGTGTTATAGAACAAACTGTGATTCAGTGCTGTTTGACCTGAGGCAGATCTCTCATAAGCTTGCCTTAAACTGTCCAAATAAAAAGTTGTCACCAAATACCACAGTTCTCATATCTTTGTATTACAAGTAAATGCATCATTTGACTGGGTAAAGAATATAATAGAAATGGCCATATACACAAAATAAAATGGAGTAATTCTGATGCAAACCAGCTGCACTGTAGGAAAGAAGTAAATAGTTCTAGAATTCCCATTGATTTAAATAGAGTTTTAACTGTCTTGTGTCCAACATTTTACTTATCACTACAGAGATCTCGCTGTCATTCATTCAGTTAAAATCTCCTTTATTTATTGCCTATAGTTTTCCACTTTTCTTTTCTGCATAAGAACCTTAAATAATAATAATAATAATTGTAATAACAGTTATTTTAGTGTAAATGTAAAAATAAACAATAAATAGATCCTGTATATAATCATGTGGACACAACATACTGTAAACCGATCAATATGTAGCAGTGGGATAAGAGATAGTGTCTGGAAGGAAACAATCAGCTGTTCTGTGGCCAAACGCTGACATCTGACTGCTGGAAGAGGGATCTGGCTGGTGAGAATTTCGCCTTAAATACACATTCTGTTTTGAATATATTTTCTGCAAGTGCATAGTATGTAAAGTCAAATTGCCTATACTAACTATCTATCTATCTATCTATCTATCTATCTATCTATCTATCTATCTATCTATCTCATATATATCTATTTTAAATCTATTTCATATCTATCTATCTATCTATCTATCTCATATCTATCTATCTATCTATCTATCTATCTATCTATCTATCTATCTATATCATATCTATCTATCTATCTATCTATCTATCTATCTATCTATCTATATCATATCTATCTATCTATCTATCTATCTATCTATCTATCTATCTATCTGTCTGTCTATCTATCTATCTATCTATCTATCTATCTCATATCTATCTATCTATCTATTTATCTATCTATCTATCTATCTATCTATCTATCTATCTATCTGTCTATCTCATATCTATCTATCTATCTATCTATCTATCTATCTATCTATCTATCCATCTATCTCATATATATCTATTTTAAATCTATTTCATATCTATCTATCTATCTACCTATGTTCATGTTTATGTCCCTGACAGGTAACTCAATTCCTGTTTACAGAGAGCTTTCTTTCAAGGAGTGTGGAGGCAGATTTAAAGATACAATGTTATTCTATCCATGCAGCAGAAAAAGCCTGCCTCCACTACAGCATATAGAGCACTCCATGCTGCAGACATTGGCCTTCAGTGAGCTCCCCTTCAGGAATATAACAGTGTAAAAATATATGTAGCACAGAAAATGTAGCTTTACATATCAAACACTTGAAGAATGTATGAAAATGGAGGTTGAATGTGACATTTAATTGATCACGTTCACAAATTGTGACCAGAGTACTTCCTCATAATAGACAGACGTGTTCATTTTCATAATAAAAGTTACAGAAGCACAGATAATGACCAACTGGTCCACTGCACTCTCTCTATTTCACTCTCACACTGACCCTGTATCTTTCTTTCTTTCTTTCTTTCTTTCTTTCTTTCTTTCTTTCTTTCTTTCTTTCTTTCTTTCTTTCTTTCTCTCTCTGTCTCTGTCTGTCTCTCTCACTGTCTGTATCTCCCTCTGTCTCGCTCTGTTTTGTCTCTCTGTCTATAACTCTCTGCCTCTGTCTCTCTCTCTCCCCACAGTCTCTCACTCTCTCTTTCTCTGTCTACCCTGTATCTCTCGCCCCCCCCACTCTCTCTTCCTCCCTGTCTCGCTCTCCCTGTTTTTCTCTGTGAGTCTCTCTCTCTCTGAGTCTCACTCTCTCTCGGAGATTCTCTGGCTCTCTCTCTGACCCTGTCTCTCACTCTGTGCCTCTCCCTGTTTCTCTCTGTGACCATCTCTCTCTCTCTGAGTCTCACTCTCACTGACTCTCTCTCTGTCTGAGTTTCTCTAACTCTCTCTATGTCCCTGTCTCTTATTGACTATCTCTGTCTCTCACTCTGTGCCTCTCCCTGTTTCTCTCTGTGACCATCTCTCTCTCTCTGAGTCTCACTCTCACTGACTCTCTCTCTGTCTGAGTTTCTCTAACTCTCTCTATGTCCCTGTCTCTTATTGACTATCTCTGTCTCTCACTCTGTGCCTCTCCCTGTTTCTCTCTGTGACCCTCTCTCTCTCTGAGTCTCACTCTCACTGACTCTCTCTCTCTCTGTCTGAGTTTCTCTAACTCTCTCTGTCCCTGTCTCTTATTCACCATCTCTGTCTCTCACTCTGTGCCTCTCTCTGTTTCTCTCTATCTCTCTTTATATGTCTCTGTGTTGCTCTCTCTCTGTCTCTTTCTATCGCTATCAGTCTGTCTCTCTAGTTCTCTCTATTTTCCCAGCTATTCTTTTTGTAAGCCTGTTGCTATGCTAACCATAAAAAGCAATAAGGTTACACTGAATGTGGTAGATGTGCATGGTGGTGGTGAGGTGATTCATGTATATAAATCATATTGATTCATAGAAAGGAATGCTGGACAAAGGATTTGCATTATCATGTTTGAATCCAATTTAAAGGGATAGTAATACTTTGTTTTAACTTTATTTTATTTTGTAGGCATTAAAAAAACATGAAGAATGATATAAGTTTTATTTCTCAAACCTTTATGGTTTATAAGATATTCACAAACAAAGTATCCCCCCCCCCGTTCAGCCAGATCAGAAGGGAGGTGCCCAGGTAGACTGCAGAGAGGGACAATCTTCAATTAAGATAAGGGAAAAACCTGAAAAACTTGTCAAGGGGGAAGGGCTTTCATTGTTCTCATAGGAAGAAGATTGTCCACTGCTGTTATGTGTCTGGTCTATGGACTGGATTCCACATCTGAGAAGAGATGGCTTACACTAGGTAAAAGGGGCGGGAGGGGAAACTTTGCTTGTGAATATCTCATAAACCATAAAGGTTTGAGAGATAAGACATATCGTTCTTCATGTTTTTTTAATGCCTACAAAATAAAATAAAGTTAAAACGAAGTGTTACTATCCCTTTAACCTTGATTTATAAGTACATTATTGTCAAACATTAATCAGTGGTCTTAGCAGTAAACCCAGCTGTGGAAGATGGTGGTAACCCTTCTAAGCCAATCTCCTCCTCTGTGTTGCTGATCATAGTACTGCTGCCCTGGGTTACCCTGTCTTGTGTTGTTTTGTCCACTTCTGCTACCTGATACTGAGATGGTATTAGATGCTGGTTAGTTTTTAAAAATGTAAGTCTTCTAATAATGCTGGTCAATAGATGTGTGCACACTTTCTGTAGGGCAATTAAGGGTTTCCACGGCATTACACATCAGCGCTTGGCACACACACACTGTTTTGTTTGTTCGGCCTAATACTTACTTTTTATCTTCCAAGTTTGGTGTAACTATCTCATTCTCCTAGAAGCTATATGGTGTTTGTGTGTATCAGTCCTATATGTGTGTGCATACCTGGGAACTCTCCGGTTTTGCAATGTGTGGATCACCGGGTGGGCAGAGTTTAAATAGAAACTCTGCCCACTTGTGCTCCGTCCCGCCCTGTTCCTCCCACTCCCCACCCTCTTAGATACATTTTTCAGGGGTTTTTTTTGTCCCGCCCCCCCCCACGCACCTAAGCCCCACCCCTTTCATGACGAGGATCGTGTCATTTTCCTCCCCCTGGGCACTGACAGGGTAGCCCTGTTTCAAAAGTTCCCATATATGTATATGTGCCACCACCACAAATTTTAGATTGCTGCCCCTGAGACACATGAATTGAATTTCCCTGTCATAATAACTGGTTCAGAAGCATTTTGGATGTTATTGATGATGGTTGTGCTTCTGATGGGATAAACCCATTGCTTACTTCTTTGTCACTATGCTTTCTGCAATTTTTTTTTGCCCTACTATTCTTCTCTCTCATTCTCCATAATACAACATATCATTTTATTATTTCATAGAAAACACACAAAACAATATGGTGTCAAACACAGCGCTCCCATGTAATAGACTAAATATAAAATCTAAACATCCAAAGATCTAGCTACTATCCTTTTGACCCAAGTGCACTGGTCAAATTAAAATAAAAAAGGATTTTTTCAGTCGTATTGTACCATTGTATTATTTTATTGTTAATATTAAAACTATTAATACTGATGATCATTCATCGCCTCAACACCTCTTTTATTAGTCTAATTGCCCTTATATCCCTTGATATATTCACGTGTATTATTATTATACATTTGTATATATTTTAGGTCCACTCTCCTTTTTTATTAGTTTATTATTTCATAGAATCAGTATTGTAAGATTCATCAGCCATGATCATCCTCAGTTTTTCTACAGTGAATATATAAGTGGTAGAATATTGCTAACTCTGACCCCTACACAACTAACCAGAAAGGTGGCCTCCACAAAAGGTTTCAGCATCTCACATAAGTCACACATTAGTTGCCATTAACAAGGTGACAAACATGTCCCATTCAAAGCCTTCCAGTTTTTGCATTGTATTCTAGCTAATGGCCTTATTGATTATGACTGGCAGGTTGATCGTGTATTTTTAGGCATGTTTACTTGTCTAGAGTCAGACTTTCCAATTGATTTCTCAAACAATTTATATACCGACACAATACTCGTTTTCAGTGGTGGAAGACTGAGCATTTCCTTTCAGCTAATGTTAATGCTTGTCATTATCATTTCTTTCATTCTCAGCTTCATCTGTATCAGAAGAAGAGGAGGATACAGAAAGGATATATTCATTATCATAAATAATTAGGTCATCATCAGCACTGCCCACCTCTTCTTCCCCATTACTTTTATATACATCTAGGCTTTTTGAAGTCTCAAACAGTTTCTTTTTACTTTTCCCCTTAGAAGGATTTTTAGAATGTTCACTACTACTATCAGGACAAGTTTTAATCTGACTGTTAGACACAGTATTTGGTTGAATTGCTACACCTTCCTCTGTTATGCCATCAACACTATATTGTGACTCATTGTTGTCTTTAGTGTTTTAAATGTTTCATTAATACTGCTGTTAATAGTATATTTTTACAAAAATCCGCTTCAGAAGGAGAATAAGCATCATCATTGTTTTTTGTACATGCTGCACCAACCGTATCTGCAGTCAGTTTTTAGACTATCACGTTACTAACACTTCCCTTCACTTCTCCTACTCCTTTATCCCAACCTCTGTCCCTAGTAATTTTGCTGGACAATAGTGTGTATTTTAACAGCCAAGTACACAACTGATCTGTTTGCGTATATTGTCTTGCCCTTAACAAAATACTGCATCACATACAGTAAAGCTGTTTCCCTTCTAGTATCTGCCAGTCACAGCTCCCTAGATCTGTCACCTATCTGTCAAACTATTTTGAATTTATGTATTATTTTATTTTTTTATTAATTGTCATTGTCTACAAAGAACAAAAGAGAAGAGAAACCCTGTGCAAATGTTTCTTCAACTCATTGCCTGTAGCTAGTGTCAAGTGGATTGCAACGTCTGTCTTCTCTCTTCCAAGGTCACTGAAGTCTTATTTTTTACACTACATATGACAGTAGAACTTACTAAATATGCTGACCACTCTTTGTATGGCTTTTGTAAGAGTCAGTGTCAGTTGAACTTTTCTGCCTGCAAATTATTCTTCTCAGTGAGTCAATTAGTCACAGAGGCTCAGACAGTTCAGAAAGAAACTTGAATGCATCATCTGTCTCTTCTTAAGCAAACCAGACTTTTGGGGTATTTTGAGTAAATTGAATTTCTCCTTTGAGATAGCCATTCCTCATACATTAAGTCCTCCTTTTCCCTGATTAATGTTGTTGCTCTTCGCTGTACTCTGTCCAGTTCTAGTATATCTTTTTTCAGAACTGGTGACCAAAACTGTACTGTATATTCGAGGTGAGGTCTTACCAATGATTTGTACAATGGCAAAATAATGTTATCCACTCTTGCTTCAATACCTCTTTTTATACAAGACAGGATTTTGTTTGCCTTTGCTACTGCTGTTTGACACTGGTCACTGTTTCCAAGTTTGTAGTTGACAAGGATACCCAGGTCTTTTTCTAGCAACGAGTCCCCTAAAATGATTCCATTAAGTTCATAAGTAGCCTTGGGATTGTTTCCTCCCAAATGCATGACTTTACACTTCCCCACATTAAACTTCATATTCCACATGTTTGCCCAATCTGACATTGTATGTAAGTCCATCTGTAGAGAGAAAATATCCTGTTCTGAATGAATGACCCTGCATAATGTAGTGTCATCTGTAAATATTGATATTTTGCTTTCTATATCTAGGTCCATGCAATTTATAAACATGTTAATAAAAGCAGTGGCCAAAGTACTGAACCCTGAGTTACTCCATTCTCCACTTTAACTGTATTGGAGAATTGTCCATTCACAACCACACACAATTCCCTATCCTTCATCCAGTTTTCTATACAATTGCAAAGGTAATTCCCTAGCCCCAGTTTCCTTATTTTACACTCCAGTCTTCTGTGTGGCATTGTATCAAATGCCTTTACAAAATCTAGGTATATTGCATCAAATGCCTTACCATTATCTAGGTTGCTTCTTACTTCTTCATAGAAGCTGAAATGATTAGTTTTGGCTTGACCTATTCCTGTTTATTCCTGCTAATAATCTTATGTTTTTGCTATGCAATCCTGAATATAATCCCTTATTATCCCTTCTAGCAGTTTTCCCACTACAGAGGTCAAACTCACAGGTCTATAATTCCTTGGTTCTTCTTAAATAGAGGCACTACATTGGGTATTTGCCTATTTTGTGGCATTGAGTCTGTGGTGAGAGAATCTTTAAAGAATAAATACAGGGTGTGGTTAACACAGCACTGAGTTCCTGAAGAACCCTTGGATATATACCATTAGGACTTGGTACTGTGTCGGTCTTAATTTATTTCAGTCTTCCCATGACCGTTTCTTGTGTTAACCCAGTGCCTGATTATGGTATTAGTTTATGTGTTACTTGATGACGCTCTTCTTTCTTGTTTTCTTGTATATACGGATTGAAAGAAAATGTTTAGAACAACTGCCTTTTTCTTATCCTCACTAACCAACTCACCCATCTCATTTTTGAATGGTCAAATGCACTCCAGCTTAAAGGGATAGTAATACTTTGTTTTATCTTTATTTTATTTTGTAGGCATTAAAAAAACATGAAGAACGATGTAAGTCTTATCTCTCAAACCTTTATGGTTTAAGAGATATTCACAAGCAAAGTACCCCCCCCCCGTTCAGCCACATCAGAAGGGAGGTGCCCAGGTAGACTGCACAGAGGGACAATCTTCAATTAAGATAAGGGAAAAAGCTGAAAAACTTGTCAAGGGGGGCAGGGCTTTCATTGTTTTCATACAAAGAAGATTGTCCCTTTCTGTTATCTGCCTGGTCTTACAACCAGATTCACATCTGAGAAGAGATAGCTTACACTAGGTAAAAGGGGCGGGAGGGGGAAACTTTGCTTGTGAATATCTCTTAAACCATAAAGGTTTGAGAGATAAGACTTATATCATTCTTCATGTTTTTTTAATGCCTACAAAATAAAATAAAGATAAAACGAAGTATTACTATCCCTTTAAGCTGGAGTGCATTGGACCATTCAAAAATGAGATGGGTGAGTTGGTTAGTGAGGATAAGAAAAAGGGCGATGTTCTTCATGTTTTTTTTAATGCCTACAAAATAAAATAAAGTTAAAACAAAGTATTACTATCCCTTTAAGTTTTTTGCTATTTATGTATTTGAAAAACTTTTTTGGATTAGTTTTGCTCTCCCTTGCAATTCAAGTTTTATTATCTACTTTTGCTACCCTAATTGCCTTTGTGCAATCTTTGTTGCACTCCCTGTATTTAAAAAAAATGTTCCGTTCCTTTAGAGTTAAATAATTTAAATGTTTTTTTTCCTTGCCATTTCCTTCTTTACATTTGCAGTTAAAGGGATAGTAATACTTCATTTTAACTTTATTTTATTTTGTAGGCATTAAAAAAACATGAAGAACGATATAAGTCTTATCTCTCAAACCTTTATGGTTTATGAGATATTCACAAGCAAAGTTTCCCCCTCCCGCCCCTTTTACCTAGTGTAAGCCATCTCTTCTCAGATGTGGAATGCAGTCCATAGACTGGACAGATAACAGAAGGGGACAATCTTCTTACAATGAAAACAATGAAAGCCCTTCCCCCCCTTGACAAGCTTTTCAGGTTTTTCCCTTATCTTAATTGAAGATTGTCCCTCTCTGCAGTCTACCTGGGCACCTCCCTTCTGATCTGGCTGAAGAGTGTTACATCAGTAAAAGGGGTGGGAGGGGGATACTTTGCTTGTGAATATCTCATAAACCATAAAGGTTTGAGAGATAAGACATATCATTCTTCATGTTTTTTTAATGCCTACAAAATAAAATAAAGTTAAAACGAAGTATTACTATCCCTTTAACCAGATTGGCTGTGATCTACTTTGTTTGCATTTGTTACCCCCTGTTATATACTGTTGGGTACATTTCTCCATCCTAAATTTGAATTCAGACCATTTTACCTCAGTATTTTTGCCTTTATATAATTTATTACAGTCATTTATTGAAGCGCTTAACAAACAAACACAAAGAACAAATTGCCTGGCCAAAAAAGACTCCCTAAACTAAACTGTAACTCCACTTTACTTGCCTGTCCTAATTCACTCCAAAATTGTGCTGCTTACCTCTCTCTGTCTCTACCATACACAGAATGACACCTGACACCCCTTACATATTTTCCTGTTGTGAAAAGAAAAGATACGTTCCAAAAGTTGCAGAAATTCAGCTTTAAAGCAGAACTACCATCTGAAATACACTTTAGCTTAAATAACTCCCCATGTGGTGACTAGCTGCTTAGTAGAGCTAGTCACCAGAATTATTACATTGTTAGATAAATTTACCCTTTCATCCCAGGCTGACAGCAGGATGGAAAACAGACATCTTGCCATAGTGATGTCTGCGCGCCTGCGATGTAAGTCCTAGCCGGGTCTAGGAGGCGTTGCTAGGAGCCGTTCGGCTCCGGAAAGGACTGACAGAGCAGGCGAGCAGACATCACTATGGCAAGATGTCTGCGCTTCGTCCTGCTGTCAGCCTGGGAAGAAAGGGTAAATCTATTTAACAAGGTGATAATTCTGGCGACTAGAGCTACTAAGCAGCTAGTCGCCAGATGGGGAGTTATTTAAGCTAAAGTGTATTTCTGGTGGTAGTTCCACTTTAACATTTATTTCAATGCAATGCACTAACAACTCACTGCGCATACCACAATACAAGAAAGAAGCAGGAAGATCTGCCTTCTCCTTCAGAGCTCCAAAAATCTGGAACAATCTGCCGGAAATAATCACATCTACTCTCAGTCTAAAATCCTTAAAAGCAAATGTTTCTTTATATCTAAAAACAGTGTGTAACTGTAAATAATCCCATTATTTAATAAGTATGTATATTTCTGTATGTTTGTATATAATGTCTCACAATTGGTGTAAATATGTAACCTTTTACTGAAAACTATCCAGGACATACTTGAAAACGAGAGGAATCTCAATGTATTCTTCCTGGTAAAACATTTTATAAATAAATAAATAAATCAAATGGTTCCTTATCATTTGAATTTTATTGCTCTTCACAACATTGCCCTGTGTGGTCAAAGCACTGCACAATGTTCAATGCATTGAGACATACTACAACCTCCTCACATCAGAAAATACATATTATGGCCGTGACATATTAGTGCATTAAAATTCACAGCTCTATGTACATGTTCTCTTGCAGCAATTAGCCCTGTGAGTATTAAAACTCAACTTTTATTAGTTCATTTAAAAACACTTGTCTTAATTCATTCCCCCTTTGTTTTAGTATCAAAGGAAGAATGAGTAATTCAAAGAATGTGATGACAGATTGCCCACTGCCAATCATCACACATTAAAAATTACTTATCAACTGAGAGTTTCTGACACCAAGCAGAAATGTATATTTTTGTACACTATATGGCTTAAATAATCTGATAACAATCTTGGTATCACTTACTATATTAGATTCTAGGCTCTATTGATTGTACTAAAAAATAGAAGAAATTAGAAAATTTAGCAAATAGATATATGTGGAAAGTACAGATCTAGAATCAGTCACTTTTTACCCCAGTCTCATTCTAAGTAAAAAAAAAGACAATCTAGTCTGGAATTACATACCCAGTACACATTATATAAGTATTTGTATTAGATTTTAACTTACTTTAATTGCATTAAAAATAGAGCTATCTATTATAAATGGTAGGTATAAAAAGCAGTCAGTCTCTTGGAGTCAAAATGACTTAAAAAGATTAGCTCTTAGGCTGGGATTACAAATCCAATACACAATGCTTAAATGCTTTCAATAAATGCAGCCATTAGGTTATAGATAATAAAAATGTTGGGGTGTCAAAAATACCCCCCAGATTTCCCAATTTTTAAATCCTTTTTGATTCCAAAGGAACTATTAAAAGTGACTGATTTTATTTATTTAGAAAATGTTTTACCAGGAAGAATACATGGAGATTTATTTCGTTTTCAAGTATGTCCTGGATAGCAGACACCCAATTGCTTTTTAGTATCAGCTGCACAATGTTCATGCTGGTCCTCTTTAGGTGACTGAGAGTAGGGCATGTGTATAGCGGACATCCAATCTGGTGCAGTCCTGTGGCTCTGGCTGACTACCTGTACTGTGTATGACCTGCCTTGTCTGACCATCCATCCTGGTGATGACTTGTGGCTCTGTCTGCCTTTTCTCCTGCCTTACTGTTTATAGTAGACACCCAGTCTGGTGCGGGCCTGTTGCTCTGGTTAAGACTTACATTTTGGTTTCACAGATTGAGACTGGGTTTTCTCCCCGTTGCTTTCCATATGGGAGTTTTCCTTCATCAGACTGACGGCAGGCTTGTGTCAGTATTATCTCCCTATCAGGTACCACCTTTGGGAGATTCCTCAGCCTACCCACTGACTGCAGGAGTGAGTCAGGTTGTCTCTTGCTGCATTCCTGCTTGCCCTCCCGTATACAGAGACTACAGGGGCAGATGTCTGTCATTGATAGAGGCTCTCTAATTTAGGCAGACTCCTATTCCTGATAGAGTTGCTGACCTCTAATGGGACCTCTACTGTTTTTCCTTGACTGGCCTAGAGCCAGCAGGTGATGTTCTGTTGGCAAGTAGCCACTGGCCAATGTCAAATGCCCTGATGTAGATACGGAATTTGCAACTGCTGTTCTTGCTGCTGCAGCAAGATGATTAGGCAGCTAAAAGGGAATGGGATCAACAACAGCAGTAACATGGGTGATGGATGATGAAGGTTCCACTTGCCATGACTAGCTCCAGTGATGCGCTTGAGGAAGTAGCAGCACCATAATTAGCCCCCACCACGTCTGGTATATGTGTTGCTGCTGCTGCAAAGTGGAACCTGTCTTAGAAATCCTGCATCACTAGCCTGCTCCTCAGCATCCTGATGCACTTGCACCTCAGCAGCAGCAGGAATTACAGCAGTTGCAAATTATGTAAATTTCCAAATGCTCACTGCTGGTTGGAGGAGGTGATAAGCAATGTGACAGAGGGTCAGCTAATGTCACACTTGCCATTTCTTGATGACGTGAAGAAGGCAGACTGACAGCAGTAGCAGCAGGGACAGGCAGCTGATCTGTGCTCCTGCTGGTGGTGGTGGTGTTACTGTGGTGGTAACAATTCTACTTTCTTCAGGATCATGTTCAACAAGGACAATGCCATGGGGGGAAGGGGGCTCCCAGGGTCAGGGGAATGGTGTGGGCTCCCTTGACAGCTAGTCTTGGCTTCCCCTACCACTCTTCTAACAGTAGTCTAACCAGCTGCTTCACATCACTGTTACTACTACTACTACTACTACTAACACCAACCACATCAAGTTCAGCCCCTGAGTCTTTCTCCTCACAGTCCCTGTTAATAGGAAGATATTGATTACCCCCTCATTCACTCCTAATGCTAACAAGCTGCTGGACCTTAGTAGTAGTAGTTTTAGTAGTAGTAATAGCACTGGCAGTTCTGCTTGGGGATGGCAAGTGTGACTTAGGGTCCCCTGCTGTCACGCTTGGTATCATCTTCACCTTCCCCCTTTTTTCAGAACTGGTGGCAACAGGTTCAGTGCTGGCAGCAGACACAGCACTGATGGAAGCAAGGACAGTACTGATAGCAGGCACACCACTGGTGGTGGCACTGGAATCAGGGGCAGCAGATCTTACAGCAGGAGCAGCACATCTTGCAGCAGGCATAGGCAGCTGACCTGTCCTGCTCTCACTACTAGTACTACCCTTGTTCCTCCCTTGACAGTCATTTCCCCAAAAATCCTAAGGGTGATTTAGGGGGACTGGCCAACATTGCTTCTGTAGTGCTCATTTCCTCCCCAGACTCAGACTCTGTGGACACATAATGGTCCTTCCAGTTCCTCCTTTTATTATTTTTAATCCTGCTCATAGTAATAGCAGTCACTATGAGCTTCCCTGCCTCAAATTTGCCTCAAAATCACAGCAGAACAGGACAGTACGTCTACTTCGCTCTGTAGCTGCTTCTATTGTGTTTCACTACCATGTCATGTTTTTATAGCGAAAAGGCGAAAACCACGTAAATCAATGGGTGTAACCTTTCTAGACATCGAAAAAAATGTAGAAACATTTTAGCCAATGGGCAAAAAAATTTGAAGATTTTAATCACAGGTTTTAAAGCGGATTTTCCAGAGAAAAAGTGGACAACAAAGTGGTTTTCTTTGAATTTCCCTCGGAAACATGGCAAAAGGTTTTGCCTACCCCATGTGCTTTGGAGAGAAACAAAGCTACTGAATTGTTGACTTCAGCTAGGGTAGAAGAAGACAGGCAAAACGAGGAGCTGGAGTTGCTTGATTTAAGAAGTGTTGGTGCTAGCCAGTTATTTAGACAGTTGCAGGGACTCAGGGAGTCTGTGTGTGTGATTTGTAAACAGTAACACTGACAGGGACAGAGATGTTAAAAATATTTTTTGACTGATAGGTGACAGACAAGCAGGGGATCCTACCTGAGCTATGATTGAAAGTGGTAGTGATAGTTCCTCCTCCTCATGCATTATTTTCAGACAGGCAACATACTCAGACATCACTTCACACTCAGGCAAGAAAGAAATACAAGCATATACTGGTACTGCAAATGTTGATGCAGTATTTGCAGTAAATGCGATAACCCTCCTCCTCCTGGGGAAACTGTTTATAAAACTGATATCAAAAGTTCCACTAGTAGTAGCACTAAGCCTTGTAACATTAAAGATGGTGACAATTCACTGTGTCTCTTTCAGTATTATTACTCATTTTACCAAGATAGGAAGGATGCTAGTGTCAAGTCAGTACTGACTATTAATTATCCCTGATAGACAGTGTGACAATAAATAGAAAATGTAAAATACATTTAGCAAATATAAATACATTTGACCTTTGATTTGTTCAACTGTTTTAATGTAATATTTGTTATTAAAGGGATAGTAATTCCTCTTTTTATCTTTATTTTATTTTGTAGGCATGAAAAAACATGAAGAACAATATAAGTATTATCTCTCATACCTTTATGGTTTGAGAGATATTCACAAGCAAAGTTTCCCCTCCCGTCCCTTTTACCTAATGTAAGCCATCTCTTCTCAGATGTGGAATCCAGTCTATAGACCAGACAGATAACAGAAGGGGACAATCTTCTTCCTATAAGAACAATGAAGGTCCTGCCCCCCATTGACAGGTTTTTCAGGTTATTCCCTTATCTTAATTGAAGATTGTCCCTCTCTGCAGTCTACCTGGGCACCTCCCTTCTGATCTGGCTGAACAGTGTTACATCAGTAAAAGGGGCGGGAGGGGGATACTTTGTCATTGAATTACTCTTGAACTACAACTCTGACAGAATTGAATTAACACTTTCCAAAGTCCAAATACTATGATGATTAATTAGAGCTGCTTTTATTATGAAACATTACTATCCCTTTAACTATAATTTTAACAATTACATTATTTATACATATAATATACTATACTTACAATTTTTTCACCTGTGTTCTGTCCTGTTTTTGATATTTTTCAAGTGACAGTGACCTGCCACAAATCAGTGTTGAATGGTCTATACATTTTTCTGGTGGGTAAGAAAGGGAGATGCTGAGGATGCTGACCTAATTATTGATAATGTTGATTTAGAAGATGCCCATCCATGCTCCTTCACTTATTCTGATACAGATGAAGAACAGATAATATTATGCAAAAAATAGCCACATCTAAAAAGAAAAGGGTCCCACCAATGAAAATGAGCAATATGCCTGTTAATAAACTCTTTGAGAGATTAACTGGAAAGTCTGTAGAAGTAAATATGCCTAAAAATACACAATCAGTATATATATTGCCCTAGAGAGGAAATTTGCAACATTTAGGGAGATGATAAATCATGAGGGGGTCTGGTGATTGCTGACCAGAGGGTAGATAGCATAGGATGGGTTTTAGCTATGTGGGTTACAGATAGACATAGCAAGAATGGGTGACAGAATATGGAGTACTCTCCTGTGCTTCCTCACACTGACACTGAGTGATGATGTTGGAGTTATTGGCAAAGGAATGCCCATGCTGGAGAGGACTGTTCTCTCTAACAGCCAGGAGATACATTCCTCAAGTCCTGATGCTATTCAGGATACAAGAAGACATTGACAGGTAATGGTGGTAGAAGCTTTCACACTTAGGATCACAAACAGGATAATCTATCTTCAGAATTGCTAAAACTGAACCATTTGCTGTCTCTCGTGTGCTCAGGATCAACATGTACTAGATCGGGTCTACTGTATTACTATGTTATTGTTACTATATTACACTGTAGAACACAATGGGGGTAAATGTCACAACTTGCAATTCTCCAATGCTGCAATGCTTCTGGAATCTGGAATGATTACCTCCTGTTCATGCTGGGTCATGTCTAGTACATCCAGTTCAAGTAACCAGATGTAATACACACTCAGAAAAAGGCCATGGCCTCATTTTGTTAGGACAAAGAGAATCCAGAAGCAAAGTCATGATGAAGGACACAGATGGTGTCATGAGTAGGGATTGGTGAAATATTTCACCCCAAAAAGAGAAAAGTGTTAGAAAAAGCACTTTTCACCTTCTACAGGATCTCCGGTGAAAAGTACAGTTATTTTAATTTTTTTCCACCCAAACCCAACTTCTGATTGTTATAGAACCACACACACTGACCCCCTACTTTGTCCTGCTGTTGCTATAGGCATGCTTCAGCCATGTCCCACTGCATTGTTAGCTACATAACTATACATGCCCCCCTCCAGACTTATTCCACTGCTGTGTTAGTCATGAAACCACATACTGATATCCCCTGGCTTCTCCCACATCACTGGTAGACACATAAACACTTACTGACCACCAGCCCCCTAGCTGCTGCAACACTACAACGTGCATCATTCCCTGGTGGAAGTTGTAATCTGGAAACAGCTGGAAAATCTCTCATACAGCTTTGTCCAGCAATAGCATAGAATTACATGCACTGACTACACATCTTTATTCCACTGCAATGATCACCACAGAACCACACACACTGACCTCCTGGCCTTGTCTGCTACACTGGTAGGTAGAGAATGGCAACTGTTGACCTCTCAGGAGTCCAAACCTTTTCTCAGTGCAATAGTAGACATAGAACCGCACACTGGGTCTGCATGACTGTGGGAATATTTGGTAACATGCCGAAAATGTCTCACTAGAAATGTCTCGGGGTTACCAATAAGGAGAACATTTTATGGATTTTCAATGTGTACATAATTTTGCAGAAAAAGTGTGAAATTATGTTTTATTCCTGAAATTACCTGGTAGAGAAAAAAAAAATCTGACTTTTTGCACATTTGGCGGCTCAAGATACCATAGATTTCCAGTTCAGCAGTACCTGGAATATAGACATCCTCAGAAATACCATACCTATGGTATATATGGTGGGATATGAAAGGGGGTATAATTCTCTTAATCAAAGGAGAATGGGAGTCAGTACCTATGCCCTTTTCCACATACATGGTGGCATAAATATGCCACATAATTATTGGTACATCTATGTATAGACATGCAATACCAGCATCTTATAAAGACTAACTCAGTTTATTTCTTCATATTAATATATTATCTAATTTCTTGTGTAAAAGCCCGTGTACATGGGCCAAGATCAGGGTAATGTTAACCTTTTGAGTGCCAGAGGGGTACGCTACCTCACTGCTCCATGTGATGCAGTCTTGCACAGTAGAGACTGCCCGAACATGCACAGTCTCTACTGAGCATGCCAGCATCTGACAAACATCCTAGCAAATTATTATATAGGATATGAAACACACACATTACATCTTCTTCTATGTTCATTACAGGTATTAAGACTCTCCTGTGGCCTTTGGGAACGTACTTTGATTAAACAATGTGTGATGACAACCAGACTCAAGTCACGGAGATTCTTCTCCTCGGTTTCCAACATTTAATCAACTTCAAAATTCCACTCTTCACAGTCTTCCTATTAATCTACATTGTTATACTAGGTGGAAACTTTCTCATTATCTTTTTAGTGACAACGAGTGAACATCTTAAGACTCCAATGTTCTACTTTCTCAAAAATTTAGGCTTAGCAGATGTTCTTCTTACCACCAACATTGTTCCAATGATGCTAAATATCATACTACATGATGAAATTACAATTTCTCTAGTTTCCTGTATAGCCCAACTATACTTTTTTGGTGTTTCTGGATTTGTGCAATGCTTTCTTCTTGCAGTAATGTCGTATGACAGATATCTGGCCATCTGCAACCCTTTGCATTACATTTCCATTATGGAGCCCAGTGTTTGCCTCGGACTGGTTATTGGGTCTTGGTTGTTAGTATTTGTTCTAATATCCAGTGAAATAATTATGGTGTGCCAACTACACTTCTGTGGACTCAATTATATTAACCATTTTTTCTGTGATTTTGGTCCAGTTGTGGCACTGTCTACCTCAGACACATCAGTATTAATGTTGCAAGACTTTATAATCTCCATACCTATGATATTTGTGCCATTTGTTTTAATCATTCTAACCTACATTGGTATCTTCATCACTATTCTCAGGTTTCCAACCAATATAGGAAGGAAGAAGTCCTTCTCCACCTGCAGCTCCCACCTTACAGTTGTGTGCACATATTACGGAACACTGATTATAGTTTACATGGGTTCATCTGTTGAAAACTCTGTAAACATAAACAAGTTCCTATCTCTATTTTACATTGTGATTACACCATTTATGAATCCCATCATTTATAGCTTGAGGAACAAGGAGCTCAGGGGAGCTTTGAAGAAATACTTTAAGATGATTGGATGGACAGTGAAATAAACTGTATATAAGAAAATTATATAGATATATCAAATTAAAATTACCAGATATGGAAAACTGGAGGAAAGACATTAATTAACCTTTAAAATGAAAAACATATTAATTCAAGTACTATTAAACTTTTTTTTATCACAATTTCATTTTTTATTAAAATAAATGCTCAATATAAGTTTTTTCTCAGTCCATATATTATTGCCCAGGAGGACAATAGTTTCTTCAAATAATAAGTTTATTTTGATTTGTTACAGGGGTATAGTCAAATGTCAAAATTAAATAATGTATTTGAAAATTAAATTTTTACATAATTCATTTAACTCTGAAGTTTCTATAAAGATGTGAAATGCATAGGTTTAGACTTTCAGTAAGTTAAATTGTTGTAGCGGCATTGATCCTGAAGAGAATAAAGTTTATTGCAGTTGCTGATGCCTTTTAAACATTAAAATGAACTTTTTCCTCTTGAACTTAAAGGGATAGTAATACTTCGTTTTATCTTTATTTTATTTTGTAGGCATTAAAAAAACATGAAGAATGATATAAGTCTTATCTCTCAAACCTTTATGGTTTAAGAGATATTCACAAGCAAAGTATCCCCCCCCCCTGTTCAACCAGATCAGAAGGGAGGTGCCCAGGTATACTGCAGAGAGGGACAATCTTCAATTAAGATAACTTGTCAAGGGGGGCAGGGCTTTCATTGTTCTCATAGGAAGAAGATTGACCCCTTCTGTTATCTGTCTGGTCTATGGACTGCATTCCACATCTGAGAAGAGATTGCTTACACTAGGAAAACGGGGCGGGAGGGGGAAACTTTGCTTGTGAAATAAAATAAAGTTAAAACGAAGTATTACTATCCCTTTAAGATTGTATATTTGAAAACTTAATTCAAAACTGCTTATGTGTTATGTTAGCCAAAAGGCCAGCAGGTACAAGTAGTTTTCTAGAAAATAGTAAGTAAAAGATAAATATGCTAATCATGGCTGGATTTACCAATAGGCAGACTAGGCACTTGCCTAGGGTGCCAGATTTTTAGGGGTGCCTGGCAGTGGCCTATCACTGTAGCGGTGTACTGGTGAAAAGCATAGGGCAATTTAGGAGATACATTTTATACCATGCCACTCTTCTTTTATCATGTGGGGTATATCAGCTGTGTATACCCCATCCCTATCTATTACATTTTCATCCATTTCTGGAAATTTACCACATTAGTGTGGAGAATAAATCTAAATATGGGTTTGGCCACAAAAGAGGGACTGGCTACATGAGGCGGTGTAGTTAGGTGTGGGTCCAAGGTGGGGCTAAGGGAACCAGAGGGGGGATGTGCCTAGGGGTGCTTGAGATGTAAATCCAGGACTAATTCTAATTAAGCGTTGTGATGCACTGAGAGATTTGTTATCATAAATTGGAGTATGAATATCTCATAAACAATGTATCTGCTGGTTGTTTGGCTAACATGATAGATCGTCCTTAATTAAGTTTTCATATATGCAAAAAAGTGATAAAGAGGGGATAACAAGGAGATAACTTCTCCAGGGATATCACTTCTCCAGTTCCTATGTTTTTCTGTAGAGCAGTGGTAGCCAATCCTGGTCCTCATGATCTACCAATAGTGCATATTTGCATGTTATTCCTGAATGTGCAAAAGTGACCCAATTAAAGTGACTAGAACACTAATTTGTCCCCCTGTGCACCAGCAGGGATGTCCTGAAAATATGCATTCTTAGTAATTCTTGTGTAGAGCTGGTCGAACATTTTTGCTTCAAACCAAAATCGGTGAATCATGGCACTTCCTGCGTGGCGAATTATTTCCCTTGAAAAGTGCCATTTTTCAGCTTTTTTCGCCTAGCTCATTCCATTGCAATCACACAACACGTAGCAAATGTTATTTTATTTCCCAAAGGCACAGTATAAATTGGGTAGGAGGATGCCTGTATTGGGGGAGTCTGGGCAAAGAATTAGTTGTGGTATTTTTTTTTTTGGGAAGGGTTGTTTACTGGGATTTGGGGGACAGTTACTAAAAAAAAAAAAAATAACTAAATACCATTAAAAAAAAGGCATGGTATAAAAGGGGTCTGAGGAGGTGACTGTGCTGCTGGGTGGAGTCTGGGGAAAGAATCAGTTGAACAGGGAATTTATTTAGGGTGGGGGTTGTTGACTGGTATTGGGGGCAGTTAATAAAGAAAATACAATTAAAAATAAAATAAGAATTTGTTATATAACATGACAGAGACAGGGACCCCTTGACATAAGCTGCAGCTGGGGCAGACTGATACTTGATGGGATAGAGTACTTTATAGAGAATTACTTGTAGGACTTGTTGTTAGTAGCAGTGTGTGAAAGGTCCCATCGTGTTCCCACGAAAAAATCCACAAACCCACATTGTTGTTCACCCAGCGATTAGAATATTCACATTTTTCGCCCATTGGCTAAAATTCGTCACCATTTTTTCAATGGCTATAAAGTTTCCACCCACTGATTTACGTGTTTTTCACCTCTTTCACTATAAAAACGTGATGTATTCCAGGAAGTGGAACACAATAGAAGCAGCTACAGATTGTTCAATTTATTTATTTTTTTAGAATGTATTAGTATCTTTTCAAAATCCTTTCACATTCTTTTTGAAAATCTGGTTAAATGTTTCCCCTTCACGACCTTTTCGATTACATGAGAGGTATGGAAAGCATTGCAAAGCAATGCACTGGACTCCTGTCAAGAATTCATGGGGTTAAATGTCCCATTTCACTCTTTGAATGCCAGAGTTGTAGCCAAATCATTGCAAAAAAAAAAATAAATAAATCAGCCGATTCTCATTAATTAAAACAGGGCCTTTAACTCGCCTTGAATTCTAGAATATTCTCCAAGGCATTGCATAGCATTGGGGTTAAAGACTAGGGATGGGTGAAAATTTCCGCATCAAACTGAAATCTACGAAAAATGGAACTTTCCGCTTGGTTAAAATTTCCTGCAAAAAGTGCAGATTTTCTGCTTTTTTCGATTAGCTCATTCCATTGAAATCAAAGGGAACATAGAAGTCACACACAACACATAGCAAATATTATTTAATTTCCCAGAGGCACAGTATAAAAGGGGCATGAGGGTGCCTGTGTTGGTGGGGTGTGGGGAAAGATTCAGTTGAACAGGGTATGATTTTTGGGGGATTGTTTACTGGGATTTGGGGGCAGTTAATAAAAAATAAATCCTAAATAAAATAAAATAAAATAGAAACCATAAGACATGGTATAAAGGGGTCTGAGGAGGGTGTCTGTGGTGGTGAATGAACGAATCATTTGAACAAGGAATTTGATTTGGGGGGTTCTTGACTGCTATTGGGGGGCAGTTAATAAAAAAATAAATCAATAAAATAAAATTAGACATTTGTATGCAAAGTGATAGAGACAGGAATCCCCTGACATAAGCTGCCACAGGGGTAGACTGATACTTGACGTGATAGAGTATTTTGTAGAGGATGATTTGTTTGATTTTTTTGTTAAAGTCCTAGACTTTTTTTTAGTTAACGAGATCGCGGCTCTGCTGCAGAGCTGCCTGATGATCTCTGACTGGATTTCCCTGAGTCAGCTAAAATGCTGACTACAGGGAAGGGGGAGGGAGAGGGCAACTTTAGAAGCGTTCCTCTCTCAGACAGCTGAAATGGAATGGGATCAACAATAGCAGTAACAGAAGATGGATGATGAAGGTTCCACTTGCCATGACTAGCTCCAGTGATGTGTCTGAGGCAGTAGCAGCAGAATAAATAGCCAACCTGTATATGTGGAGAAAATAAGAAGTTGGCCATTAAATTTTCATCACCTGCCCCTCCTCCAAAATCATCATGGGGGTGTTGTTATTAGAATATATTTTTTCCCTTTAGAACAGGAACAGTGGGTCTCCTCAGCAACTGAAATGTGCACAGTATGTGTGTGGTAAATAAGATCTGGGGGCACAACACCATGACACCTGAAACCAGGTACTGCTGCTGTCACTGAACCCCTTTTCCAGACCCGCTACGGACACATGAAAACTTGCTGACAGTTTAATAGTAATGATGAACCCTCTCTGTCACCATCTTAGCATATTCTGCGGGATGGAATCTCCTCAGATGCCACTTGATGCACTTATTGCGATTCTCCTCCACCACACTGGCATGTGTGGTCAGTGCAACACACAGTGTGCAATGGGTAGAGACGAACTGCCACATCCTAAAATGAACAGTGTGGCTATCATTTGGCGGGAGAGGTAATGAACGAGGTGGATTGGCAGAAGATGTAGATACCTTAGATGATGATGGCGAGCTAGTTGTTTCATCCATCTTGGAACTTCCAGTCTCTGCCTGGGTTGTTCTATTCCTCCTTCTCCTTGATCTCCGCCTCACCTCTTGTTGCCTTTCTGGAGAGTCAGGAACAGCAAAAGCGGTGCTTGATTTCTGTGGTGGATGTTTGTCTTTAACATGTTTGAGGTAAATGTCATGGTGTCTGTGTTTCATGTGTGATATGAGGGTGCTTGTGCCAAAGTGTGTTCCCTCCTTTGCTCTTCTCACTGACGTGTCACAAATTGTGCACAGCACCGTTGCTGATGACTGCACTGTGCTGCCCCAACAGAAAAATAGTCCCACACCCATGATGACTTCAGGGGGAACGGAACAGATGGAGAAGAATGGTCTCTTTCTTCTTGTCCTCCACATTCCCCTTCATTGTCTGTGGCAGCGGATAATGTTGCTGCTGTTGCTGCTACTGCCTCAGCACTGCAACTAGGATCAGGAGTATTGCTACTGCTGGCAAGTGGAACCTGTCCTAGTCCCACATCACTTGTTGACCCCATTCCCACTGTGTCCACGGTGACCTGTGGCACACTAGCCTGCTTCTCAGCATCCTGCTGTCCTTGCATCTCAGCATCAGAAGGAATTAGAGCAGTTGCAAATTCCTTTGATTCCAAAATGTCATTGCTAGTGGTGATAGTGATGCCCATCCTCATCCCTGTCTCCCATTCCTTCTCAGTTTCTGCTAAAAAGGCCATCAATGTCTCTTCCACCCCAGTTTCTCCAGCATCATCATCACCACCACCACTAGTCCTTACATGCTGTTGTTGCTGCTGCTCTATTCCAGACATCTCACTGCTGCTTGGAGGAGGTGATGAGCAATGTGACAGAGGGTCCCCTAATGTCATACTTGTTATTTCCTTTTGACCTGAAGAAGAAGGCAGACTAGCACTAGCAGAAATAGCAGCAGGCTCAGTCAGCTGATCTGTGATCCTACTGGTGGTGGTGGTATTAATTCTGAGCCTGCTCTCCTCCCTCAACACCAGTTCTGTCCTCTTAAGGATCATGTTCCACCTGGACACTGTATTGAAAGGAAGGGGAGGACTCCCAGTTCCAGGGTCAGAGGAATGGTGTAGGCTCCCTTGACCGCTAGTCTGGACGCTCTCCAATGTTTCCCCTACCACTCCGGCTGCTTCACGATTACTGCTACTACTACTAACACCAACCACATCAAGTTCAGCCGCAGAGTCTTCCTCCTCAGTCTCATAGTAACTAGTAATATGAGTATAGTGTTGATTACCCCCTCCTTAATTCCTAATGCTAACAAGCTGCTGGACTTTAGTAACAGTAGTACTAGACTGACAGGACTGCTTGGAAAAGGCAAGTGGGATTTAGGGTCCCCTGCTGTCACACTTGGCATGATTTTCTCCATTCCTCCCCTGACTAAAACAAGAAGCACTAGCAGCAGTCAAAGTATTGGTGGCAGCAGGTTCAGAACTAGCAGCAGGTTCAGCACTGACAGCAGGTACAACACTAGTGGCTGCAGGAACAGCAATGGTGGCACTAGCAGCAGGGGCAGAACGTCTGGCATCAGGTACAACACTAGTGGCTGCAGGTATAGCAACGGTGGCACTGGCAGCAGGGACAGCATGTACAACACTAGTGGCAGCACGTCTGGCAGCAGGTACAACTCTAGTGGCTGCAGGAAAAGCAATGGTGGCACTGGCAGCAGGGGCAGCATGCATGGGCGTCCGCAGAAATTTTTCCGGGGGGGGCATAATTTTAACAATGTCTTGAAGGGGAGGGGCATAGTCATTATCACATAAAGCGCAGGCACATGAAAAAGGGGAGGGAGGGAGAAGTTTAAATGCTACGAACAGAAAAACTATAGAAATTTGAGACCTGGGAAGTAGCTTATTTTAATTATATTATTATTTGCATTTTTAGAGATCTATCTATAAATCTCATATCTATTGATCTATCTCATATCTATCTATCTATCTATCTATCTATCTATCTATCTATCTATCTATTTCATATCTATTTATCTATCTATAAATCTCATTTCTATCGATCTATTGATCTCATATCTATCTATCTATCTATCTATCTATCTATCTATCTATCTATCTATCTGTCTGTCTGTCTGTCTGTCTGTCTGTCTATCTATCTATCTATCTATCTATCTATCTATCTATCTTTCTTTCTATCGATCTATCTATCTATCTATCTATCTATCTATCTCTCTCATATCTATCTATCTATCTATCTATCTATCTATCTATCTATCTATCTCATATCTATCTATCTATCTATCTATCTATCTATCTCATATCTATCTATCTATCTATCTATCTATCTATCTATCTCTCTCATATCTATCTATCTATCTATCTATCTCATATCTATCTATCTATCTATCTATCTATCTATCTATCTATCTATCTATCTCATATCTATCGATCTATCTATCTATCTATCTATCTATCTATCTATCTATCTATCTCTCTCTCTCTCATAACTATCTATCTCATATCTATCTATCTATCTATCTATCTATCTATCTATCTATCTATCTATCTCCTATCTATCTATCTATCTATCTATCTATCTCCTATCTATCTATCTATCTATCTATCTATCTATCTATCTATCTATCTATCTATCTATTTATCTATCTATCTGATATCTATCTATTTATCTGTTTATATTTCTGTGTAGCAGATGGATGACTATATATATTCAGAAAAGTAGTTTGTATTTCTTTGTATCTTACTTTTTTCTGATGGATTTTCTTAATGAAAAAGAACATATTTTGGAATCCCAATGATTTTATTTAACCTGTCTGTCTGTACTGTACTCAATTAATCCCCATATTATTGACTAAATATTAATTATTCCTAAAGGAATTCTCTCCACCTGAGAATCTACTAAGATCTATATAAACCCTTTCTATGTATTGGATTTAAATCCAGTCC
Organism: Rhinophrynus dorsalis; assembly: GCA_037306005.1. Classification (NCBI taxonomy): domain Eukaryota; kingdom Metazoa; phylum Chordata; class Amphibia; order Anura; family Rhinophrynidae; genus Rhinophrynus; species Rhinophrynus dorsalis. The sequence continues at coordinate 553,124,306 of CM074721.1, forward strand.
TCTCATCATGTATGTCATGTCAGCATGGGGACCTGTTGTTTAAGGTAAGTGGAGTTAACTCTCTGAATGCCAGAGACATTCTATCTGAACTACACAGGTTACTCCACATACAGTGAAAAGCATTTTTTGAGTAGTTATTTGTATCGCACTTTTGCTTTATCACTCTTGTTTTTATTGACCCAGAGGAAGGCAAGCCCCCCCCCCAAAAAAAATCATTGAAATAAATTCCAGTTATGGAATAGTTTCCTGAATCCAAAAAAGCAACTTAGTATCTCTGTGGAATAACATCTGCCATAATTCTCTATATTATTCTAAGGCAGAATGGTATCCCATAATTGTTTGAAAGCATCTTCATTATCTGAGAACACAGCACAACCTGTGGCAAATAATTCCACATTGTTACAGTCCTTACTGTAAAACAGCCTTGCCTTTGCTTTAGCAGAGTTGAGTATCAGAGAGGGTGCAAAATGCATTGCAAAGCAATACATTGTTAAACCCTCTAACTCTAAGAGTTAAACTCATTGACCCCACAAAGAAGATAAACTCATTTACAAAGAGCTTTGATAGTTATCCTTACAGTACATGCCTGATACACTGTACGAGAACAGGTGTCATGAAATGTGGGACCATATTTACAATGGTAAAAGTGACACTACTAAACCATAGGGGGAAAGATAATAACCCCCAAAATCCACTTGATATAACTCCTTAAAGGGGATGTATCACCTCTATATAACTTAATCTAAATAGTTAGGTTATATACCAAATAACACTAAAAGTGTGATAACTTTTTTTTAAGCTTTATTTGGAGATAATTGTAGTTATAAAGTCTGGGCTGCAGCTAATTCTGCATAGACTGTGGTTACCTGTCCTGTAAGCACAGTCCGTCTTTCTGCCTCTGCTCCCTACCCTTTATCCAGCCTCTTCCTATGACGGAGGCTTCTGTCTGTAAACTTGAGATCTTTTATTGATAGAGATCGATATCTAGCCAATGAGAGCACTCCAGCTTACAGACAGAAGCCTCTGTCATTGGAGGAGGCTGGATAGAGGGAGGAGCAGAGGCAGAGGCAGACTGCGGTAGGATCAGTGCAGTGTGAAATGCATTGTGAATCAATGCGTTGCATACTTTTCTAATCCATAGTGGGGTTAAAGCAACCATTACTTTTGACTTTACAAATCTAAAAGGGCAGTCAAATTGACAGTACTTATTATTATTAATATTATTAATTTTAACCATTTGAGTGCCAGAAGGGTGCCCAACACATTGCGATGCAATGCGTTAGACACACCTCTGCCATTCAAATGGTTTATCTTCACCTATGTGTTTTTTATCTTCAGGTTCCACTCCATAGATCTCTGTTTCTAGACAGATTTCTGATCAGTCGACCTCCAAAGCAGGACAGTGTTACAATGTAACACTATCCCTGCAGCACTGAGTACGCTGTGTGCTATATGCTTTCTTTTGTGCATTTTATCACTAACTCTTTGGTCGCAGATCCAGGCCGCTCAATGTCAGAGACGTAAAAGTATAAAAAAAGGAGAAGATGAAAAAGATAATTAAAAAGGATGAGCAAGCTGACTTGACATAACTTAAAAACATAGCATTTGACGGCAGATGGAAAGCGTTCGGCCCCTCTAGTCTGCCAATTTTTCCTATTGTAAAAACATCAGTCCTTATATGGACAGCCTTATGCCTATCATACGCACATAATATTCCTTGCAGAACAAGTAACATTAAAATAAAGGGATATTGTGGGTTTTTCATATATATAAAAGCTAAGTACATTTTTTATATATTTTATATTGTTTCTATTCATGTATAAATGTGTAACTCTGTATTGTAAATGCTCATGTTAGTTATAGATTTCAAGGGAGATGTACTAAGGTGTGATAAAGAGGAGATAACTTCTCCAGTGAGATAAACTCTCCAGTTCCTATGTTATTCTATGGGAGAGCTTTTGTTATATACTACACAGGAGATGTACTAAAGGTATGATAAAGAGATAACTTCTCCAGTGAGATAAACTCTTCAGTTCCTATGTTATTCTATGGGAGAGATTTAGTTATAGACTACAGGTGGAGATGTACTAAGGTGTGATAAAGAGGAGATAACTTCTCCAGTGAGATAAACTCTCCACTTCCAATGTTATTCTATGGGAGAGATTTAGTTATAGACTACAGGGGGAAATGTATTAAGGTGTGATAAAAAGGAGATAACTTCTCCAGTGAGACAAACTCTCCAGTTCCTATTTTATTCAATGGGAAAGCTTTAGTTATAGACTACAGGGGAGATGTACTAAGGTGTGATAAAGAGGAGATAACTTCTCCAGTGAGATAACCTCTCCAGTTCCTATGTTATTCTATGGGAGATCTTTAGTTATAGACTACAGGGGAGATGTACTAAGATGTGATAAAGAGGAGATAACTCTCCAGTGAGATAAACTCTACAGTTCCTGTGTTATTCTATGGGAGAGATTTAGTTACAGACTACAGGGGGAGATGTACTAAGGTGTGATAAAGAGGAGATAACTTCTCCAGTGACATAAACTCTCCAGTTCCTATGTTATTGTATGGGAGATATTTAGTTATAGACTACAGGGGAGATGTACTAAGGTGTGATAAAGAGGAGATCACTTCTCCAGTGAGACAAACTCTCCAGTTCCTATGTTATTCTATGGGAGATCTTTAGGTATAGACTAAATGGGAGAATTATTAAGGTGTGATAAAGAGGAGATAACTCTATGCAAGGAGAGGCTGAAAGACATTGATTATTAGCATGTGATTTTTGCATAAGCAAGTGACAAAATATGAGGATTTTAAAGACACACTGAAAGCCAACCTCCTTGTTGACTGTACATATATAGTAACACAGTTGACAAGGCTGAAAAAAAGACATCCTTCCGTTAACTGCAGCCCATGCCAAAACACCCCTATTCATCTAGAGGAAGGCAAAAAACAAACAAAACTTGAATTTATATAAGAAAAAGTGGCTATTCAGAAGTGACTCTGATCAGAGCAACGTATATTTTCACAGTTCCAAGCCCAAGATATCAGATGCGGAAGCCTCAGTTCTCACTATTAAGATTTGAAGCAGACAGTCAGCTGATCTTGTGCTTTGCTGATTGTTTAGAAGCTGTCTGAGATCTTTGTTTGCAACTAACAACAATCAGCTCATCTTGTGCTTTGCTGATTGTTTAGAAGCTGTCTGAGATCTTTGTTTGCAACTAACAACAATCAGCTCATCTTGTGCTTTGCTGATTGTTTAGAAGCTGTCTGGGATCTTTGTTTGCAACTAACAACAATCAGCTCATCTTGTGCTTTGCTGATTGTTTAGAAGCTGTCTGGGATCTTTGTTTGCAACTAACAACTTATCAGCAGCTTGTTAACCTTTTTGTTTATATCAAACAGCTGATTGTCGACAATTTTCTTAGTGGAAACTCTGTCATTGCCTTGAGACTATGAAAGATCATCTTGTGAGAGGAGAGAAGAGGATGGCAAGGGGGAAACCGAAAGTCTCAAAGTTCAGGCGTTCTTCACCCTCAGACACAAAAAGATTCAGCACCAAGACCAGAATCAGCCATCACTTAACCCACTGAATGCTAGGGGGTGTACAACTTATCAGTGTGTACTATATCGCTTACTCCTCTGGCACCCAAGGGATACAGGGATGGCTGTTCTTGGCACAGAGGTTGTTTTGTATCTGGGTCTACATTGAAATCTATGGCAAGTTCCCCAATTCACCATCATGAGGCAGGCGATTGTGTTGCAGTGAGTTCCGACAGTATCACCAACTATCGAAGCTCAGTGAATGTGGCAAATAACACATTAATGTATAAACACACCCTCAGGAATAAAAAATGTACTCGTTAACATAGACTGGAATATGCAAATTAGCCACTGGAGAATAAGACACTGAAACATAAATATGGAGAAAACATGGCTTATTTGGAGCTTAATTACTGGGGTATGATGGTGAAGACACCTTAGTGCATAACTTAAGATGGATCTGGATCCAATTCACCAGTTTGCTACAGGAATCTTCATACTTGCTCAGAACATCAGTGATGGTGTTGTCTTCTGCTAGAGAACATGACTGTGTCTATAATAGCCAAACTGTCCCCCCAGTGCCTCCAGGTTTCTCCCTGACACTGACATTTTCATTACCTATTAGGATAACCCATAAGAAGTTTCACTGAAGCTCCCACCACTACCCCCACCAGTCACTTGTTGCCAGCCTTCTACATCAGGGATAACATTTTTTAATGCTTTCTTTCTCATGAGCCTCAGTGATCCGTCATGTTTTCAAGGCATACCTCACTGTAACTTAACTTGCCATAGGCTTTTAAGCAAATTTTTTTAAGGATTACCTTGCTGTAAGCCCACTAGCAAATTCTTCCAAGGCTTTCCTTGCAGTAGGCCTGCAACCATTTTTTTCACGGCTTACCTTGCTGTTATATGCCATAATAACAATTTTTTATGAAGGCTTTACCTTTAATTATATTATTTTGCAAAGAAGGTTAACCAATGTGTAGCCACTGTTACAATTTTTTAAATTATAAGCTTTTATATATATACCGTATATAAAAAAGTTTTAAAGACCTGGAGGCTAACCCTTCTGTGAAAGACTTTTGAAGTTGCTGAGTAAGCTTAGATGAAAAAATAAAGTAAGTTACTGCGCTACTACCAGTATACCTCCGTTATATCTTTTCTCCCTCCACCACACTGTTGCTATAGGCTTATTGACACATTTTGGAAAGGCATACCTGCTGTGCATGTCACGTGAGTGTGATTAGTCTGTATTGTTGCCTATGAATCAAAACAGCTAACACTATTTCTTATGACACTGTAATTTTAAAATATAAATAAATAAGACAAATTGAGGCAATACATTAATATAATAAAGTGGAAGTGCAAGCAGAAACATGTAGCAAAATACAAAATAAAGTCTGATGTATTGATGAATATATGTACTTGAATACCGAATAGTATTCTGTCTGTTGTCTCTATACTCTGAATCACAAGCAATTTGACAGGAGGGATGCATTGAGATTGTCTCTTCTTTTCAAGTATATCCTGGGGGTATAGACGTTATTATAACCCGATGTCATGGTACTCATTTTATCTACCTCTGAATGATGAAAGGCTGAGTTGACCCTGCTGGGACTAGAACCTGTGATGCTGAGGTTTAAAACATATTCTACAGCTGGTGCATTTATCAACTGAGCCATCTCAAATACTCGGTGGTGTAGGTCATCAATGAAAGCTTATGAGGAGTGATATTGATCAGAGCATTGAATATGCTTCTCACTTTTTTGTTCAATAAATAGACCCTTTTAATCCATCTCCCAAAAATGATGTTGTGTCATCTTGTTCTAAAACTTTTTATTTTCTCAAAAACAGAAAATTGCTTCTATACTGTGCTTTAGTAGGTCCATTACTATAGATCAGAGCTTTCCAAACTTCTCATGTTGGTGATGCCCTTTTTAGACATGCATCATTTCATGACACAGTAATTCAGTTTTGCTAGCAAACCGGAGGTTAAACTAATAACCCCTTATAAGAGATACGGACACACACATAAATTGTAATAACAAGGTGTATGGGGACACAACATATCTCCTGAAAACCTTTCATTCATACTGCGGAGGCATTAAGCATGTCGTGTGGTTTTTAAAAGGGCAACATGAGAATGTTGCGCTATATATAAGCTCAAGATTCTCATGCCACATTATTAAATAGATAGTGCATAACTGATTTTAGAAGTACTGTCCGTCTTTCCTGTCTCATCGGTGCCACAAGCAGAAGCAGCAGCCATGTGACAGGCAGCCTTGGCACACAGGGACACTCCAGCTTGGCAGCCCACAGAGAGGGCAGAGGTATAGAGAAGGTGGCATCTAAGATTTTAACAGCTGAACCGCCAAAAGATTTGTAACAGCTGGAGTGCCTCTGTGTGCTGCATATATATTATGTATGCAGCACACAGAGGCACTCCAGCTGTTAAAAATCTTTTGTGGCGCTCCAGCTGTATGCAGCACACAGAGGCAATCTCCCGCTGTGTAAATGTGACCATTAAGTAGTAGTGTTTTATCTCAGCTCCCAGTGTAGCTCGTGCTTGGGTTGAATAACAATCTCGCGCTGTGTAAATGGCACCTTTGCCTGTGACACACTGCAGCCGACACACTAACGTGTCGCGACACACAGTTTGGAAAGCACTGCTATAGATGAACGTTTCAGCCACATCAACCCACCTCCTTTCTATCCTCAAAGCTATGAATATTATGGGTGATATGAGAAAGAAAACCTTGAGGTAAAACAAAATAATAGCAATTATAATAATAATTTGTATTATTATTGCTATTATTGTAACCTTTTTAATTGCCACGGGTTGTGTAACATACTACTTCACAAAAGGTTGAACACCTGCTTTGGCACTCAAAAGATTAACGCCTTAACGACCACATGCCGTGCTATGACTGTCTCACGGTTTTTGCGTTAAGGACCGGAGACGGTCATAGCACATCACGTACATTTCACTTAAAGCGCTTCTCAGGGAGCGCTGTAAGTAAAAACGGGGAGTGAGATTGACCCCTCCAAGACTGGAGCGGTCTCTCTTAGTCCCCAGTGCGGCGTGCCGCTACGCGTCACAGATCACGTGTGCCGGCACATCGGAATCTTCAAAGAGGTCCTTAAGGGAAGGTTACTTCCCAGGACTGTGGACGTCAAGGTGTTTAAAGGGATAGTAATACTTGAAAATAATTGTATTTTATATTGTAGCCCTTAAAAAAACATTGAAAAATGATATAAGTCTTATCTCCCAAACCTTTATGGTTTGGGAGATATTCACATGTAAAATATAGTAAAATTCTCTTTTTTCCTGGCTGTTTCAGCCAAGTTTGCCATCTAGTGGACAGATTTGGAATTCGGTCCACAGAGCAACCGGCAGCTCTTTAGCAGTGCCGAGATCACGATCTTTGAAAAGAACTACTTAGTTGGAACTATCTACAAAGTGTGCCTGGCTTGAAAGCACATTTTGTAGACCTTTCCAATTAAGAAATTATTTTTAAAGGTGGTGATCTCAGCACTTCTGGAGAGGCACAGCCGGTCCCGGGACCGGATTCCAAATCTGAAGGGTGGAGCAATGATGTCACTCCAGGGGAAACTTTACTGCTGAATATCTCCCAACATATTCCACAACACTGTATAATTAGGGAATACTAATTAGAAACACGACACACATACAAACTGGTACTAAAGGTGGGTTGACATTGTAGAGGGAGAAAAGGAACAACAGAAACACAATGCATGTTTTTATTTGTTCCATTTGGCGCTATTGCTTTGCCCAGTAATTGGTTCTCTTCCTTTGTGCATCAAGGGCACAAGGAGAAACAGTTCAGTCTGTAAAAGAAGATAACTACAAGTAATGCACATTGGCCTACTAAAGAGACGTATAAGTCTAAGGCTGGGAAGCATCGAGGTGCAAGTGATTCAGTGTTCAAGGAAATTGATTGTATATGACTATTGCTTATCATCAATAAGTGATGAACAAATAGATTTGCCAATTTCATCCACCAGCTTCAAGCTGGATGATCCTATTAAAATCTATGGGGCGACAGACTATTGATGAATACCCAAAGGTATCCACCAGTGATCGCAGCGAAGTGTTGGAGAAGAGCAGTGTATTTGATATGTACAAAGAAAAAAGGAAATTGCTAAATGGCGCTTAAGGAATTAACTAGTATTTCATATACGTAACACTAAGGATGCTTTAAATATAGATTCTATATTTAAAACATCCTTAGTGTTACATATATGTAATACTAGTTAATTCCTTAAACGTCATGTAACGGAAGCTGAGAAGGGACAGCGTTGCCTTCCGCCGTCGTTCCCGGGTCTCTCCCTCTCGATGCCAGATAAGCGCCGTCGGATGCACAGGTTGACATATGGACGGTCACTGAAACAATCGTAGGTTCGCTGGGAGCAGGGAAACATGGGCAGTAGAGAGGGAGACCTCTACTCCCAGTCAAAGGATCACTGGAAGATGTCGCAGGAACACAAGGATGAGAAGATGGAGTCCACGTCACCGCCTGACAGCATACGAAGTTGGGTCGCAGGAAGCTGGCAGCAGGCGATCGACAATTCAGGATACTTGGAGCAGATGGGTATCAGAGTGGACACTTTAGACCATAAGCAATACAAGACTCCAGGACTCCTTGTTCACTCCAAACATAACTCACTTTATTGACAAAGGCCACAGATATTTATATACAAATCTTACATTGGAACTGATGGGTGAAACCAGATACAAAAGGGCTTAATCCAATCATGTTACATGAGACAAAGGCCAACAGCAGATGGTCTTAACAGATACAATAACTTAGACAGGATTTAATTTCAGATACAAAAGGGTTTGATTGAACAAAGACTTGAGGGCTTGAACTAATTACCACACGGCAGGGGGTCTGACTGCAGTTCACAATGGCTTAATTAACACCCAGCAGGAGGTCTTGCTACAGTACCCATACTCACTGGCTTGAGGGACTGCAATACACATTGGAATAATTAACCCCTCACTGCCTATTCCCTTGGAAGCAAGCCATGTGTGTAATAATGTCCATGTCCTCATTCACATACAGCATACACAAAGTATTTTTAGCGCATAACCAGGGTAAAATGTCCACAGTTTTTGGTTAAACAAACTTATGGCCAGACAAGGGCTCAAGTAACAGGTAGGATCCGTTACACGTCATTTAGCAATTTTCTTTTTTTTTTTTGAGTCTATTCCTTCTGTAATAGCGGATTGGCTGAAGGCTGCTAAAAGGAACTTTGAAATTGGTATGTAGCTTAGTTAGCGCTGAGATTACTCTTTACTTTTCCAGTATTTGATATGTGCTTTTCTTGCAATTTAATTATTTTTGGCCTAAGTGTTTACAATTAACTATAAAAAATAAGAAAATTAACATATAGATACAGTCAACATACTTCATTGGCACTGGCTGATCTCATTAATGCAGAGATAAAATTACACAGCATTTAGTAGCTATCAGGCTGATAGGACTGTATGTGGCATACCGCATGCCAAATGCATAAAATAGTTTACTAATGTATCACAAAACCCAACATTGCCAACTGTGTAATGTATGTGATTTGTTTGTTTATTTATTTGATATGGAGCTTATTGATGATAGAGAAGTGGCCTCTATTTGATTACTATCTATTATTATTGATATATTTAAGGCCAATAGAAAGATCTCTCTGGTGAACTCTTTTTCTCAAAAAGTTCGGCAAAAACAGAGGAATAAAGGAAAAGTATTTAACTGGGTTTGTTTAAATTAGAGAAGAGACATCTAAGGGGTGATATGTTTACCATTTACAAATACATTCAAGGTCAATACAAAGAACTATCCAATGAATTATTTATGCAAAGAGCTGAGCTAAGAACAAGAGGTCATCCATTAAGACTAGAGGAAAGGCACTTTCGACTAAAACAAAGGCAGGGATTCTTTACAGTAAGGGCGGTAAGGCTATGGAATTCTTTGCCTCGGGATGTTGTGCTTGCAGATAATGCAACTGCATTCAAAAAGCAATGGATGCCTATCTAGCACAGAACAATATTGACAGTTATGACAGATGGCTTCAAATCAAATAGGATATTGATCCGGGGAACTATTTGAGTAGCAATTGGAGTCAGGAAGGAATAATCCACCCCCACACACACACTTGGGACTACATTGGAAAAGGCTCCAGAGGGCTTTTTTGACTTCCTCTGGATCAACAATGGTGTTTTTCTGCATGGGCTGGATTTGATGGACGCATGTCTTTTTTCAGCCTTATCTACTATGTTACTATGTTTTATTTTGACTAAAACAAACAAAGGCAGTAATATTTGACAAGTGCGGTAAGGATGTGACTTTTTTTGGATATCTTTCTAGGTAAGAACAATGTAGATAATTTTGAGAGTTGGTTACAATTTAGATAAGATCTTGATCCAGGAAGATGACTTATTGCCTTTTGGAGTCAAGAAAAATGTTTTAAGCCCATTGGGTCATTACCGGAAATGGATTATATGTGCATTCCTCTGTAACAAAAAAAAGGGTGACACAACAAAGGTTGAACCATGATAGGCCCTATTTAGTCCTATCCACATACTGCTGTGCCTTTCTTTTTTGACTAACTGAGTAGTTTTAGAGCATAGCTTTCAAGACCTTGTAAGGTGGTCTTGAAAACTGCACTGTAAAACCATTCAGTTAGCCAATCATGCTATTATATTCACTCTACTTGTCTCCTGCTTTATCCACAGATTTTATGGTATCATCCATCACATTACAAGGACTTTATTTTTCTTTTACAGAAATTATGTTTATCTGCTTTGATCTTAGACATTCAGATGTCTATAAACAATCAGACGAGGGTTACTGAGATCCTGCTTCTAGGATTTCAGGGTCCTCATGGGCAGAAAGTTATGCTCTTCCTTCTGTTCCTTGTGATCTACATCTCAACTCTAACAGGGAACATTGTCATCATCATCTTGGTGTCAACTCAACGACAACTTCACACACCAATGTACTTCTTCCTTAGCATCCTGTCCTTTTCTGAAGTCATGTCCACCACCAATATTGTCCCTAATATGCTCTATGTCATAATGGCAAATGGCGGTACATTATCCTTTACTGCATGCATGGCTCAGTTTTACTGCTTCTCTGCCTTGACCAACGCTGAATGCTTCCTTCTAACTGTGATGTCCTATGACCGATACTTGGCCATCTGCAACCCACTGAGATACACATCCATTATGGACTTTAAGTTGCGTTTACATTTGGTTATTTGGTCATGGTTTTCGGGCTTTGTCATAACACTAATTATTATTAATGTAGTGTGTAAGCTGGAATTCTGTGGACCAAATGTAATTAACCATTTCTTTTGTGATTTAGCTCCTATACTAGAGCTTTCTTGCTCAGACACTTTCATGGTTGAAGTCCAAGCCTTCTTGTTCTCTGTGCCTGTTATTCTCTTTCCATTTATTTTCATTACTGTAACCTATGTCTATATATCCTTCAATATAATGAGGATCCCTTCAAGCACAGTGAGAAAGAAAGCCTTCTCCACCTGCAGCTCCCACCTCTCTGTGGTCTGCATGTACTATGGGACATTGATTAGTGTATATCTAGTACCATCTAAAGGGCACTCTCCAGTTTTAAACAAGGTTCTATCTGTGCTGTACATAATAGTGACACCAATGTTTAACCCTGTAATATATAGTCTGAGGAACCAAGAAATAAGGGCAGCTCTGCGTAAGTGTGTCAGCAAAAGTAACTATGGAGGGACTGCATGAATCAAAAAAATGTACCTTGTTTTCTGCACTTAATTTGTCAAAGGATCATGAAGCTGCACTCCAAAGTATGTACTGTGCCAGAGCTGTCAAAGTTCAGTCCTCAAGGGCCACCAACAGGCCAAGATTTAAGGATTTCCCTGATTAAGCACAAATGAGTTAATCGGTGTCTCGTTCATTTTGATCGTTCCAGATAATCTTCATAGTATTTGGGCCATGGGGAGTGTTATTTCATTACTGCCAGAGTTGTAGTTCAAGAGTAATTAAATGATAACGTATCCCCCTCCCGCTCCTTTTACTGATGTAACACTGCTCACCTCAGAGCAGCAAGACTGTCCGGATGGATCGCAGAGAGGGACAATCTTCAGTGATCATAAGGAAAAACCTGAAAAACCTATCAGTGGGGGCAGGGTTTTCCTTATGGTAACAATATGAAGATTGTCCCTTCCTGTGATTTGTCCAATCAAGAGACCAGCTTCCACATCTGAGGGGACTAGGTAAAAGGGAAGGGAGGGGGATACTTTATCATTCAATTACTCTTGAACTACAACTCTGACAGTATTGAAATAACACTCTCCATGGCCAAAATACTATGAAGAATAATTTTATTGTGAAACACTGATATCCCTTTAATTAAAAACTGCCTACGTGCCACATATTAGTCAAAAGACCAGCAAATGTACAGTTGAAGAAATAATCGTAGAGGTACTGTATGGCGATTAAGGTACGTGTGCAGTTTCATATGCTAATGAAGCTTTTCCAATGTGTTTTACATGCTAAGTAAGCTTTTCAGTGACATTTCGTGTGATAATTAAGGTTTTAGTGATGTTTCATATGCTAATGAAGTTTTGCTCTACACAAAGATACTTTCAATTTCTCCAGAAATAAATATGTGAACATCTGCTAAACTAGACATTTGCTGCACTTTTGGTTATCATGACACATAGGCAATTTTCAATAAAGTTTTCAAATATGTAAAAAAAAAAATTCAGTGACAGGTCCACTTTAGCAGAAATAGTGTTGTATAAATGTATTTGATGACTGAATGCACTTATATCAGGCGGTATTAAAAACATAAACATTTCTTTAACTTAAAAGCATAGTAAGGTCTCAATTAAATTGCAGAACTGATTCTTCATTAAGCTTTTTATAACACCTAGTGTTATGTTTAAAGGGATAGTAATGTTTCATAATAAAAGCAGCTCTAAATAATCATCATAGTATTTGGACTTTGGAGAGTGTTATTTCAATTCTGTCAGAGTTGTAGTTCCAGAGTAATTCAATGACAAATTATCCCCCTCCTGTCCCATTTACTGATGTAACACTGCTCAGCCAGATCAGAAGGGAGGTGCCCAGGTAGACTGCAGAGAGGGACAATCTTCAATTAAGATAAGGGAAAAACCTGAAAAGCTTGTCAAGGGGGGCAGGGCTTTCATTGTTCTCATAGGAAGAAGATTGTCCCCTTCTGTTATCTGTCTGGTCTATGGACTGCATTCCACATCTGAGAAAAGATGGCTTACACTAGGTAAAAGGGGCGGGAGGGGAAACTTTGCTTGTGAATTTCTCTCAAACCATAAAGGTTTGAGAGATAAGACTTATATAGTTTTTTTAATGCCTACAAAATGAAATAAAGATAAAACGAAGTATTACTATCCCTTTAACCCCTTCAGTGCCAGAGGCTCGGGCCATTTTCTGAACCCTGCAGGCCAGACACTTTTTCAACATTTTTGCTATCCTTCCGTTTAGGCTTGATTTCCTCTGGGGATTTTTAGTTAAATATGGAAAACTATATATTGTTTTTTTCAGAACGAATTGAGCTTTCTCGTGATACCTTACATGAAGAGAATTTTACATCTTGCAAAAAGCTATGATGTCATAATGACAAAAAAAAGTGAAAATTTACTCATTTTGCTAAAATCACATACTATGTATCAAAAACATTTACTTTGATTGAAAAAGTTTCAATTATTTGAAAAAGCCCAGAGTCCCCCGAGTAAAAAAATACCAAATTTGTATAGTTTTACCTAAGTCCAAGGCTAGCGTAGAGCCCTAATCACCAGCAGCGCAAAATGGCATTTTCAACTTTATAAACTAAAATGCACATTCTAGGGTTTTTGTGGTAAAACTACCCTAAAACAGTGGAATAACTATATAAAACTATATATTTCTGAAAAGTAGACAACCTGCCGCATCTAATGAGGGGTAACTTGCCTTCTTCCCCAAGCCTGTGGTACCCAAATGCTTCCAGAAGGTGGCACTATAGGAAAAAAATGGCATTTTCTTACATTTCTGCCACTTCAACAGTACTGAAATCTGTGAAAACCATGGAATTTACAACTATATTGATTAGCTAGTGCTCTTGGGAGAAAAATGACACCCCATTGGTATGGGTTCACCTACCACAGGGGATGCTAGAAGTGCAAAAAGACACCTACTACAACCTCTAAATTTTCTAACATTTTTTCAAACATTACTTGTCTATACAAAAATGGTTATGACAACTACAGAAGTAAAGAAAGGCTACACAAACCATACCATTTTGGAAAGAAGACAACCTGCCGCATCTAATGAGGGGTGAATTGCCTTCTTACCCAAAGCCTGTTGTGCCCAAATGCTTCCAGAAGGTGGCACTATAGGAAAAAAATGGCATTTTCTTACATTTCTGCCCCTTCATCTGTATGGAAATCTGTGAAAACCATGGAATTTCCAACTGTATTCATTAGCTAGTGCTCTTAGGAGAAAAATGACACCTCATTGGTATGAGTTCCCCTACCTTAGTGGGCGCTACAAGTACCAAACTACACCTATTGCAACCACTAATTTTTCTAACATTTTCTCAAACATTACTTGTCTGTACAAAAATGGTTATAACAACTAGAGAAGTGAAGAAAGGCTACACAAACCATACCATTTTTGAAAGAAGACAACCTGCCGCATCTAATGAGGGGTGAATTGCCTTCTTACCCCAAGCCTGTTGTGCCCAAATGCTTCCAGAAGGTGGCACTATAGGAAAAAAATGGCATTTTCTTACATTTCTGCCCCTTCATCTGTATGGAAATCTGTGAAAACCATGGAATTTCCAACTGTATTCATTAGCTAGTTCTCTTAGGAGAAAAATGACACCCCATTGGTATGAGTTCCCCTACCTTAGTGGGCTCTACAAGTACCAAACTACACCTATTGCAACCACTTATTTTTCTAACATTTTCTCAAACATTACTTGTCTGTACAAAAATGGTTATAACAACTAGAGAAGTGAAGAAAGGCTACACAAACCACACCATTTTTGAAAGAAGACAACCTGGCGCATCTAATGAGGGGTGAATTGCCTTCTTACCCCAAGCCTGTTGTGCCCAAATGCTTCCAGAAGGTGGCACTATAGGAAAAAAATGGCATTTTCTTACATTTCTGCCCCTTCATCTGTATGGAAATCTGTGAAAACCATGGAATTTCCAACTGTATTCATTAGCTAGTGCTCTTAGGAGAAAAATGACACCTCATTGGTATGAGTTCCCCTACCTTAGTGGGCGCTACAAGTACCAAACTACACCTATTGCAACCACTTATTTTTCTAACATTTTCTCAAACATTACTTGTCTGTACAAAAATGGTTATAACAACTAGAGAAGTGAAGAAAGGCTACACAAACCATACCATTTTTGAAAGAAGACAACCTGGCGCATCTAATGAGGGGTGAATTGCCTTCTTACCCCAAGCCTGTTGTGCCCAAATGCTTCCAGAAGGTGGCACTATAGGAAAAAAATGGCATTTCCTTACATTTCTGCCCCTTCATCTGTATGGAAATCTGTGAAAACCATGGAATTTCCAACTGTATTCATTAGCTAGTGCTCTTAGGAGAAAAATGACACCCCATTGGAATGAATCGACATACCTTAGGGGTGCCAGAAAAGCATAACTACACCTACCTGTTTGCTTCTTTGAAAATGGCTGCTTGCACTTAAATGTTCATAACTGTTAGAGAAATGACGGAAAGGTATAAAAGGTATACCATTTTGGAAAGTAGACATTCTCCCGCATCAAATGAGGGGTCACTTGCCTTTCTACCCCTGGGCTGAAGTGCACAAATATTTCCAAAAGGTGGCGCTATGGGAATAAATACATGTTTTTTTTACATTTACACCACTTCAAAGATACTAAAATCTTTGAAAACCATAACATTTCCTGCTGTATTCAGTACCTGCTACCAACATGAGAAAAATGGTAGCCCATTTGTGTGGCTTAACATACAATATGTGGGTGCTAGGAACACGTACGTAAACCTGACACTTTCTTAAATTATCTGCTTGCACTAAAATGGTTATAACCATAATAGATATGCAGGAAAGGTAGAAAACAATGCCATTTTGGAAAGAAAACAACCTGACGCATCTAATGAGGGGTCACTTGCTTTCATACCCAAAGGCTGGCATGCACAAATGCTTCCAGGAGGTGGCGCTAATGAAAAAAAAGGCATTTTCTTACATTTCTGCCCCTTCAAATGTATGGAGCTCTGTGAAAACCATGGAATTTTCAACTGCATTCGTTAGCTAAAGCTCTTAGGAGTCAAACGACACCCCATTGGTATGAGCTGAACTACCTTAGGGAGTGCTAGAAGTAGAAAACTACACCTACTACAAACTGATGTTTCTAACATTTTCTCAAACCTGACTTGCCTCTACGAAAATGGCTATAACACCTTCAGAAGTGAAGAAAAGGTAGATAAACTATACCATTTTGGAAAGAAGACAACCTGCCGCATCTAATGAGGGGTCACTTGCCCTTTTACCCCTAAGTTAGTTGGCACAACTATTTCCAGAATGTGGTGCTACAGGAAAACAAACAAACATTTATTTTACACTTCAGTCACTTCAAAGATACTAAAATGGTTCAATGGCGTGGGATTTCCTAGGAGGACTTCTTGCCAGCCTAAGAAAAATGGTACTCAACTGCTGTGGGTTGACATACCAATTTGAGTGACAGGATTGTAGCTACCAGTGAAATAGGAATGGGAAAGCAAACAGTGTATGTGTGATTTTATGGCTAACAGATGAAAGAAGCTAGGGCGTCAGCCAGTGTACGCGCGGACCTGTGACTACCAGTGTAACAGTGTGGGAGGGTGAGGGATTAGGCAGTGTGTGTGGGTATGAGCAGAGGAGCAAGGATGGTGGAGATGGTGGGGCAGTGTCTGAGAGTGTGTATGGGAGATCTGTGACTACCAGTGTGCACTGTATGTCCCCCTCATACAAAGTTTGATTCCCAGCCTGAATCTAGTGCATACTGGTACTTTGAGTCTACCAATAGGCAGAGGAAACAGGCTGGGGGTCAGGCTGTGGAATGGGACTGCCAGTTGGCTGTGGAACCAGGCAGGGGAATACGGTACATGTGTATGTGTGGGGGGGAATCGGAGGCATTTTTTGTGCATGCCACAAGGGGGGACCAATGCACTGCAAAGCAATGCGTTGGACCCTCTGTTGCACACAAAGAGTTGTTTTTTTTTAATTATTATTTTGTATTCATACCTCGTTGGGGAGGCGGTGTCAGGAACATTCCTGGTGTCCCCCATCCAGGTCTAAAAACAGAATAATAAAAAAAAAAAAAGTGTGTGTGTGTGTTACAGGGGGTCAAACGTATTGCAAAGCACTGCGTCGGACCACCCCTGTGGCACGTGCATTTTTTGGGGCTTTTCCCCCAATATTTTTGTGTAGACCTCGTTGGGGGCATCAGAACCCATAAAATGAGGTCTAAATAAAAAATAAAAGGGGAAAACAAAATAATCCTTTGGGTGCCACAGGGGTGTCCAGTGGATTGCAAAGCAATGCATTGGGCCCCTGTAGCACACAAAGGGTTAATTTTTTTATCGTTACTTTGTATTCAGATGGCCACCAAACAAGCTCTGATCACAAAGTAATGATAAAAAGTCCTGTGTGTGTGCCACAGGAAGGGGGTCTGCATTGAACCCCTATCCCAGTGGCACACACAGGGTTACATTTTTTTTAATTTATTTTTTTTTATTATATACCTCATTGAGGGGCATCAGGACCCCCTGATCCCTCCCCAATGAGGTCTTAGTAAAAAAATATATATATGTCCACAAACGGAGTGACCCTGTGAGTGCCACAAGGGTCTCCAGCGCATTGCAAAGCAATGCATTGGATCCTTGTGGCACTCCGAGGGTTAATTTTTTTTTCTATCATTACTTGGTAATCAGAGCTTGTTGGGGGGCCATCAGGACCAATCCTGATGACCCCCCCAACAATCTCTGATAACAAAGTAATGATAAAAGCCCTGTGTGTGCCGCAGAAGGGGGGCTGCATTGCCCCCCCCCCCCCCCGTGGCACACACAGGGTTAATTTTTTTTTAATTTACTTTTTTTTATTATAGACCTCATTGAGGGGTATACAAACCCCCCTGATCCCCCCAATGAGGTCTTACAAAAAAAAAAAAAAAAGTTATCAAAAAAAGTGTCCCTGTGAGTGCCACCGGGGTCTCCATCGCATTGCAAAGCAATGCATTGGACCGTTGTGGCACTCAGAGGGTTAATTTTTTTTTATCATTACTTTGTAATCAGAGCTTGTTGGGGGGCCATCAGGAGCAATCCTGATGGCCCCCCAACAATCTCTGGTAACAAAATAATGATAAAAGCCCTGTGTGTACCACAGGAGGGGGGGGTGCATTGGACCCCCACCTGTGGCACACACAGGGTTAATATATATATATATTTTTTTCCAATTATAGACCTCATTGAGGGGCATCAGGATCCCCCTGATCCCCCCCAATGAGGTCTTTAAAAAAAAAAAAATCCCCCCCAAAGAATTGACCCTGTGAGTGCAACAGGGGTCTCCAGCACATTGCAAAGCAATGTGCTGGGACCCTGTGGCACTCACAGGGTTACTTTAATTTTTTTATTATTTTTTTTTTTTTTTTTTTTGGACTTATCAGACCACGTGGGGGACATCAGGACCCCTCCTGGTGTCCCCCCAGTCATTGATCTCCCAGCCGATAGGCTGGGAGATCAATTATGCGACCGCAGGAGAGCAAGAGCTCTCCTGCCCTTCTCTCCTACCACCGGTAGGAGTGAACAGGATCGGGGAAACTTCCCTAACGTCATCGGTGACCATGTCACCGATGACGTTTGGAGGATTCCCCCGGTCCCGCCCACTCCTACCCGGAAGTTCGGGTAGGAGAGAGGGGGAAGGAGAAACTCTGTTTCTCCTTTGTCTTTATTGATCTCCCAGCCCGATCGGCTGGGAGATCAATAACTGGGGAGGCATGAGGAGTGATCCTCATGCCTCCCCACGAGTGCCAGGGGCTTTTTTTTTTTTTTAATGCGGCCACTGCATGCCGGTTATACCGGCTCATGCAGTGACCGCATTTCACTCTTACGCCGTACGAGCGTGGCACAGCAGGTACAGCTGTGTCCACTCGTACGGCGTAAGTAGCTGGCACTCTAGGGGTTAATTACTTACAGTTCTTTAGTTTAAATGATATTTGTTCTAAAATAATCTTCCTCCTTCTCCTTTCCCTGCATCATGCTTCCTCTAAGTCTGGTCCGGATGGAGTGCGGTGATGGACAATCTTCAGTAAGCAAAAGGAAAATCCTGTCCTCCTTCCTCAAAGGGGCAGGGCTTTCCTTAAACTTACTGAATGAAGATTGTCCCTCGCTGCATCCGTCCGGATTCCAGTTATACTGGGAGGCAGACAGAAGGGGCGGGAGGGGGATAATTTTAGCTTGAATATCTTTTAAATGACAGAACTGTAAGTAATTAAAAATCGTGCTACGTGTTATAAAAAGCTCAAAAAAGAATCGGAGATCCAATGTATTTGAGACATTACTATCATTTTAAGAAAATGGCCGCTATGTTTAACAGATTTAAAGATTACATTGTCCTTAGTGATTACTTGAGTGTGTCACAAATGCATGTACTGGTGTAGCTCTACTCACTGAATAGCAGTTGTTCCCAAACTTTTGGACATTGTGCCACCCATTGAGTTTCCCCAAATTCTGATACCCTTCCCTTTTCTACTGATACATTTGTAACCCTTTGTACGTGTATTTAATTACATAATTGATGAGACTGATAAAATGGAATGTGTCCATCAAGTTCACCCAATTTTTTTAGTTGATCCAGAGGAAGGCAAAAAAAAACAAAAACAAAAGTAATTTCTAGTTGTGCCAAAAGTCAGCAAAAATTATTTTTTGTATCCAAAATGCTCTTCGGAATCTCCTTGAATCAACATCATATCCACATTTAAAACAACTAGTTATCTGTATTGTTCTGATCTAATTATTTGCAAACAGCATCCCAAGACAAAGGGAGAGATGCAGGAAGGTGTGATAAAGAGGTGATAAAATGGAGATGACTTCTCCAGTGTTCTCACTTCTCCAAATCCTATGCTATTCTATGGAGGCAATGCACTAAGATTTCTCAAGTGGGAGAGATCTTAGTGCATTGGTTGCTTAGAATAACAGGAACTTGAGAAGAGATTTCAATGGAGAAGTCATCTCCATTTTACCGACTCTTTATCACACCTTAGTGGATACTAAAATGGAGGTAGATGCACTAAGATGTGATAAAAAGGTGATAAAGTGGAGATGACTTCTTCAGTGTTCTAATGTATAGCTTGGAGGAGAGAAGAGAGGGGGGGATGTGAGAGAAACATTCAAATACATGAAGGGATTCAACAAAGTGCAGGAGGGAAGTACATTTCACAGGAGTAAAAATGTTAGGACAAGAGGCCATAGTCTACTACTAGAGGGACACAGGTTTAGATGTAATGTAAGAAAGTTTTACTTCACTGAGAGGGTAGTAGATAAGTGGAATAGCCTAACAGCAGAAGTGGTAGAATTTAATACAGTGAGGGGATGTAAGCATGCATGGGATAGGCATAAAGCTGTCCTGAACGTAAGAAAAGAACTAGGACCAATTAAGAATTGAGGTTTTTACAGTAGAAAAGTGGGCAACTAGATGGGCCAAATGGTTCTTATCTGCCATCAAATACTATGTTTCTATGTTTCTAATCTGTCCAAGTCCTATGTTATTCTAAGAAGTCAATGCACTAAGATTTCACCGGCTTTAGAGATCTTTGGGGGAGATTTATAAAAGTGTTCTTGTTAGTGTTTGTGAACAGATCCTTAAAACGACCTTATGCTTTATTATTAGCGTTGGTGTTTTTAAGTGTGTTGACAGTAAAGAATAGGAACAGGTCAGACACGGCCTTAAATATTTGGTGAAAATGATGTTGCTAAATTGTTGCAGACAGAGACATTTCTTATTAAATACTCTGCACCACTTTTTAAAAACTTCATTATTCCATTTAAAAAAAACAAAAAACTTACTAGACGGTGTCATTTTCTCCTAAACTATCATTAAAGGAGCAGTAAACTTATTTTATGATAACACATATTTTATAGAGCATTTCCTGCTGAATAAAACAAGGTCACTCCCATCGCTGTCAGATGTTTTATTCTAAATTTATAGCAGTTTAAATAATCAGGAAGAGAATTTACTGTGTTTACTTCCTGATAGTTCTAACTGACAGAAAGTGAATTTACTGTGTTTACTTCCTGGAAGTTCTAACTGACAGGAAGTGAATTTACTGTGTTTACTTCCTGATAGTTCTAACTGACAGGAAGTGAATTTACTGTGCTTACTTCCTGGAAGTTCTAACTGACAGGAAGTGAATTTACTGTGTGTTTACTTCCTGATAGTTCTAACTGACAGGAAGTGACAGGCAGTTTCTATCACATTCTATGGAGAACTGTATGTCTCTGACTTTTCTGACTTTCCTCTCCATTAGAATCTAACAGGAAATCTAATTAGAATTTGACCACTGGGCACTGGTAATGTAAAAAAAACATGGGTTTAAACTGTAATAACTCTGTAAATATAGATCTCTCGGCAGTGGGAGTACCCTTATTTTACTCAGTAGGAAAATCCCTACAATATATATTTTTTTCATAAAAAAAAGTTTACTGCTCCTTTAATACTGTTATAACTACCAGAGATAATCTTACAGCCATTTTAACACTTCTTTTTGATTAACTCTATTTTTATAAATCTCCCCCAAGTGTATTGGCTCCATATAATAGCATAGGAATCGGAGAAGTGATATCAATGGAGACGTTATCTCAGAATTATCAATTGTTTATCATACCTTAGTGCATCTCCTCCTAGGAGTTCAACATCCTTACTGCCCTTAGAGTAAACAAATCCCTACAATTGTAAGTCAAGAGTTCCTTTTGTCTTGCCTTATGGATGCCCCCTTATTCTTTCTCAAATCTTCAAGTTCATTTCTCCAGAGAGTGTAAAACGAGGTTACTTCCACTCATGGGTGATGTTATATTCAAATACTAAGTCAGCTCAAACTCACATTTTTAGAGTATGGTAGGTCTATGTCATATTTTAGGTTGGTTCTTTGGCTACAGCAGTTTCTTGAAAGCTATTGTAAGTTACAAATCCTCCTACAGGATGTTGTATCAATGACTCCACTGCAAAATTTCAGTCCAGGGAGGTATGTAAATTTGAGCTGCAATAACTTTTGAACAAAGATTCTCCTAGCAGGGGGAGTACCCTTATTTTACTCAGTAAGATAATCCCTGCAATATATTTTTTTGCATATGACACAATACTATCCCTTTAATCCACTGAGGACCAGAGTGGGTACACAATGCATTGTTAGAATGCTTTGCAATCTCTGGACATTCATAAAGGCTAGAAGAAAGGCACTTTCAACTGAAACAAAGGCAGGTACTTTTTACATTAAGGACAGTAAAGTTATGTAATTCTTTGCCTCTGGATTCTATGCTTGCAGATACTGTAGCTGCTTTCAAAAAAGTAATGGATACAATTCTAGCTCAGAATAATATTGAGAATTATGCCAGTTGGTTTCAAAGCAGATAGCATATTGACCCCATTTCAAGTCAGGAAGGATTTGTTTATCCTCTTGGGTCTTAATTGGAAATAGCATCAATGCAGTTTTTTTTTTTTGCCTTCCTTTGGATCAACAAGGGTGATATGCTCTGGGCTGAGTGTGATGAATGTATGTCTTTTATCTGCTTCATCAACCATTTTACTGTGTTAAAATGTTATTTGTTAAGCAACTGTATATATTTTATTCCTATTTTAACTACATTACATACTGCATATGATACCATTTTCATACTTTGGATTCTGTGGTTTTACATTAATGCATATTTTTCTTAGATTTTTATATGTTAGATTTATTGTATTAAATTTGTATTTTCTACATAAGATGCTTTCTCGTTATTGTGTCAATTTTGAGTTCTTGCTAAAGTTTTTTTATTATATTGAAACACACATTTAAATTGATAGGCATTTTTATTTATATTTTTATTTATATCCTATGGTCTATGGTCTAATCCTCTTTTGGTCATGGTGTATGTGTCCATTGAAAACGTTTGTAGAAAATATATAATTCAACAAAATATAAAATATCTGGTTCCTCCAATAATGACAATAGGAAACCATTAGGCAAATTACCAATAGTCCATCAAATCTAGCCCATGCCAAAAACACCCCTCTTCATCCAGAGGAAGGCAAAAAAACCCTCTGGAACTATTTCTAATTTAGCTCCAAGTGGGTAAAAAAAATTCCTTCCTGACTCCAAATGACATCAGATATTTCCCTGGATCAACATCTTGTCTGCTTTGAAGCCATCTGTCATAATTTTCAATATTTTTCTGTGCTAGATAGGCATCCATTGCTTTTTTGAAGGCAGTTACATTAACTGCAAGTACAACATCTCGAGGCAAATAATTCCATCGCTTTACTGCCCTACACTGATACAAAAGTAATCATTTAAAATAGGGCTCACCTAGGCACACAAACTGATATGAAATATAAGGATATACACCTGTAGACCACTAAGTGTTGTATAACCATTTCATTAATTAAATAAAAAAATGCAAAAATATGTAAAAATGGAAAATAATCTTAGGACGTGAAGAGAAATATACAATAGGATGTTGTATGTGAAATGCAAATGCAACCGTAAAAAATTGGACTTCCCTCGATATGGGTGCTCAGTGAACCATATCCTGGTATTTAACCCAGTCACATACATACAGGGGGGGGTATAATAAAAATGATAAAAAGTAAATTTTCCTCAGATTTCAGTGATAACTATGGGTGATGTATTAAGGAGATTGGGAGCGAATCTGCTTTGAAATAAACATTCCCATTCACTGAAATGGGATTTTGAATGGCTTTAATGCTACAGAGGTCTCCAACACTTTGCTTCACAATTTGTTGGAAACTTCTGTTGTGTTCAAGAGTAAAGGTCCCTTTTTTAAAAAAACAATAAGAATTTGGGAAATTTATATTTGTCTCCTGTGGGGCATTTGTTTGGTCCACAATTGACCCTGTTCTTCTTAGAACATCATCCATGTCGAGTCTACAGACCAGTACTTCTCAATCTTTCTTTCACACTCCCGTCATACAATCTGCAATTTTTTGAGGCACTCCTAAAATGTTATAGGTCATTTTTCAAGGGGGTAAGGTTTATAATACACAAATGTATTGTTAGCCTTAGTTTTCATAATTAAAATAATAAAAGTAAACATTTTGCACATAACAATTTTTGTAAATATGTACCAGAAACTCAGCATTCACATTTTTGTATTCATGAGCCCCCTGAGTGCATGTGGGCACACTAAAGCATCAAGACTCTCTGATAAAGTGGAGATAATTTCTCCAGTGACATCACTTCTCCAGTTCCTATGTTAGTCTATGGCGCCAATGCACCAAGATCTCCAAAGCTGAAGAAATCTTTATCACCTCTTTATCATCGCTTAGTGAATCTCCGCCTTTGACTGACAGAGGTGTATCCAACCCATTGTATCACAATATGTTGGTTACCTCTCTGGCACTGGCATCTTCAATTAAGATAATGGAAAAAGCTGAAAAACTTGTCAAGGGGGGAAGGGCTTTCATTGTTTTCATACAAAGAAAATTGTCCCCTTCTGTTATCTGTACTGTCATACAAACAGACTCACATCTGAGAAGAGATTGTTTACACTAGGTAAAAGGGGCGGGGAGGGGAACTTTGCTTGTGAATATCTCATAAACCATAAAGGTTTGAGAGATAAGACTTATATCATTCTTCATGTTTTTTTAATGCCTACAAAATAAAATAAAGTTAAAACGAAGTATTACTATCCCTTTAACCTTTTGACAAACAGAGCGGTGTGCACAATATATTGAGAAGTAATGTGCTGCACAACCTTCTTGTCCTCAAGGCATTAAGACTTGTTGTCACACAGTTGTAGAACAAACTTAGAATACTGATTGCCTTTTTATATTTATTACTGCTTTGTGCCAATATATCTCCCAATAGCTATCTTGATCTCTTGGTTCCTTAAGCTGTAAATGATGGGATTAAACAATGGGGTGACCACAGTATACATAAGAGATACAAACTTGTTTATATTAAGGGAATATCCTTTAGACGGAACTACATACATTGCAAAAAGTGCCCCATAATAAGTACCTACAACAGTCAGGTGGGAACTGCATGTAGAAAAGGCTTTTTGCCTCCCCGTGATGGAGGAAATCCTCATAATGGTTTGAAAAATATAGACATACGTTAGTGTGATGAAAAAGAAGGGGACAATAGTTAGAAGAGTGGAAATTACAAACACTTCTGATTTTACTATGGAAGTGTCTGAACATGACAATTCCAGAAGTGGACCAAGATCACAAAAAAAGTGGTCAATGACATTGGGACCACAAAACTGCAACTTGTAGAAAAAGAATATTGGAATAAGTGTTAATATAAAGCTTAATGACCAAGAACATACAACCAAGTAAAGACAAAGTTTGAGGTCCATAATGACAACGTAACGCAATGGGTTACAAATGGCAAGATAACGGTCATAGGACATGGCAGTGAGTAGAAGACACTCAGTGGTTGCAGAGGCACCATAAAAAAAATATTGTGTGATGCAGCCTGTGATAGATAGAGTTCCACCACCTGACATTATAACATATAACATGTAGGGGGCAATGTTTGTAGTGAGCAAAATATCAGAAAAAGACAGCTGGCTGAGAAAGAAGAACATTGGAGACTGAAGACGGTAACTTGTTGAAACCAGCATGATAATGAGAAGGTTTCCGGTCAACGTTATGGTGTAAATAATGAAGAACACAAAGAAGATAAAAGTCTTGACATCTTGGAGGTTTTCAAATCCCAGAAGAAAGATTTTGGTGACTGCTGTATGGTTCGTTTCACATACTGCATAAGGGTAAAAGGAGAAGGTGTATGAGTCCATACAGAGATACATGAGCTAAATAAGCTATTCGATGCTTGAGATTTCTGCAACTCATTGGGGGTTATGCATTAAAGGGATAGTAAAGTCCCAAAAAACTGTTCACAAATTGATAGGAATAATAAAAATATATGTAATGCCCTTATTCCCATCTCTCAAACCGTTATGGTTTGAGAGATGTAAGAAAATAAAGACCTCCGCTCCCTCCCCCTTCTCGTGCGTCCGCTGTATAGAGGAAGTCATGAGATCCTGCTTCTGGGACCAGATGGTGGCTCTTCAGGAGCGCTGTCATTGAGATATCTAACCATAATTACTTCATTGGAATGGTCTACAACGTGTGCTTGCAAGCCAGGCACACGTTGTACACCATAGCGATGAAGTAATTATAGTTAGATATCCCGATCTCATCGCTTCTGAAGAGCGCCTACAGTCGGGCAACCGGATTCTGCCTCTGACAGCTTTACAGCTGTATAACGGTTTGAGAGATGGGAATAAGGGCATTACTTGTTTTTTTATTATTCCTATCAATTCGCAAACAGTTTTTTTTTTTGAGTTTACTATACCTTTAAGGTGTGATAAAGAGGTGATAAAATAAAGATGTCTTCTCCAGTGATATCACTTCTCCAGCAGAGTCAGATCATCAATATGGCAACCTAGACTACTGCCTAGGACCCATGGAAATATGAGGGGCCCTGGCTGCATGTGATAGTTCACAGATAGAGGCCCTGCTGTTGATGCCACTAGCATCTTATGTCAGACACTGTTTTTGTTGAGTGAGATCAGCATCATCCAGTTGTTCCCACTTTCATTAGAGCCACAATGCCAGAACCTTCAAGCAGCACTCTGTGTCAGAATTGCTGAATTATGAGATGTAGGGCTCCAAATTGGTACCTTGCCTAGGGCACAATGGAGCCTTAATCCATCTCTGCTATCCAGTTCCTATTTTACTCTATAGAGCCTATGCACTATGATCTACAAAGGAGTATCGGCTCCATAGAATAACATAAGAACTGGAAAAGTGATATCACTGGAGAAGTCATCTCTAATTTATCACACCTAAGTGCATAACCCCCATTTGGGGAGATGCACTAAGAAGTGATAAAGTGGAGGTAACTTTTCCAGTGATATCACTTCTCCAGTTCCTATGTTATTATTCTATGGAGGCTATACACTAAGATCTCCAAAGGTGAAGAATTCTTAGTGCATTGGCTCTATAAAATAACATAGGAACTGGAGAAGTGATATCACTGGCGAAGTCATCTCTACTTTATCACCTCTTTATCAGTGATCACACTATATTGCATCTGCCCCATTGTTTCTACATGTATTTGAGGCATTGCCCTGAAGTGCACTGGAGAACTCTCAAGCATTCAAGGGATTAAAAGCCCCATTTAAATAAATGAAAATGTTGTAAACATTTCTCTGATTTAGTGAAGTTAATTTGTGCCAACACTACACTAGGGGGAGATTGACTAAGAGGTGATAAGGTGGGGATGGCTTCTGCAGTGATGTCACTTCTCCAGTTCCTGTTATTCCATGGAGCCTATCAGAGGCGTAACTAGAAGTCACCGGGCCCTGGTGCAAGAATTGCCATGGGCCCCCCCTCGACCACATTGGCCCCAGACCCCCTCAACCACATTGCCCCCCAATCTCCACATTGCCCCCATCTCCACATTGCCCCCATATCTCCAAATTGCCCCTTCCACAATGTCCCCTTCATCTCCACAATGCCCCCTTCATCTGCACACAATGCCCCCAATCTCCAAATTGCCCCTTCCACAATGCCCCCTTCATCTCCAAATTGCCCCTTCATCTCCACATTGCCCCCATCTCCACAATGCCCCCCAATCTCCAAATTGCCCCTTCCACAATGCCCCCTTCAACTCCACAATGTCCCCTTCATCTCCACAATGCCCCCTTCATCTGCACACAATGCCCCCCAATCTCCAAATTGCCCCTTCCACAATGCCCCCTTCATCTCCACAATGCCCCTACCTCCAGTCCCTGGTGGTCTAGCGGTGTGGCTTGACACAGATCTCTGCCTCCTTCGGCACAGATCTCTAGAACTGAAGCTCCCGCGTGCCGCTCTAGAAATGCAGAGACTGGGAGATGATGTCATGATGATGTCATCTCCCAGCGCTCTGTATTACTACAACCGGCGGCCATAGTGGGAGTTGCTGCGGGCGAGGGGGTCGCGGGGGGCGGCCGGGCCCCTGGAATGACGGGCCTGGTCGCAGGTGCAACCCCTGCGACCCCTATTGTTACGCCACTGGAGCCTATGCATTAATATTTCTTCAACTTCGCAGATCTTAGTGCATAGGCTCCATAGAATAACAACAGAGATGTAACTAGAAGCCTCCGGGCCCTGGTACAAGAAGTGTCATGGGCCCCACCACCACCACTACATTGGCCCTCCTCCCACCACATTGGCCCCCCTGACCACATTGACCCCCTCCACAATGCCCCCATCTCCAACCTGGAGCTCCCGCGCGGTCCTCTTAGTAATGCAAAGCGCTGGGAGATGACATCATCTCCCAGTGCTCTGCATTACTAGAGCACCGGCGGGAGATTGCGGGCGCCAGGTGGAGGGGTCGCAGGGGGAGGCTGGGCCCCTGGAGTGTACAGGCCTGGTTGCAGGTGTGACCTCTATAGTCACGCCACTGAATAACAATAGGAACTGGAGAAATGATATCACTGAAGGTGGGAGATTTACTATGGAGTGATAAAAAGGTGATAAAGTGGAGATAACTCCTCCAGTTTATCACTTCTCCAGTTCCTATGTTATTCTATGGAGCCTATGCACTAAGATTTCTTCAACTTTGGAGATCTTTGGAGAAGTGATAGCTCCGAAGGGTGGAGATTTACTAAGGTGTGATAAAGTGATGATAAAATAGAGATGACTTCTCCAGTGATATCACTTCTCCAGTTCCTATGTTATTCTATAGATCATATGTACTAAGATCTCCAAAGCTGAAGACAGGCTCCACAGAATAACAGAACTGGAGAATTGATAAACTGGAGAAGTCATCTCCACTATATCACCAATTTATCACCGCTTAGTGAATCTCCCCCTGTTGTACATAAGCCACAGTATTATTAAAATGTTTATTAAGATTATGCCAAATACCTTTAATTAAAAAAAATTCCAATTAAGCATATTTTTATTTTAACATCATATCATGACTCTTCCTAAAGCATCTTCATTATACTGAATTATGAAGTAGAATGAGGTTTATTTAGAAAGGATGAATTGAGAACTAACAGAGCTTTGTTTTTTTTAATTCTCATTTACTAAGAAGAAGGCTTCACGTTCTATGATACATCTGCATAGTATAATAGTTGATGAGGCTGAAAAAAGACATGCGTCCATCAAGTCCAGCCCATGCCAAATCACCCCTTTTCATCCACAGGCAAACTGAAACCATTTTTAATTTATCTCCAAGTGGGTAAAAAAAATCCTTCCTGACTTCAAATGTCAGTCAGATATTTCCCTGGATCAACATCCTATCTGCACTGAAGCCATCTGTCATCATTCTCAATATTGTTCTGTGCTAGATAGACATCCATTGCTTCTCTAATGTAAACAAACCCAGATTGGCTAGTCTGTCTTTATAACTCAGATCCTCCAATCATCTTATCAATTTTTTTGCAAGTCTCTGCACTTTTTCCAGTTCAGCATTGTATTTTTTAAGAACTGGAGGCTGAAACTGTACTCCATATTTCATAAGAGACCTAACCATGAATTTACACAGAGGTAGGCTAATATTCCCATCCCTTGCATCTACACCTCTTTTTATGCAGGCTAGTACTCTATTTGCTCTTGCAGCAGCTAAGTGACTCTGCACACTGCTGTGAAGACTATTGTCTATCAGTTCTCCTAAATCTTTCTCTAATGAGGATTTCCCATTTAGAGTATATGTAGCGAGTTTGTTTCTACAGGTCAAATGCATAACCTTACATTTATCTACATTAAATGTCATCTGACACTTTTCTGCCTTCATTTCTCTCTAATGCATTCTACATGATGAAAGCTCCATTTGTCCCATTGTGAAGCAGTTGGAGTGAGGCAGAATTGCTTTTCTTTCTTTGTATACATGCCCCATAATCTATTATATTTCATGAAGGGACAGGGAGAAACCAACAGAGGAAGCAAGTATAAGACAGAGAGAGACAGGGGGTGTGAGATAGTAGAGGTGCAGGAGTATAGGAGAGAGAAAGGAAGGAGAAAAGGAAAAAGCACAATGGAAGAGAGCAGGGGGGCACAGCAGAGAGAAGGAGAAGTAGGAGAAAGTGGAAGAAAAAGAGTAAAGAGAGCAGTGTAAGTGGGAGAGAGTGGGAGAGACAGGAAGACAGAAGGAGGGTTAAAGAGCAGGAACTAGTGGTAGAGTACATGAAAGAGCAGGAGAATGTGAGAGAGAAAAAGGGAGATAGACAGAAGACAGTAGAGGGAGAAAGTGCAGGGTAAGTGGGAAAGAGTAGGGGAAATCAAGTTATAGGGGACATCTAGAAGTCCAGCCAGTCAGCTTGTAACACTCTGAAAAAGTTCTCCCACCATACTGAAATTAGTTACTGTGACCAAAACCAGTGATGATTGAGGATAGTGAACCTATGTTTTTCACCTGGACATCACGTTATTGCTTGTCCTGCTATTTGGTGAAAATGGAAAAAAAAAAACAAGCACCTTTTCTTGCAGAGAATTTTTGAGGTACGGCTACAAAACTTAGATTATTTTTACAAATACAAAAATACACCTCCTGAAGAAGTGTCCATGAGACACAAAACGCGTTGAAGAGCTACGGCCCTGTTTTGTTTCTGCGTGTAGTTAGTTGCTTTCAAGAGAGAGCACAGCTTAATACTGTTTCTTTAACTGGAGATATGAGTACTCTGCCCACTTGGATCATCTGGAAGGTACTAAGGAATCCTGCATCAGTGGCTCTGCCTGCGGTTCTTAGTCCCAATTTAAAATTACATGGCCTTAGTGGGTGGGGTTGGTTATAGCAAAATATACCACATTACAAGTTATTTATGTCCACAGAGGCAATTTGGGATAGATGAATGGACACCACCTGTCTTTCATAATTCTTGGTGGACATGTCTGGGTTGACGGGCCGCAGACAGAAGGGAAACATTTGTATAGGATTTGTACTGAGATTGTACTTAAAAACATAAAAAGAACAACTGGTCTTTCTTGTCTCTCCCTTTCTTTTATATCACCCGGTTGTAGTTGTAGATGCGGGTTCATATTGTGCCCTGTTAGGGGGGGAGGGTCTGGCCCGGGAGCACCTGGTCCTTCTCTGGTCCAGTGGGTTTAGTTGGGATAGATACGTGGGTCTTGGGATTTAAGAGGGGAGAGGGGGTTTGTAGGGCTTGGGATGTTTAGGCCAATTGCTTATGGGGGAGGGAAGAGGGTAAGGGAAAAGATGGGGGGAGAAAAGGAAAAATAATGCTTGGCAGCAGTGGAACTTTATTCACTTAATCTCATTCGATATATAACATTATTCCATGTTGTTGTTCATATCTTTGATGTATAACAACTTATATGGTTTATTTCACCCTCTACTGGCTTCAATAAAAAATATAATAAAAAACAAAATAAAAAAACGATACAGCCTTGATGAAGCCGTGATCTTATCCAGGGGGGAATCCCAATTACTCAAGGCCGAGCTGATTGTGTTCAGTGCATCACAGATGGCCACTGGAGGTGCTCTGAGGACAAAGAACATGGGAGAGATTGCAGAACGGTTACAGTTTATCATTAGGAAGAATTACCTTTTAACACAGAAGAAAAAATTAGCTGTTGTCGCCAACTATTAGATATTTGTTGACGTGGACTGTACAGGCCTGATCATTTTATTATATTCTTTTTAGTACAGTAATTTATGGGTTATAATAATTGTGATGTACAGGGACCATAATTATTCATTTTAATATGAATTTAAAAAAAGTTTATATTCATCAGAGTCTGATTCTTACCACTTAGTTGGATCATATATATATATATATATATATATATATAATATATAGCGCTCTACTTTTGTTTTGTATTTGTTATTAATATAGGTCTAGCACACTTACTTTGGGATGTGAGCCAGCTGTTTGGGCCTATTACATAGTAAATAAGGTTAAATAGAGACACAAGTCCATCAAGTTCAACCTTCTCCTCATACCCCAGTAATTTTATTGCTTTCCTGCTACCAAATAAGTTAGTCTTTATCAGACTTTCCTGATCTGCCTACTGATAAACAGTATATCTCTGTATGTTCCCTTTGGAAATAAATGTATCTAATCTTCCCTTAAATGTATCCACTGTATCTGCCATAACCACCTCCTTGGGCATTGATTTTCACAATTTAACAGACCTTACTGTAAAAAAACCCTTCCTCTGCTGAAGTCTAAACCTCCTTTCCTCTAATCTCAAGGGGTGTCCCCTGGTCACCTGATCAGGCCTTGAAATAAATAGCTCACCGCAGAGATCCTTGTATAGACCTCTCATATACTTGTACATTGTGATAAGGTCTCCTCTTAGTCATCTTTTCTATATAGTAAATAAACCAAGTTTGTTAGTCGTTCCTCATATTGCATATGAAGTTATCCCTTGATATATTCAATTCAGTTTATCACTAGCAGAGCACTGATTTCATTCACTTTATTTCTTTGTTAGATTATTTTTTTCATGTATACATGTGGCAAATTGGTGGTAGAAGTGGGATAGTTCTATTTTCATTAAAACTTTAGTGCATTTTGTGTTTGGCAATCAGACTTTGCACTAAAGGAACTTACTGTGTTAAAGAAGAACTAAAAACTCCTAATAATACCCTCCATTTACCTTACAGTGACCAGAAAACGTTAATGCCCATTATGGATTTTGCACTTGTCCCTTTGTTCAAGAGATAAATTCTTCCATCAAGCTTGAATATCATGCCCATGTAGGAAGACATGACAGTTACTGGCAGCTTTTATAACTCTGAAACAAGTAGAATGTGTGAGCCTACTAAAGATTACCATGGGATTGAGTAGAGTTTGAGGTTCTGTGGTCCTGCTAATAATTATCATGTCTCTATGAACATGTCATCTAGAACTGACTGAAGATGTAATTCTTGAACCAAGAAACAATGACAAAATTGAAAGGGGATAATTATGGTTTTCTGGCCATTTTTCTTCTGTAGTACAGCTGACTTTGCCCAGAATGAGTCCTTTTTCAGCCATATAGTCCAGTGCTTTTTCTCAGACCTATAGTGTAAATGGTGAAACTGACATAATAAGAAAAGTTGGGCAGTGCTGGAGAAAAAGGATGGTATAATAGGGGACCAGAAATATTTCCCACATTTTCATTGCTTTAAATGGGGATTGTAATCTTTTTGATACTAGACAGGTCTCCAACCCTTTGATCTGCAATGTATTAGAGACCTCTCTAGAATTCAAGGGATGAAAAGGCCCATTTAAAACAATGGGTCATTTTATTTTCTCATCACGGTACAGCTAGTTTGCCACCAAACTGCATACATTTTCCTTTCTATATCATACTTTATGCTCCTTCCCTCCTTTGTATTATTTGCTGTTTTACGTGGCATGTCGGGGAAGATGCTTCACCTAATAAATCCTTGAGCTGTAGAGAAATCTCACATGAAGTCTGTGGATCTATTGTGGTATATGAGAGGTCAATTCAAGGATCTCTCTAGTGAGCTATTCATTCCAAGGCCTGATCAAGTATCCAATGGCCATCTAAGGAGGATTTGACTTCAGGAAAGGGTTTTTTACAGTGAGGTCTGATAAATTATGGAATTCCTTGTGGTTATGGCAGATATATGGATATATTTCAGGAGAAGATTAGATACATTTCTTTCAAAAGGGAACATACAGGATTATCCTGTGTATTAGTAGGCAAAACATGAAGGTCTGATAAAGACTAATGACTACTTGACTGGTCATTGATACTGCTTGTTGCTCAGTTAATACAACTGTAAGTGAAATCTGTTATTTTTATGTATTTCTTTGCTTGAATTAGCCTCTCAACCTATAAATAATGCTCACCTTCAGGTACCTTTTAGAGTGGACTGTTGGTGATCTGTAGGACTGTGTATAAAAGTGCCTGCAGATCACCAGCAATGAGATTATTAATTTACCATTATTTTAAATACATATTTTGCATTTAATTCTTATCCTTAATTTTCAATAAAAATTACATTTACATTTTTACTCTAATGGTCAAAATAGATCTCATAGTTGTGAGTGACTACTGATTGTCTTTGGTCCATGATATATGTAATTTGCAACATGGGTCCCCCTACTTCCAAGTAATAGGTGGTAATCCTATAATACTATGTGGTATAGCAGCAGTAGTTTCCTTGTAATAATAATATGCCAATGAAGATGGGCAAGGAATATCGACAACAAATCAAGGATGTACTGAACAGATTGTGTGAGAAGATTTTGTATATCTCTGTCATGTGTAAACATAAGAAGTCTCAAACTTTTCTCGCTTTCCGCTCCCTACCTATGGAACTCCATACCTCTCTCCATACATCCAGAGTAATCTCCTTCTGTCTTTAAGTCTTCCCTGAATTCCTATCTTCTGAAGCACTAGGACCATGCACTACCTTTGGCCAAACTCAGTACTTTTAATCTCAGCACATGACTCCCTCATACCATGTTATCTGTCCCCAATTACTCATTTAGACTGTAATCTCCTTGGGGCAGTGACCGCTCTCCTATTGTTCCTATGACTGTGACACTTATTTTATCCCCATTTTTTTATTTATTTTACATTCTGTTAAAATGGTGCTGCATACACTGTGTGGTGACAAATAATTCAAGATATACATATGTTCAAACAAGTAGGTGATAGATAAAAATGATACAGAACAAAATGCAGATAAAACAAAAGACATGAGTGACAGAACTTGGTACAGATATTTCACACAAACCTTCTCCATGGCCTCTAAGACCTGTAGTTCTCAGACCACTAAAGTGTTGGTAATATCTAAAAATAATTTTTAATAGACTTGTAGAAGGGAAAAAAATAATCGCTTTGCCACAAACCCCATCTCTCAAACCTTTACCGTTTGAGAGATATTGACAATCAAAGTTCTCCCGCTAACAAGCAGATAGTCAAAGCGGAGGTAAATCTAGAGCTGGTATGACCATATTGTCTGGTTATCACACTGTGTTTGGGCTACATAAGTCAGTCTGGACAGACCAATTTGGAGTACACTTGCTGATCTTTTAGCTAACATGACATATATTCACTTTTTAATTCAGTTTTCAAATATGCAAGCTTGAATTTAGGGAAAGTTCCACTTTAAAGGGCAATAATTATCTGATATTTTAGCTATCATCTGATCTGATCCAATGTGGGTAGAACTACTGATTAAGGTGGAACAGCATTATGGGCCTTGGCACACAGGAGAGCAGAACAGGGGTCATAAAGCAGACCCACTATGCTCCTCCCAGAGTAGTTATACTGCATCAAGCTTGACAGTTTCCTTACCAGAGCAATGCAGGACCTGACCTTTCATCCCCAAGAAAGGTCACTGTGGTTTGGTCTTTTGAGGGAGCACACACAGCGATCTAACTACTGGGTGATCAAAACTTTCCTGCTGGGATGACTGACGTGTGACTTTTATATACTTTTCTACTAATAAAGCAGTTTTTAGTATCTACACATTCTGTGCGGTCACCCCCTGCTGTATATCATCCTCTAGCAGCCATACTAACATATTAAATTCCTAAAATCATCATGAACACTGTAACCAAATTTCCAGCCTCAGGTCTTCCTTATATTATATGAGACACAATATTACTATTTATTGAAGATGAGTGGCTCGGTTATTGTCCATTCCCTGCTATTTCTGAAAGTGAGGTCAGAAAGCTTCAGAGTGGAGGTAACTTCTCTTCTAGTGTAACCTCCTATGCTCACGAAACTGGAAGTAGATCAGGTTTTTGTTCCTAAATAGAGCATCAGCTTTACGGAAAACCATAAGTTAGCGACACAGTGATAATTTTTTGAAACCATCTGCTTTCACTTCTGCCTGGATGGCTGGGAATGGACACCTATGCAGATGACCCTGGATAGTAATACTTCGTTTTAACTTTATTTTATTTTGTAGGCATTAAAAAAACATGAAGAATGATATAAGTCTTATCTCTCAAACCTTTATGGTTTAAGAGATATTCACAAACAAAGTATCCCCCCCCTGTTCAACCAGATCAGAAAGGAGATGCCCAGGTAGACTGCAGAGAGGGACAATCTTCAATTAAGATAAGGGAAAAAGCTGAAAAACTTGTCAAGGGGGGAACGGCTTTCATTGTTTTCATACAAAGAAAATTGTCCCCTTCTGTTATCTGTACTGTCATACAACCTGATCCACATCTGAGAAGAGATGGCTTACACTAGGTAAAAGGGGTGGGAAGGGGAAACTTTGCTTGTGAATATCTCTCAAACCATAAAGGTTTGAGAGATAAGACTTATATCGTTCTTCATGTTTGTTTAATGCCTACAAAATAAAATAAAGTTAAAACGAAGTATTACTATCCCTTTAAGCAAAAACTTGCTTAATCCTTTTAAGGGCCAGTGATGGTAGGAAGGTATGTGTTGAATATCCCTCTGGTTGTTAATGGATTAAGGTCAAGTGTGTGGAACTTGGCCTTCAAATATTTTAGAATGTTATCTAGTAGAGATGAGCAATACTTTTTGCAAACATTCTACTTCTGGGGAAAGAGAGAGGGTGAAGAAGGAAGAGAGAAAAAGTGGTAGAGGGACAGGAGGCGAGTAAGACAGGAAGCATGAAAGAGGGGAAGAGAGAGAAGGAGGAAAGGAGAGGAGGAAAACGCGAATGAGGGAGGGGAGAGGGAGATGGAGGAAGAGAAGGGAGAGGAACAAAGGGAAAGGAGGAAGAGGAAGACAGTCTTGCTGTGTAAGTAATAATAATACTCATGAAGCAGTTTCCCTACCTTGCTCAGATTATTAAGGGCCAGAACGGGAACTTGTTTGATTGATGTAGAGCGTACGTTAATGTGTTCCTTTTTTGAACATCATGTGATTGATTTTCCTAATATAAACAAAATAATTGTATCTCAAAACACATTTTGGATGTTATTTTGTTTCTTAATATATTTTATACTTTTTTCTACAACCACTGGGATGCTAGAAAGGTTTGCCAATGCATTGCTTTACAATCCATTTACTGTGCTGTGATGGAAACATTTCTAGGACACAGTAAGGGCGGTAAAGCTATGGAATTCTTTGCCTCGGGATGTTCTGCTTGCAGATAATGCAAGTGTTTTAAAAAAAAGCAATGGATGCCTATCTAGCACAGAACAGTATTGAAAATTATGACAGTTGGCTTCAATGCAGATAGGATGTTGATCCAGGGAAATATCTGACTGCCATTTGGAGTCAGGAAGGAATTTTTTACCCACTTGGGGCTAAATTGAAAATTGTTCCAGAGGACTTTTTTTTTCCTTCCTCTGGATCAACAGGGGTGTTTTTGGCATGGGCTGGACTTGATGGATGCATGATGCTATGTTACTATGTAATGTTGATCATTATTATGTCACTAACAGATGTAATGTGTGGTGCTATTCATAACTGAAAAATCTAATTTTTATAAGTACGCTGTAACTCATTAATTTGTGTTAAAAACTGTTACATAAAAACACTTCGTATCACGTTAAATATTTGGCAACAATCATATAAAAAAAATTCTATCAATTAGCAACGTTTCTTCATAAATTTGCGGAACCATTTTTTTCACTAAAACTAGAGTCACTTGCACAAAAAGGAAGCATATTTATAAATCTCAAACATACACTTAATTCCAAAATAATAACATTTATATAAAACTCCAGTTTTGTAAACCCTCTCACCACCCCATGTTTTTATCACTCTACTAGTGCAGACAAGTTTTGCTTCATATATATTTATGGCGGTAAATCTTTGGACCTGCACCTGTTAGAACTACAACAGATGGCGATAGAAAAGTTCATTACCTCTGTTGTACACAAACTTATGCAATGAGCTGGCAAATCAAGATTATATTCATTGTTTAGATCATTCATATTTGGAAAGAATCCACGATCCATGCATCTCAAAACTGATAGGGTACTGGATTCAGAGAAAATGTATTTACATAGTGTCTAATGTCAGTAGTCTGGCTAACACAGACATGAACTAGCTAATGTGGATATTATTGAAATGTACCTGGTTAAAGCGATTATAATTGAGTTCCTTACCTGCTGTCTTGTGTTTGGAAGTGGCAGAGGCTGGCATTGTAGGCTGCAGCAGATCAAAGATTTTTGCCTCCTGTTCCAGGATTCAGGTAGACCGTATCAATGTTAGAGTTATGGTACTTGGTTTTCGTGTTAGATTGAACCTTTTCATTGCTTTGCAATGTGTTGTGTACCCCTCTGGCACTTAAAGGGTTAAAAGAGTTGACATCAGATATTAGCGTTACATGCTTTACGTTTGAGGTTACATAGTAGGGTTTGGGATTGCTTTTAGGTTTCAAAATTTGTTGTTAAGGTTTAGGATTACATGTTGGTCTATGGGATAGGGCATGCATATAAATAAATATATATATATATATATATATATATATATACATTATATATGTGAGAAAGCATCATGTGACTGAAAAACTTATCCGAAGCCTAACACACCCAGGGGTGGCAGTAAGGAGGGGATATTCATGTCACCTTCCTACTGCCAATCCAGGAGATACATGGGGGTGTGATTTTGACAGGAGTGGGCAGTGCTCTGCAAGGAGTTAGCTCGCCCTCAACTTCCTCCTTAACCCCTTAAGGACCAGCGGTCCTGGGGTGTCTGGTACTTTAAGGACCAGACAGGCGAGTTCGACGTGCCGTCCCACGTGACTGATCACGTGTTCTGGCACATCGAACGAGGGACTGAGAGCGATCAAGTTCAGTCCCCGGTAAAAGTATGTGACGTACCAGGACCGTCACTGGTCCTTAAGTGCTGGACCAGCGTGAAGGTCCGGGTACGTCACAGGACGCGAAGGGGTTAACAAACAAAAATTCCATGGCTGATAAACACACACTATGAAACACATACATACATACATGTAGCCCTCTGGATATTTTCTCTTGTGGGTCACCTAGGGAATTAGAAGCACTTACTAAGCTGTTCAGAACTGTGTGCTTGTGCACATGACGTGAAAAGGAGGCTTGGATTTCAAGGAACTGAATGATCATGCTCACAACACGAAAAAGAGGCTTGGAATACAAGGAACTGAATGAACAAGCTCAGAAAAGGAAAAAAAGACTTGCAATACAAGAAACGTAATGGGGAGATGCAGAACAGACACCTGTATACACACACAGCCCTCACCTGAGCCTCTTCTATGCCCAAATGTCCCCCTGTACCACACACATAATGCCCTCCCCTGCATTTCTCCTGTTAACCCTTTCAGTGCCAGAGGGGTACCCAATGTATTCTTTGCAAAGTGTTGATACCAATCTGGCACTCAAAGGGTTAAACCCTTATACACTCTTAACTTGCAGGGAAATAATGTATAAGAGAGGGATGCCGGACGCCTATGCTACTCAAACGGTTAACCCAGTGCCAGAGGGGTATGAAAAACATTGCTTTGCAATGCAATGAGAAACCCTCTACCACTCAAAGGGTTAAAGGGATAGTAATACTATTAAAGTTTACCTTCAAGTCTTCGTTATACGTTTTTACAGGTAACGCTATATTTAATTACTTACAGTATTGTAGTTCAAACGCTATTCAAGCTGAATGGATCCCCCTTCTTCCCCACTCCCTGCGTCACTGCACCTCTCAGTCTGGTCCGGATGGAGCGCGGCAAGGGACAATCTTCAGTAAGCAAAAGAAGGGCAGGGTGTTCCTTATACTTACTGAATGAAGATTGTCCCTCACTGCATCTGTCTGGTACCACAACCGGATTCCAGATCTAATGGGAGGTGGCCAGAGGGGGCGGGAGAAGGATATTTTCAGCTTCAATAGAGTTTGAACTACAACACTGTAAGTAATTAAATATAGCGTAATGTTAAAAAAATTAAAGAAGATAAACTTATAAGAAGTATTACTATCCTTTTAAAACATTATACACTCTTGACTTTTTCCAGTGTGACCATTGTTTTTTTTTTTTTTTGAGATGGACAGTGGATGCCCAGGATCCCTGGTCTTTCCTCAACTCACAGATGCCCAGCACTGCCTCTCTACAACTGATACCCCTGCCTTCCCCTAGGCTCAGGCCTGCTCCCTCAGAATAAACAGCGGCTTCTTCCTCTCGCACATTGCGGGGAGAAGAGTGTCTCCGCTGTACCAGGGACAATAATGTTGGGCTCTGATTCTACATTATTTATGTCATCGGGACAACTTCTTTATACATTAATAGCACTCTATTTAACCACTTGAGTGCCAGAGAGGTAACTAATGCATTTCTGCCCAAAAGTAAAGGAAATAACAAATACCACTGATTTAACGGTTTCAGGACCAGACGGGGGATGGTAACACATTGTGAAGTGATGTCCTCTGGTCCTTAGTGGGCTACATTTGGCTTCTAATTCTCTGAATAAAGCAGATATTCACTTTAATACAAGATTGTTACATACACAGCACTAAAGCTCCTACACTAACCCCAGGGTGGCCACAGCCCTCACTTCTACACTCAGAACCTATAGATCTGGGGGACCAGCAGGAGCCAGAACCTCCACACACACAGGGGCCTGCTATCACTGTGTCAGTGTCCCCTCTGTGTGTGTATGTCTGTTGCGTGTGCATGTCTGTTACCTGTGTGTGAGCATGTCTGTTGTGTGTGTGTGTGTATACATCTGTTGCATGTGTGTGTACATGTGCATCTCTGGTGTGTGTGTGGGTCTTTTGCATGTTTCTGCTGCTCACTGTGTGTATGTGGCTGTCTATGTGTTGAATATGTCTGTGTTTATCAGTGTGTCTACATTTCACACACGTGCGCCCAATGGTCATAACATGATGGCCAACCCGTCCCAAATTGCTGTTTCATATATATATATATGTGTGAACCATCAAACACTATTATTGGGTAATTATGGCGCCCCTATTATCAAATTACCACTATAAGGTAATTATGGAGCCCCTATAATCAAATATATATATATATATCCTGGAGCAATCACGTGTAACTGCAGAACACAGAAGGACTGAAACTGAGCGCACTGGTCCTGGACTGATCCATTTCAGCCTGTGAAGCCTGATAGCAGAGCGCAATGAGGTGAGCTGCTATTGTTTAACCCATTACGTACTAGGACCAGGAAGATTGGGAAGTTTACCCATGACTGTCCTGGCACATCATGGGTCATTAAGGTGTTAACATGCCTGCTTGACAGGATAGATTTAGTATAAACATTTCAATTTGGGATCAGTGGTTCAGGGTAATGTTCTGAGTATCAGTGGGGTAAATTATCATTATCATTGTGTGCAGGTCTTAGCTGGCTAAATGAACTCTTTAAGGACCAGAGGGGAAATCTGAGGATGATGGGAATCACAGTCCAAAAACCGCTGCAGGTTGCTCACTCTTTGTTCAGGGATCTGCACCAACAATTGCAAGAAGAATTACACAAAACACATTTTGGAATGTTATTTTTTTTTATTATTTTAAAGAAACACTAACACTAACTGAAAATGAACTTGGGGATATATACACTTAACCCTTTGAGTGCCAGAGAAGTATCTAGTGCCTTTTCCGGCACTCAAAGGGTTAAATCTCGGAACAGGACAGTTTACAAATGCATTAAAAAGCAAGTTTATGTTTTAGGCATGTCACATCCTCTGGCACTAAAAGAGTTAAGCTATTCACACTGAAAGCATCCTGTCCTTGCATCAAGGAGAGAGGGAAATGTTTACAATGGGTTGCTTACCCTCTCTGGCACTAAAAGGGTTAATAAATTGGCCTTTGTTTGGCTCAGCACTAAGAAGACCTGGAGCAATTCTGGAACAAACCAACTGCATTTCTATGGCCAAACTGAAATTCCAGTTGAATTAAACCTATTGAAAAATCAGGATTTTAAAACCTGGAATGTTGGAGCGGTCTCCAATGGCAGGGATTTTTTTTACAGTAAGGGATGTAAAGCTATGGAATTCTTTGCCTCGGAATGTTATACTTACAGATACTGTAACTGCTTTCAAAAAAAGCAATGGATGCCTATCTAGCAAAAAACAAT
The DNA here is from genome assembly GCA_037306005.1 of Rhinophrynus dorsalis. Lineage (NCBI taxonomy): Eukaryota > Metazoa > Chordata > Amphibia > Anura > Rhinophrynidae > Rhinophrynus > Rhinophrynus dorsalis. The sequence goes on from CM074721.1 coordinate 553,166,101, forward strand.
ATTGAGAATGATGACAGATGGCTTCAGTGCAGATAGGATGTTGATCCAGGGAAATATCTGACTGCCATATGAAGTCAGGAAGGAATTTTTTTTACCCACCTGGGGATAAATTGGAAATGGCTTCAGGGTTTTTTTTTTTTGCCTTCCTCTGGATCAACAGGGGTGTTTTGTCATGGACTGGACTTGATGGACGCATGTCTTTTTTAGCCTCGTCAACTATGTTACTAAGTTACTATGTAACTTTGGAACGGAATGGACAACCTTCTAGAGTTCAAAGGGTTAAAATCCATAACCAGAATTGCTCCTGCCTCTAAGGAATCAGTTCCAGCACCTATTTTGGTGTAGAAGCATAAACCTCTCCCCTCTTTATTTCACTTACCATATTTACAATTGCCATCTCTTCCTTCAGCGCTCTCTGTACTAAATCTCTGTTGCATGTCTTCTACTTCAAAGAAAATGCTCTTAACCTTAAAATACAAAATTGTTAGAGTTTTATTTATGTTTCTGAAATAAATAAAATGTGTGTGCGTTTCCTCGCTGACCTCTTAACTGATCTACTGCTCTGAAAACCTTATATAGTTTTATGTTATATGGATGGAATTCCTGAGAGATGTTAGGTCCAATGGGGGGGGGGTATATCTTATTGTGTTAAAATAATTAGTCTCTAGAAATTAATAAGCAAAAACAAAAGAAAACCTGTGCTGCTCCATAGAAATTACTTAAATGTGAATGCTGTACAAAGCATTTATTATACCAATGTGTTAATTTATTTACTTTAAAAAATTGAGTTTTTGTCGAATAGTTTGGCCAAAGTATGTTTAAGCTTGCTTTTCTTACCAAGGTACCCGATTTTTTTTTCTGCCTTACAAAATTACTTTAAATTTAAAACTCCTTATATTTAAAAATGTCCTGAGAAAATGCATCAGAATTAAACAAACTGACTAAACAGAATATCCTCATGGTTAGACTGACCTGCTTTCAAACAGAAATAATTTACAGTGAGTGGGGGCCCAAAAGGATTGGAACAATTCCCCCAGTCCCCTTTTATAAGTCTATCCCACCCATCACTATAAACTACATAAAGTCTGTATAAATATGGTATCCTTTTAAAAGGTCGCACGCGGAAGAGCATGTGACCAAATGACAGAGTTACCATGTCGTCTGGATAAAAATGTCGACATGAGAATCTAGCACTGTATGACAGTAAGAGAATCTCATGTCAGTTACTGATATGTTGCATTAAATACCAAGAAGTTACAGAAGGAGAGCGGACTCCCCAGCAGTAACGTTTAAGTATTGGCCATTGGGCATACCGGGCATTTGCAAAGGGTTGTAACATATATACTCCTACTACACATAAGAACCTAAGGTATTATGGGTAAAACATGATGCATTATGGTCTGAAATAAGATGCGCAGGAAAACTGTGAGGAGATATATGTTGGTAGTCCAATAGAAAATGAACACAAATATATATATATCCAATAGCAGCAAGGCACCTTACTTTACTAGGCCTCCCAACCCACTACCTACTTCTTTCTCAAGGTTATAAGATAAAAAGTAAAAAGTAAATCCAAGGTTCTGTGGTAGAAGCAGAAAGGCAATTTGTATCTCTCGTTAGCCTAACTGCGTCTTAAGGGCAACAAGGAGGCAGGGGGAGTACTTATGAGTTTCTGTTGAAACTGCAGGAATCTACTGATAAGTAACTGTTCTATTCTGCACATACACTGTTAACCCTTTCTGTCCAGGATGACCTGCACATACACTGTTAACCCCTTCTTACCATCACTGAGTAAATGCATAATATTTTAATACCTGATATTGATATCATTACTACGCTCCAATTTTCTCACATTCATTTCATAGAAACATTCATTTTTGAAGGTAGACTGAATCTGATGGGTTAAATTCTTTGATTGACAGAAGTGACAGCCAGGAAGATGAGTCGATTTGTCTTTATTTAGTCATTACAAGATATTACAGGAAGCTTGATGTTAACAGCATTTTTATAAAGTTTCAAAGGTTAAAGGGATAGTAATACTTCGTTTTAACTTTATTTTATTTTGTAGGCATTAAAAAAACATGAAGAACGATATAAGTCTTATGTCTCAAACCTTTATGGTTTATGAGATATTCACAAGCAAAGTTCCCCTCCCGCCCCTTTTTCCTAGTGTAAGCCATCTCTTCTCAGATGTGAATCTGGTTGTAAGACCAGACAGATAACAGCAGGGGACAATCTTCTTTGTATGAAAACAATGAAAGCCCTTCCCCCCTTGACAAGTTTTTCAGCTTTTTCCCTTATCTTAATTGAAGATTGTCCCTCTCTGCAGTCTACCTGGGTACCTCCCTTCTGATCTGGCTGAACAGGGCGGGGTACTTTGCTTGTGAATATCTCTTAAACGATAAAGGTTTGAGAGATAAGACTTATATTGTTCTTCATGTTTTTTTAATGCCTACAAAATAAAATAAAGATAAAACGAAGTATTACTATCCCTTTAATGAAGCTTTCATGTTCTGTGGCATGGCAGACAGCATTGCTGGTGTCAGGTCTCTGTCTCTTAATCTACAATGCCCAATGACTGGATACATATACCTTCTAGAGACTTTAAACATGGCCATTAGAACAAGAATAGAATAGAACACCTAAGTCATCAGTTTGTATATGTTCAAACATGAATATTATACACTATGGACCTTACTGCATCATGAATATGCAAATATCTAGATTATCTCATGTGTTATGCTTATATATACATTCTGATTGATTGGAACAAAGCCTAGGCTATAAGGTAACTGTTAGTGCTAGGATTGGCTAGTGATGGGGCAGGAGACCCTTAGCTATTCTTTACTTATCATTCTGTCATTATTACTGCTGACTTTGTAGATCACAAATGATCTGTTAATAACTTAAAGGGATAGTAATACTTCGTTTTAACTTTATTTTATTTTGTAGGCATTAAAAAAACATGAAGAACGATATAAGTCTTATCTCTCAAACCTTTATGGTTTGAGAGATATTCACAAGCAAAGTTTCCCCTCCCGCCCCTTTTACCTAGTGTAAGACATTTCTTCTCAGATGTGGAATGCAGTCCATAGACCAGACAGATAACAGCAGGGGACAATCTTCTTCCTATGAGAACAATGAAATCCCTGCCCCCCTTGACAAGCTTTTCAGGTTTTTCCCTTACCTTAACTGAAGATTGTCCTTCTGTGCAATCTACATGGGCACCTCCCTTCTGCTCTGGCTGAACAGTGTTACATCAGTAAAAGGGACAAGAGGGGGAGACTGTGTCGTTGAATTACTCTTGAACTACAACTCTGACAGAATTGATATAACACTCTCCAAAGTCCAAATACTATGATGATTAATTAGAGCTGCTTTTATTATTAAACATTACTATCCCTTTAAACAAACAGTCAGTCATTTTAGATTTAATAGTGGATAAAACCAACTGACCTGTATTTCATTTCTGAGAAACCCCACCCATTCTGTTCAGATAAGTCTTCCATTGGAAGTGGTAGAAAATAATTGGAAGTGGTAAAGATATTCATATAAATTAAATCAGCTAAGGGAGGGGCCCACCTACTTCTCCCTCAACTCTCCCACCAGGAAAGGAAATTGTTAATCTAAATGAATATAGGTCTTTGGACCCCATATTAAAAAATGTTGGTCAAGGAAAGGGTCCTGAAACCTCTTCCTCTATTCTCCTACAGGAAGGGGAAATATTGTAAAATAATTAATATGGGGTCCAAAGACCCCATATCAATAAATTAAATGCACAAGGAAGGGGTCCACCGACTGCTCTTTCTACTATCCCACCAGGAAAGGAAATGTGATAAAATAATTAACTTGGACCACCCATTAAAAAATTATTTACAGAAAGGAAGTACCCTTGGACCATTCCTCTACTCTACACTAGAAGAGGTAATGTTTAAAATAATTGATATGAGGTTTGAATCCTCCACAGCAATAAAGTAATTGTTTTTTCTCTCTTCAATTGAGGAATTGCCAATAAATAGTTAATATGGGGATCATTCTATTTTTTTTCTCAGCTGGAAAGAACCTAGGCTATAACCTATATGTTTTCATTAAAATAAGTTGACCACTCCTTAAAGACATACGACTTCACTGTCTGATGGAAAATCCAGTACTATTTACAGGTTTCATACCTTTGGTATGCACTTTTTTTTAACTCCCTGCACTTGTCAGGTAATTATCATTGCTTATAAATATGGACACTTCATATGTCCTGTTTCTCTTGACTGGATCTTCTCAGATTACAATCTGTCTTAACCCCCCAGCTTCCACCACCTCGAAGTTATACAACCTGGACTCCATTTTAGCACTGCATTATCTACTGAATATTAGAGGGCGGCCACCTTTACTCCCCAACACATCTTGTCACCAAGATAAAGTTATGTTATTTACATGTAATGAACAGATAGAATAATTCTTAGCAGATCATGTTTCATTTCTCCATAGTAATTCATAAGCTTCCATTCTTTGCAGACAATGTTGAAGTTCACCATGGTTAACTCTTCTTTATAAAAGGTATTTCTTTGTCCATGATGACAATGGAGTCTGCTTTCCAAATGGTTTACTATTGAAATGTCACCTCCTACATGGCGACGCTCAAAAGGGTGAAATCATAATGATTAAACTCAAACATTGTATATGAGCACCTAATATAAATCACAATTCTACAAATTATTCTAGATATCCTAAGTGAAGTGCTCGGCTAGAGTCACAGGCGAAAAATTCAGACTCTACATGAACAATAATAAAGATCAATGTCTCCCAATATGTATACTTATTCATAAAAATAATATTATATATATTTCCATCGTAAGTATATATGGAAATATATATAATATTATTTTTAGGAATAAGTATACATATTGGGAGACATTGATCTTTAATACTGTTCTTGTAGAGTCTGAATTTTTCCCCTGTGACTCTAGCCGCCACTTCACTTAGGATATCTAGAAGAATTTGTAGAACTGTGATTTAGATTAGGTGCTCTGATACAATGTTTGAGTTTGTATGTTTCTTTTAAGCACTATGGGTGGTTGTGCATAGGTGTATCTTGAAGCTGCCTTTTTAAGATAGAAGTTTCTGCGCAATATTGGAGCACATATAATTGTATTGAAATCATAATGTTGCCTGAGTCAAAAGGGTAACATCAGAATATCACCCGCATCAAAAGGGCGACATCAAAATGCTTAAAGGTCACCCTGACCCACCTTCCTGAGGGGACACAATACTTTACTAGTAATGATGTGCCTATGTAGAGAGCTGCAATGCCAGTGCAGTAAAAAGCATAATCTTCATCTGTCTGAGTTGCCTGCAGCCACACTGACACACACACATGCACACTGACACACACACACACACACACACACACGCACACTGACACACACACACACACACACACACAAACTGACACACACACACATGCACACTGACATACACACACGCACACTGACACACACACACACACTGAAACACACACACACACACACACACACTGACACACACACACACACACTGACACACACACACACACACATCATGAATTATTTTATCTTTCCAGTTTCATCCTTCGGGGTGCACTGCATGTGGCTTCAGACAACTCAGGAAGCTGAAGATTATGCTTTTTATTGGGGGAATACTGCACCGGCTTTGCTCACGTGCAGCTGCAGTTTCCCCTGGATGCCTTGTAGGCGGGCAAAATTTAGATGTCACCCTTTTGATGCGGCCAATATTCTGATATCACCCTTTCCAAACTAGGTGAGCTCAGGACTTGGTGAATTGCTGTCTAAAGTCATTGCAGGATCACGTGTAAATAAAATGAGGTTATACACATTCATAGGAGAAATGACACATCCTAATGGTAACTCCCCGCACCTGACTTAAGCTATTACGGCCAGCAAATCCTAATGGATGTCAAGTCCTTGGAGGACATGCTTGTTGCTGGCACAACACAATCTCCACCCATCACACATGGTAATCTTAACCCTCCAAAGAATATAGCTGTGTGCAATGCTTCACAATGTGTAACGTACCGCTGTGGTGCTTGAAGGGTTAAGTAGGTTCATGCATTCTACTTGCTTCAATATGAAAATAAACTACCAGAAACTTCCATGTCCACCTCCGTGGACATACATGTCATCTCTTGAACAAAATTAATTGAGGACATTAGGATTTTCAGGCCATAGTAAGGCAAGCTGGCGGTTATCTACCACAACTGATATCTGTAAAACGGCCTACAGTTGGCTACTTGTGGCCTGAGTAACATTAGCACCCAAAACACAACGCATTGGTTTGCACACGCCTCGGGAACACCACCAGAGCCGGATCATCCATTACAGCAAACTAGACTACTGCCTGCACTTTTGAATGAAACACCTTTCAGCAGTGGGAGTGTCCTTGTTTTACTCAGGGGGATAAACTCTACAACATATTTGTTTTTACATTTTAAGTATTACTATCCCTTTAAATGCAAATACACCCGTTATCCACCGCTGCTTGTGCTACCACTATTTTCTTCCAAACACCTTCCTCCAATAGAATCAATGTGTAAATGGTGCACCAAGCTTATACAGCGAGGATGTATAAGCTTGGTGCACCAATTACACATTAAAACTGTAGCACCCTCTACCCCTATTTAAGTACACAAAGATCCCCCCTTCAAGTCAAAGCAGTCCGTCTGTTATATGTAAATGGCACAACACAGGAAATGTTAAAGGGATAGTAATACTTCATTTTAACTTTATTTTATTTTGTAGTCATTAAAAAAACATGAAAAATGATATAAGTCTTATCTCTGAAACCTTTATGGTTTAAGAGATATTCACAAACAAAGTATCCCCCCCCTGTTCAGATCAGAAGGGAGGTGCCCAGGTAGACTGCAGAGAGGGACAATCTTCAATTAAGATAATGGAAAAAGCTGAAAAACTTGTCAAGGGGGGAAGGGCTTTCATTGTTTTCATACAAAGAAAATTGTCCCCTTCTGTTATCTGTCCTGTCATACAACCTGATTCACATCTGAGAAGAGATGTCTTACACTAGGTAAAAGGGGCGGGGAGGGGAACTTTGCTTGTGAATATCTCATAAACCATAAAGGTTTGAGAGATAAGACTTATATCATTCTTCATGTTTTTTTAATGCCTACAAAATAAAATAAAGTTAAAACGAAGTGTTACTATCCCTTTAAGTTAAGGATGACTGCATCTATATTACTTCTGCAAGGAAACAGACAAGAGTGTAGCCCAGTGTGACCAGTAGGACGAGCTTGCTTTGTGTAAAACGCAGGATGGCCTCTCTAGTAAACAAGACAGAGTTATTGCAGTTGGGAGCAGTAACAGAGACAAGATCAGTTATCCACCGTCTGCACGGAGACAGCACACTGCACTCGCAGTCTGTCATGAAGAAGAAACTGCTATTTTGGGCAAGTTTATCCTACGGGATTTGTTTTCTTCTAGGGGTAAGTATATGGGACGGGAACATACCTCCCAACATTTTAAATTGCCAAAGAGGGACACCTTTGTTTTAGGGGGTGTTGCTGGGGGTGTGGCAAGTGAGTGAGGCATTACCGATAATTTTTACACTATTTCATGACCTATTAAGTCCTCCTTGTGTAACCTAATAAATGACTTATAACAATACCATAGTACTTTATTTAAACACACTAATTTATTCACACATATACTGGCATTTAAATAAACAATAATGTGAGTTTTATTGCTGTAGAGCAATGTGATAAATTTATATATATACCCAACAATTTGATCCCCTAAAAAGAGGGCCTGCACTGTACCTGTGCTGTGTATACATGTCATGGTGTAGTAGTGTGTGTGTGAGGAGACTGCCACTACCACTACCTGTACTGTACCTGTGCTGTGCATACATGTCATGGTGTAGTAGTGTGTGTGAGTGAGGAGTAGACTGGCACTGCCACTGCCTGCACTGTACCTGTGCTGTGTATGCATGTCATGGTGTAGTAGTGTGTGTGTGAGGAGATTGCCACTACCACTACCTGCACTGTACCTGTGCTGTTTATACATGTCATGGTGTAGTAGTGTGTGTGTGTGAGGAGGAGACTGTCACTACCACTACCTGCACTGTACCTGTGCTGTTTATACATGTCATGGTGTAGTAGTGTGTGTGAGGAGACTGGCACTGCCACTGCCTGTACTGTACCTGTGCTGTGTATACATGTCATGGTGTAGTAGTGTGTGTGTGTGTGTGTGTGTGTGTGTGTGTGTAAGGAGGAGACTGGCACTGCCACTGCCTGCACTGTACCTGTGCTGTGTATACATGTCATGGTGTTGTAGTGTGTGTGTGAGGAGACTGCCACTACCACTACTTTTTCGAATTTTATGAAAAAGTAAGTAATAATATAGATGAGGGAGCGGCGGTTGACGTGATCTATTTAGACTTTGCCAAGGCATTTGATACAGTTCCGCACAAGAGGTTACTGTACAAATTGAATAAAATAGGACTAGGGGAAAATGTTTGTGTGTGGATTGGAAATTGGCTGAAAGATAGAATGCAAAGAGTGGTAGTAAATGGCAAGTTCTCCAGTTGGATAAACGTGATAAGTGGAGTGCCTCAGGGATCTGTCCTGGGTCCTCTTCTTTTTAATTTGTTTATTAATGACCTCCCAGAGGGCATAGGAAGCCATGTATCAGTGTTTGCCGATGACACAAAATTAAGTAAGGTAATAAAGTCTGAACTCGATGTGTCTTCATTACAAGAGGATTTGGACAAATTGAGTAACTGGGCAGGCAAATGGCAAATGAGATTCAATATAGACAAGTGTAAAGTTATGCATTTTGGGTATAATAATAAAAATGCAACATATAGTTTAAATGGTGTTTCTCTGGGGAAATCTACTAATGAAAAGGATTTAGGAGTAATGGTAGACAATAGACTTAGCAGTAGCATGCAGTGCCAGCTGGCAGCTGCAAGGCCAATAAGATATTGGCATGTATCAAAAGGGGTATTGACTCAAGGGAGGAAGATATAATTATGCCTCTTTACAGGTCCATGGTAAGACCCCACCTAGAATATGCTGTTCAATTCTGGGCGCCCTTTCTGAAGAAGGACATTATGGAACTAGAGAGAGTGCAGAGGAGGGCTACAAAACTAGTAAGGGGAATGGAAAGTTTTAGTTATGAAGAGAGACTAGAAAAGTTAAACTTGTACACACTAGAGAAACGGCGTCTTAGAGGGGATATGATAACACTATATAAATATGTTCAAGGCCCATATAAAGGGCTTTCAAAAGACCTGTTCATTAACAGAACAGTACACAGGACAAGGGGCCACCCGCTTAGACTTGAGGAAAGGAGATTTAATCTACAACAGCGGAAGGGTTTCTTTACAGTAAGGACAATAAAGGTATGGAATGCACTTCCGGAGGAGGTGGTGCTATCAAATACATTAGATGCCTTTAAAAGGGGCCTGGATACTTATTTAAAAGAGCATAACATAGAGGGCTATGCACGTTAGTATTGGGATTAATATTTAGTTAGGGCTTGTTGATCCAGGGAGAAATCTGATTGCCATTTTGAGTCAGATGCCTTCTTTTGGGTCAGAGATGGTAAACAGGAATAGGAAAAGGGTTGAACTGGATGGACGCAAGTCTTTTTTCAACCTAAATTACTATGTAACTATGTAACTACCTGCACTGTACCTGTGCTGTTTATACATGTCATGGTGTAGTAGTGTGTGTGAGGAGACTGGCACTGCCACTGCCTGCACTGTACTTGTGCTGTGTATGCATGTCATGGTGTAGTAGTGTGTGTGAGGAGGAGACTGGCACTTCCACTGCCTGCACAGTACCTGTGCTGTGTATACATGTCATGGTGTAGTAGTGTGTGTTTGTGAGGAGGAGACTGGCACTGCCACTGCCTGCACTGTACCTGTGCTGTGTATACATGTCATGGTGTAGTAGTGTGTGTGTGTGTGTGAGGAGACTGGCACTACCGCTGCCTGCACTGTACCTGTGCTGTGTATACATGTCATGGTGTAGTAGTGTGTGTGTGTGAGGAGGAGACTGGCACTGCCACTGCCTGCACTGTACCTGTGCTGTGTATACATGTCATGGTGTAGTAGTGTGTGTGAGGAGGAGACTGGCACTGCCACTTCCTGCACTGTACCTGTGCTGTGTATACATGTCATGGTGTAGTAGTGTGTGTGAGGAGGAGACTGGCACTGCCACTGCCTGCACTGTACCTGTGCTGTGTATACATGTCATGGTGTAGTAGTGTGTGAGGAGACTGACACTGCCACTGCCTGCACTGTACCTGTGTTGTGTATATATGTCATGGTGTAGTAGTGTGTGTGTGAGGAGACTGGCACTGCCACTTCCTTCACTGTACCTGTGCTGTGTATACATGTCATGGTGTAGTAGTGTTTGTGTGTGAGGAGACTGGCACTGCCACTGCCTGCACTGTACCTGTGCTGTGTATACATGTCATGGTGTAGTTGTATGTGAGGAGTAGACTGGCACTGCCACTGCCTGCACTGTACCTGTGTTGTGTATACATGTCATGGTGTAGTATTGTGTGTGTGTGAGGAGACTGGCACTACCACTGCCTGCACTGTACCTGTGCTGTGTATAGATGTCATGGTGTAGTAGTGTGTGTGTGTGAGGAGACTGGCACTGCCACTGCCTGCACTGTACCTGTGTTGTGTATACATGTCATGGTGTAGTAGTAGTGTGTGTGTGTGTGTGTGTGTGAGGAGGAGGCAGGATGCAGGCCTAGTCATGGTACTGGCAGGATGTAGGCCTCATGATAATACAGGTAGGATGTAGGCCTAGTGATAATACTGGCAGGATGCAGGCCTAGTGATGGTACTAGCAGGATGTAGGCCTCGTGATAATACAGGTAGGATGTAGGCCTAGTGATAATACTGACATGATGCAGGCCTAGTGATGGTACTAGCAGGATGTAGGCCTTGTGATAATACAGGTAGGATGTAGGCCTAGTGATAATACTGGCAGGATGCAGGCCTAGTGATGGTACTAGCAGGATGTAGGCCTCGTGATAATACAGGTAGGATGTAGGCCTAGTGATAATACTGGCAGGATGTAGGCCTAGTGATAATACTGGCAGGATGCAGGCCTAGTCATGGTACTGGCAGGATGTAGGCCTCGTGATAATACAGGTAGGATGTTGGCCTAGTTATAGTACAGGCAGGATAATGACCTAGTGATGGTACTGGCAAGATGTAGGTCTAGTGATAGTACTGGCAGGATACAGGCCTAGTGATGATACTAGCAGAATGCAGACCTAGTGATAGTACTGGCAGGATACAGGCCTAGGGACAGTACTAGCAGCATGCACGCCTAGTGCTGGTAGTGGCAGGATATAGACCTAGTGATAGAACTGGCAGGATGCAGGCCTAGTGAGGGTACTGGCAGGATGCAGGCCTAGTGATAGTACTGTCAGGATACAGTCATAGGGTCAGTACTGGCAGGATGCAGGTCTAGTGATAGAACTAGGGTTGCCACCTTTTCTTCAAAAAAATACAGGCCGTGGCATTCCCTCCATAGACTTAACATTGGACAGAAGCCAATTTTTTACTGGCCTGTCGGTAAAATACCGGCTGGGTGGCAACCCTAGATAGAACTGTCTGAAAGCAGGCCTAGTGATGGTACTGGCAGGATGTAGGCCTAGTGATAGTACTGGCAGGATACAGGTCTAGGGTCAGTACTGTCAGGAAGCATGCCTAGAGTCAGTACTGGCATGATATAGGCCTTGTGATAATACTGGTAGGATGTAAGCCTAGGTATAGTTTTCTCAAACAGCAGGAGTACCAAGGTTAGCCTACCCCTGATTTAGGGTAAGGCTACAATAAGGCTAAGCTGCAGAAGGTCACCAATGTCCTTCCGGCTTTTGAATTAAAACTGCAATAATCCTTATGTCCACCACTGAGATAAGCAGCTATCAATGGTTCTGTTACAGCGAGAATAACATCTTTTTTTAGGAGTGTTCTTCCTGAGCATTTTACAATTTATATAAAGTAAACCATTGTGTAAAACTTTTGGTGACTTGCCATTTTTTACAATGAAGTCATTTTAATAAAAAGCCAAGCAGTGCATATCCTGTTTTATACTGTTAACTTAAATTTATTACCAAGTTTTGGGAGTGTACATATTTACTTTATTCGCTGGTTAACCCCTTAAGGACCGGGAAAATCTGAGTTTGATTTGACTTAAGGACAGGAGCAATTTTTTGACTATGTCTTTGTTCAACCATATTTTCTCTTTAATTCCTTTTGTGCACCCACATAAATTATATACTGTTTTTTTAAGCACAAGTAGGGCTTTCTTTTGATACCACAATTATATGAATACCTCATTGTTTAATTTGATTAAAATAGAAAAAAAAGAGGAAAAAAATTGAAAAAAAACAACATTTTGCTTATATTTTCGTGTCAGGATTTGCATACAATTAGTTTATGACAAAAAAATACCCCTAAATATATTCATTTGCTTCTCCTGAATATAAGAATACCCCATATGCCTAGTATTTCAATCACTTCCTCACATTTACAAGGTAAATATTACAAGATGGATGCCATTATTTCCAACTTGTAATTTCTCAACAATTGGCATGTGAGCATCATAGCTTAGCTGACGGTGCCAGAGCCAAAAATGTCCCACAAAGGTATATGTTTCTGAAAACTACACAACATAAGGTAAATAATCAGGAGAATTTTGGAGTTTTTCATGCAGCTATTTTTCCAGAAAAAAATTTCAAAATTGTGGTAATATTTTGTTTTTTTGCAGTTTTCACACTTACATTTCAATACTACTGTTGATATCAAGCACATGATAGGTGAAGATTTTTAAAAATGCATTGTTTAGTGTTCAGCTCCTTCTTCTGAGTACGGCAATACCCCATATGCATAGGTTTCTCAAGGTTTGGGAGAGCTATGGGGCCCAAATTGGAACATGCGCGTTTCCAGTTTCACACTTTGAATTTTCACAGCTTGCATCACTGGTGCCATGTCTCATTTGGGGCTGTGTAACAGTGCTCCACTCTAAGATTTCCCCCGAAAAGTATATATTTTTGGAAAGTAGACACCCCAGGCTTTCATTTTATGTATGTTTTCAATTTTTTTACGCAGCCATTTTACCACCAATCGCTCGTAAATCTTGACGTAAGTTAAAAAAACAGCGTTTTTCACACTTGCACTTCAATGTTGATGTGAATTTCAAGCACATGATAGGTGAAGATTTTTAAAAATGCATTGTTTAGTGTTCAGCTCCTTCTTCTGAGTACGGCAATACCCCATATGCATAGGTTTCTCAAGGTTTGGGAGAGCTACGGGGCCCAAATTGGAACATGCGCGTTTCCAGTTTCACACTTTGAATTTTCACAGCTTGCATCACTGGTGCCATGTTTCATTTGGGGCTGTGTAACAGTGCTCCACTCTAAGATTTCCCCCCAAAAGTATATATTTTTGGAAAGTAGACACCCCAGGCTCTCATTTTATGTATGTTTTCAATTTTTTTACGCAGCCATTTTACCACCAATCGCTCGTAAATCTTGACGTAAGTTAAAAAAACAGCGTTTTTCACACTTGTACTTCAATGTTGATGTGAATTTCAAGCACATGATAGGTGAAGATTTTTAAAAATGCATTGTTTAGTGTTCAGCTCCTTCTTCTGAGTACGGCAATACCCCATATGCATAGGTTTCTCAAGGTTTGGGAGAGCTACGGGGCCCAAATTGGAACATGCGCGTTTCCAGTTTCACACTTTGAATTTTCACAGCTTGCATCACTGGTGCCATGTCTCATTTGGGGCTGTGTAACAGTGCTCCACTCTAAGATTTCCCCCCAAAAGTATATATTTTTGGAAAGTAGACACCCCAGGCTTTCATTTTATGTATGTTTTCAATTTTTTTATGCAGCCATTTTGCCACCAATCGCTCGTAAATCTTGACGTAAGTTAAAAAAACAGCGTTTTTCACACTTGCACTTCAATGTTGATGTGAATTTCAAGCACATGATAGGTGAAGATTTTTAAAAATGCATTGTTTAGTGTTCAGCTCCTTCTTCTGAGTACGGCAATACCCCATATGCATAGGTTTCTCAAGGTTTGGGAGAGCTACGGGGCCCAAATTGGAACATGCGCGTTTCCAGTTTCACACTTTGAATTTTCACAGCTTGCATCACTGGTGCCATGTTTCATTTGGGGCTGTGTAACAGTGCTCCACTCTAAGATTTCCCCCCAAAAGTATATATTTTTGGAAAGTAGACACCCCTGGCTCTCATTTTATGTATGTTTTCAATTTTTTTACGCAGCCATTTTACCACCAATCGCTCGTAAATCTTGACGTAAGTTAAAAAAACAGCGTTTTTCACACTTGCACTTCAATGTTGATGTGAATTTCAAGCACATGATAGGTGAAGATTTTTAAAAATGCATTGTTTAGTGTTCAGCTCCTTATTCTGAGTACGGCAATACCCCATATGCATAGGTTTCTCAAGGTTTGGGAGAGCTACGGGGCCCAAATTGGAACATGCGCGTTTCCAGTTTCACACTTTGAATTTTCACAGCTTGCATCACTGGTGCCATGTCTCATTTGGGGCTGTGTAACAGTGCTCCACTCTAAGATTTCCCCCCAAAAGTATATATTTTTGGAAAGTAGACACCCCAGGCTTTCATTTTATGTATGTTTTCAATTTTTTTACGCAGCCATTTTACCACCAATCGCTCGTAAATCTTGACGTAAGTTAAAAAAACAGCGTTTTTCACACTTGCACTTCAATGTTGATGTGAATTTCAAGCACATGATAGGTGAAGATTTTTAAAAATGCATTGTTTAGTGTTCAGCTCCTTCTTCTGAGTACGGCAATACCCCATATGCATAGGTTTCTCAAGGTTTGGGGGAGCTACGGAGCCCAATTTTGAACAAATATTGAATTTTCACATCTTGGTTAACTGATGCCATTACTCATTTTGGGCTATGTTCCAGTGCTGCACTTTAGAATTTTCCCCCAAAAGTGTATATTTTTGGAATGTAGACACCCCCAGCTTTCATTTTAGGTGTGTTTTCAAATTTTTTTACGCAGCCATTTTACCACCACTTTCTCATAAACTTGACGTAAGTAAAAAAACAGCGTTTTTCACACTTTGCCTTCAATGTTGATGTGAATTTCAAGCACAGAATAGGTGAAGATTTTATGAACTGAATTGATTAGTGTTCAGCTCCTTCTTCTGAGTACGGCAATACCCCATATGCATAGCTTTCTCATGGTTTGGGGGAGCTACGGGGGCCAAATTGGAACATGCGCGTTTCCAGGTTCACACTTTGAATTTTCACAGCTTGCGTTACTGGTGCCATGCCTCATTTGGGGCTGTGTAACAGTGCTCTTTTTTAAGATTTCCCCCCAAAAGTGTATATTTTTGGAAAGTAGACACCCCAGGCTCTCGTTTTAGGTGTGTTTTCCAATTTTATACACAGCCATTTTACCACCAATCCCTCGTAAACCATGACGTAAGTAAAAAAAAAAAAAAAAACAGCCAGCCAATGAAGACCATATAATAAATACATTTCATTGGCTGGCTGGACTGGTACGTGCGAGACAGCTGGGTTGGAGCAGATATGCTGGTGCTGCAAGGGAGACCTGCAGCTGAGGCTTCTGCCGGCGCTGACTATCTTTCTGAGGCTTTTTCACTAGTCACGGAGGAGGAACTGACTAACCTGTTATCTTCTGCTCCGTCCACTACATGCGCACTTGATCCGCTCCCCTTTCACCTCATCCAACCCCTCTCCCCCATAATAATCCCTATCCTGTTGCAAATCTTTAACTTCTCCTTTGCCACTGCTACCTTTCCTGACGACTGCTATATAAATAAACATATTCATTCATTCACAGTAATGACAGGATACAAGCCTAGTGATAGTACTAGCAGGATAGAGGCCTAATGATAGTAATGACAGGATATAAGCCTAGGGACAGTACTGACAGGAAACAGGCCTAGTGACAGTACTGGATGGATACAGGAGTAGTGATACTACTGGCAGGATACAGACCTAGTGATAATACTGCAAGTATGCAGGCCTAGTGATAGTACTGGCAGGATACAGACCTAGTGATAGTACTGCAAGGATGCAAGCCTAGTGATAGTACTGGTAGGATGGAGGCCTGGTGATAGTACTGTCAGGATGCAGGCCTAGTGATAATACTGGTAGGATGCAGGACTAATGATAGTACTGGCAGAATGTAGGACTTGTGATAGTGCTGGCAGGATGCAGGGCTAGTGATAGTACTGGCAGGAGACAGACCTATTAATCGTTCTGAAATGATGTAGGCTTTGTGATGGTACTGGCAGGATGTAGGTCTGTGATAGTATGTGCAGCACACAGGCCTAGTGATAGCACTGGCAGGAGACAGGCCCAGTGATACTACTGGCAGGATACAGACCTAGTGATAGTACTGTCAGGATGGAGGCCTGGTGATAGTACTGTCAGGATGCAGGCCTAGTGATAATACTGGTAGGGTGCAGAACTAATGATAGTACTGGCAGAATGTAGGACTTGTGATAGTGCTGGCAGGATACAGGTCTAGTGATAGTACTGGCAGGATGGAGGCCTGGTGATAGTACTGTCAGGATGCAGGCCTAGTGATAATACTGGTAGGGTGCAGAACTAATGATAGTACTGGCAGAATGTAGGACTTGTGATAGTGCTGGCAGGATGCAGGGCTAGTGATAGTACTGGCAGGAGACAGACCTATTGATCGTTCTGAAATGATGTAGGCTTTGTGATGGTACTTGCAGGATGTAGGTCTGTGATAGTATGTGCAGCATACAGGCCTAGTGATAGTACTGGCAGGATACAGGCCTAGTGATACTACTGGCAGGATACAGACCTAGTGATAGTACTGTCAGGATGGAGGCCTGGTGATAATACTGGTAGGGTGCAGAACTAATGATAGTACTGGCAGAATGTAGGACTTGTGATAGTGCTGGCAGGATACAGGTCTAGTGATAGTACTGGCAGGATGGAGGCCTGGTGATAGTACTGTCAGGATGCAGGCCTAGTGATAATACTGGTAGGGTGCAGGACTAATGATAGTACTGGCAGAATGTAGGACTTGTGATAGTGCTGGCAGGATGCAGGGCTAGTGATAGTACTGGCAGGAGACAGACCTATTGATCGTTCTGAAATGATGTAGGCTTTGTGATGGTACTGGCAGGATGTAGGTCTGTGATAGTATGTGCAGCATACAGGCCTAGTGATAGTACTGGCAGGATACAGGCCTAGTGATAGCACTGGCAGGAGACAGGCCCAGTGATACTACTGGCAGGATACAGGCCTAGTGACAGTACTGGTAGGATGTAGACCTAGCTATACTAGTGGTAGGATGTGGGCCTAATGATAGAACTGACGGAATGTAGGCCTAGTGATAATACAGGTAGGATGTAAACAAAGGCATAGTACTCGCAGAATGTGGGCCTAGAGTCACTACTGGCAGGATGTAAGCCTAGTGATAGCACTGGCAGGATGCTAGCCTAGGGTCAGTAGTGGTAGAATGTAGGCCTAGTGATAGTACTGGCAGGATGCCTGCCTAGTAATAGAACTGACAGGATGAAAGCCTAGGGTCAGTACTGGAAGGATATAGACATAGTGATAGTACTGGCAGGATGCAAGCCTAGTGATAGTTGTGGCAGGATGTAGTCCTAGTGATAATACTGGTAGGATTCAAGCCTAGTGACAGTACTAGCAGGGTGCAGGTCTAGTGATAGTACTGTCAGGTTGCAAGGCTGGTGATAGTACTTGCAGGATGTTGGCCAAGTGATATTACTGGCAGGATGCAGGCCTAGTGATAGTACTGGCAGGATACAGACCTAGTGATAGTACTGTCAGGATGGAGGCCTGGTGATAATACTGGTAGGGTGCAGAACTAATGATAGTACTGGCAGAATGTAGGACTTGTGATAGTGCTGGCAGGATACAGACCTAGTGATACTACTGGCAGGATACAGACCTAGTGATAGTACTGTCAGGATGGAGGCCTGGTGATAATACTGGTAGGGTGCAGAACTAATGATAGTACTGGCAGAATGTAGGACTTGTGATAGTGCTGGCAGGATACAGGTCTAGTGATAGTACTGGCAGGATGGAGGCCTGGTGATAGTACTGTCAGGATGCAGGCCTAGTGATAATACTGGTAGGGTGCAGGACTAATGATAGTACTGGCAGAATGTAGGACTTGTGATAGTGCTGGCAGGATGCAGGGCTAGTGATAGTACTGGCAGGAGACAGACCTATTGATCGTTCTGAAATGATGTAGGCTTTGTGATGGTACTGGCAGGATGTAGGTCTGTGATAGTATGTGCAGCATACAGGCCTAGTGATAGTACTGGCAGGATACAGGCCTAGTGATACTACTGGCAGGATACAGACCTAGTGATAGTACTGTCAGGATGGAGGCCTGGTGATAATACTGGTAGGGTGCAGAACTAATGATAGTACTGGCAGAATGTAGGACTTGTGATAGTGCTGGCAGGATACAGGTCTAGTGATAGTACTGGCAGGATGGAGGCCTGGTGATAGTACTGTCAGGATGCAGGCCTAGTGATAATACTGGTAGGGTGCAGGACTAATGATAGTACTGGCAGAATGTAGGACTTGTGATAGTGCTGGCAGGATGCAGGGCTAGTGATAGTACTGGCAGGAGACAGACCTATTGATCGTTCTGAATGATGTAGGCTTTGTGATGGTACTGGCAGGATGTAGGTCTGTGATAGTATGTGCAGCATACAGGCCTAGTGATAGTACTGGCAGGATACAGGCCTAGTGATACTACTGGCAGGATACAGACCTAGTGATAGTACTGTCAGGATGGAGGCCTGGTGATAATACTGGTAGGGTGCAGAACTAATGATAGTACTGGCAGAATGTAGGACTTGTGATAGTGCTGGCAGATACAGGTCTAGTGATAGTACTGGCAGGATGGAGGCCTGGTGATAGTACTGTCAGGATGCAGGCCTAGTGATAATACTGGTAGGGTGCAGGACTAATGATAGTACTGGCAGAATGTAGGACTTGTGATAGTGCTGGCAGGATGCAGGGCTAGTGATAGTACTGGCAGGAGACAGACCTATTGATCGTTCTGAAATGATGTAGGCTTGTGATGGTACTGGCAGGATGTAGGTCTGTGATAGTATGTGCAGCATACAGGCCTAGTGATAGTACTGGCAGGATACAGGCCTAGTGATAGCACTGGCAGGAGACAGGCCCAGTGATACTACTGGCAGGATACAGGCCTAGTGACAGTACTGGTAGGATGTAGACCTAGCTATACTAGTGGTAGGATGTGGGCCTAATGATAGAACTGACGGAATGTAGGCCTAGTGATAATACAGGTAGGATGTAAACAAAGGCATAGTACTCGCAGAATGTGGGCCTAGGGTCACTACTGGCAGGATGTAAGCCTAGTGATAGCACTGGCAGGATGCTAGCCTAGGGTCAGTAGTGGTAGAATGTAGGCCTAGTGATAGTACTGGCAGGATGCCTGCCTAGTAATAGAACTGACAGGATGAAAGCCTAGGGTCAGTACTGGAAGGATATAGACATAGTGATAGTACTGGCAGGATGCAAGCCTAGTGATAGTTGTGGCAGGATGTAGTCCTAGTGATAATACTGGTAGGATTCAAGCCTAGTGACAGTACTAGCAGGGTGCAGGTCTAGTGATAGTACTGTCAGGTTGCAAGGCTGGTGATAGTACTTGCAGGATGTTGGCCAAGTGATATTACTGGCAGGATGCAGGCCTAGTGATAGTACTGGCAGGCTGTTGGCCAAGTGATAGTACTGGCAGGATGCAGGCCTATGGTCAGTGTTGTAAGGAAGCAGGTTTTGGTGATAGTACTAGCAGAATACAAGTCTATTGACAGTACTGGTAGGATACACGCCTAGTGATAGTATTGGCAGGATACAAGCGTAGTTATAGTATTGGAAGGATGCAGGCCTATTGATAGTACTGGCAGGATGCAGGCCTAGAGTCAACACGCCTAGTTATAGTATTGGCAGGATGCAGGCCTAGTGATAGTACTGGCTGGATATAAACCTAGTGATTGTATTTTTATGATACAGGCCTAGTGATACTACAGGCTGGATACAGGTGTAATTATAGTACTGGCTGGATACAAGCCTAGTGATAGTACTGGTAGGATACAGGCCTAGTGATAAGACTGGTAGGATACCAGCTTCGTGATAGTACTGGCAGGATACAAGCTTAGTGATAGTACTTACAGTATACAAGAGTAGTGATAGTATTGGAAGGATTCAAGCCTATTGATAGTACTGGCAGGATGCAGGCCTAGGGCCAATACTGTCAGGAAGCAGGCTTAGTGATAGTACTGGCAGGATACACGCCTATTGATTGTACTGGTAGGGTACATGCCTAGTGACAATATTGGCAGGATGCAGTCCTAGTGATAATTCTGGCAGGATGCAGACCTAGTGATAGTTCTGGAAGGATGCAGGCCTAGTGATAGTACTGGCTGGATACAAACCTAGTGATAGTACTGGCAGGATACAAGCCTATTGAGAGTACTGGTAGGATACACTCTTAGTGATAGTACTGGCAGGATACAAGCCTAGTGATTGTACTGGTAGGGTACATGCCTAGTGATAGTATTGTCAGGATGCAGGCCTAGTGATAGTACTGGCAGGATACAAGCCTAGTGATTGTACTGGTAGGGTACATGCCTAGTGACAATATTGGCAGGATGCAGGCATAGTGATAGTACTGGCAGGATGCAGGCCTAGGGCCAATACTGTCAGGAAGCAGGCTTAGTAATAGTACTGGCAGGATACAAGCCTATTGATAGTCCTGGTAGGGTACATGCCTAGTGATAGTATTGTCAGGATGCAGGCCTAGTGATAGTACTGGCTGGATACAAACCAAGTGATAGTACTGGCAGGACACAAGCCTATTGAAAGTACTGGTAGGATACACTCCTAGTGATAGTATTGGCAGGATGCAGGCCTAGTGATAGTACTGGCAGGATACAGGCCTAATAAGAGTACTTACAGGATACAAGCATTGTGATAGTATTGGCAGGATACAGGTCTAGTAATAGTACTGTCAGAATGCCGGCCTAGTGATAGTTCTGGTAGGATGCAAAGCAGACCTAGTGATAGTCCTGGCAGGATACAAGCCTAGTGATAGTACTGGTAGGATACAGGCTTATTGATATTACTGGCAGTATACAAGCATAGTGATAGTATTGGCAGGATACAGACCTAGTGATAGTACTGGCAGGATGTAGACCTAGTGATAGTACTGGGAGTAGTAAGTTTAATAGCACTTCCAGCATGGTACACACATAGGCCTGTATGAATCGGTTCTGTTACTATAGGATATGCCATCTATGGGAGCAGACAGTATTTTTTTTGCAGGACTCCAG
This sequence comes from Rhinophrynus dorsalis, assembly GCA_037306005.1. Lineage (NCBI taxonomy): Eukaryota > Metazoa > Chordata > Amphibia > Anura > Rhinophrynidae > Rhinophrynus > Rhinophrynus dorsalis. Next base: position 553,187,549 of record CM074721.1, read on the forward strand.
TATGACAAGCCCCTCCCTCCGCAGTCTTCTTGCAGAAATCACATAGTAGATTTATGGGCTTCTTATGTGTGGTTTTAATTTCTTGGAATCAAGTCTCTCTTAGACTCTTTTAGTTCAGTTGTTTTCCCCTTTGTAAGTGGTTTAAGCACACTCTACTTGCAGTCTGTAAAAAGAGTCTGCAATTCAACTCTACGCACAACTGATCATAATATATTTCTGTATTCTTGACTCTCTTTGAATTACTCTAGATGTTCAGCTGAACTGAGACGATAAGGTGAACCAAGACTGAGAGATAGTTTGTATAATAATAATAATAATGTCACACGACCAAAGGCAACAGGGAGCGATAGCAGGCCAGAGCCAAGGAACACAGAGATAAAGGACAGGCAAGCTAGGAGTGCACAGAGCGAGTAGGCAGTCAAAGACACAGGTCAGACAACCAGGAACTACACTGAGCGATACTGCAGCCAGAACCAGAAGTAGGTACACTGGGGACTACATGGAGCGAGTAGTGGCCAGAGCCAGAGGTCAGACAAACTGGGGACTACACAGAGCAATATCAGACTTTATCTAAAGCCTCTCCCATGACTTACCTCCACCTGACTTGTCCTGGTTTGAGCGTCTGGTACGGCAATAGTCTAATGCTCTTGGGGGTTTGTTCATTAAGAAGTGAAAAAGAGGGGATAAAGTGTAGATGAATTCTCCAGTGATATCACTTCTCCAGTTTCTATGTTAGTTTATAGAGCTTATGTAATAATACTTCTCAGGTTGGAGAAATCTTAATTTATTGGCTCCATAGCATAACATATTGGAGAAGTCATATGACTGGAGAAGTTATCTCCACTTTATCATCTCTTTATCACAACTTAGTGCATCCCCCCCCAAGTGAGAAAGAACTTAGTGCATAGGTTCCATAGAATAACATAGGAACTGGAGAAGTGATATTACTGGGGAAGTTATCTCCTTTTTATCACACCGAAGTGCGTAACCCCCCTGGATTGAAACCTAAGGTAATGCTGTTCGTGGCTTCATTACTTATAAAGATAGTGCATACAATCTACATAGATGGTATTTAACCCTGGTTAGACTTAACAAAATGCACCCTACTCTCTCTTTCAATCGCTTTAGAGGTTGTCAGGAAAGGGGCAATACGTTAGTTATGTGGTGAAGATGATCAGTGGTTCAGAAATTCTGTCTGATGGTGACACAACTTGGGGAATCCTCATTAGAGAAAGATTTAGGAGTACTGATAGACAATAGTCTTCACAGCAGTGTGCAGAGTCACTCAGCTTCTGCAAGAGCAAATAGAGTACCAGCCTGCATAAAAAGAGGTGTAGATGCAAGGGATGCTAATATTATCCTACCTATGTATAAATCCTTGGTTAGGCCTCATCTAGAATATGGAGTACAATTTTGGGCGCCTGTTCTAAAAACAGACATTACTGAACTGGAAATGGTGCAGAGACGTGCAACAAAACTGATAAAGGTGTTGGAGGATCTGAGTTATAAAGAGAAACTAGCCAAAGTGGGTTTGTTTACATTAGAGAATAGATGTCTAAGGGGTGATATGATTTACAAATACATTCAAGGTCAATACAAAGAACTATTCAATTAATTAATCAATTAATTATTTATGCAAAGAGCTGAGCTAAGAACAAGAGATCATGCATTAAGACTAGAGCGATTTTGACTAAAACAAAGGCAGGGATTCTTTACAGTAAGGGCGGTAAAGCTATGGAATTCTTTGTCTCGGGATGTTGTGCTTGCAGGTAATGCAACTGCATTCAAAAAAGCAATGGATGTCTATCTAGCACACAACAATATTGACAATTATGACAGATGGCTTCAAAGCAGATAGAATATTAATCCGGGGAACCATTTGACTACCAATTGGAGTCAGGAAGGAATAATTCCCCCCAACACACACTTGGGACTAGATTGGAAATGGCTCCAGAGGGCTTTTTTTTGCCTTCCTCTGGAACAACAGGGGTGTTTTTGGCATGGGCTGGACTTGATGGACGCATGTCGTTTTTCAGCCTTATCTACTATGCTACTGAGTTTCATTTTTGAGATAACTAGTGTTGAGCGAGCATGCTCGGCCGATGCTCGGATCGGCTCGAGCATCGCTCTGCTCGGCACATGGCGGTACTCGTACGAGTACCGCATGTGCTCGCCCGCCATGTTCGGGTCTCCTCCCCGCACGTTTTGCGGCTGCTGCGCAGCCAATAAACGTGCAGGGAGGCTCTGACATTGGTGTAATGCCAGCAGCCATGTTGGCTGCTGGCATTACACTGATTGGCTGGCCAGAACCCGTGGTCGGGTGCTGTATAGCACCTGACCAGCGAGTTCGGCTCAGTCTTAGCCAGGGAGAGCTGAGGATAGGAAGGGAAAGTCAGTGTAGGGAGGAAAAAAAGCAAAATTGTGAAAAAAAAGAACCAAAAGTCCTTTTTAGGACTACTGTGTGGGGGGGCAGCAGGTTATTTTGTGTGGGGGGAAAAAAACAAAAACAAAAAAAAAATATATATTCTGTTTAGTGTGCAAAGTTGCAGATTAGAGCACATTCTGTTTAGTGTGCACAGTTGCAGATTAGAGCACATTCTGTTTAGTGTGCAAAGTTGCAGATTAGAGCACATTCTGTTTAGTGTGCAAAGTTGCAGATTAGAGCACATTCTGTTTAGTGTGCAAAGTTGCAGATTAGAGCACATTCTGTTAAGTCTTCAAACTAAAATATCAAAGTCACATATTCCATTCAGTGTGCGTCGCCTCAGTTTAGCAGCACATTCTGTGTACTGTGCAGAGTTGCAGAATAGGAAGAAATACTGTTAAGTCTTCAAACTAAAATATCAAAGTCACATATTCCATTCAGTGTGCTTCGCCGCAGTTTAGCAGCACATTCTGTGTACTGTGCAGAGTTGCAGAATAGGAAGAAATACTGTTAAGTCTTCAAACTAAAATATCAAAGTCACATATTCCATTCAGTGTGCTTCGCCGCAGTGTAGCAGCACATTCTGTGTACTGTGCAGAGTTGCAGAATAGGAAGAAATACTGTTAAGTCTTCAAACTAAAATATCAAAGTCACATATTCCATTCAGTGTGCTTCGTCGCAGTTTAGCAGCACATTCTGTGTACTGTGCAGAGTTGCAGAATAGGAAGAAATACTGTTAAGTCTTCAAACTAAAATATCAAAGTCACATATTCCATTCAGTGTGCTTCGCCGCAGTGTAGCAGCACATTCTGTGTACTGTGCAGAGTTGCAGAATAGGAAGAAATACTGTTAAGTCTTCAAACTAAAATATCAAAGTCACATATTCCATCCAGTGTGCTTCGCCGCAGTTTAGCAGCACATTCTGTGTACTGTGCAGAGTTGCAGAATAGGAAGAAATACTGTTAAGTCTTCAAACTAAAATATCAAAGTCACATATTCCATTCAGTGTGCTTCGCCGCAGTGTAGCAGCACATTCTGTGTACTGTGCAGAGTTGCAGAATAGGAAGAAATACTGTTAAGTCTTCAAACTAAAATATCAAAGTCACATATTCCATTCAGTGTGCGTCACCGCAGTTTAGCAGCCTATTCTGTGTACTCTGCACAGTTGCAGAATAGGAAGAAATACTGTTAAGTTTTCAAACTCAAATATTAAAGTCACATATTCCATTCAGTGTGTGTCACCGCCGTTTAGCAGCCTATTCTGTGTACTCTGCACAGTTGCAGAATAGGAAGAAATACTGTTAAGTTTTCAAACTCAAATATTAAAGTCACATATTCCATTCAGTGTGTGTCACCGCCGTTTAGCAGCCTATTCTGTGTACTCTGCACAGTTGCAGAATAGGAAGAAATACTGTTAAGTTTTCAAACTCAAATATTAAAGTCACATATTCCGTGTAAGATGAAGAAGGCGGGTAAAAAGGGACGGGGAAGTGGACGTGATCCTGATAGTTCAGGGCGCGGGTCAGGACGCGGAGAAACTGTGCCTGGTGCCAGAGCACAAGAAAGAAAGACATCCACCATACCTAGCTTCATGTCATATTATCAGTGTAACCATCCCACTTCTGTGTCTACTGAAACGCTCGCTGCTCACAATTAAAACCGACGCTTTGCATGTGGAAGAGGTGGAAATGGGGGAGGAAGAGCTTACACAAGGTGATAGCCAGAGCACCCTCACTTCGTCTTCTCAGCGACAATTGGAGGAGGCGGAGGAGGAGGAGGAGGAGGAGGAAGACACGGTTGCCTCCGCTACAGAGGGTAGCCATGGAACTTTAGTTCCATCTCTTCAGCGTGGGTGGGCAGAAGAGGAGGAAGAGGATGAGGATATTGAGAGTCATCCTCCTGGTGAGGACAGCGAAATTTTGACTGTTGGTACTCTGGCACACATGGCTGACTTTATGTTAGGCTGCCTTTCCCGTGACCCACGCGTTGTACGCATTTTAGATAACACGGATTACTGGGTGTTCACCCTTCTGGACCCCCGCTACAAAGAGAATTTCTCATCTCTCATTCCTCCGGTGGAGAGGACAAGCAAAATGGTGCAATACCAGAAGGTTCTTGTTGAAAAATTGCTCCAAAATTTTCCATCTGACAATGCTGGCGGCAGAGTACGTGCTACCTTGGCCAACCGAGAAGGGGAGAAAAGGGGAGCACACAGCAGTTCCGAGAAAGGCAGGGCAACACTCTCCAAGGCGTGGGACACCTTCATGACACCCCGCCAGCACCCTCACCCTGATGCGCAGCCTAGTGTCACAAGGAGGGAAAAGTTTTGGAAGATGGTGAAGGAGTACGTAGCAGACCGTGTCAGCGTCCTCAATGATCCCTCTGTGCCTTACAACTACTGGGTGTCCAAGCTGGACACGTGGTATGAACTGGCACTCTACGCCTTGGAGGTGCTGGCCTGCCCTGCCGCCAGCGTTCTGTCTGAGCGGGTATTTAGTGCTGCTGGTGGCATCATAACAGATAAGCGTATCCGCCTTTCCACCGACAATGCTGATAGGTTGACACTTATAAAAATGAACAAGGCCTGGATTTCCCCTGACTTCTCCACTCCACTGGAGGAAAGCCCCGGGGGAACATAAACTCACTTTATATATGTTATTTACAATGATGGGAATACTCTGTATTCCCATTCACCCCTTCCACCCAAAAAACGGGTATATGGTTGACTCTTAATCTTCTCATCCTCCTCCTCCTCTTCCATATGCCCTGTGCTATAATTTTTATATAGGGCCAGCTCACCAGCGGGCCCTGTGATATAATTTTTATATAGGGCCAGCTCACCAGCGGGCCCTGTTTGACAATTTTTATATAGGTCAGCTCACCAGCGGGCCTTCTCATATAATGTTTTATTGGGTCAGCTCTCTAGCGGGCCCTCTCATATAATGTTTTATAGCGTCAGCTCACTAGCGGGCCTTCGCATATAATGTTTTATAGCGTCAGCTCACTAGCGGGCCTTCGCATATAATGTTTTATAGCGTCAGCTCACTAGCGGGCCTTCGCATATAATGTTTAGGATGGTCAGCTCTGCAGCAGACCCTCACCCATAATGTTTTAGATGGTCAGCTCAGCGCACGTTTCCCTCTTAATCATGGCCTCAGTTCAATAAAATCAAGGAAATTTTTGGGAGAATTTGCCTCTGCGCACGTTTCCCTCTTAATCATGGCCTCACTTCAGAAAATCAAGGAAATTTTTGGGATAATTTGCCTCTGCGCACGTTTCCCTCTTAATCATGGCCTCACTTCAGAAAATCAAGGACATTTTTGGGAGAATTTGCCTCTGCGCACGTTTCCCTCTTAATCATGGCCTCACTTCAGAAAATCAAGGACATTTTTGGGATAATTTGCTTCTGCGCACGTTTCCCTCTTAATCATGGCCTCACTTCAGAAAATCAAGGAAATTTTTGGGAGAATTTGCAGATGATATACAAGTAAATATACAGCAAATATTGTTTGGTAACAATTTTTCGCCTAAAGTCGTTTTTATTTTCCTTTTTGTGTGTTTTACGGTCAGTCTGTAAAAATGGCGTACTACGGGCGAAAGATCGTTCCCAGCAGCGATGTTGGAGTCCAAGATGCATCCAGACATCCTCCCTATGCTGTCCCTGAACCATTTCTGTGGTGTTTCCATCCTTTTCTGCCCTTTTCCTATGGACCAGGCACCCTCCCCTCATCAGAGCAGGGGGTGCCTGGTGTACTGCTCGAGTCCTCCCATTGACTTCAATGGGGCTCGGGTGCTCGGCCGAGCACTCGAGCCTCAGGGGGTGCTCGGTCAGAGCACCCGAACACCCGAGCATTGGGGTGCTCGCTCATCACTAGAGATAACAAATATTCACTTAGCTTTGGATTACCGGGTGCTAGTGCTAGGGACCATCCAGATGTACTAGAAGTTTGATTTCTCAGCTGCATCTTCCTCCTAGAAATTTGATTTCATCCTCTTGGAAGAGGCCAGAGCTCCCATCTCTAGGTTGTTATATCCAAAAGGTCTGAAATATATTTGTTATGGAAAAGCTCACCTCCTGGTTTAATGGCTTCCAGGTGAGGTTCCATTTGATTTGGCACCCTTGAATAGTCTTCATGCTTTAGCGACTAACTGTTCCCTTCTTTACATTCTACAGTTTTTGTTCCTTTTACCACGCATCCTTCCCCTTTCTCCTTCTTTTCTCTTCCTCCCCTCCTTTTTATCTCTTCCCCCTCTCTGTTAGAACACCTGAATACTGTTACAGCTTACCTTGACTTCAGCATCATCTGCTGGTGCGAGGCTTCAAGCATGCTGCAGGCCTCTGTTTTATCTGTTTGCTTCCTGTAGTCTCCTCCTACCTACTTCCTCCCTCTGAGCTGCTCCTCCCACTTCCTGTGGAGGGGTTTAAAGGGCAGACTGAGACCTGACTCAGTTCCCTTGTGTTGTTGTTCATAGCAGTTCTGTTACCTTGGGCTCTGTGTATGACCTGGCTAGTCTTCCATCCATTCTAGTGCTGACATGTGGCTCTGTCTGACTATTCTTTTGCCTAACCAATAATAGTGGACATCCAATCTGGTGCAGACTTGTGGCTCTGGCTGACTACCTGAACTGTGTATGACCCGGCTTGTCTGACTACCCTCTCTGGTGCTGACTTGTGGCTCTATCTGACTATTCTTTTGTCTTTTCCCCTGGTGATCAGACACCCAATATAGTGCGGGCCTGGGGCTCTGGTAGACTTGCATAGCTGACTGCAGGCGTGAGTCAGTTTTCACCTGACTTCTACTGACTGCAGACGTGAGTTAGTTTTCACTCCTACTGATCGCTGACATGAGTCAGTATTCGCTCTTACTGACTGCAGGCGTGAGTCAGTATTTGCTCCTACTGACTGCAGGCGTGAGTCAGTATTCACCCTTACTGGCTCCAGGTGTGAGTCAGTGATATTTCCTTCTGACTGCAGGCTGAGTCAGACCTCATTCCTTGTCGGATCAAGATCCTGGGTTCCTGTTCCTGTTTCCAGCTGAGACTTCCAGTGACTAAGGACTAGTCTCCAGCACAGTGGTTTAGCTTTGCAACCTATTATTTCTGATAGCAGGCTTGCTGGCTATTACCCTGTGCTTATTCCTATTGTATATATTATATATATCCTCTTTATGTCATTTGTTAATAAACTGCATTAACTAAACCTTACTGACTCCTGCACTTCTCTGGGTAACTGTGACAAATATATATACAGATCCTTCTATCAGTCAATATTTTATTGATGATCATATTCAGATTTATTATACATTTTAGACGTACGCTTAAGTATTTAGATATTTTGCTGTCTTTCCTCACTCCCTATCCTTTTTTTTCTATCCCCCAAAAACTACTTAATACAAATTTCAAGTTAAAACAGCAAATCAGTTCAGATTTTTATTTGATCCCTATAATGCTCTTTGGAGACCTCTCTAGCATTCAAGGAATTAAAATATAGGAATGTTTGTTATGTTGACGTAAGGATGCCATAAAATTACTTGATATGACATATTTGCTGAACTGCATATAGATATTTTTTTACAAATGTTTTATGTATTGGGGATGCTGGTATCAGTTTTTGAATAATATAAATATGCCTGTACAATTATGTATTGTTGTATATGAAAGTGGATCAAGCCATCACACTAATTTAAAGAATGTTAACTCTACCTATATGTTGTACTACAAGGTCATGCTAGAACTGTCATTGGTAAATTTCACTACAGGACCATTGATGGTCCTAGCACTTCACATATGTTTTGCCCACAGTGCTCCTGATAGACTGCTATTAGTAATAATAGGGTCTGAAACTGATTACGTCAAGACTGGGGAGGTCAGTATCAGACCCCCATTCAGTGAGCGGCACACATTACCAGTTACGTGTACTGGCTCTTCGAATGAGATCAAATCACTCCCCAGGACTGTGGTCATTAAGGGGTAAAAATATATTTTTTTTATGTTGCTGGCATAGTGTGGCATTTTATGTTTATCAGTTTATGGCTGGACTATTATTACCACACTCTGTGCTATGAAGGAATCTAAGAGGCCACACAGTGGAGGCAATAACTACAATACTGTTCAAGGAATTAGCATAAAGTGCCACCAACACAAAGGTTAATTTCTTAAAAAGTAACCTAATCTTTTCTTAGGGTGATCTAACTGTGAGTTCTTTTTAGCTTATACACAGGTTTACATGGACAGAATTCAGATTCAGTTTGAAGCCTCATCCTTCCCATCTAATTACACTCACAACAAGGACTTTTCAACATTCAGAATCTACTCCCCATGTAGATAAGGAATTACAAGCTCTTTTGAAGCTCACTGAATGGACCTTACCCCCAGTACCTAGGACTTTTGAATTCTCCACCAGCCACAAGACCTGTGAGTACATTGTACTGCATCCACGCTCCTCTTACACTGTGGGAGAGAAACTGGAGGTGCTAATCACAGCCAAGGACCAGTTGGGCCGGCCAAAGCTCTACGGTGGTGATTTCTTTCAAGCAAAACTTCACTCTACCAAGCTGAGCGCTGGAGTGAGTGGTTCTGTCACAGACCATAAAAATGGTACCTACACAGCCTCATTTCTACTTGTCTGGCCCGGAGAAACAATGATCTTAGTCAAACTCATCCATTCTAGTGAAGCCATCTCCATTTTACATGAGAAGAGGAATTCACGTCCTGACAAGGTAACAGTAAGGGTGAGCAGGACTGTATTAAGCTAATGTTGGGCTGTGGGCAAAATTCAAATGTAGCCAGACTCGATTTTGTTACTTATCTGGACTTTCAGCACAGTGTGTGGTTAAGTAAACAAATGCAAGTCAGTCGAAGTTTGCCATTCCAACCCTTTGAGTGCACGAAAGTTGAAATGTGTTGGATACCTCTTTAACACTCAAATGGTTAACCCACAGTGTGCATATTGCTTTACAATTCTTTGAAGACCACTCTAGCATGTGAGAAGGTAAATTATCACTACACCTTTTATAACACATTTAACTTCATAGAATGCCTTCATCTAACTTGTGGTGACAAGATTATAACAAAATATCATAATACATAGAAGAAAAGACATACCACAAATATAACTGGGTATAACAATTTTGGGGTGTAGGATGGGGGAGTATAATGAAAACATTGGAGAGAAACTGAAGGTCCCAGAATGCAACAGTGAGATATTTGCATACACGCATGGGACACTGCTATGCTTGCACCAACCAATAGATGGCAGTGCATAGCACAATGCTGCAATGCAAGATTCAACCAATAGATGGCAAGGTTGAGTTCAAAGGACTTGAGATAGGAAAAGTCCATAGCAGATGTATTGCTGGAATGTCCATGCAATCTCACAGTCCTCCTATACCACAGGGGCATGAAAGTTTAACCTCCTGTTTCTTCACAATATCACTTCTCCAAGTCCTATGCTACTGTAAGGAGCCAATGCATAAGGTTTCTCCAACTTGGAAGATGTTAGTGAATAGGCTCCATAGAATAACATAGGAACTGGAGAAGTGATACCACTGGAGAAGTCATCTCCACTTTATCACCTCTTTATCACGCCTTAGTGCATACCTCCAATGTGTTGTAGACCTCTCTAGCATTAAGTGGTTTAAAAATCCCATTAAAAACAAAGATCATTTTTATTTGTTACCTATGGTCCTTGTGTTTTTCTCCGGAACTGAACCACTTTTACTTAGTATATCATCTTCACTGAGTTTTGCCATCCATAGCCACACAATACTGAATTGTCACACTTATCGTAACTGAATGCTAAGTGGTCACACTATGCTGACTTTTCACACGCTCAGTAGACTATATTGTGTGCACCAGATCATCAGGGAGCCTAAGATCCAGAGCATCACAAACAGTCTTGTGTAACAGTTTCCCCATAACAGTTGGGTGACCAATTCCAACAATGTTCCTGAAGCAACTGCTCACATTTCCCTAATAGCAAAGTTCCTTGAGTGAGAGGACACTGATAAGACTGAAGTTGTTTAACCCATTAAGGACTACATGACGTACTATGATCGTCATGGTCCTTAAATACTTAAGGACCGATGACAGTCATAGTATGTCACGTACTTTTTAATTACAGAGTTCCACCGGAGGCCTAAAATTGACCGTTCCAAGACTGGAGCGATCTTTTTCAGGACCCAAAGCGGTGCGCCGATACACGCAACAGGTCACGTGTACCGGCGCATCGGCAAGGATCAATGCGGTCCTTACAGGACGGAAACGTCCCAGGACCCCTGGTCCTTAAAGGGATAGTAATGTTTCATAATAAAAGCAGCTCTAATTAATCATCATAGTATTTGGACTTTGGAGAGTGTTATTTCAATTCTGTCAGAGTTGTAGTTCCAGAGTAATTCAATGACAAAGTGTCCCCCTCCCGCCCCTTTTACTGATGTAACACTTTTCAGCCAGAGCAGAAGGGAGGTGCCCAGGTAGACTGCAGAGAAGGACAATCTTCAATTAAGATAAGGGAAAAACCTGAAAAGCTTGTCAAGGGGGGCAGTGCTTTCATTGTTCTCATAGGAAGAAGATTGTCCCCTGCTGTTATCTGTCTGGTCTATGGACTGCATTCCACATCTGAGAAGAGATGGCTTACACTAGGTAAAAGGGGCGGGAGGGGAAATTTTGCTTGTGAATATCTCTCAAACCATACAGGTTTGAGAGATAAGACTTATATCATTCTTCATGTTTTTTTAATGCCTACAAAATAAAATTAAAAGTTAAAACAAAGTATTACTATCCCTTTAAGGGGTTAAAAGAAATATAATCCCTAATAATAATAACATCACTTACCTCTCGAAGACCAGAAAACATCTGTGTTCAGTATGAATGTTGTATCTTTGGTCAACATCTTGGAAGTACCTATTTTAATTGTTTTTAATTTGAAGAAGATAAACTAATAAACATTTGATTTTTAGGGCATCATTAGTTTAATTTCCTGTATTAGCGACATATGTTTATACAGTATTGAACAGGTCTTTTTCTTTGTGAGTTATTACCCAAGTCTTTTCTATCTCCTTTTTATCTTGAGATAATATGTTAATTAAGACCTGCAGTACGTCTATATTAAGTACTTTTCCTGTCTTGACAAGAGACAAGTTAAATGTGTAAGTGTTGTCTCCCTTGGACAGGTGTTCTTTCATGGCTTCTTTGAAAAAAATGGATCCCGTGAGGTGGTGGAGTGTAATTTTGACCTTCCTGGGCGCAACGTCTGTGAATATTATTACCCAGGAAGTGGTGAGAAGTGGGTGTGTGTTCGTCCAAAGAACCTTCCTTGTGATTCATACCGTGAACATTCATCAGGAGGCAACCGTGATATTCTAAATAATACAGAGAAACAATTCTTCTCAATGTAACTAAAAAAAAAAAAAATCCACATTGTGTTAATTAGCCTCTTAATTTTAACCCTTTGAGTGCCAGAGAGGTACTCAGTGCAATGCGTTGCGTACCCCTCTGGCACTCAAAGAGTTAAAAAAATCAACATATTCATGTCATTTTCCCCCTTAGCCTCTAAATTACAAAACCTATTTCATATTAACCCTCATCTTTCACCTTGAGAGTAGGGTAATTGCCTAGTCTGTTTTAAGGCAAAATAATCTACTTTTTAAGCAAAAGCAAATGTTGCAGCTGATTTTGGGGATGGATTAATATGTTTATTTATATAGTTCTATCAGCGTACACCTCACTTTACAATTTAAGGGTTTAGACAATATGGGGTTACAAGAGCTTTGCAAAATTAAACATTGGCAGTCAGGTCCTAGCTCAAAAGCTTACAATCTAAAATGATAAAGGGAGACATACAGAATATATAATGGTTAAGTGTAGAATACAGTGCTAGAGTTCTGTTGGGGATAGGGAAAACATAATAAAATAAGTAAATTATAAGACCCTTGGATGTATGAAGTCAGTGCCTTGTGGAAATCTTGTTGATGAGGTGTTATTTTAAGCAAGACCTGGCTGATCATAAGTGGAGGGATGGGTTTTAGTGCGAGATAGGAATGTAGATGTAGGCAGCCAGACATTCAAGTGACTGGAGGAGGAGTTGGATAGGCAGCCATTGAAATGATTGGAGGAGGAGGAGGGCAGGAACAAACCTAGGTGACAGTATGATAACTTGTGCTGCAGCGTTATGTATGGATTGATGTGTATGGAGTTATGAATCAGGAAGTCCAGAGAGAAGAAAGTTACAGTAGACCAAGCAGGATAGGATGAGTGCTTATTTAAGAATTTTAGCTGTGGAGAAAGAGAGAGAGAGGTATGGATTTTTGCTATGTTATGCAAGATTTTGTGATTTCATTAATATGAGGAGCGAATGATAGAGCAGCGTCAGTTATCACCCCTATGCACTATGCTTCTGATACCGGATTTATGATACTGACGTTTACTGTCACATAGAAGGCCACTACTGGGACAGATCTAGGTGGGATTAGAATTAGCTCAGTTTATGACATGTTGAGTTTGAGGTGCCTATGAGCCATCCAGTCTGAGAGCTCAGAGGCAACTAGTGACTTCAGATTGAATATCCTTTGAGGCGCAGATAAAGAAAGCTGAGTGTCATCTGCATGGAGGTGATATTGGAGTCTGAATGAGTTAATAAGTTCTCCAAATGTTATTGTGTAAAGAGAGAACAGAAGTGGTCCTAGAGCAGAATCCGGAGGACTGGCAACAGAGAGTTGAATGGGAGAGGACAAAGAGGTGGCAATGGAGACACTGGAGGAACACTTAGTTAAATAAGAAGACAGCCAGTTGAGGGCCAAGTTATGGATGCCTAAAGAGTGAAGAATTTGGAGGATGAGAGCATGACCGTCAGTGTCAAAAAGCAGTGAGATATCAAGCAGGAAAAGCATTGAATAGTGACCTTGTGATTTGGAAATGTGTAGTCCACTCTTGAGAGAGTATTTTCTGTGGTGTGAGCAGTGTGAAAGCCAGAATGAGTTGAGCACTGATGGAGTCCAAATACAGACGTTAGAGAGAAAAAGTGGGCTGCTCAGGAAAAAGACAGATCATCCACATGGCAGTTCAAGTCCCACAGAAGAAGGGAGTGTGGATGTGATGACAGGAAAAAGAAAATCCATGATTCAAAGTCAGGAGCTAAATTTGCCATTGTACTTGTGGAGGTAGGTGGGTGATAGATTATTGCAACCTGTAAAGAGACAGGATTAAATGTGGGATTAAACGTACGTAGAACATGCAATTCAAAGGAGGGGAAGAAGAGTGAGGTAAGGGCAGAAAGTGGTTTGAAGAGAAGCAGCCCCATGTGGACTGCAACAGAGATAATCTGTATATAGATTTAATGGTCCAAAGCAGAGTAGAGTAGGAGACCTACCTGAGCAAGTTCTTCTGTTTTACATTAATTGAGTAGAGGTACCTGACTGCTCTATGATGTACCCCTACCTGGGTAAGTTCTGTTATTACACTCAGTAATTATATAGATACATTAGACTGCTGTATGATGGACTCCTACCTAAGTAAGTCCTTCTGTTACACAAAGTAATTTTATAGATACACCTGACTGCTGTATGTTGGACTCCTTATCAAGGTGCCCGTGATTCCTCTGGTGACATTGCTATGTCCAGTTTATTTCCTGCCTATCTTTTATTGGCTGATGGGTCCTATCTCCGCCCAGTACTAGCCCTTAAATACTCAGCCCTGTCATTTCATGTGCGCCCTTTCATGATGTTCCAGTTGCTAGCTCTTGTTCCTGACTTCCAGTGTGAATCCTGTGTATGACCCGGACTGACTGACTACTCTGCCTGTTTTTGTTCCTCCTCCATGTACCGACTTGGCCTGGCCGATGTTCCTGCTCTATGTACAGACCTGGATTGGCTGACGTTCCTGCTCTGTGTACCGTCCCTGATTGGCTGACGTTCCTGGTCTGTGTACTGACCCAGATTGGCTGGCGTTTCTACTCCGTGTACCGACCCGGCTTGGCTGATGTTCGTGCTCTGTGTACCAACCCGGCTTGGCTGACATTCCTGCTCTGTGTACCTACCCGGTATCGCTGACAGTCCCAGTCTGTGTCCCATCTAGAGGGCTCCCCTCCTGTGCCTGTTTACTATTTGTCTAGACAGTCCTCTTGTTTGGCAGTATTCTGTACCTATCATTTGGGCAGACCCTCTGGCATTGCTACCAGAACCCTACAGTCCTGTGACCCTGATTGGGTTGTCTAGGGTCTCTGTCAGTCTGTCACTTGTCCAGGGCCTTCGATTGTCTCTGTGTTGCCTAGTCTGTCCTGACTACCCTAAGTATAGGGGGTAGTAGTGGCCTTCTACTCCACCACCTCAGTTGTGGCTTGTTCTCTCTTGGCGTCACTCTCTGCGTAGAGAGTCTCCGATGACCAGTACTACTAGGGCCTGCTGGTATCCCTTGGCCTAGTAGTTTCCTATGCTTCACTGTCTCATCCAGGATTTACACAAACTGTTAACCTGACCTGCGTCAGTATTGTATCATTTTGTATCTACTGGACCCGTGTGGGTTACTGTATACTATTGTAACCTGACCTGTGTCAGTATTGTATCATTTTGTATCTACTGGATCCGTGTGGGTTACCATATTTCTTGTTTTATTAATAAAATGTGTTTTACCATAACCTCTCGAGTCTGTGTGTCAAAAAAAACGTTACAGTACGAAAGGGCCATAACCTCATACGGTACAGGTGAAGGTAACGCACAAAATATCCATTGGAGGATGGATTTACATGAGCAGCGTATGGATCAGTTGTCACTGGCCGTACAAACGATATTGGAGCGTACCGCTCATCTTGACAAACAAGTTCAAGCCTCTATGGTGTCCCCCGCTATGACACCGGAAACCCAGTCTCTGACTTTGGGTAACTCGAATAGAGGGTTGACTGTAACCGCTCAGCTACCTTTGAGATACGATGGGGAACCCACCCTGTGTCAGGGGTTTATTAACCAGCTAGAAATTTTTCTGGAATTGACACCACAAGCCTTCTCTAGTGATCGAAGCAAGGTGGGCTTTATGATTTCATTGTTGACTGGCTAACCCTTTGAGGGAATCAGCCAAACCCTGTACCAAAAATTTTAATGAGTTTTTGTGAGCTTTCCGTAGAGTGCTCGAAGTCCCAGGAAGAGCCACCTCTGCTGCTAAAAGGTTGATGGAGATTCAACAGGGGTCCCGTATGGTTGCTGACTATGCTATTGAATTTCATACATTGGCAGCAGAGGTAGGCTGGGCAACGAAGCGCTGGTGGCAGCCTTCTCGCAGGGACTCAATGACCGCATTAAGGATGAGACAGCAGCTCGGGAATTGCCAAACAACTTGGACAAGTTCATTGAGTTTGCTGTACTCATTGATTCCCGCATTAGAGAAAGTAACTCGGCTAAAGACCGCAGGCAGCAGATCAAACATTACGGGCAGGCAAGCCCAGGTTTCCTACCCATGCCTCCCTCACCTCCTATGCTGCCTGAGCGTAAGCAGGAGAGCTGTGAACCGATGCAGTTGGGGTTTACTAAGCTTACTAGGGAGGAACGGGCTTATCGACGCAGACAGGGCCTCTGCTTGTACTGTGGGCAAGCTCGGCATTTGCTGCGAACCTGCCCGTACGTCCGGGAAACGCACGCACCTAGGTTACCTTAGGGGACAGGTCCTAGGTGGTGTTCAGTGGTCCCCAGACTCTGGTAGTCAAAGTGATTTCGTGGGCAGAATTCGCGATGGAAGCACTGGCCCTGATAGATTCTGGTGCGGCCGTTTTTTTCATGGACAATTCATTTGCCTATTGCACAAGATTCCACTGGTGGAAAGGGAATCTCCACTGGCTATCAAAGCCATTGATGGTAGGCCTCTAGTACCCGCACAGATCACCATGGAAACTATACCTATAACTATACTCATTGGGGCCCTCCATACAGAAATGCAATGTTTCCAGATTATTCAGTCTCCTCATCATGCAGTCATCCTGGGGTTTCCATGGTTACATCAACACAACCCTAGGTTTGACTGGAAGACTTGTAAGATAACTGCTTGGTCTGACTTTTGTATTGAACACTGTATTTCACAGCACACTAAGATTATGTGTACCTCTCCCTCCTTGCTCGCTGAGTATCAGCAATTCAGCAATGTTTTCAGTAAGGGAGAGGCTAGCGGTTTGCCACAACATCGAGCCTACGACTGCGCTATCAATCTGCCTCCTGGTGCCATTTCTCCTTGGGGTCATACGTACCCCTTGTCTTGCGAGGAGAATAGGGCCATGGAGGAATATATCATGGATGCTCTAGAAAGGGGCATCATAAGGAAGTCACCCTCGCCCACGGGGGCTGGTTTCTTCTTTGTTAAAAAGAAGAATGGCGAGTTACGACCATGCATTGATTATCGAGGTCTGAATAAATTAATGTCCAAGAATGCTTACCCAATCCCACTCATCATGAAGCTTTTCGACCGACTGAAAGGCTCCTCCATTTTCACCAAGTTGGATTTACGAGCTGCGTATAACCTGATCAGAATTAAAGCCGGTGATGAGTGGAAATCTCCGTTTAATACCCGACCCGCTCTGGACACTATGAGTATCTTGTTATGCCTTTCAGGCTATGTAACGCCCCTGCAGTGTTCCAAGAGTTTATTAATGACATTCTTCATGACATGCTACAGTCCTGTGTAGTGGTGTATCTGGATGACATACTCATACATTCTTCTGACATGTCGCAACATATCAAGGATATGTCCGCAGTATTGCACAAATTACGTGAGAACAAATTATACTGCAAGATTGAGAAGTATGAGTTCCAAAAATCTATGGTTCCGTTTCTGGGCTTCGTAATTTTGAAGAATGGCATTGCTATGGACAAGGATAAGCTTGCAGCAGTCCTGCAATGGCCACGCCCCACGGGGCTTAAAGCTATTCAACGTTTTCTAGGCTTTGTGAATTATTATAGAAAATTTATTCGAGACTTTTCTACAATTGTGAAGCCATTGTCCGATCTTATGCACAAGGGTGCTAATCCCTCCAAATGGTCTGAGGAAGCTGAACAGGCATTTGTGGCGTTGAAAGCTTCATTTTCGGCTGCTCCAGTATTGTCTCACCCAAACCCTTCACTTTCATTTACTTTGGAGGTAGATGCCTCAGAGACTGGGGTAGGGGCAGTACTGTCCCAGTGTCTGTAACTTGGGAGCACCTTGAGACCATGTGGGTTTTTCTCAAAGAAACTGACGGCAGCTCAGAGTCACTATAAGATCGGTGACAGAGAACTCCTGGCAATTATATTAGCCCTCAAAGAATGGCAACACCTGTAGCGGACCCAGAAGAGAGCCTTGAGGCACCCTCACAGATAGAAGAACTGTAGGGAAGACTTTATTGCTAGAAGACACAAAAAAGGAAATTGTGTGAGAGATAGGAGGAGAGCCATAGAGCAGTTTGATTGCAGAAACCAAATTGTGGATAATCTGAGCAAGAAGAGAAAGGTTAACTGTATCAAAGGCGGAGCTAAGCTGGGTCGTATGAGTACAGAGACGATACCATTAAATTTTGCAATATGGAGATCATTAGAGTGCTGTCTCTATGTCCATACTAGAATCCACATTGCAAAGGGTCCAAAAAATTGTTAACCCCTTAATGACCCGTAACGTGCCAGGACCATCATCGGTAGATTTGACTTAAGGACCCATGACGGTCCTGGTATGTCATGCACAGAGGCACGCTGCTATCATTAATTCCCGGCTGAGACTGAGCACTCCGGAACCGGAGCATTCAGTCTCAGCCACTTTCACAAGTGCAGGGTCATGTGATGGCTGCAGCAGCGATCCCATGCACCGGCATTGTGAAAGAATGAATGAGGCAGTGTTCTACACTGCCTCTAGTGTCTCTTCTCAGCCGTGTGTCCCTTGCTATCAAAGTAAGGGACAGAGAAGCAGAGAGGAGACACCTAGTGGATAAATAAAATGCAGCAGCTGGGGGTATTAACCCCTTCACTGCTGTGCTGGAGGCTGGCTAAATGCAGGTCCATTTTTGACTTGCTAAAATTAACTTTTGTTTTTTTTTTTTAAAAAAAGACACAACACTTTTTTTTTTTAACAGAAATTTTATTTAAATAAAAAAAACATGTCAATAATCAAAATAGGAAGTGTGGTTGTTAGGGAACCATGTAGTCTCCATAAAAATTTAACCCATTGTGCACAAATGATCCCAAGAGAAAAAAAAACGTTTTACATTTTTTTACCGTTTTCTTTAATTTTACTAAAATAAATGGTGGGTTATCCATATAAGTATGGTATCAAAAGAATGCCCTATTTGTGTGTAAAAAAATGGTATTTCATTTTCAAGGGTAAAATAAAGCACTTAGAGGGAAAACACTGTTGAACAAAGACATAGTCAAAAAGGTCAGAATTGCTCTGGTCCTTAATTGAAATCCACCTCAGATTTTCCTGGTCCTTAAGGGGTTAAAGTCAAGGAAATTGATTATTTGAGAGAAGACAAGGGGGGAAGCATGCACTAAGGTGTTAAAGTGGAGATGACTTATGTAGTGATATCGCTTCTGCAGTTCTTATGTTATTCTATGGAGCTTATGCACTAAAAACTGGCTCCATAGAAAATCATAGGAATTGGAGAAGTGATATCACTGGAGAAGCCTTTATCACTTCTTTATCATGCTTTAGTGCATAATCCCCAAGGCATTTGCAGAGGTTCGAACTAAGGGGCAGAAGGGAGACAGGTAAATAGTTAAAGAGACAGGAGCGGTTGAGGTTAGCTTCTTGAGTAGGGTTTTGACTTTTGCCTGTCTGAAGGAAGAAGAGACTGTCCCTGTGTAGAGTGTGAGGACTGGTGCAAGTAGGAGGTCATAGGTAGGGATGGGTGAAAATTTTCACCTCAAACTGAAATGGACGAATAATGGCACTTTCCACTTGGCGAATAATTTCCAGCGAAAAATGCAATCCTTCTGCTTTTCTCCCACCTTTTTCGCCCATTGAAATCAATGGGACGAAAAATATTTCTACACCACACAAAAGTTTTCTACAGCCATATAAAAGGGTGTCAGGGTGTCACAGCAGTCATCCTGTGGACAGACATATGAAAGGGTGTCAGGGTATCACAGCAGCCATTCTGTGTACAGACATATAAAAGGGTGTCAGGGTCTCACAGCAGCCATTCTGTGTACAGACATATAAAAGGGTGTCAGGGTGTCACAGCAGCCATTCTGTGTTTGTGCGAGGAGAGAGCAGCATGTTTTTGAGCTAGAGGAGATAGGCGAATAAAGGGGAATTGAAGCTTAGTTTAGCGAGTCATTTAGGTAGGACATTTCTTCTCTGTATTAGGGTATTAGGGGAGGTCTGGGGGCACTCTAGGGGATAAGAAGGGAGGAAGGAGGTTGACCCCAAACACTCCAAAATTCCATGTGACCTACTGGAAAGACATAGGCAGCTAGGGACCTATTTGCTTGCTGATTTTGCTGTTATTGTCTCTGTCTGGGTGGGGGATCTGGGTGGGGAAGCCTGGGGAAAGAAGTTGTTGATTTTGTTTTTCAGTTATAATGTTTTTGAGACTGACTGTGATAAGACAACAGGGTGTATCTGCAGCCAGTAGTGTTGTACCTGCTGCCAGATGTTCTGCCTCTGCTGCCAATGCCACCATTGCTGTTCCCGCAAACACTAGTGTTGTACTTGCTGCCATATTGCACATGCTGCCACCAGTGCTGTACCTGATGCCAGTGCTGAACCTGCTGCCAGTGCTGAATCTGCTGCCAGTGCTGAAATTTTCACCCATCCCTACTGACTGGGAGACACAGCAGACCAAAGGTGCCACAACTAGAAGCAGCAGAAGCACTTTAAAAAGTTCTCAGGGCTCTAGGGCAGAAAAAATAAGTAGTGAAGTTATTTATATGTCAGAGAGTATGCTACTGCCAACAGTTAGTTCAGTCCAAATAACACCTATGGCTCCTGCTGCAGAGGAGTATGACAAACAAAACCAGGACAAATATATTAACAGCAGCACAGATGAAGAGGTTGAGGAGGGATGTGAAGAAGGGTTGCCACCATCTACCCCACTTGAGACCACTGCTATGACCGATAAGTAATGTGTGTAAATAAACTGAGAAGGAGGATAGTGTATGACAATGGTAAAAATACATACACAAATCACACCATGCCAGTCCTCTTCCACCACCACTATAATACATATCTGCCACATTGTAGGTTGTACTTTTTTCATTACTTGACATCATCATGAATATGTGCCAATGTCACTTTAGAAGGAAGTTAGTGTTGTGGGCAAAGGACAAATGTATTCTATATGCTAACACATTTTTCAAGCCATATGTTGCTGTAGGACTCACAACTTTGACTTTCAGCCACTTATTTCTAAACTTCAGCCTTCAGAAGAAGTAATATTACAGACGGAAACATAGTACTTATAGGAAATATAGGTGAAAAATGTGTTAAAATAGGCGAAAAGGAGGACATTTTTGCCTAGGCAGAAAGGCGAAATTTGTCGCGGGAAAAGCAAAAAATCAAGGGGCACATAATAGTAGTGTTGTAGATGTCTCAAAGGGGCTACTTTTTTCTCTTTATCAACAACATGCGTGCCACATATGCAAATGCAAATCATGAAGGATGTGACGCTGAGTAAGTTGGAGGCAACAACAAGGGCCCCAACACCTGCCTCTACAACCACCTCCACCACCACTAGCTATCTTGTGAATACAATTTGAAAGCAAGGATCTAGATCGCACTGAAGAGAAGGGGATGAAGCCTCAAAAATTACTGTCTGGCTAATGGGTGCATGGGTAATATAATATACCACAAAATAAATGATTCCCCAAGAGAGGGGGAAAAAAAGAGTTACCCTTCAAGTGCACTCTTTTAATATCCCTAAATATCACATAAGAGTATTCACTGTATGCAATTAAAAATAAATCTCAATGCGAATAAAAGAAAAATCTTTATTACTTATAATAAATAAAAGAGGGGATCGAGGAGTGAGAATAAATGTTTTTGTAGGATAAAGGCTACAATAAAATTAGCAGAAGGATAATGAAGTTCTGAAAACTATGAGAAACACAGATATGCACTGTACAAGTAATAAATTATATATTTGTTCTCCTTTTTCAGAAAATAGATAGTTGCTATAGAAGTCTAAACATAATGTGGAATAATATCCTATTCTGCAAATGAGTATAGTAAATGTGTCAGCTCTAGATTGATAGTATTCATCTCAGTTGGAGCTGATACATTTATGATACTCATTTGCAGAATAGATACAATCAGCCTGGGCTTACCAAGATGAGCCAGCAGGCACGTGACCACATAGACACCAAGGGGGACTTGAGCACCTGCCCTTTTTCTCCAAAGTGCCCTCGTGCCCTTTTAACAAAAAAAAAGTTGGCTTGCTGCCCGCACTAACCCCCCCACCGCCCAGTCAGGTCTGTGCCTCCTTCAGGACAGACCTGTAGACGCTACTCTCCCTCGTCGGCTCTTTAGTATTACAGAACCCTGGGAGATGACATCATCTCCCAGTGCTCTGCATGAAGAGAAGACTGCGTGGGAGCTCCAGCAGCTACAGGTCTGTGCCAAAGGAGGCACATACAGACCTCTCCAGCCGCTGGACCACCAGTGAAGAGGTAGGAAATGGACACTCGGGGGCAATGTGGAAATGGTGGGGCAATATGGATCTGATGAGGAGCAAGATGGAGATGTTGGCAATGTAGAGATGATGGGGCAATGTATGTGAGGATAAGTTGGAGCTGATGGCAATATGGAGCTGATGGGGGGCAATATGGAGATGAAGGGGGCAATGTGAGGGTAAGTTGGAGCTGCTGGGGCAAAATGGAGCTGATGGGGGCAATATGGAGCTGACAGGGGACAATATATGGGCAATATGGATATGATGGGGGATAATGTGGAGATTAGGAACATTGTGGAGGTGTCCAGTGGAGATGGCCAATGGGGGGGGGGCGCTTCAGATTTCTGTGCCTACAGGCTCCTGAGATGTAAATTCTTTTCTTTTTTTAAATATATATTTTCAATAAATAATTATGAATTATGTCTGTGCACGTCCCTGTGAGCCAGCACACAGAAGAATGAATTCTCAAAGTTTAATGTGTAAATAAAAGCTTCACAATGACAAATATTTTCGGTCCATCATTGAACCTTCACGATGGACCGAAAACATTTGGCATTGCGAAGCTTTTTCTTTACAGTTTAAACTTTGAGAATTCATCCTTCTGTGTGCTGGCTCCTCTTGGTAAGCCCAGGCTGATTGTACCTGTACATTCTTTATAGAATGTGCACCAGATTTCTGGTATATAAATAACTGTTTTTATCTCCCAGTGGGACTTAAAGCACTATCAGCGCACGCTCTCGGAATTAACCAAATCGGCAGCTGAAATAATAGATGTTATTATTACCTAATCAATGATGCTCATGCTTTGAGTGCCACTGCCTGCTTTTGTCCATTTGCAGAACAGGATATTACCGTAAAATCTCGGGTATAATATGCACAATTTTAACCCCCTTCATCTTATGTGAAGTGGGGGGTGCGTATTATACACGAGAGATTTTTTTTGAAGATCTTTTTTTAATGCTGGCGATCCCTTCCCTTCCCCCAGCGCTATCTGCTTTCATAATAAAGCTATAAAGCTTACTGAGGTCTGGAGGCAAACTTCATCTGAATCTGGGTAAATCTTTGTGGGCAGCATGCTTGCATTTGCCGGCCGCCCGCCAACCTCCTTCCATGGATTTCTGGACCTTCCATCTCCAGCCAATAGTAATGTCCTGTGTGCTATTGGCTGGAGGCAGAAGGTCCTGAAAGCCATGGAAGAAAGTAGGCGGCCTGCCAGCAAATGCAAGCATGCTGCCCACAAAGATTTACCCAGATTCAGATGACGTTTGCCTACAGACCTCAGTAAGCTTTATAGCTTTATTATGAAAGCGGAAAGCACCGGGGGAGGGAAGGGATCGCAAGCATTACATTTTTTTTGTAGCAATGGGGAAAACAAGGGTGCGTATTACACATAGGCACTCTTGTTTTCCCCTAAATCTTGGATATAATATACACCTGAGTATTATACAAAGGTGCGTATTATATCTGAGATTTTACGGTATTCCACGCCATCTTTAGGCTTCTGTAGCAACTATCTACTCTCTGAAAAAAGAGAATCAAATATATAATTTATTACTTGCACGATGCATATCTGTGTTTCTCATAGTTTTCAGAGCTTCATTATCTTTCTTCTAATTTTATTGTAGCCGTCATCCTACAAAAACATCTATTCTCATTCCTCGACCCCCTCTTTTATTTATTAGATAAGTAATAAAGATTTTTCTTTTAATTCACATTGACATTTCTCTTCTCCTTGCATACAGTCATTACTCTTAAATGACCTTTAGAGGTATTAAAGGAGTGTACTTGAAGGGTAACTCTTTTGTTCCTCCTCTCTAGGGGAACATTTTCTTTTATGTTGTAAAAACAATCAAGTTACACAGTTCTTCTATAAGCTGCCAACCCATGCTTATTGAGTTCATAGAAAAAAGTACAAAAAAATGCACACAAATAATCTAATAGAATGCTTGTGGGATGGTAGTCTTGTCAAAATACTGGCAGGTGATATGTTGGCATATTATTATTATTGTTGTTGTTGAAAACAGAGGTTTTAAAGAACTGATTTCATGTGTTGCACCCTGCAGTTATATTTCAAGGATGGTTGAGTTGTACAGATGGTTATTGTCATGGGCAAAGGGTTGGAAATATCCTACAGCAAGGTTTTTTTTCAATGTGAAACCTTCTCCCAAGATAGAAACCAGGTGCTGTTTCTGTCACTAACCCTTCTCTGTCCCAAACTGAGTTTGCTCACTATTTTTCTGGACTTGTGTAGCCGTAGGTCTCATCCTGCTAACAATGTTTCAATGATTAAGTTGATGTAGGAGAATGCATGGCATTCCTTGCAAAAGCATAACCACCTGTACCAACATCTTTACCAGCGTCAAATGGATGTACCTATCAGCCTGCTAACAATTTTTTCAAGACTTATGGTGCTGTAAGGCTCAGTCTTTCATCTGTGGGTCTCTCCACGTCATTACTCAGCAGCAGTTGTATTGCAGGAGACACTCTCATTGCCGTACAAAGCATAGGTGGTAAATGGCAAAGGTCTTTCAAGAACTTCATTGGCAGCAACAAAAAAGGCAGATATTTTATTTCTTTTCTATACACAGGAATTTGTGCAGAAAAAAGGCAAACTGTGTTTTTTTTCTGTGAACATTTCTGCAAAAATGTTGAACCTTTTGCCCATCCCTAAAGCATGCTTCAGTTTGAAAAAAAACTGACAGCGACAGTCATGTCTACCTCCATGGATATGTCATCCATGACTGTATTAGAAATATTATCTCTTGAACAAGGGTACAGGGCAAAATTCATAATGGTCATTAGAATTGCCTGCCCATAGTAAGGTAAATGGGGACTATTATTAAGAAGTGTCAGTTCTCCTTTAAATATTCAGTGGCCTTCAATAGTCTTTTTAAGTTATACTTTAGAAAAAAAAAGCACCAAGAAGATAAAATAAACTAAAAAAATAAAATAAAACATTTTCTGTTTAGATTTTGTGTCCATGATGCAAAACTTTTCTCTTATCTTTGAGGTCCCTGATTGATCAAGAAATTCCGTCAAAGCTTAAACCGTTGAATGTCCAGCCTCGAAGTACCACGACTAATGGTAAGATGATTTGGCCTGAATATTCGGAAGTGTTTTTTTTAAGGATCTTAATTTTCTTTACTGTCCACTCATGTTTAACCCCTTTCAGTTCCAGAGAAGTATGCCTTGTTAGTACTCAAAGGGTTAACTGAAATAACCACAGTTATGGGTCTGTTTGCATCTGGTAAATACATATCACTGATCAACATAGATACAGTGTTCATATTAACCCTTTGAGTGCCAGAGGGGTACTCAGCGCATTGCAAAGCAATGCGTTGCATACCCCTCTGGCACTCAAAGAGTTAAGGCAACGTTGATTATGCAGTATGCTTTTTATAACAAAACATTCCTTTGTAAGGGCCATATGTTCAAAGAAGTAGCAAAATAGCTTTTGTCGTTTGTAACAACTTTTCAAAGTACAGTGTCATTGGGATCATTAATATTTTCAGAGAGTGTCTGTAGTGATTGGAAATATGTCATTTGTCCTGACTGAAATTGTTGTATGGAACGACAAAAAGTCTTGCGTAAAAATGTCTTTAAAAATGTCTTAACTAAAGACAAAAATTCTCACATTCAGAACACATTCCCTCCACATATTTCTTAATGTGCAAATTTTGTCTTTTGAAAGACATTTTTTTGTTGTTAGTTACGACAAATTTTCTTTTCCTCTATAAGACACTGGAAAATAGTTTAGCCACGCCCTAGCCACGCCCCTTTGCCAGTAAATTCTGGAGTTGTGTCGTACACAATGGGCATTACTAGTTTTTTGTAGTATACTCTATAGAAAATATGTCGTTCATGCATACAGTGACTTATTTTTGTCTTTCATACGACAATTTTTTTGTCGATATCCCTTTGAACATACGGTCCTGTCTATAACATTGTAGTCTTCATTTACTTTATTTGAAAGTGTCCCCCTCCCATCCATTTTCCATAAGTAACGCTGCCTCTCCATGGCCCAAATACTATGAAGATTAATTGGAGCTGCATTCATTGTGAAATATTACTATGCCTTTAAAGTAATAGCCCTGCCCTCATGCAGGAGGAAACTTTACCCCATTGTCCCACATGAACTAAGAGAAAAGGATTTATTGGTAAGTTTACAGAAGTCCCCTTTTATGTCATACACCTGACTAAAATCTATGTACTATGTTAATTCTGAAAATTCTCCACTTTTTGTTCCTTGTCTCGAGGGGAAGATACTGTGGGAGTCTGTTGATATTTCTGAGAATTCTGCACACATGTGCCTTGTTTTTCACTACTAATAACGTTCAAAGGATATTGCCATAAAATTAGTTCATTTTCCTGTGCATGATGTTTGGGGATTACTTTCCAATGTCATTTATAAGGGCGATGACGTGTCTATATGCAATAAAACAATCACAGTCACTTGCACATACCCATTATATTTAAAGAAATAATGCAATTTTATTCTGAAGATTAATTGGAGCTGCTTTTCTTGTGAAACATTACTTTAAAATGCTCTCTGGAGGCAGAGATTCCTTCCTTGCTCCACTTTACTCCACAAAACAAGCTCAGTTTAAAGGGATAGTAATACTTAAAATTTAAAAAAATGTAAAAAACAAACAAACCCTACAACATATTTTTTTTTACATTTTAAGTATTACTATCCCTTTAAACAAAGAGCAATGATTGAAAAGAGAACCGAGGCAGATAGAAGACCACCGGAACCAGAGAACCCAAAAGACCCACCTGCCTGGAAAGCAAAATAACTTTTTTTCTTCAGTATTCTCTGTGTGTGGTAAGAGAAAAATATTTATTTATATGTAACCAAAATCCCCTTTTTCTATTACAGCCTATGTGGAACACAGGTACCATGGGGATATATCAAGGCTATCCCCCCAGAATTTTAGGGATGGAGAGACAAAGCTCCCCCAAAATTCAACCCAGTTCTAATAGAGAGTAACTGCAACAGATACAATCTGAGGTGTCAATAGACACTTGAATAGCAAACCAACTAACATGAAAAAACACAAGTTACTGGGGGAAATGAGAACAAAGATACCCACACAAGATAGACAGCCTGTTGGACCTTTTATCCAAAAACTGGCTTCAGCAGAAGCTATAACATTCACATACAAAGAAACAAAGGGGTGCTAATAGTGCATTAATGTAATAGACTTGAATCTCCCTGTAAGCACTAAACTACTCTCAAAATATAGATCCTCTAAAAACAGACACCAAGTGTAAATGGAGGATTCAGACTGCCTCCACTTGGTCAATATCACTGAATCCACTGCTCCCCAGATAGAAGGGCATCCCAAGCCCCTTAAAAAGATAAAATACAAAAGGCTGGTGGGGTGCTGACAAGTAATATAAAAAGCAAATAGAAATTTAGTTGATACTTCAGTAACTCATGTTTAGACAATGGCTGTTTTTTCACTCCACAGCCGGCAAATTCACAAGCAAGAAAAGGAACCCATCCTGGTACGGGTACACCGGCTCACTGGAACTCCTCTTAAAATACCCATTAGCATAAAAAACTGCTAAGCGGTCCAAATGTATACAAATACGCACAATATCTTTATTTAAAAATCAGTTGTCAAGCTCAAACATTTGGCTCTACTGATCTAGGCTGAAAGCATTTCTGAGCAACACTTAGCAAAAGGTTAACACTTAGTCAATAACCAATCATCTCAATAACCCTGTGAACATTGGTCAATGACTGAAAGTGTTAACCTTTTGATATGGTGTCACTAAGGGGAGGTCTTTCTTAGTCAAACACAGCAAATTTGAATGTTTGTTCAGATGTTTGAGGGATTCTGATGAAAGAACGTGTTGCTAAGAAACTATTTGAACCTAACTCAGTAGAGCCACATGTTTGAGCTAGATGATTGATTTTTTAAATAAAGATGTTTAACTTTTGTTTATACATTTATACCGCTTAGCAGTTTTTTATACTAACGGGTATTGGAACAGGTGTTTCCGTGAACCGGTGTACCCATATCTGGATGGGTTCATTTTACTGCTTGTGAATATGCTGGCTGTGGAGTGAAGAGACATTTATTGTATAAAAGTGAGTTGTTGAAGTATCAACTACATTTCTGTTTGCTTTTTATATTATTTGTCAGCTCCACATTTTGCCTTTGTATTTTATCATAACATTGACATGGTAGTTTTGAACAAATGTCTAAGGTGTTAGTAAGCAAATCAAGATGCATGTATTCCTGTAGGTTTAGTTTCCATTCAAAAAGACTCATAAAACTGTTAATCAGTTTACTGTGCTGTTATCTTCTATGAGGATCATTTAACCCTTGGAGTGTCAGAGAGGTATTCAACAGGAAATACAGCTAAATTATGTAAGAAATAGTGTCATTATAGCGATACACACACACACCTGTACATACAGTGCACATAAATGTGTGATTGTCCCCACTGAATACAATGGCATGTGACAGCCTGCAGATGGACTTGAGTATCTATCCATTGCTCATTGATGAATGAGTGATGGCCAGACACAATCCAGTCAATGCAAAATAGGGCGCTGGCTACAGCACAAGGACTTCCACTGATTTTGTTGTAGATTGCGCCATTCACAGCTTGATTAATCTGATTCGGTCTCCAAATGGCATTTCAGAGTGTTGTTGTGCTTAGAGATTGCTCTTTTCAGATACTTTGGGTGCATGCAATCCTGGCCTGAAGAATCCAGACCCTTCTGGATTTTACTATCAAGATCAGTGGGTGTCTCACATCTGCAGAAACCAGCATTTTGACCATGCTTCCAATGTGAGCGACTGCCTGGCTGGGAAGGTTGTCTACTTGTTTGGAGATTCCACCCTACGCCAGTGGTGGGAATATCTGGTGGACTTTGTACCTTGTAAGTGAACAGTAACAACTAAATGTATTCATGTGTTTATACCACCTGGGAAATTTCCACTGTTATTAACATTCTCTTAAATTACTTCCATATCATTGGAAGGAGTCTGTTCTTACAGACTTAAAGGGATAGTAATGTTTTATAATAAAGCAGCTCTAATTAATTATCATATTATTTGGACCCTGGAGAGTGTTATTTCAATTCTGTCAGCACTGTAGTTCAAGAGTAATTCAATAATAAAGTATCCCCCTCCCACCCCTTTTGCTGATGTAACACTGCTCAGACAGAGCAGAAGGGAGGTTCCCAGGTAGATTGCAGAGAGAATCTAACCCCCAATCATGTTACTATTGGCATACAATCCTAATGGCTCCTATAAATGTTGTCCTTAAAGCGACAGTAATGTTTCACAAAAACAGCAGCTCCAATTAATCTCTATAGCATTTGAGCCATAGAGTGTTATTTCATTACTGTGAGAGTTGTAATTCAAGAGTAATTGAAGGATAAAGTTTCCCCTCCCACCCGTTTTACCTAGTGTAAGCCATCTCTTCTCAGATATGGAATCTGGTCCATAAACCAGACAGATAACAGCGGTGGACAATCTTCTTCCTATGAGAACAATGAAATCCCTGCCCCCCTTGACAAGTTTTTCAGGTTTTTTCCCTTATCTTAATTGAAGATTGTCCCTCTCTGCAGTCTACCTGGGCACCTCCCTTCTGATCTGGCTGAGCAGTGTTACATCAGTAAAAGGGGTGGGAGGGGGATACTTTGTCATTGAATTACTCTTGAACTACAACTCTGACAGCATTGAAATAACACTCTCCAAAATCCAAATACTATGATGATTAATTAGAGCTGTTTTTATTATGAAACATTACTATCCCTTTAAGGGGGAATTTTTGGCATAAATTTGTATTAAGTAGTTGTAGGGCTTCAAAATCAATCCAAGTGCCTGATTTAGAGCAGATTCGTATTAGCCCCCCCATACACACACACACACAAACACCTACAAACACACACAAACTTATACCTACATACACACACACACACACACACACACACTCATACCTACACACACAAACACACACTCACATGCACATTCATACCTACACATTGACACACACACACACACACACACACACACATACACACATTGTTTTATCTGGGATTTATCTATAACCCCTGCAAACTGAATGAAAGACTTTCTAGTTTCTGGGTTACCCAGAAAATATAAATAGAAAACAAAAAATAAATATAAATATAAATAAATAAATATAAATATAAATAATAAAAAATAAAATATAAAAAATAAATAGAAATATAAATACTTTAAGGGATGAAACAGGTAAAATTTCCTCTTTAAAAGATAATAAATATCTCATGATCATACCCACATACATTACCTTTCTTTGGCCAGATAATCCTAATGAACCCAGTGGATTTTTCTATTGCTCCTTTGTTCAAGAGAAAACATCTTGAATCTGTGCTCTCCTCAAATAGTCCCAGTACGGAAATGAGAAAAAGAACACTTGCACAGTGTGTGGGACCAGCTGTTGAATCCAAGCCAATAAGGACAGACACACACACACAAGGAAGTATACTCATCCTGCTCATCGTAACACTGGTCTCTGGTTGCTCTAGAAATGATCCCAGGAAACATATCTTCCACAATGTGAAATATCACTGTTTATTATAAACAATAATACAAAAATACATCCAGGCTCTGCACATTTCAGAGCTACAAGCTCTATTCTCATGACTGAGAAATGACAAACAGAAAGGAAAGCCATGCTTCTTCCATAGATACCTGAAGTGGACAACCCCACCATCACCAAAATATTACAGGAGATAAAAGGTGTATACCAGCCAGCACAGACGAAGGGCAGAGCAGACCAAACTTAGAAATGTAACATATAATACATACAAAGGAATTCATACAAACAGCATCCATTAATAAAAACATCCAAATAACAGGCTTTATACAAAAATGATTCATACGGTTTGTCCTTCACATAAATAGACACTAACAAGCAAATCAAGTTTTCAATCCAGATGTATCTACCTAATACATACCACAAAAACTCCATGGTCAAGTAGAGATGAAACTGCTATTATTAAAATAATAATATAAGAATAGCAAAATGGTTTACTAAATTAAACAAAAAAATTAGGACGCAGTTTCACTATTATTATTTTTAGGTAGCTGTACCTCCCTGGTCCTAAAAAAGGATGACGTAGGCCTATGCACTCTGCCTGTTTTGGTTTAAAATAACTGTAAGCAACAGAAATGTCTGCTACCATGAATGTGACTGAAGATATTATCTCGCCAACCAAGGCACAATGGAATAATTCACTGGGCTCAATGGGATTTTCTAGTTATAGTAGTGCAGGTTATTAGTCCTCCTTAAATAGGTGATGTCTACGATCATTGTCAAAGGGATAGTAATACTTTGTTTTATCTTTATTTTATTTTGTAGACATTAAAAAAACATGAAGAACAATATGTCTTATCTCTCAAACCTTTATGGTTTGAGAGATATTCACAAACAAAGTTTCCCCTCCTGCCCCTTTTACCTAGTGTAAGCCATCTCTTCTCAGATGTGGAATGCAGTCCATAGACCAGACAGATAACAGCAGGGGACAATCTTCTTCCTATGAGAACAATGAAAGCCCTGCCCCCCTTGACAACTTTTTCAGGTTTTTCCCTTATCTTAATTGAAGGTTGTCCCTCTCTGCAATCTACCTAGGCACCGCCCTTCTGATCTGGCTGAGCAGTGTTACATCAGTAAAAGGGGCGGGAGGGGGATACTTTATCATTGAATTACTCTTGAACTACAACTCTGACAGAATTGAAATAACACTCTCCAAAGTCCAAATATGATGATTAATTAGAGCTGCTTTTATTATGAAACATTACTATCCCTTTAAGAGTTGTGGCAGTAGAAACTTGACAGATATTGAGAGGTTGTGTATTACACTGTGTCACAATTAAATATAGGGTTTTAGGAGTGGGAAAAATCTATAGGTATATGGGATGGGTGCACAATCACCCGTGACTGAGCAATGGCATATAGAGTGATAATAGCAGAAATACACTGAGGACAAATGAGTTAATAACTGTATTAACGTTAAAATTTAGCCCTTCTTAAGTTAAAGTTTTATTCTATTCCATTCACTCCACTTTCTCGGAGGTCAGCTAAGAAATTCACATGGTGGCTCCATCGATGGTTCTAGGGTTAATAGCAACCCTTCCCATCCACACAAAGATGACAATTCCTTCTCCGTTAATCATTTTACTGTGTCCTGAACACTAGTTGTGTTGTATTTGGTGTTTGGTACACAGTAAAATATTTTATATAGAATTTCAGTCTGGACTGGTTAGGGTAGGGATACCAATGCAACTCAAGCTCAGTTGGTTGATCAGTCATATAAAAAGTACAAGACATCAGTGAAAAGGGGTGAAGAGTAATAATTTAACAATGGCTTCATTTTAAAGCGTGTAATGAAAATCAGTCATACTCTTAAATGTTGAAAAATGGTGTTTAAAAAAAGTTGTTTTCAGTAATTACTATTACTTTAAATAATGTGCATGAGAAAAGAGTTAGGCGGGAATACTGATAAGAGATTACAATAGTTAAGTCAAGAAATAATTAGATTCTAAATGAAAGTGAAGCTAACGTCACCTTGAGCTTGCCATTTTTAAAATAATAGGTTTTGCGTTAATTAGCTTTACTTATATGTCAGTTTAGGTATATTATACAGTACAGTCTGGCATAAATATAATTAACTGCTTATTGCTAAGGTGATAAAGAAAAGAAATCAAACACTCAATCACTATATGTATACACTTAAAGGGATAGTAATGTTTCATAATAAAAGCAGCTCCAATTAATCTTCATAGTATTTGGACTTTGGAGAGTGTTATTTCAATTCTGTCAGAGTTGTAGTTCAAGAGTAATTGAATGATAAAGTATCCCCCTCCCGCCCCTTTTACTGATGTAATACTGCTCATCTCAGAGCAGCAGGGTGGAGTCCAAGTGGATTGCAGACAGGGACAATCTTCAGTTACATAAGGGAAAACCTGAAAAACCTCTCAATGTGGGCAGGGCTTTCATTGTTCTCACAGTAAGAAGATTGTCCCTTGCTGTGAGCTTTCAGGTCTGTGGACCAGATTCTACATCTGAGGGGAGGTGGCTTACACTAGGTAAAAGGAGTGGGAGGGAGATACTTTATCATTCAATTACTCTTGTACTACAACTCTGACAGTATTGAAATAACACTCTCTATGGCCCAAATACTATGAAGATTAATTGGAGCTGCTGTTTTTGTGAAACATTACTATACCTTTAAGTAACATTCTACAGTACTCACCCTCCCTATTGCCTTTTCCTGCCAGCTAGATACTAGCATTCCACACTGCTCTTCCACCTACCTGCCTCTTCATGCCATCCTGATACTAACATTGCATGATGCTTTTCCTTCTACCTGCCTCTTCCTACCACTTTCCCTACTCTCCCTCCAGCCACTAACTAACATTCCACACTGCTCTCCCCCTCATTTGCCACTCCCTGCCCATCAGGTCCTAGCATTCCACACTGCTCTGCCTCTCACCAGCCATAAACAATAAATTATAGTTCTACAAGTCTGAAGCAAAACATTATATTTATATCTTTATTGATTTACATGGTTTATATATTCTGTGTGATACAATTTAATTAGCTTTGTGCTCTCTCCATATTTTATCCAAACCTTTAGCACTCAAAAAGATAGATCTCCATGTGACATATCATCCAGGACCTCTACTGGCAACAGACTCAGATCATAACTACTTGGTCCAGTGGAGAGTGCATCAAAAGCCACTGCGCATGCAGAAGACCTGGATAAGAGAACTACACTATATGTCTTCTGAATTGGATGGATTGGGTGGCAGAAAAGATATGGTTATTGTGTTAAACATCTGGGCTCATTTCATTACCTACCCTATTGAAATATATGTACGACGACTGCGGGGTCTTAGAGATGCTGTTGTTCGATTGCTGGAACATAACCCTGAGACAAAGATCCTCATCAAATCGGCCAACACTGGTTACCGTTTTGCTCATGGAAGTGACTGGTTGTCTTTACAGCTTGATACAGTGATGAGGGCCATGTTCTCTGACCTGCCAGTTACCATTCTGGATGTCTGGCAGATGACGTCCTGTCACCGATTGCCAGAAGATCTACATCCACCTAAGATCATTGTCAAGAATGAGGTGGATTTAATGCTCTCGTTCATCTGCCCATCCTGAGGCTATGTTGGTTACAAAGGGGCCTATGGGTGGAATGTATAAAATATAAAGTTTTTGTAAAATTGTCTCAAAGTGAGATAAGGATATTTATAAATGTTTACCTACATTTTTGCTGACTACTAATGTAATGATGCAAGCAAAAGAAAAGAAACGTTCTTTTAGATAATTTTCTTAGAGCGCAACATATTTATATGGCTATTGCCATTGTGATTGTTAGCAACAGTTAAATATACCACTAAGAATGTTTTTATACAACCCCACGATGCTCAAAAGAGAAAGTAGCCTTGAAAGACATTTTTGTTTGTCAAAATTTTATTTTGTTTTCAAAGCAACACATTTTCAAAGAGGTAAAGACATTGTTTTACTAGTTAAAGTGGAACTTTAGTGCTTTATAACTTGGGTAATATTGAAAGGGTTTTAGTCATTTTTATTTAAAACTATAGTTTGACATATTTAGCCTTATAATGTATTAGTTTACGCAGATTTTCTGGTACTTCCCTGAAGGAAGTGACATTTGGAAGGGAGAGTGGAATGTTAGTGTGTGGTAGGAAGTAGCAGTTGGGAGTATTGGACACACCAGGTTGTTTCAGCCAGTACTGCCTTAATTTCATAAACTAAAAATAAGTTAAGCTAAATATCTCCTAAATAATAATTTTAAACAAAGAATGATTAGCATAAATATGAAAATCACTCAAATCATTATAAAGTGGAACTAACACATGAACGTCTTAAAAGCGTCTGTGGTCAAAGTTAACCCTTTGTATGTCTGAGAGGTGCTCAATACATTGAAGAGCACATCTCTGGCCATCAAAGGGTTAACATCAAAGCGAATCATATGTTATATGTCGGTGTTATTAACTCCCAAGAAAATTATCTCCAAAGAAGAGAATCTCTCAGGAAAACCAGAAGTAGCAATGGGAGAAGTATAATTTGCTCAAATTTCCATTGAAGTAAATGGGAATTTTAACCCCTTGAATATTACAGAGCTCTGCAATGTAAATTCATTTGATTGTGGTCATATATAGGATTCAAGGGAATAAAATCTCAATTGAAATCCAAGGGAATTGTCATTTTTCCCCCTATGATGTAGAGCAGTGGTCCTCAAAGGATTTTTCTGGTGGCTGCCAGTTCAGCTACAGTCATGGTCTGCTGACCACATTAGAAAAATTGGACACGTAAAGGATACAAAGTGATGGTTCACTTTTAAAAGGTTGCACTCAAAAGAGTGTGCAACCAGATGATACCTTAACTATGTCGCCATGATAAAAATGGTGACATGAGAATCTCACACTATATGACAGCACGAGATTCTCATGGTGCATAATGAATGTACCTTTAAGCAGTCATCCCCTCCAGAATAATTAAAGTGCTGGTAGCCAGGAGAGGAGCTAACTTGACACGGAGGATTTGAACAGCATTGCAGTGCTTCTCGGTTTCACTTTACTCTGCTCAGCTCTACATTCAATTGAGCATTGTACTATGTGTTCTCCCAGTTGCTGGGAGTGGATCTTCCATCATTCTCTTCATCTCCCAGCCACAGTTGGCTGATGCACAATTAATGCAGAGATAAGAGGAGGAAAGTGAAACTGAAAAGCACTGCACTGCTGTTCCATGTCAAGTTAGCTCCGCTCCCGGCACTTCAATTATTCTGGAGGGGATGACCGCTTAAAGGTACATTCAGTATGCGCCATGAGAATCTTGTGCTGTCGTGGAGTGTGAGATTCTCATGTTGCCATTTTGTATAATGGCAACATAGTTAAGGTGTCATCCGGTAACACGCTCTTTTGCATGCAACCTTTTAAAAGGATACCCAAACTGGTTAAGGCATACAGAAATGTAATATAAATATGTGCAATAACAGTAAATCTTTATCATATTAGAATTTAAACATGCATAACCCCTCATCCCTTCCACTAGCCAGACTCCCCCTTCCCCAGCCTTGATACCCTTGTACAAATATAATTGCCCTTCTCAGGATATAACCCTCCCAGCCCAAAAGGAATCCTGACCAAAATATAATCCTTGTTTTCCAACCACAACCCATCTGTCCAGTAATCATCAGGACTTTTCACGAAAAAACAAAACTTCCCTCCGAATACATAAAATGTTCTCCTTTACACAACTGCCAATGAATTTTCCGTGACAACTTTGCCATATTTCGACTATGTTTTCTATGACTGCAAGATTTCCTGCCACAAGTAGAAGTAGATAAATAAATAGCTGACATAAAAGTTAGGAGTCTTACAACAACATGTGTCTTGAAAATATTAACTTCCTGCATTGGCACAACCAACCTTGAAAAATAAGTGTAGCTTGGGAAATTCTAGCAGGATGCAACAAATTACATCAGTTCTTTAAAGCCTCTGTTTTAAACAAAAGTAAAAGGAAGCATGTCAAACACCAACAAGTTTATTATTCCATAGGCATTCTTTTGCATTTTTTTGTGCACGTTTTGACTTCTTTCTAAGAACGTAGTAAGTGTGGGATGGTAGTACATAGAATAACTGTTTGACTGTATTGTATGGAATGGCAGTACATAGTAGAAAAACTCTGAAATTTAATTGCTTTAATAACATGACTTGTGTAGGTGGTGTGGGTGCTGGCAGCATGTTTAGGCACTATATGGCTCTGGTCATCTTCAAAAACAAACTCAGTCATACACCTGTGCAGCAGGGGCAGAAAATCTTGCCACACTATCTGACACACCAACAACACTTCTATTATGTACTCCAGAGCCCCGCTACATCTCGGACCATCAGAACAACTGGTTGGACCTGCTACATTGGACGGATTTAGCTCATAACAGTGCAGTCTTGGCTTCTACCCGGCTCTCCCCCTTCATAGTGAATTACGTTTATGAACCCTCCATGATTCCAGATCCTTTCACTCCCCAGGGGATCCCGGCACTGAAGGATCATCTCCAGCAGATCCGTTCCACATGGGTGCAGGTCCAAGAGGCACTGCAATGTTCACAATAATCCCAGGAGCTCCAGTCCAATCTAAACGCTTACCCGCACCCTCCAACCAGGTCGGGGAGAGGGTCTGGTTGTCCTCTAGAAATCCCCACCTCCAAGTGCCCTCCCAGAGACTGGCTCCCCGTTATGTTGGGCATTTCTGTATCCTCCATTGTGTGAACTCTGTGGCCTATGCCCTAGACCTTCTCCCCAATATGAGTATATACAATGTGTTCCATGTCTCTCTGCTGAAACCCCTGGTTTGTAA
Source organism: Rhinophrynus dorsalis (assembly GCA_037306005.1). Lineage (NCBI taxonomy): Eukaryota > Metazoa > Chordata > Amphibia > Anura > Rhinophrynidae > Rhinophrynus > Rhinophrynus dorsalis. The sequence goes on from CM074721.1 coordinate 553,224,988, forward strand.
TAATTTTACTATGGTGCTCCTCGACCCCATTCAGTTGTCAGTTGCCAACCATGAGGAGTTGAGATCTGCTCCATAGTCAGCACTTGTATGTTCTGTATTCCTGACCCCGGCTTGTCTGAGTACTCGTCTTGATTCCTGACCCCGGCTTGTCATTTTGGTTTATGCTCCTGGATCACAATTTTGCTTTGTTTGCTTTGGTTATTTTAATAAAGGTGTTTCGCACTTCACATTTTTTGTTTCTGTCTGATTCCTGGTCCTTAGGGAGACAAAAAGAGTTGTGAGGAGCACATATCAAGCACGAACAAGATTAAGTGTCTTGTTCTAAGGCATGGTAGCCTCTGAATGGTGCTACAACTCACGTTTTTCACTCCCATGTGCTATTGCAGAGAGGAAATCTCCATGTCCACATCAGACTGGTCCCGCCCACAGACAGTCCAGCTCCGAAATGTCAGGCAAAACCACAGACATACGTTTCGGCCTATGTGAGCCTCGTCAGTGTGGTGCAGCCGAATCCCTCTAGGCACATGGAAGCAAGGGCCCATGCCTGGGATGCCCTTAAACTTAGGGAGACAAAAAGAGTTGTGAGGAGCACACATCAAGCACGAACAAGATTAAGTGTCTCTCTAAGTATAAGGGTATCCCAGGCATGGGCCCTTGCTTCCATGTGCCTAGAGGGATTCAGCTGCACCACACCGACGAGGCCCACATAGGCCGAAACGTACGTCTGTGGTTATGCTGTTTCTCTCGTGAGGAGAGGATTTGCCTGACATTTCGGAGCTGGACTGTCTGTGGGCGGGACCAGTCTGATATGGACATGGAGATTTCCTCTCTGCAATGGCACATGGGAGTGAAAAACATGAGTTGTAGCACCATTGAGAGGTTACCATGCCTTAGAACAAGACACTTTACCTTGTTCGTGCTCGATGGGTGCTCCTCACAAGTCTTTGTGATTCCTGGTCCTTAACATCACCTCTGCCTACATTCTCCCAGTCAGCCACACAGAATGTTGGGGTATTTGGGGAAATTCTCCTTTGCTCACTTCTCACACACCCACACTCCCCTGACACAGAGATAACATAGATCACAGCTGCCAGTGTATACTCGGTCACAGAAAATGTGAGGTTATTTGGGCTAAATCCTCTTTGATCCCTTCTGACACCTCCCGGACTATCATAGGGCAGAATAACAGCCAAATCAGGGAGAAACTTGGAACATAACTCCCTTGTTCTTCCCAGTCAGTAACACAGAATTTTGGGGTATTTGGGGTCAAACTCCTTCTTCCTTCCTGTCCCCCAGACTATCCTAATACAGAGAACATATTCCTGCCTACAAGATTACCCTAAACTAAGCTTCAACTCATTCTTTATTCTTCTTCACTAGCTCAAAAATATGCTGCTCTCTTCCTCTCACAAGAATGGCATTCTATGAGAACCTGGCACCCTTTTATATGCCTACGGAAGAAGAAGAGAGACTTGCCATGTGGTGGGAAGAAATTCTGTCTTTCCATTGATTTCAATGAAATGAGCTAGGCAAAAAAATAGCAAAAAAAACCTGCACTTTTCGCTAAATATTTCCTACTTGGCAAAAAGTGCAATTTTTCTCTGTTGAGACAAAATATTTCACCCTCATAACATGCCCTACACTAGCTGGTTCATGTCTATGTTGCAATTATGGTAAAATTCATTAGCCATGCTCCTCAGTTTTTTTCTACAGTAAATATATCAGTGGGAGAATCTCACAAATTCCTGCCACTACATGACTAATCATCATGACAGACACCAGAATTAGTTGCCATTGCCCAGGTGCCAAAAATGCTCCCTCCAAAGCCTTCTAGTATTGTAATGGCCTTATTCTACTTGTACAAATAGTCTAGCATGTACAATGTGGAATTCTACCTGTTGGGGACCTCCATTTTCAGTTGACGACACAAGTTGTTACTCTCTTGTATGGAATATAACAAGGCACTCCATATTTAGGCAAGGCCCTAGCCTCCTCCAATCCATGAACATGTATTTAGTATAATACAGTTAAAAGACAGTGATAACACCTTACCTCTACTGTGAACAAAATTAATGTGAGGGAAATAAGGGAGGCATTAATACATTCCCTAATTCATCTACCACCTGATTACGGAGCTACCAACTAAGAGAAGCCTCCCAAAATACATGCACAAAATATAAAATATATATGTTCATGGTGAGCTCAATATAACATTTATTAATACTGTTTAAATAGTTCTGGCCATGTTCGTTCTCACTCTGAGCTTCATCTGTATCTGAAGAAGATGAAGATGCTGGAGGGATATATTCTGGATCAAATTCATCATCATCAGTAATTAGGTCATCCTCAGCATCACCCATTCTCTTCTTCCCAACTACTTTTTTATTCCTCTGGAGTTTTTGCAGTATCAAACAATTTCTTTTTACTTTTCCTCTTACAGTGATATTTAGAACATGACTTTCAGGACAGGTGTTGTACTTGGGACTGTCAAATGCAGTAGTTGGTTGAACTGCTACATTTTCTTCCATTATGCTAGCAACACTAAAACGTGACTCGTTGCCATTTTGAATGAATGAATATGTTTATTTATATAGCGCCACAAGTGTGTGCAGTGCTTTACAATTTCAGGGTTTAAACAATGCAGGGTTACAGGTGTTTTGTGGAGTGAAACATTGGGTGTGAGGTCCCTGCCCAAAAGCTTACAATCTAAAGTAGTAATGGGAGACAAACAGAGTACCTAAGGGTCAAGTGCTGAATACAGTGCTAGTTCTGATGATAATAGAGGACATCAGTAAAGTAAATAATTTATAAGAGCGTTCATTTGTACAATATCAGTGCCTTCTAGCATGTTGAGATTTTATCCATGAGGTGCACTTTCAAGTGAGATTTGAAGATTATCAGAGAGGTGCAGTGGCACAGGTTTGATGGTAGAGCATTCCATAGATACAGAGCAATAAGAGAAAAAGGTATGATACGTGACAGGGCTGTAGAGACAAAAGGAGCTGAGAGAAGACAGTCATTGGCTGAACGTAAGTGGCGGGATGGGGTATAACGGGAGATCAGAGTGGAAATGTAAGAAGGAGTAGAGGAGAGAAGTGTCTTGAAAGAAAGAAGTAAGATTTTGTAAGATATCCGGAGTTTGACAGGCAGCCATTGGAGAGTTTTGATGAGGAGTGGGGCAGGGACAAACCTAGGTGACAGAAGAGTAATTCGTGCTGCAGCATTCTGTATAGATTGAAGTGGTTGGAGATGGGAAACAGGAATGCCAAACAGAAGAATGTTGCAATAGTCCATGCGGGAGAGGATGATTGCATATAAAAGAATTTTAGCTGGGGAAGAACAGAGGAAGGGACGGATTTTTGCAATGTTACGCAAAAGAAAGCGACAGGATTTAGCAATGGCATTAATATGAGAGGAAAATGAGAGAGAGTTGTCAATTATCACCCCTAGACACTGTGCTTCTGAGACTGGATTTCTGGTAGTGCCATTTACAGTCACCTGGAAGGGAGCTACAGGGCCAGGCCTAGGTGGGATGAGGAGCAACTTCAGTGTTCTTACATTATTTGTTTATATTACATGTGGTAGTAATGGAACTTTTTATGGGATTTTGACAAACAAGACAACCTTTTGAGGAAGAGAAGGATCACCATCATTTATTGCACACACTGCATCAACCATGGCTGCAGTCAGTTTAAGAACTATCATTTTACTAACACATCCTTGCACAGCTCCTACTCCTTTCTTCATACCCCTGCCCATGGTACATTTGTTGGACACTATTAAATTAGTGATGTACACAACAGAACTGATTGTGTGTGATGTCTTGCCCTTTACAAAATACTCTTCTAGTATCAATCTTCCTCAGTCACATCTTCTGTCAGGATCCCTTTGTCACCTAACAGCCAAACTATTTTTACCTTTTTGAATAATTTTTTTAACTGTTCCATCACGTCAACAAAATAAATAAATAAATAAACACACTCCATTCAGGAAGCTGGGAGAAACTTGGATAAAAGCTGCCTCTGTCTTCCCAGTCAGACACACAAAATGATGGGGTATTTTGGGTAAATCTTCTTTGTATCCTCCACACAACCCCAGACTTCCATAACACAGAGAACAACCAGCTGAAAGGAATTTGGATCACAGCTGCCTGTGTCCTCTCAGTCACACCAACTTTTTGGGTGCTTGGGGTAAATCAACACAGAGATAACAGCCAGATTAGGAAGGATCTTAGATCACAGCTTCCCGTGTCTTCTCACTAACACAACATTTGGGTGTATTTGAGGTAAATTACACCCATTACACAGAGACAACAACCACATCAGGAAGGAATTTGGATCACAGCTGTCTGTCACAGTCGACCAAGATTTTGAATCTCCTTTCTCCTTTCACACTTCCCAACAGTCCCCCAGACTCCACCAACACAGAGAAAAAAAATCCTGCCTGCCAGATTCCCAAAACTACACTCCTACTTTTTTATTTGTCTATCATAACTAGCTCAAAATTGTGCTGCTTTCTCTCTTTTGCTAACATACACAGAAATTATATGCTGCAGGAACCTAACACCCATTTTATACTATCCCTGTAGGAAAAGAAGAGAAATGTGCCCCATGATGGATAAATTTAGGCTTACCATTGATTTCTGTCCAATGAAATAGGTGTGAAAAATGGAAATCGGTACTTTTCACAAAAACAATTCCTGCTTGGTAAAAGGTGACATTTTTCACCCTTCTCTACAAAGAATGATGATGTGTCATATTCTAGTGTGGCTGGCATAGCAGAGGAGGCCTTATCATTGAGACCAATGGCTGTGACAGACAGTGAGAGTAATACAATGCTGCAAAACAGTGGTCAATATTCTATAAATCAACCTAAGAGGAAAAGTAAAAATAAATTGTTTGAGACTTCAAAAAAAACCTAGACAAATGAGAAAGTAGTGGGGAAAAAGCAATAACTTATGATGATGATGATGATGATATTGATTTAAACTAACATCCCATCTTCTGATGTAGCTGAATCTGAAAGAAAAAGCCTTGAAAACATTGCTAGCTTGCTTATGCAGTAAGTTAAATCTTGGAAAAAAATGTATACGAAAAGTTTATACGAAAAGGGTTTTTTTTTTCTTTTTTTCAGGATTACAGAAATAAAAGCTTGAAACAAGTTGTTTTCAGGCCTATGGCCAGGTAAGACACACCAAGAACATTTTATGTCTCCCACCGGTAACAATATGGTGTTTGCTAATTTAGGTCCTGCAGCTGCTGAGTCATCTGCACATCAAATGTCACATCACATCAAGGGAGAAGTTGTCCAATCACCCTAATCCTTGCACTTCACCTCCATTAAATCATGGATGCAGGGAGGGACTGTACAGTTATCAATAACTGCACTATACATACTGTGTGAAAGCATTGTGAAGAGGGGTAAAGCCTGGGAGCACACAGACTTGGAACTTATAATTGCATGTTGACTATCCCTCAATAAATCTGCTTGTGTCAGTCACTGTACCTCTTGTCTGTCCTGCTACAAAAAAAATGGTGCTGGGGGTAATGTAACATAGTGTCATAGCAACATAGTAATTTAGGTAGAAAAAAGACTTGCGTCCATCTAGTTCAACCTTTTCCTATTCCTGTTTACCATCGTTGATCCAAAAGAAGGCAAAAAAAAACCCTCAATTAGCAATTTAAAATTCTGCCTTGAATGGGGGGGGGGAATTCCTTCTTGATTCCAAATGGCAATCAGATTTCTCCCTGGATCAACAAGCCCCAACTAAATATTCATCCCAATACTAACGTACATAGCCCTCTATGTTATGCTCTTTTAAATAAGTATCCAGGCCCCTTTTAAAGGCATCTAATGTTTTCGATAGCACCACCTCCTCAGGCAGTGAATTCCATACCTTTATTGTCCTTACTGTAAAGAAACTCTTCCGCTGTTGTAGATTAAATCTCCTTTCCTCAAGTCTAAGCGGGTGGCCCCTTGTCCTGTGTACTGTTCTGTTAATGAACAGGTCTTTGGAGAGCCCTTTGTATGGGCCCTGAACATATTTATATAGTGTTATCATATCCCCTCTAAGACACCGTTTCTCTAGTGTGGACTACTTACCCTTCCAATTGGTTATTAGCAATCAATACAAATAATTGACCCTTCCCGAAATTATTCTGGTATATTCTGCAATGTGGAAAGTCTGAAGATGTTCCCCTATCCTGTGCATTCTATTGGTCTCCACCACTGTTGTGGTGATATATGATCATTACAACACACTGTGCAATGTGTGGAGATCTTTACATCTACAGATTCACTATCTGCTGGTGGTACTGGTGGTGAATTTGTCATTGGGAGGGCTGCAGAGTAGGATTCCGGGGCCAATGGGGAGACAAATGGGATATTAGTAGTATTTTGCCCCTAGACTCTAGCACTAGATGATGATGATAACATAGGTGTCATTGTTGCCTCATGCTTTTTTGTGGAATTGTTTGTACCATGTTCATATTGTAATTGGTGATGGACAGGGGAACAATGATAGTATCACCTGTTTTTGTTTTGGGGAACAATTGCAGTTTTTCCTCAAACACCTCAGGAACAACCTATCTAAAAATATTTCCATATCCATGATTTCAAGGGGGAGGTAGAGAAAGATCTTCTTGATTGCATTCCTTCTCCCCAGATCCATTGTAAGTGATTTGTGCTGCTGCTGCTGCCTCACTATTATCACTAGCAGCAAGTGGAATGTCCACCTATAGTATATCACTGCATGAGCTTCCTCTACCAGCACCACCATCACAGTATGTGCTGAGGATTATGACCCCACTACTACCAATACCCAGCATGGTAGACACACCAGCCTGACTGTGCTGTAACATATCTCTCTCACACTCCTTTTTGTCTGAGCTAGGAAAGCTTTCAACATCATGTCTTCCTCCACCTTCTACCATATTCTTACTCAATTATTGCTTCTCTCAAAATCAAATCTTTCTCATCACCAGCAGCAGCACCACCACAATATTTGTCCTTCTTTTTTGCTTGTGATGATGATGGGGTTGACATAGCTATAGGTCGTGCACTTGGCATCACACCCACAGACAGAGCAGCAAGCTCAGGATTAGTCAGGTGTAATTCGTTAACTTTCAGAAGACCTTGGGATGTGGTGATAGTAGTGGTGTGCTCCACTGGTGGGCCCTGAGTCACAGGAGATGAGATAAGGATGGTGGCAGGCACAAAAATGTATTGTGCTGGTAGTGGTGGGTTCTGAGTCACAGGGGATGTGGTGGGGAGGTGGCATTAGTATATGCTGGTGGGCACTGGCATCTTTCAATCACAGCAGAGGATGTAGTGGATGTAGCGACAGTATCTTCTCTTGGGCTCTGTCATAGCCGAGTCACAGGTTATGTGGTGGAGAGATGGCAGCGCTACATGCAGCTGTTGAGTTCTGTTATCACTGAGTCACAGTGAATGTGTTGTGTTGGGGTGGTGCCTTTTGAGGATTCCTCCAAAATCAGTAGCAGTCCTCCAACTCACTTTTTTTTTCCATACACACATATACAAACACACACATGCACACTCACTCACTATCGCTTTTTTTTTTAAACATATTTTTATTAATAGTATGAATCAAAATCATACAGATATGACAAAGTACGCACAACCTGGACACAGTAAGGCATGTAGAATACGTACGCAAAATAGTAATAGCACATGGATCATAAGCAAGCGGTTCAATCCATCCCATAACTTTTTTAACCCCGTTTTACAAAATTCCCTCCCTAACCCAACTCCCCAACCTCCCCATCTCGCTCTCTCTCGCCCCCCCACCCCACACTGACCAGTTGAGCATCCAATTTGACTCATGTAGGACAAATTGCAAATCATCCCAACCACCCGTTAATGTAATTCTGTTGGCTCACCTCTCGAACAGCGGAAGCTCTTCGGACTCCTAGATATCCAGCAATTCACAGAATTTATCCCATTACAAACTAGTATACATACACAGGGGTACTCCCCAAAAGTTTGACTCACTGTCACTTTAGTGTAGCAGGCAAATAGGTGTAGTGGTGACTACACAACTACTCCAAACTCTTTCATTTTCTCTCTGTAGCTGTCTCTGCTTTTACAGTCTAACGCTCTTTGTCTCAACTACACCTAACAGCACTGAAGGACGTTTTTATAGTAGTAGGGCTTGAATCATTGTGGCTATCCAAAGCATACTTGGAAAAAAGGCAAGGCTCTCGCTAGAAATTTGTTGGTGTTAGCAAAAAGGTGTTCATTGTATGAATTTTCATTGTATGGGGATTTTTGCAGAAAAATAAGCAAATGTGTGCACGTTTGTGTGTTTAGATTTGTTCTGAATCATTTCAGCCAGAGCTATAATATTTCCATAATCTAACCAATTAAACCACAAGCCAAAACATAACATATTTGCTTATCTTTGCTTATCTCTACTAAAAAATGGGACACCTATTAAGTTATTATATAGTTATTTTTGGCAATTTACCCTCCCAAGCTTGTTCCACTGCACGTCTAGTTATATAATCAACACATATTGATCCACAGCCCTGCCACACTTCAGTAGTAGCAATATAACTATACATTTTTTGTCCTCAGCCTTGTCTCAGAGCACTGGTAGACATAGAACTTCACTTAATGACCTCCAACCTTGTTCCACAGTAGCCTGGAGCATGATGGGCAATGGGATGCCTTGCATCTGATGGCTGGCAGGGAATGATGAGAGTTGTAGTCCTGAAGCAGCTGGAGGGCATCCTGTTGCCCACCATCATCCCCACCTTGCCCTACATTAGCAGTAGAACCACACATACTAACCACCTCCAGCCTTGTCCCACTACACAGGTAGCCAGAGGAACACACATATTGACCTCCCAGGAGTCCCGGCATTGTGCCACTACACAGGTAGCCAGAGGAACACACATATTGACCTCCCAGGAGTCACAGCATTGTCCCACTACACAGGTAGCCATAAGAACACACATACTGACCTCCCAGGAGTCTCGGCATTGTCCCACTATACAGGTAGCCATAAGAACACACATATTGACCTCCCAGGAGTCCCGGCATGGTGCCACTACACAGGTAGCCATAAGAACACACATATTGACCTCCCAGAAGTCCCGGCATTGTCCCATTACACAGGTAGCCATAAGAACACACATACTGACCTCCCAGGAGTCTCGGCATTGTCCCACTTCATAGGTAGCCATAAGAACACACATATTGACCTCCCAGGAGTCCCGGCATTGTCCCACTACACAGGTAGCCATAAGAACACACATACTGACGTCCCAGGAGTCCCGGCATTCTGCCACTACACAGGTAGCCAGAAGAACACACATATTGACCTCCCAGGAGTCCCGGCATTGTCCAACTACACAGGTAGCCATAAGAACACACATATTGACCTCCCAGGAGTCCCGGCATTGTCCCACTACATAGGTAGCCATAAGAACACACATACAGACCTCCCAGGAGTCCCGGCATTGTCCCACTATACAGGTAGCCATAAGAACACACATATTGACCTCCCAGGAGTCCCGGCATAGTGCCACTACACAGGTAGCCAGAAGAAAACACATATTGACCTCCCAGAAGTCCCGGCATTGTCCCATTACACAGGTAGCCATAAGAACACACGTACTGACCTCCCAGGAGTCTCGGCATTGTCCCACTACACTGGTAGCCATAAGAACACACATATTGACGTCCCAGGAGTCCCGGCATTCTGCCACTACACAGGTAGCCAGAAGAACACACATATTGACCTCCCAGGAGTCCCGGCATTGTCCAACTACACAAGTAGCCATAAGAACACACATATTGACCTCCCAGGAGTCCCGGCATTGTCCCACTAAACAGGTAGCCATAGAACCACACATATTGACCTCCCAGGAGTCCCGGCATTGTCCCACTACACAGGTAGCCATAGAACCACACATATTGACCTCCCAGGAGTCCCGGCATTGTCCCACTACACAGGTAGCCATAAAACCACACACACAGAGTCTGTTAAGCAGGTAAAACTCTTGGGCATAAGAAAAGAAATGGAAAAATTCTTGAAGAAAATGTTTTGGGATTAGAGAAAGTGAGAATTTTTTTTTTAGATTTTCAATGTGCAGGAAATTTTATGGAATAGGAGAAAAATCATGTTTTTTCATGACATATCCCATTTCTAGTTTTGGGTGCTATATAATATATTTATTTTAACCCTTTGAGTGCCGGAGGGGCGCGCAACGCAAAGCTTTGTGCACCCCTCCGGCACTCAAAGGGTTAATAGCCTATTGAATTAGATATTTGATTATTATGGTTTAGTTTACTATTGCTCAGTGTCAGCCCCCAAGGATACTCATTGTTTTCTCTCTTTTCTTTAACTTTGTTGAAATATGTTTATTACACTAATTGGGGAAAGTTTGTCTTTTTACTCTTTGAACTTTTAAACAACCTACAGGGAATTCCACTTAGTTAGCAGTAGATTGGAGATCTGCGTGTGGTTCATCACACAGTTTATATAAGGATTCTGTTCCAGTAGTCTGAGACGCACATTCACATTCACTCTACTGGGCTCATTCTGGCAATGCACTGCGCACCCCTCTCGTCCTCGTTAAGTAGACTCATACACGTTTCCAGCTTCACTCTCAAAAGAATAGCAGCAACTGTCATGTCCGCCTCCGTGTATATGATATCCAATATGTTATCTCATGGACAAAGTGATAGGGGCAAAATTCTAAGGGGCCATTAGGATTTTCTGGCGGTAATAAGGTAAGTGGGGGTTATTATTAGGAGATGTTACTTCCCCTTTAAGATAGGCCATTGACCCGTTGAGTGCCAGAGGGGTACTCAACGCATTGTGTTGCATATTCCCCTGGCACTCAAAGGGTTAAAATGTGTCATTAACTAAAACTGGTCCAATACATCAACCACATCGTAGTACTGGAAATATGTTATGGCCATAGGAAGGTAAAAGGGGGGATACTATTATGTGTTACTTCTTTTTTATTATTACTATTATGTGTAACTCCTCTTTTATTATTTCTATTATGTGTAACTCCTCTTTTATTATTACTATTACATGTAACTTCTCTTTTGCTATTTCTATTATGTGTAACTCCTCTTTTACTATTACTATTCTATCTATCTATCTATCTATCTATCTATCTATCTATCTATCTCATATCTATCTCATATCTATCTGTCTATCTATCTATCTATCTATCTATCTATCTATCTATCTATCTATCTATATCTATCTCATATCTATCTATCTATCTATCTTATATCTATCTATCTATCTATCTATCTATCTATCTATCTAACTCATATCTATCTATCTATCTATCTATCTATCTATCTATCTATCTATCTCATATCTATCTATCTCATATCTATCTATCTATCTATCTATCTATCTATCTATCTATCTATCTCATATCTATCTATCTATCTATCTATCTATCTATCTATCTATCTATCTGATATCTATCTATCTATCTATCTATCTATCTATCTATCTATCACATATCTATCTATCTATCACATATCTATCTATCTATCTCTCTATCTATCTATCTATCTATCTATCTATCTATCTATCTATCACATATCTATCTATCTATCTCTCTATCTATCTATCTATCTCATATCTATCTAATATCTATCTATCTATCTATCTATCTATCTATCTATCTATCTATCTCATATCTGTCTATCTCATTTTGCTCTATCTCATATCTATCTATCTCATATCGCTCTACCTCATATCTATCTATCTCATATCTATCTGTCAAACATTCATAATTGCTAGAACTCAACTAATTATGACTAAATTAGCTAAAAGCAAACACACAGATTTTGGTGCACATCCATATTTTATTGTTATGAACCCTTTACACGGTGGCTTATTGCCTGCATATCACCACTATATTTAAAATGAGGTTTCATCACATAATATGGCCAAAGTATGATAGGTTTGCCATTTGCCACTGTGCCATCAAGGAACCCCATAAAAGGCAAGTCCTAACATTAATATGAATTGTTAGTGTTCATTGTCTTGAGGACACTCTATAGTACCTGTCAAACAGTCTGTTTCCTTCAGTGAGCAAAGCTGGCAGAGATTAGTCTCTCTGAATAAAGTAATTTAAGGTTAGTAAATGACTACGGTAGAAGACATTCAGCTCATAGGGCAAAACATATTAAGGTTAGGACTTGTCTATAATGGGGTACCTTGGCATGGTGGCAAGCTTAGCATACTATGGCCATATTATGTGATCTCATATTTAATATAGTGATTATATACAGGCAATAAAACAAAGAATAAAGGGTTAATAATGTCAAAATATGGATGTACACCAATGTCTGTGTAAGGATTTCCATGATTACGCAAAGGTGAAATAATCAGTGGATCATTCATTGTGACTGACTCACCTGTGATTAATCAGGAAAATCCTTACATCCTGGCCTGTTGGTGACCCATGAGGACTGAACTTGGACAGCCCTGACTTAGATGATTATGAAAGAGTTTTCAAAATCACCTTTTTGTTGTAATAACTTAACCCCTTCGCATCCTGTGACGTACCCGGACCGTCACGCTGGTCCAGCACTTGAGGTACGTCACGTACTATTACTCTCTGTGCTCCTGCAGGAGTGTGGTGAGTAATACTGTGGACTGAAGTTGATCGCTCCAAGACCAGAGCGATCTCTTTCAGTCCTTCTTTCGACGTGCCGTCCCACGTGATCAGTCACGTAGGACGCCACATTGAACTCGTCTATCTGGTCCTTAAAGGACCAGACACTCCGGGATCGCTGGTCCTTAAGGGGTTAAAAACTGGTTTGTAGTTTATTTAGATTTTTGGATTGTGTTAATTAAAGCATGCCCCTCAAAAAACAAACAAAAACAAAAATAACAAGGTGCTGACCATTTCAGTTGAAGTACTGAGGCTCTTGCTACCTTTGAACTTCTTAAAGCATCCTTCATCTCTGCATATTATGATCCTCAGAAAGCCTTTCTTGTCAAGGGAAAAGATTCTGAGGTGGAGGCTAGAGTTGTTCTCCCTCAGCTTTCACCTCTCAATGGCAAACTTCATCCCTGTTCCTAAATTAAAAAATATCTTCTGGAGAAAAGAATTATTGATATGGACAACTGAAGACTTCTTGCCATTAAGTTAGCTCTTGAAGTCTCTGTTATTCAGTTTTCCATAGTCACTGACCAACATAACCTTGAATAGAATATTTGGTTAATGCTAAGAGACTTCATTCCAGGCAAGTTCACTGGGCCCTGCACCTCTACAGACTCATGAAGCGATCTCAAAAGATAGCATTTCTCCAAGAATTTCTCTTTTTTCTTTCTTTTTTTTTTTTTTGGTTGTGATTTTTTTCTTTCAAAATTTTTTTTCTTTACTATCTTAAAGGGATAGTAATACTTGAAAATAATTGTATTTTATATTATAGCCCTTAAAAAAACATGAAAAATGATGTAAGTCTTATCTCCCAAACCTTTATGGTTTGGGAGATATTCATATGTAGTATATAGTAAAGTTCTCTTTTCCTGGCTGTTTCAGCCAAGTCTGCCATCTAGTGGACAGATTTGGAATTCGGTCCACAGAGCAACCGGCAGCTCTTTAGCAGTGCCGAGATCACGATCTTTGAAAAGAACTGCTTAACTGGAACTATCTACAAAGTGTGCCTGGCTTGAAAGCACACTTTGTAGACCATTCCAATTAAGAAATTCTTTTTAAAGATTGTGATCTCAGCACTTCTGGAGAGGCACAACCGGTTCCGGGACCGGATTCCAAATCTGAAGGGTGGAGCAATGACGTCATTCCAGGGGAAACTTCTGAATATCTCTCAAACCATAAAGGTTTGGGAGATAAGACATATCATTTTTCATGTTTTTTAACCCCTTAGGGACCCTTGACGTACCAGGACCGTCAAGGGTAAACTTTCTTGAAAGACCCTTGACGGTCCTGGTACGTCACGTACATTTTACTTTCAGCGCTCTACCGGGAGCGCTGTAAGTAAAAATGGGGCATGAAATAGACCGCTCCAAGATCGGAGCGATCTATTTCAAGCCCCATAGTGACGCGCCGATACACGTGACAGGTCACGTGTACCGGCCCGTCAACGTGCCCCTACGCGGACGTTATGGGACGGAAATGTCCCATAATGTCCGGTCCTTAAGGGGTTAAACTTATTTTCAAGTATTACTATCCCTTTGAAGGAATAGTAATAGTGCAATAAAAGTCTAACTCTTAGTATTACTTAATTTTTTTTTAACGTTGCACTATATATAGTACAGGATGCAAATATAGTTTTTGATACCTTTTATTGGCTAACTAAGCAGATTTAGAATGCAAGCTTTCAAGACCTTAGTTCTCTTCCTCAGGCATGTTAAGACCTAAGGTCTTGAAAGCTTGCATCCTAAATCTGCTTAGTTAGCCAATAAAAGGTATCAAGATCTATATTTGCCTCCTGTATTTCTATGGCTAACACGGGACCAACTCTCATCTGTTATATATAGTAGTTACTTACAGTGTTGTAGTTCAGACACTATTGAAGCTGAAAGAATCCCCCTCACACCCCTTCTGGCTGCTCCCATTAGATTTGGAATCCGTTTGTGGGTCCGGACAGATGCAGTGAGGGACAATCTTCATTCAGTAACAATAAAACATTTTCTAAATAAATAAATGTATCTAAAATTGGTTTTCATTGGTATTAGAGACTTTTCAGGCACAATTTAAAATAGAAATTACTTGTTCTTCTACTTGTGATTTTTTTCTATACTTGCATGTAATTGTGTTTATCAGGAATAACAAATTCAAATTTACAGTTTTAGAACATCAGTAGTGTTTTAATTATCCATACATAAATGTACCAATAATTATTTCTGTTAATGTCATAGTTGTAATGGTAAAGGGGTTAAATTTATAGATATTCATACAAATAACATAACATCGAAGGTAGTGACGGCACTCGTAAAACAGAAAAAGGAGATCCCACTCTTAATAATGTATAAAACTGAAAAGAGCTGTGCAGCTTGTTGGAGCAGCAAAGAAAGAGGAGGGGTTTGGTGGAGACAGACCTTATATTGCCTGATTCTCTTTTTCCTGATTGGTTGTTAATATATGGATTACTGTGCTGCTATTGGAGTGTCAGTAAAGGAAGTTATGCAAAATATGAAGCCTCCTGTCATGTAGTAAAATTAAAATAGTCTGTGGAGTCTGGATTTCCTAGTATGGTAAAACGTGGTAAACAAACTGTTGATTATAAATTTTCTTCCTTTCCAGCAGATGTTAGTAAGTATTTTTCTACAACTGCTTTATGCAATGCACTGAATAATGTCAACTCTAACCTATCAGTGGATAAAGAAGAATGTTTCTGCATACCATGCTTGAGAAGAACCAGACAATAGTCAAAAATGTTCTACTGTTGGGATTTCAGAACCTCAGCAACTACAAATTTCCATTCTTTGCTTTGGTCCTTTTAATATACTGCATGACAATATGTGGAAATTTCCTTATCATATTGTTGGTGTCAGCTACCAAGAGTCTTCACTTTCCTATGTATTTCTTTCTTAGGCAGCTCGCCTTATCTGACATTCTGCTGACCACAAATATTGCACCTAACATGCTCCGTATTGTAATCAGTGAAGGAGCCTCCATGTCTCTTCCAGGGTGTATTTTTCAATATTTTATGTTTGTTAGCACAGAAACATCTGAGTGCTATCTTCTGACATTGATGTCTTATGACAGATACCTGGCTATCTGCAACCCACTGCAATACACCTCCATAATGGACCATACCTTTTGCAATGCGTTAATTACTCTCTCTTGGCTGTTAGATATTTGTTCTGCACTGACAATGATAGTAACAATAGGCACATCACAATTTTGTGGACAAAGCGTTATTGACCATTTCTTCTGTGACCATCGCCCACTAGTAGAACTAATCTGTACAGGTACCTTTTTACTGAAAATAGAAACTCTTTTATTCCTCATCTCTATAGTTATTTTGCCATTTGTACTTATCATTATGTCTTATGTCCATATTGTCCTTGCAGTTCTAAAAATAACATCCAATAATGGAAGACAGAAAGCATTCTCCACCTGTAGCTCCCACCTGGCTGTTGTGTCCATATTTTATGGGACTCTAATTGGTATCTATATTGCTCCAAACAACGGACAGTCAATGACCACAAGCAAAGTGTTTTCTCTGTTCTATACTGTGGTGACTCCATTGATTAACCCCATCATATACTGCTTCAGGAACAAAGATATGAAAGACGCTCTTAATAAATATGTTTGCAAACTGAAAAAAAACATTTACTAACTGTTCATCACACACACACAAGCATAAACACACACACACATGTATGTATCTGTGTGTATCTGTGTGTATCTGTGTGTATCTGTGTGTATATGTGTGTATATGTGTGTATCTGTGTGTATCTGTATCTATCACAAACTGAAAAGGTTATGGTGGGGGAAAAAAGTGAATGAAAACCCCTTCCACCTGACCAGCAATCAGTGAAAGAGCTCGTCCAGACATGTGAGGACTTTGGAAAAGCTTCGGGTGCAAAGGTCAACTGCGGGAAGTCAGAGACCATGCTCTTCGGGGAGTGGCACCTGTCTTCTGACCCCTTCCCTTTCCCCATCAGGACAGGCCTCATCAAAATCCTGGGAGTCTGGTTCGGTGGAAAAGGTGCGGCCCTGAAGTGTTGGGAAGAAAGACTAGGAAAAGTGAGACAGAAATTTGGATTATGAAGCCACAGGGACCTCACCATAGAGGGAAAAATACTGGTACTGCAGAATGAGATCCTTCCAGTTCTGCAGTATATGGCCCAAGCTTGGCCACCCTTGGCAACAATTTGCAGAGCCATCACAAGGGCAGTTTTTCACTTCATCTGGGGCTCCAAAATGGACAGAGTGAAGCGTGCAGTTATGTACAAGGAGCCCCACAAAAGAGGAAAGGGGGTGCCAGACATATCCACCATGTTGCGGGCCTTCTTTGTGTGCAACTGTGTGCGGAGGACCTTAAGAGAGAGCGACCAGGGATCTGTAATGCCATGTCCCGTTCCTTCCTGCTTGGTTGGGAGAGGTGGGACAGCTCCATCCCTTACAACTGGATTACCCCCTGGTTCTACCAGGATGTTGGTAGATTTGAAAGGGAGAACCAACTGGAGGGTGTTAAACCAGAACTGTGGACCCCAAAGGTCATATATAAGCTCATCAGAGGAAAAAGACATTATAGAGACAATTTCAGGACTCCCAGCTGCCACTTCCAAGATGGTATGGCAGAACGTGTCATCAGGGAGACTCACCAACAGACACAAGGACACTGCATGGATGGCCATTCAGGGGGGTCTGTCTCTCAGATCATTCATGCATGCAAGCAACCTATGCAGGTATAGACATTGCCCTAAAGGATGCGTGGCAGAAGAAACTGCCCTGCATGTTTTTTGGCAGTGCCCCTTTGCCCAAGCTCTGTTGGATGACCTGGAAAATGAACTCAAAGACTCTGTTCCAAAGAGACACTTGTCGTACCACTCGGTACTGTATGGACTATTTCCAGGGACACACTCGTATGGTGCTATCCAGGAAGCCTGGCGCATTATGTGCTGTGTCAAAGAAGTTCTGTGGTTTACAAGGAATCGTCTGGTGCTGAGGAGAGAACAGGTGACAACACAGGACTGTTGCAGACTGATCCACAGTCTGCTAAGAGACTATAACATCTTGGACAGCCATGAAGAGGAGGACTAGCATCCCCTCCAATGGCTTAATATCACTGTCACCTCCCCTTGGCCCCTTGACCTACCCTGACCCATGCCCCATATCCCACCACCCCAGGCGAATGCCCACAGAGACTTTAATACAGTGAAATAAAGTACAAGTGTTGAGTTCAATAAAGTGATGTACCTGTGCGCTGCCAAAGTACACTGCGTTGCAGGTATTAAGAATGTTATTGTTTTAAATGTATGAATGCACTCTGTATTGGAAAGCATTACTGGACAAAGAAATGTTGTATTGTATTTTCCATGTCAAAATAAAGATTATTTTTTCAAAAAAAAAAAAAAAAAAAAAGCTGTCCATGAGTGGTTCACTGGCTTTGCACCTCATCCTGAGTTGTGTCTTAAAGCTGTTACTCAGCATACACATACTCTGAGGAATCCATGTATAAAGTGGAATTTGAGGCAAAAAGGTGATTCCTTGCTAAACTTATTTGCATATGCCTACCCAGAATCCCTTGCAGTAGTAACACCACTGCAAAAGTGTGATTTCTTTGGGAAAAGCAAGTCTTATGGCTTGACTGGTATGTCAAATTTTGTTTAGCATTGTATCTACCACCCACCAAATTCAGGTGGAAGGGGTTTTCATTCACTTTTTTCTCCCCACCATAACCTTTTCAGATTGTGCTCCACATGTGCACCAAGCCTCAATAGCAAGCAAGTAGAGCTAACATCATGCTGAAGAGTTGCATAGACAAAGAAACAGCTGCCCATGAGTGGTTCACGGGCTTTGCACTTCATTCTGAGTTGCGTCTTAAAGCTGTTACTCAGCATACACATACTCTGAGGAATCCATGTATAAAGTGGAATTTGAGACAAAAAGGTGATTCCTTGCTAAACTTATTTGCATATGCCTACCCAGAATCCCTTGCAGTAGTAACACCACTGCAAAAGTGTGATTTCTTTGGGAAAAGCAAGTCTTATGGCTTGACTGGTATGTCAAATTTTGTTTAGCATTGTATCTACCACCATATATATATATATATATATATATATATATACACACTAGTATAAAAGCTCGTGTACATGGGCCAAGGTCCGGGTGATGTTAACCCTTTGAGTGCCAGCGGGGTACGCAACACATTGCTTTGCAATACGTTGCATACCCCTCTGGCACTCAAAGGGTTAAGAGGCTGGCCCTGCGCTGCGTCCTGCCGCCGACGCAGTCATGCACTGTAGAGACTGCCAGAAAGCACAGAATGCTCACAGCACAGAACTCCCAGCATTTCGGGCTCCCAGCACAGAACTCCCAGCATTCCATGCTCCCAGCACAGAACTCCCAGCATTCTGTACTCCCAGCATTCCGTGCTCCCAGCACAGAATTCCCAGCATTCCGTGCTCCCAGCACAGAACTCCCAGCATTCTGTACTCCCAGCATTCCGTGCTCCCAGCACAGAATTCCCAGCATTCCGTGCTCCCAGCACAGAACTCCCAGCATTCTGTACTCCCAGCACAGAACTCCCAGCATTCTGTACTCCCAGCATTCCGTGCTCCCAGCACAGAATTCCCAGCATTCCGTGCTCCCAGCACAGAACTCCCAGCATTCTGTACTCCCAGCATTCCGTGCTCCCAGCACAGAATTCCCAGCATTCCGTGCTCCCAGCACAGAACTCCCAGCATTCTGTACTCCCAGCACAGAACTCCCAGCATTCCGTGCTCCCAGCATTCTGTGCTCCCAGCACAGAACTCCCAGCATTCTGTGCGTATGGGCAGTCTCTATGCACATGATGGCTTCTGACAAACATCCTAGCAAATTATTATATAGGATATACTAGTATCAAAGCCTTTATACACGGGCTAAAGTGCACCCAGCGGCCCCGGAGCAGAGACAGGCACAGTAGGGAGTCACTGAACGCACTGATCCTTAACGGGGAGCTCCGGACGGCTCACACCAAAGCTCCTTGTGAGCGAATCCACACATCACAGTAGAGACTGCTGGAACAACAGTCTCTACTGCGCATGTGCGGTTACACTCGCAGGGAGCGACGCATTCTATCACTTTATGTTATAGGATAGTAATGGTTGTTTATAAAAAAGTTTAAGATTGCAGGCAGAGGCAGACCCGAAATAGCTTTATCTATAAAGAAATACTTCATTGGAATGGTCTACAAAGCGTGCCTGGTTTGCAGGCATACTTTGTAGACCATTCCATTGAAGTATTTCTTTGTAGATAATGCTAAATATTTGCCCAATACAGACACCAATTAGCATTAAGTACCAGTCTGTGTCATATAATGTATTTATTACAAGCAAATGGCGAGTATAAGATCTAGGCAATGTTTAAAGTGGAACGGTCACCTTAATTCAAGTTTACATATTTGAAAACTGCATTAAAAACTGCCTATATGTCATGTAACCCGAAACCCAGCAAATGTACAGTTAAGATGCTGTTCATATTTCTTATCATATGCTAATGTATGCAAACTGTGGTTCCCAAGATGTACCAGTGACGTCTGATATGTTAATAACATTTTCAGTGGTGTTTTGTATGTTAATTATGCTTCTCGGTGATATTTCATATGCTAAGTACCAGGAAATGTTCACTTTTTCCCAGAAATAAAAATGCAAATATTTCCTAAACTAATCATCTAGCCAAAAGATGTGAGAGTAATGGGTAATCCAGCCGTGGATCCCTAGCTCTCAGTGCCTAGGGAAGGCAGCTGCACCTCACTGACAAGGCCCAAATGTACGTCTGGGGTTAGTTGGTTTTTCCGTGCAGAGGGGACTTGCCCATCATTTTGGTACTGGACCGTCCTTATGGGCGGGATTAGTATGTGGTAATCTCTCCTCTGTAATGGCACTAGAGAGCTAAAATGTGATGTTCTTGAGCGGAGACTAGCCGGAGAACAGGCCATTGTGCTTTTGTTCATGCTCAGAGCCTCTCACATAATTTTTTGGCTTGTTTCTGTAAAACACTTAGGGTCTCTCCCTAAGTGTAAAGGGTCATCCAGACGTGGACCCCTTGCTCTCAGTGCCTATGGAAACCAGTTGCACATCACTGATGAGGCCTAAACAAGGCTGAAACATACATCTAGGTTTAGCTGGTATTTCCCGTGCAGAGGAGACTTGTCCTTCATTGTGGAACTAGACCGCCTTTTTGGCGGGGTTAGGCTAATATGTATGTAGAAATTTCTCCTCATTAATAGCACTAGAGAGCTAAAATGTGATGTTCTGAACGGTGACTAGCCGCAGAACAGGCAGCATTGATTTTGTTCGTGTTCAGAGCCTCTCAAATCTAAACTAGACACCTGTTGGAATTTTGGCTAACATAGGTGATTTTGAATTACATTTTCAAATAGGTAAAGAAAACTCAAGGTGATCGGCCCACTTTAAATACCTTTAAAATGAACTAGTCTTGTGTTTTATTTCACTTTAGGCCTTACATAACCATATGCACAAAGGGAAATGTGACGATATATTGGCACACAAACTGCACCCCAGAAACCAAATAAACATTCCCGTTGATTTTAAAGTGGCTTTGAGAATTGGAGGCATCTCTAACACACTGTATGGAAAGACCCATTTAAATCAATTTCAATTTTATTTTGTCTCAGATCATATTTGTTTTGGATTTGCACTAGATTTGGCCAGTCCAGTCAAAATCAAGCCCCATGGTTGGACTGTGATGGTACCAGGATTTACCGGACCCTTTTGGGGTCATCAGTTCCTGAACCACCACTGCTTCTGCCCCTCTTCCACGGCTGTCTGGAGCCCTGCTACTTCCTGGTGTCTGGAGATCCTGGATTGTCAGGCAGGAACAAATGGATGCTGCCCCCTGGCAGACTGGCACACCTAGTGAATTTAGCTGCAGGACCCTAGGTGGGGTTTCCAGAGGCCCTGCGCCAGTAGACCAATGAGGCAAGTGAATTCGTTCTTGCAGTGGCTAGGGAGAAAATCCCCAGCCCAAGCCCCCTCCAGAAATACAGCCGAGACTTGTATTAAGGAGGGTGGAACAGAACAGCCTTTATTAATAAAACACACTGCTTATATACACTTCCAGACACTCTTATCAAGATAAGAATACAAATTAGTGCTTGAAAAGGGGACATTTTAACTGGTCCATAATAACCTCCCCTGATTGGTCAATGAAGCACAGCAGGAGTCAATTCACATTCCAAACATTCCTTAGCACATAGAGTATTCTTTAAACAAGCCAGAGTGCTGGACTTAACAGCCCAATCTGCACTCTGATTCCCCACTGCCATCCCCTTTGCAGGACTTACAGTATAACCTCACACACACACTATTACCATATGTCACACACAATGTACAAAACAGTGATCAATATTTCAAATGTTATAGTTATAAATTATTCCATCTGGTCACATGGACCAATGGGACACGCAGTATAAAGGAGATTTGAATAAAAACACCAAGACCAAAGTGATATAAAAACAATATTATGGCAAGGCTATGCGTTTCGCGGCATACAACTGCTTCCTCAAGCCAAATTAATCCAATGTATATAATGTATAATGTATATAATGTATTTATTATGACATACGTAACGCAAATCTGTGGCTAGACATGTAGTTACATGTCATGCAGGAAATATATCAGCTGTAAAATTCAAGGCCATACATCGCATTGTCCCAACAATTAGAAGAGGAGACTTGGATCTTAAATTACTCAGAATTGAGTCACAATGGATTTATAGACTGGGCTCCAAACATCCAGAAGGTCTAAAGGAGGGGTTTATATTTAACCCCTTCATAAAAGATATGTAATCCATACAAATAAGAATAAAGGGTTAGTAACTTATAGTGTTGAGCGAGCATGCTCGGCCGATGCTCGGATCGGCTCGAGCATCGCTCTGCTCGGCACATGGCGGTACTCGTACGAGTACCGCATGTGCTCGCCCGCCATGTTCGGGTCTCCTCCCCGCACGTTTTGCGGCTGCTGCGCAGCCAATAAACGTGCAGGGAGGCTCTGACATCGGTGTAATGCCAGCAGCCATGTTGGCTGCTGGCATTACACTGATTGGCTGGCCAGAACCCGTGGTCGGGTGCTGTATAGCACCTGACCATCGAGTTCGGCTCAGTCTGAGCCAGGGAGAGCTGAGGATAGGAAGGGAAAGGCAGTGTAGGGAGGAAAAAAAAAATTGTGACAAAAAAGAACCAAAAGTCCTTTTTAGGACTACTGTGTGTGGGGGCAGCAGGTTATTTTGTGTGGGGGGAAAAAAAAAAAAAAAAAAAAAAAATAAATATTCTGTTTAGTGTGAAAAGTTGCAGATTAGAGCACATTCTGTTTAGTGTGCACAGTTGCAGATTAGAGCACATTCTGTTTAGTGTGCAAAGTTGCAGATTAGAGCACATTCTGTTTAGTGTGCAAAGTTGCAGATTAGAGCACATTCTGTTTAGTGTGCAAAGTTGCAGATTAGAGCACATTCTGTTAAGTCTTCAAACTAAAATATCAAAGTCACGTATTCCATTCAGTGTGCGTCGCCGCAGTTTAGCAGCACATTCTGAGTACTGTGCAGAGTTGCAGAATAGGAAGAAATACTGTTAAGTCTTCAAACTAAAATATCAAAGTCACATATTCCATTCAGTGTGTTTCACCGCAGTTTAGCAGCCTATTCTGTGTACTCTGCAGAGTTGCAGAATAATAAGAAATACTGTTAAGTTTTCAAACTCAAATATTAAAGTCACATATTCCATTCAGTGTGTTTCACCGCAGTTTAGCAGCCTATTCTGTGTACTCTGTACAGTTGCAGAATAATAAGAAATACTGTTAAGTTTTCAAACTCAAATATTAAAGTCACATATTCCATTCAGTGTGTTTCACCGCAGTTTAGCAGCCTATTCTGTGTACTCTGTACAGTTGCAGAATAATAAGAAATACTGTTAAGTTTTCAAACTCAAATATTAAAGTCACATATTCCATTCAGTGTGTTTCACCGCAGTTTAGCAGCCTATTCTGTGTACTCTGCAGAGTTGCAGAATAATAAGAAATACTGTTAAGTTTTCAAACTCAAATATTAAAGTCACATATTCCATTCAGTGTGTTTCACCGCAGTTTAGCAGCCTATTCTGTGTACTCTGCAGAGTTGCAGAATAATAAGAAATACTGTTAAGTTTTCAAACTCAAATATTAAAGTCACATATTCCATTCAGTGTGTTTCACCGCAGTTTAGCAGCCTATTCTGTGTACTCTGCAGAGTTGCAGAATAATAAGAAATACTGTTAAGTTTTCAAACTCAAATATTAAAGTCACATATTCCATTCAGTGTGTTTCACCGCAGTTTAGCAGCCTATTCTGTGTACTCTGCAGAGTTGCAGAATAATAAGAAATACTGTTAAGTTTTCAAACTCAAATATTAAAGTCACATATTCCATTCAGTGTGTTTCACCGCAGTTTAGCAGCCTATTCTGTGTACTCTGTACAGTTGCAGAATAATAAGAAATACTGTTAAGTTTTCAAACTCAAATATTAAAGTCACATATTCCATTCAGTGTGTTTCACCGCCGTTTAGCAGCCTATTCTGT
This sequence comes from Rhinophrynus dorsalis, assembly GCA_037306005.1. NCBI lineage: Eukaryota > Metazoa > Chordata > Amphibia > Anura > Rhinophrynidae > Rhinophrynus > Rhinophrynus dorsalis. The sequence continues at coordinate 553,249,252 of CM074721.1, forward strand.
GTACTGTGCAGAGTTGCAGAATAGGAAGAAATACTGTTAAGTCTTCAAACTAAAATATCAAAGTCACATATTCCATTCAGTGTGTTTCACCGCCGTTTAGCAGCCTATTCTGTGTACTGTGCAGAGTTGCAGAATAATAAGAAATACTGTTAAGTTTTCAAACTCAAATATTAAAGTCACATATTCTGTGTAAGATGAAGAAGGCGGGTAAAAAGGGACGGGGAAGTGGACGTGATCCTGAAAGTTCAGGGCGCGGGTCAGGACGCGGAGAAACTGTGCCTGGTGCCAGAGCACAAGAAAGAAAGACATCCACCATACCTAGCTTCATGTGTAATTTTACAGGGCGTCGCAGGACATCACTCTCGAGGTCCGACCACTGCGAACAGGTGGTCGGTTGGATGACAGCTGATACTGCTTCCAGTCGGTTAAGCACCACCCTGTCTTCCACCAAGTCCACTCTCAGTAGCCAAGAGTCTGGTCAAAATAATCCTCACTCTGATCATCCTTCCTCCCACCATACACGGTCTGGTCAAAGAAGTGATCCCACACTGGGATATAGTGAGGAGCTCGTCTCATCACCAATCCTTCATTTGACCCTCTCTCCAAGCACGCTTGCAGAGGAACATGACATCTTGTGCCCTGATTCACAACCTCTAGAGGCTACCCAATCACAAGAAGATGACAGATGTGAACGGCATTTAAGGTCAAAGGAAGTAGTGGATGATGATGATGATGATGAGACACAGTTGCCATTAAATCAACCACTATTTCCGTCTCAAGACCTTGTTGAGGAGAATGTTATACAGTTGTCAATGACTGAGTATGTGGTGGGATCAAGACTTGAGGAGGATGATCAGAGTGAGGAAGTGGAGGAGGACTTGGTGGACGATGAGGTGACTGACCCCACCTGGGAAGGTGTAGAGCCGAGCGATGACAGCAGTCCTGAGGGTGAGCCATCTGCAGCACCGCAACAGGCTGGAAGAGGCAGTGGTGTGGCTACAGAAAGAAGGCGGACCGCACCAAACCGGCCCGCAAATGTTCCACGGAGCACCCCCTTGCGTAAATCTACCTTGCCAAGGGGTAGGTGTTCCGCGGTATGGCGTTTTTTTAAGGAAAGTGCGGACGACAAAAGAATTGTAGTTTGCAACCTGTGCCACACCAGAATGAGCCGAGGCATGAACACTAGAAACCTCACCACCACCAGCATGATCCGACACATGGCATCCAAGCACCGTAGTAAGTGGGAGGAACGCCTGGATCGCCCATCTGTGTCTGCAGGCCACACCACTGCCTCCTCTTCCCCTGTTTTCGGTGCCGGCCAATCGCCTGTCGAAGGCGCAGGCCCGCATACCTCCCGCCCTGCACCTGTACCATCTGAAGCACCATCAGCGACCACATCCACTTCCCTGTCCCAGCACAGCGTCCAAATGTCGTTACCCCAGGCATTTGAGCGCAAGAGAAAGTACCCAGCCACCCACCCACAGGCCATAGCACTAACCTCACACCTTTCAAAATTACTGGCCATCGAAATGCTGCCATTTAGGCTTGTGGACACTGAGTCCTTCCGCAGCCTGATGGCAGCAGCTGTCCCTCGGTACGCGGTCCCCAGCCGCCACTACTTTTCCCGGTGTGCCATCCCCGCATTACACCACCATGTGTCCCGTAACATCACCCGTGCCCTGACCAACGCAGTTACTGGGAAGGTCCACTTAACGACTGACACATGGACAAGTGCTTGTGGCCAGGGACGCTACATTTCCCTGACGGCACACTGGGTGAATGTCGTGGAGGCTGGGAGCGACTCGGACCCTGGGATGGCACGGGTGCTACCCACGCCGAGGATTGCGGGCCCTACCTCCATCAGGGTTTCCGCCAGCACCTACGTTATTGGCTCCTCCTCCTCCGTTTCCACCTCCGAATTCTCTACACGCAGCGCCACTCCCCCATCAGCCAGTAGCTGGAAGCAGTGTAGCACTGCAGTGGGGAAGCGTCAACAGGCCGTGCTGAAGCTGATCTGCCTTGGGGACAAACAGCACACGGCCTCAGAGCTGTTGCAGGGGATTAGTCACCAGACCGAGCAGTGGCTCTCGCCACTCAACCTGCAAGCAGGCATGGTTGTGTGTGATAATGGGCGTAACTTGGTGGCGGCTTTGGAGCTCGGCAAGCTCACACACGTACCATGCCTAGCGCATGTATTTAATTTAGTGGTGCAGCGATTTCTAAAAACCTACCCCAATGTGCATGATCTCTTGACCAAGGTGCGCCGCGTGTGTGCACATTTCCGTAAGTCATCAACAGCTTCAGCCGGCCTGTTGAAGCTGCAGCAGTGCTTACAATTGCCAGCTCACCGGCTGCTGTGTGACGTGAGCACGCGCTGGAACTCCACCTTCCACATGTTGGCCCGGCTTTGTGAGCAGCAGAGGGCAGTAGTGGAGTACCAGCTGTTACACGGTCGTCGCCTCTCCGTTCAACTTCCTGTAATCAGAAGTGAGGAGTGGGAATGGATGTCAGACCTGTGCGAGGTTTTACGCAATTTTGAGGAATCGACACAGATGGTGAGCGGCGATAACGCTATTATCAGTGTAACCATCCCACTTCTGTGTCTACTGAAACGCTCGCTGCTCACAATTAAAACCGACGCTTTGCATGTGGAAGAGGTGGAAATGGGGGAGGAAGAGCTTACACAAGGTGATAGCCAGAGCACCCTCACTTCGTCTTCTCAGCGACAATTGGAGGAGGCGGAGGAGGAGGAGGAGGAGGAGGAGGAAGACACGGTTGCCTCCGCTACAGAGGGTAGCCATGGAACTTTAGTTCCATCTCTTCAGCGTGGGTGGGCAGAAGAGGAGGAAGAGGATGAGGATATTGAGAGTCATCCTCCTGGTGAGGACAGCGAAATCTTGACTGTTGGTACTCTGGCACACATGGCTGACTTTATGTTAGGCTGCCTTTCCCGTGACCCACGCGTTGTACGCATTTTAGACAACACGGATTACTGGGTGTTCACCCTTCTGGACCCCCGCTACAAAGAGAATTTCTCATCTCTCATTCCTCCGGTGGAGAGGACAAGCAAAATGTTGCAATACCAGAAGGTTCTTGTCGAAAAATTGCTCCAAAATTTTCCATCTGACAACGCTGGCGGCAGAGTACGTGCTACCTTGGCCAACCGAGAAGGGGAGAAAAGGGGAGCACACAGCAGTTCCGAGAAAGGCAGGGCAACACTCTCCAAGGCGTGGGACACCTTCATGACACCCCGCCAGCACCCTCACCCTGATGCGCAGCCTAGTGTCACAAGGAGGGAAAAGTTTTGGAAGATGGTGAAGGAGTACGTAGCAGACCGTGTCAGCGTCCTCAATGATCCCTCTGTGCCTTACAACTACTGGGTGTCCAAGCTGGACACGTGGTATGAACTGGCACTCTACGCCTTGGAGGTGCTGGCCTGCCCTGCCGCCAGCGTTCTGTCTGAGCGGGTATTTAGTGCTGCTGGTGGCATCATAACAGATAAGCGTATCCGCCTTTCCACCGACAATGCTGATAGGTTGACACTTATAAAAATGAACAAGGCCTGGATTTCCCCTGACTTCTCCACTCCACTGGAGGAAAGCCCCGGGGGAACATAAACTCACTTTATATATGTTATTTACAATGATGGGAATACTCTGTATTCCCATTCACCCCTTCCACCCAAAAAACGGGTATATGGTTGACTCTTAATCTTCTCATCCTCCTCCTCCTCTTCCATATGCCCTGTGATATAATTTTTATATAGGGCCAGCTCACCAGCGGGCCCTGTTTGCCAATTTTTATATAGGTCAGCTCACCAGCGGGCCTTCTCATATAATGTTTTATTGGGTCAGCTCTCTAGCGGGCCCTCTCATATAATGTTTTATAGCGTCAGCTCACTAGCGGGCCTTCGCATATAATGTTTAGGATGGTCAGCTCTGCAGCAGACCCTCACCCATAATGTTTTAGATGGTCGGCTCAGCGCACGTTTCCCTCTTAATCATGGCCTCAGTTCAATAAAATCAAGGACATTTTTGGGAGAATTTGCCTCTGTGCACGTTTCCCTCTTAATCATGGCCTCAGTTCTGAAAATCAAGGAAATTTTTGGGAGAATTTGCCTCTGCGCACGTTTCCCTCTTAATCATGGCCTCACTTCCGAAAATCAAGGAAATTTTTGGGATAATTTGCAGATGATATACAAGTAAATATACAGCAAATATTGTTTGGTAACAATTTTTCGCCTAAAGTCGTTTTTATTTTCCTTTTTGTGTGTTTTATGGTCAGTCTGTAAAAATGGCGTACTACGGGCGAAAGATCGTTCCCAGCAGCGATGTTGGAGTCCAAGATGCATCCAGACATCCTCCCTATGCTCCCTATGCTGTCCTCCCTATGCTGAACCATTTCTGTGGTGTTTCCATAATTTTCTGCCCTTTTCCTATGGACCAGGCACCCTCCCCTCATCAGAGCAGGGGGTGCCTGGTGTAATGCTCGAGTCCTCCCATTGACTTCAATGGGGCTCGGGTGTTCGGCCGAGCACTCGAGCCTCAGGGGGTGCTCGGTCAGAGCACCCGAACACCCGAGCATTGGGGTGCTCGCTCATCACTAGTAACTTAGTAACATAGTAAATTAGGTTGAATAAAGACACAAGTCCATCAAGTTCAACCTTCTCCTCATACCCCAATAACTGAGAATTTTATAGCTTTCCTGCTACCAATTAAGTTAGTCTTTATCAGACCTTCCTGATCAGCCTACTGCTAAATAGTATAACTCTGTATGTTACCTTTGGAAAGAAATGTATCCAGTCTCTTAAATGTATCCATTGTATCTGCCATAACCACCTCCTTGGGCAATGAATTCCACAATTTGACAGTCCTTACTGTAAAAAACCCATTCCTCTGCTGAAGTCTAAACTTCCTTTCCTCTAATCTCAAGGGTTGTCCCCTGGTCACCTGGTCAGGCCTTGGAATAAATAGCTCACCGCAGAGATCCTTGCATTGACCTCTTATATATTTGTACAATGTTATAAGGTCTCCTCTTAGTCGTCTTTTCTCTAGAGTAAATAAACCAAGTTTGTCTAGTTGTTCCTCATATGTCAAGTCCTCCATTCCTTTTATTAATTTTGTTGCTCTCCACTGTACCCTCTCTAGTTCTAGTATATCCTTTTTCAGAACTGGTGCCCAAAATTGCACTGCATACTCAAGGTGAGGTCTTACCTGTTAGGGAATCTTTACCTGGATCGCTGCCTGTTAGGGATACCTTTCACCTTATTATTATCAGTCTGTCTATGATATCTATGTCAATTACCGGTATACCGTGAGCCTGTAAGGATCGCAAGGAAAGACACATACAACAGCGTATGCAATACAAGCTCTCCCTTTATTCTTGTCACACATAGTTCTTTATAGGCCCACAGCCCCCCTTTTCCGTAAAGGGAGGGGGGCTGTGCACAACACAGTTTTCAACATAAAACAGAAAATTATATATATAAAACAAAGAAGCAAACTTATTCACAGGAAGGGGGGGAAAAAGAGAGTGGTTACAGAGATAACGGTTGCTCCGGCATCCATCTCCTCCCCCGTGGGGGGGTCTGGAAACTTTTCAGCTTTGAACATATTCTAACGATTGTTGCAATTACACAGATAAGAGGCTGGAATAAGCCAGTCTAGTGATTTCCTCCCTAGTACATGAATCTCTGCAAAGCAGTCAAATGTAACTATTAACCCTATGGGTGCCGAACACACTGCAAAGCAGTCAAATGTAACTATTAATCCTATGGGTGCCGAACACAAGTATTACACACCTTATCCCTGTTCCCTTCATTACCAATGATTTGTATAATGGCAAAATGATGTTATCCACTCTTGCTTCAGGTTAATGCTCTCTCCAGACCATTTGAAACCTAAATGGCCCAAAAAGACACCAACTGGATGTACTGTTCGTATTTGCGAATATCACTCTAAAAGACTGCTGTATCTAAGATACAGTATGGATATGTACCATACAGATATACGATAGTGGTAACATTACATCTTAAAGATATTATGTGCAGTACTCATGATTTGTACTAAGACATTATCACCTGTCAAAACAGTCTGCATTTTGCAGCCATTGGCTATTACTACGTGATATGTGTAGATAAATGTTTTTATAAAAATGTTAATATGTCTTTTCATGAGACTGAGGAATTGACTAATAGAGGACGAAACACAACTGTGTATAACCAATGATCTCCTATTACATGGTAGTTTGGTTATGCTACCTTAACAAATGCAGTTTAGAAGAATAGTGTATGGTCCACAGCTTTTCCAATACTGATTATATGTCAGCATGCTGTTATGTAGGATAATCTTCAAATCTAAATTATGATAGTTTTTTCTAATAGCAAGTTTAACATCTCGCTACCATCCAAGTGTACATAACGGAGCTGTCATCAGTGACGCAAGACAGGCATCATGGGAAACCCTACCCTTTATGGGAGGGCTTATACTATAAATAAGGCAATTGATGAGACCGCCGAAGACCCTGTGAAACTAACCCAACTGTGACAAGTCAACACAGATCAAGAATAATCCAAACCTGCGACTTAAAACCCAACCCGAGAAGATGGAGTAGTGAGGCTCAAGCCTCGGTATCCAAAAATCACCGCTGATGGATAAAATCTATCAGCAAGAAGAAGACGACTGGCACCGCCGATCCTAAAGCCCCTGACGAAGCCACTAGTAATAGTGGTGAAACGCATTGGGATATGCCCACCAGTGAGTATAGTGGCAGTTGTGTGATTAACTAAACAAAATATTGAATTTGAGAGGTTCGGCAGTATGGTCGCAATGACAAGACAGGGCTAGTTTGTGGAATGCTCGATGAAATGGCCACGAGGTTCAGTTATAGGGAGCCACCATTTACTGGATGTAGGCTGGATGTGAGATAATAACGAGGCTGTATTAGTTCGGCGTCTGCTACAATAAGATATATTCCAGATAGATTTATGATTCTTCCTCGAAATATTGAGCCCTTCAGCTGCCCACAACTAGCCTAGTAACATTGTTGCAAGCTGATACACTGATTGTGAAGCATATCAGTAACATTGTGGTTCATGCATGCGGACTACCTCCTGAAACGGTAATAGGGAGGGAGGATTGTGTACAAACATACTGCAGTAGTTCAATCCAAAGCAGACTGGCATTACGTGCTCTGACTGAGAACGAATGAAAGGCAGTTTTAGTTATCGCTTTATCCCTGCATGATCCTGAATAACACCAATGTTTGATCTGATTTTGCAAGTATCAGGTTGCTATTTATAAATAATAATAATAATAATAATTTGTGATTTTTATAGCACTTTTCTCTCTGTGAGACTCAAAGCGCTTTACAAATCTATAAACAGACATAAAATGTAACAGTTCCTTATGGTCAGATGAGTTGACTGAATGCCTGATAAAAGAGATGGGTCTTTAGCTTTTCTTTAAAAGTCTGTAGTGATGGTGCCTCTCTGATTGAGGACGGTAAAGAGTTCCAGAATGTGGGGGCAGTGTGGCTGAATGCCCGGGAACCTGAGGTTGTCTTTATTTTGGGCACTGACAGGAGGGATCTGTTGGCTGACCGCAGTGAGCGGGATTGAATATAGGGTGTCAGGAGCTCTTTCAGGTACTGTGGGCCTTGATTATTTAAGGCTTTGAAGGTCAGCAGGCCAATTTTAAAATATGTTCGTCAATGTAAAACTATATATGAAGTTTAGACCATATTAACTACACAACAGCTGTTTCCTCAGTTTGTTCACTTTGTCCAAGATTAACCCCCTGGTGGCTTTATTTTATTGCTCACCCAGACTAATAAAGGGTTAATAACTAACTCTTCAGTTCTTGGGGTATTTGGGGAAATTCTCCTTTGCTCACTTCTCACACACCCACACTCCCCTGACACAGAGATAACTTGGATCACAGCTGCCAGTGTATACTCAGTTACAGAAAATGTGAGGTTATTTGGGCTAAATCCTCTTTGATCCCTTCTGACACCTCCCAGACTATCATAGGACAGAATAACAGCCAAATCAGGAAGAAACTTGGACCATAACTCCCTTGTTCTTCCCAGTCAGTAACACAGAATTTTGGGATATTTGGGGTCAAACTCCTTCTTCCTTCCTGTCCCCCAGACTATCCTAATACAGAGAACATATTCCTGCCTACAAGGAAACCCTAAACTAAGCTTCAACTCATTCTTTATTCTTCTTCTCTAGCTCAAAGATATGCTGCTCTCTTCCTCTCACAAACACAGAATGGCATTCTATGAGAACCTGGCACCCTTTTATATGCCTACGGAAGAAGAAGAGAGACTTGCCATGTGGTGGGAAGAAATTCTGTCTTTCCATTGATTTCAATGAAATGAGCTAGGCAAAAAAATAGCAAAAAAAAACTGCACTTTTTGCAAAACATTTCCTGCTTGGCAAAAAGTGCAATTTTTCTCCTGTTTCTCTTTTGAGACAAAATATTTCGCCCTCATAACATGCCCTACACTAGCTGGTTCATGTCTGTGTTCACATTATTATAAGATTCATCAGCCATGCTCCTCAGTTTTTTCTTCAGTAAATATATCAGTGGGTGAATCTCACAAATTCCTGCCACTACATGACTAATCATCATGACAGACACCAGCATTAGTTGCCATTGCCCAGGTGCCAAAAATGCTCCCTCCAAAGCCTTCTAGTATTGTATTTTATTCTTACTAATGGCCTTATTCTACTTGTACAAATAGTCTAGCATGTACAATGTGGAATTCTACCTGTTGGGGACCTCCATTTTCAGTTGACGACACAAGTTGTTACTTTCTTGTATGGAATATAAGAAGGCACTCCATATTTAGGCAAGGCCCTAGCCTCCTCCAATCCATGAACTTGTATTTAGTATAATACAGTTAAAAGACAGTGATATAATCTTACCTCTACTGTGAACAAAATTAATGTGAGGGAAATAAGGGAGGCATTAATACATTCCCTAATTCATCTACCACCTGATTACGGAGCTACCAACTAAGAGAAGCCTCCCAAAATACATGCACAAAATATAAAATATATATGTTCATGGTGAGCTCAATATAACATTTATTAATACTGTTTAAATAGTTCTGGCCATGTTCGTTCTCACTCTGAACTTCATCTGTATCTGAAGAAGATGAAGATGCTGGAGGAATATATTCTGGATCAAATTCATCATCATCAGTAATTAGGTCATCCTCAGCATCACCCACTCTTTTCTTCCCAACTACTTTTTTATTCCCCTGGAGTTTTTGAAGTATCAAACAATTTCTTTTTACTTTTCCTCTTACAGTGATATTTAGAACATGACTTTCAGGACAGATGTTGTACTTGTGACTGTCAAATGCAGTAGTTGGTTGAACTGCTACATTTTCTTCTATTATGCTAGCAACACTAGAATGTGACTCGTTGCCATCTTCAGTGTTCTTACATTGTTTGTTTATATTACTTGTGGTAGTAATGGAACTTTTTATGGGATTTTGACAAACAAGACAACCTATTGAGGAAGAGAAGGATAATCATCATTTATTGCACACACTGCAGCAACCATGGCTGCAGTCAGTTTATGAACTACCATTTTACTAACACATCCTTGCACAGCTCCTACTCCTTTCTTCATACCCGTGACCATGGTAAATTTGTTGGACACCATTAAATTAGTGATGTACACAACAGAACTGATTGTGTGTGATGTCTTGATATTTACAAAATACTCTATCTCTTCTAGTATCAATCTTCCTCAGTCACAGCTTCTGTCAGGATCCCTTTCTCTGTCACTTAACAGCCAAACTATTTTTACCTTTTTGAATACTTTTTTTTAACTGTTCCATTACGTCAACAAAAAATAAATAAACACACTCCATTCAGGAAGCTGGGAGGAACTTAGATAAAAGCCGCCTCTGTCTTCCCAGTCAGACACACAAAATGATGGGGTATTTTGGGTAAATCTTCTTTGTATCCTCCACACAACCCCAGACTTCCATAACACAGAGAACAACCAGCTGAAAGGAATTTGGATCACAGCTGCCTGTGTCCTCTCAGTCACACCAACTTTTTGGGTGCTTGGGGTAAATCAACACAGAGATAACAGCCAGATTAGGAAGGACCTTAGATTACAGATTCCTGTGTCTTCTCACCAACACAACATTTGGGGGTATTTGAGGTAAATTACACCCATTACACAGAGACAAAAACCACATCAGGAAGGAATTTTAATCACAGCTGTCTGTCACAGTCAACCAAGATTTTGAATCTCCTTTCTCCTTTCACACTTCCCAAGAGTCCCCCAGACTCCAACAACACAGAGAAAGAAATCCTGCCTACGAGATTCCCAAAACTACACTCCTACTTTTTTATTTGTCTATCATAACTAGCTCAAAATTGTGCTGCTTTCTCTCTTTTGCTAACATACACAGAAATGATATGCTGCAGGAACCTAATACCCATTTTATACTATTGCCCCATGATGGATAAATTTAGGCTTACCATTGATTTCTGTCCAATGAAATAGGTGTGAAAAATAGAAATTGGTACTTTTCACAAAAAAATTCCTGCTTGGTGGAAGGTGACATTTTTCACCCTTCTCTACAAAGAATGATGATGTGTCATATTCTAGTGTGGCTGGCATAGCAGAGGAGGCCTTAGCATTGAGACCAATGGCTGTGACGGACAGTGAGAGTAATAAAATGTTGAAAAACAGTGGTCAATATTCTATAAATCCACCTAAGAGGAAAAGTAAAAATAAATTGTTTGAGACTTCAAAAAAAAAACCTAGACAAATGAGAAAGTAGTGGGAAAAAAACAATAACTTGTGATGATGATGTTGATTTAAAATATCTTCCCCTTCTTCTGATGTAGCCGAATCTGAAAGAAAAAACCTTGAAAACATTGCTAGCTTTATTTATGCAGTAAGTCAAATCTTGGAAAAAATTGTTAGGTTTATACAAAAAGGGATTTTTTTTTCTTTTTTGCAGGATTACAGATAGGGAAACCTTGAAACAAGTTGTTTTCAGGCCTATGGCCAGGTAAGACACACCAAGAACATTTTATGTCTCCCCCCAGTAACAATATGGTGTTTGCTAATTTAGGTCCTGCAGCTGCTGAGTCATCTGCACATCAAATGTCACATCACATCTAGGGATAAATTGTCCAGTCACCCTAATCCTTGCCCTTCATCTCCATTAAATCATGGTTGCAGGGAGGGACTGTACAGTTATCAATAACTGCACTGTACACTGTGGGAAAGCATTGTGAAGAGGGGTAAAGCCTGGGAGCACGCAAACTTGGAACTTCTAATTGCATGTTGACTATCCCTCAATAAATTTGCTTGTGTCAGTCACTGTACCTCTTATCTGTCCTGTTACAAAAAAAATGGTGGTGGGGGTAATGTGGGGGTGGACTACTTACACTTTCAATTGGTTATTAACACTCAATACAAATAATTGACCCTTCCCGATATTATTCTGATACATTCTGCAATGTGGAAAGTCTGAAGATGTTCCCCTACCCTGTGCATTCTATTGGTCTCCATCACTTTGCCATGTGTGATCATTACAACACAGTGTGCAATGTGTGGAGACAAGTTATCAGATCTGTACATCTACAGACTCACTGTCTGCTGGTGGTACTGGTGGTGAGTTTGACATTGGGAGGGCTGAAGAGCAGGGTTCCGAGGCCAATTGGGGAGACAGATGGGATATTAGTAGTATCTTGCCCCTAGACTCTAGCACTAGATGATGATGATAACATAGGTGTCATTGTTCTGATGCTTTTTTGTGGAATTGTTTGTACCATGTTCATATTGTCATTGGTGTTGGACAGGAGAACAATGATAGTATCACCTGTTTTTGTTTTGGGTAACAATTGCAGATGTTTCTCAAACACCTTAGGAACAACCTATCTAAAAATACTTCCATATCCATAATTTCAAGGGAGAGGTAGAGAAAGATCTTCTTGATTGCATTCCTTCTCCCCAGATCCATTGTAAGTGGTTTGTGCTGCTGCTGCCTCACCATTATCACTAGCAGCAAGTGGAATGTCCACCTATAGTATATCACTGCATGAGCTTCCTCTACCAGCACCACCATCACAGTATGTGCTGAGGATTATGACCCCACTACTACCAATACCCAGCATGATTGACACACCAGCCTGATCATGCTGTAACGTATCTCTCTCACACTCCTTTTTGTCTGAGCTAGGAAAGCTCTCAACATCATGTCTTCCTCTACCTTCCACCATATTCTTCCTCAATTATTGCTTCATTCAAAATCAAATATTTCTCATCACCAGCAGCAACACCACCACAATATTTGTCCTTCTTTTTTGCTTGTGATGCTAATGGTGTTGACATAGATATAGGTTGTGCACTTGGCATCACACCCACAGACAGAGCAGCAAGCTTAGGATTAGGCAGGTGTAATTCATCAACTTTCAGAAGACCTTGGGATGTGGTGATAGTAGTGGTGTGCTCCACTATCTGCTGGTGGGCCCTGAGTCATAGGAGATGAGATAAGGATGGTGGCAGGAACAAAAATGTATTGTGCTGGTAGTGGTGGATTCTGAGTCACAGGGGATGTGGTGGGGAGGTGGCATTAGTATATGCTGGTGGGCACTGGCATCTTTCAATCACAGCAGAGGATGTAGTAGATGTAGTGACACTAACTTCTCTTGGGCTCTGTCATAGCCGAGTCACAGGTTATGTGGTGGAGAGTTGGCAGCGCTATATGCAGCTGTTGAGTTCTGTTATCACTGAGTCACAGTGAATGTGTTGTGTTGGGGTGGTGCCTTTTGAGGATTCCTCCAAAATCAGTAGCAGTCCTCCAACTCACTTTTTTTTTCCATATACAAACACACACATGCACACTCACTCACTGTCGCTTTTTAAACATATTTTTATTAATAGTATGAATCAAAATCATACAGATATGACAAAGTACGCACAACCTGGACACAGTAAGGCATGTTGAATACGTACGCAAAATAGTAATAGCACATGGACCATAAGCAAGCGGTTCAATCCATCCCATAACTTTTATAACCCCGTTTTACAAAATTCCCTCCCTAACCCAACTCCCCAACCTCCCCATTTCCCCATCTCCCTCTCTCTCACCCCCCCACTGACCAGTTGAGCATCCAATTTGACTCATGTAGGACAAATTGCGAATCATCCCAACTACCCGTTAATGTAATTCTGTTGGCTCCCCTCTCAAACAACAGAAGCTTTTCGACCCCTAGATATCCAACAATTCACAGAATTTATCCCATTACAAACTAGTATACATACACAGGGGTACTCCCCAAAATTTTGACTCACTGTCACTTTAGTGTAGCAGGCAAATAGGTGTAGCGGTGACTACACACATACACCAAACTCTTCATTTTCTCTCTGTAGCTGTCTCTGCTTTTACAGTATAATGCTCTTTGTCTCAACTACACCTAACAGCACTGAAGGACATTTTTATAGTAGTAGGGCTTGAATCATTGTGGCTATACAAAGCATACTTGGAAAAAAGGCAAGGCTCTCGCTAGATATTTGTTGGTGTTAACAAAAAGGTGCTCATTGTATGAGTTTTCATTGTATGGGGATTTTTGCAGAAAAATAAGCAAATGTGTGCACGTCTGTGTGTTTAGATTTGTTCTGAATCATTTCAGCCAGAACTATAATTTTTCCATTATATAACCAACTAAACCACAAGCCAAAACATGACATCTTTGCTTATCTTTGCTTATCTCTACTAATAAATGGGACACCTAATAAGTTATTATATAGTTATTTTTGGCAATTTACCCTCCCAAACTTGTTCCACTGCACGTCTAGTTATATAATCAACACATATTGATCCACAGCCATGCCACACTTCAGTAGTAGCAATATAACTATACATTGTTTACCCTCAGCCTTGTCTCAGAGCACTGGTAGACATAGAACTTCATTTAATGACCTCCAACCTTGTTCCACAGTAGCCTGGAGCATGATGGGCAATGGGATGCCTTGCATCTGATGGCTGGCAGGGAATGATGAGAGTTGTAGTCCTGAAGCAGCTGGAGGGCATCCTGTTGCCCACCATCATCCCCACCTTGCCCTACATTAGCAGTAGAACCACACATACTAACCACCTCCAGCCTTGTCTCACTACACAGGTACCCAGAAGAACACACACATTGACCTCCCAGGAGTCCCGGCATTGTCCCACTACACAGGTAGCCAGAGGAACACACATATTGACCTCCCAGGAGTCAGGGCATTGTGCCACTACACAGGTAGCCAGAGGAACACACATATTGACCTCCCAGGAGTCCTGGCATTGTACCACTACACAGGTAGCCAGAGGAACACACATATTGACCTCCCAGGAGTCCCGGCATTGTCCCACTACACAGGTAGTCAGAAGAACACACACACATTGACATCCCAGGAGTCCCATCATTGTCCCAGTACACAGGTAGCCAGAGGAACACACATATTCACCTCCCAGGAGTCCCGGCATTGTGCCACTACACAGGTAGCCAAAGGAACACACATATTGACCTCCCAGGAGTCCCAGCATTGTCCCACTACACAGGTAGCCAGAGGAACACACATATTGACCTCCCAGGAGTCCCGGCATTGTCCCACTACATAGGTAGCCATAAGAACACACATATTGACCTCCCAGGAGTCCCGGCATTGTCCCACTACACAGGTAGGCATAAGAACACACATATTGACCTCCCAGGAGTCCCGGCATGGTGCCATTACACAGGTAGCCAGAAGAACACACATATTAACCTCCCAGAAGTCCCAGCATTGTCCCATTACACAGGTAGCCATAAGAACACACATACTGACCTCCCAGGAGTCTCGGCATTGTCCCAGTTCATAGGTAGCCATAAGAACCCACATATTGACCTCCCAGGAGTCCCGGCATTGTCCCACTACACAGGTAGCCATAAGAACACACATATTGACGTCCCAGGAGTCCCGGCATTGTGCCACTACACAGGTAGCCATAAGAACACACATATTGACCTCCCAGGAGTCCCGGCATTGTCCCACTACACAGGTAGCCAGAGGAAAACACATATTGACCTCCCAGAAGTCCCGGCATTATCCCACTACACAGGTAGCCATAGAACCACGCACACAGAGTCTGTTAAGCAGCTAAAACTCTTGGGCATAAGAAAAGAAATAGAAAAATTATTCAAGAAAATGTTTTGGGATTAGAGAAAATGAGAATTTTTTTTTTTTAGATTTTCAATGTGTAGGAAATTTTATGGCATAGGAGAAAAATCATGTTTTTTCATGACATATCCCATTTCTAGTTTTGGGTGCTATATAATATATTTATTTTAACCCTTTGAGTGCCGGAGGGGCGCTCCCCTCCGGCACTCAAAGGGTTAATAGCCTATTGAATTAGATATTTGATTATTATGGTTTAGTTTACTATTGTTCAGTGTCAGCCCCCAAGGATACTCATTGTTTTCTCTCTTTTCTTTAACTTTGATGAAATATGTTTATTACACTAATTGGTGAAAGTTTGTCTTTTTACTCTTTGAACTTTTAAACACCGAAAAGGGAATTCCACTTAGTTAGCAGTAGATTGGAGATCTGCGTATGGTTCATCACACAGTTTATATAAGGATTCTGTTCCAGTAGTTTTACACGTACATTCACATTCACTCTACTGGGCTCATTCTGGCAATGCACTGCGCACCCCTCTCATCTTCGTTAAGTAGACTCATACACATTTCCAGCTTCAGTCTCAAAAGTATAGCAGCAACTGTCATGTCCGCCTCCGTGTATATCATATCCAATATGTTATCTCATGGACAAAGTGATAGGGGCAAAATTCTAAGGGGCCATTAGGATTTTCTGGCAGTAATAAGGTATGTGGGGGTTATTATTGGGAGATGTTAAGATCTTTAAGATAGGCCAATGACCCTTTGAGTGCCAGAGGGGTATTCAACACATTGTGTTGTATACTCCTCTGGCACTCAAAGGGTTAAAATGTGTCATTAACTTAAACTGGTCCAATATATCAACCAATTCTTAGTACTGGAAATATGATATGGCCATAGGAAGGTAAAAGGGGGGGATACTATTACGTGTTACTTATCTTTTAAGTCAGTGGGAATTTTATTTGTCCCGTACTGTGCAGTTGCTTTGATCTAGAATTGTCACACTTCTATGCACAGGTCCAGGAGTTTGTTTCATAAAGAAAAGGTAAAGCAAATCTTCCCTTACATTGTGATTATTATGGATATACAGAGTACAGTGCTATGCCAGTCTGCATGGCTGTTGGACTTCTTATCTGAATGCTCACAGGAACTTGGAGCCACGGAACAAGAGTCCTTATGAGACCTCTATATATCTTCACTTTGTAGTATACAGAATAGTAGAACCCGGTGCTCTGTAAGTAGAATTTCATTCTTCTTTCTAATACAAAATAATGGATTGCTGTGTTTGTCCAGTTTTAGTCGATGGCACTTTTTAATGAGTCAAATTAAAGGGGAAGTATGACAGCCTGGACTGACTGAACATGTGTTTGAATAAATGGAAACAAACTGGAACATTCAGAGGGTCCAATTGGATTTTTTGGCCATAGTGAGTTAAGTGGGGGTATTGTAAGGAGATATTACTTCTCCTTTAACAGTTGTTCAGTAGAGGTGCAATGAACGTTTCTATCTTTTATGAAATATTCTATCTATCTATCTATCTATCTATCTATCTATCTATCTATCTATCTATCTGTCTAATATCTCTCTCATATCTATCTATCTATCTATCTATCTATGTATCACATATCTATCTATCCATCTATCTATCTCATATCTATCTATCTATCTATCTATCTATCTATCTATCTATCTATCTATCTATCCATCTATCCATCTATCTCATATCTATCAATCGATCTATCTATCTCATATCTATCTATCTATCTATCTATCTATCTATCTATCTATCTATCTAATATCTATCTCATAGCTATCTATCTATCTCATGTCTGTCTATCTCATCTCTATCTATCACACATTCATAATTGCTGGAACTCAACTAATTATGACCAAAATAGCTTAAAGCAAATACACAGATTTTGGTGCACATCCATTTTTTATTATTATGAACCCTTTACACGATGGCTTATTGCCTGCATATCACCACTATATTTAAAATGAGGTTTCATCACATAATATGGCCAAAGTATGATAAGTTTGCCATTTGCAACTGTGCCATCAAGGAACCCCATAAAAGGCAAGTCCTAACATTAATATGAATTGTTAGTGTTCATTGTCTTGAGGACACTCTATAGTACCTGTCAGGCAGTCTGTTTCCTTCAGTGAGCAAAGCTGGCAGAGATTAGTCTCTCTGAATAAAGTAATTTAAGGTTAGTAAATGAGTAAAGCAGCTCATAGGGCAAAACATATTAAGGTTAGGACTTGCCTATAATGGGGTACCTTGGCATGGTGGCAAGCTTAGCATACTATGGCCATATTATGTGATCTCGTCTTTAATATAGTGGTTATATGCAGGCAATAAGACAAAGAGTAAAGGGTTAATAATGCCAAAATATGGATGTGTACCATTCTCTGTGTATTGGCTTGTAGCTATTGTGTTCATAATTGATTGCACTGCAGCAATTTTTAAAGTGTTTTTTTCTTTGGATGTGCTTACCAAAACCAGGACTGGAATTGTACTTTTGGACGTTATGCCCAGTTTCTATTGGTTTAAGTATCCCTCCTACCCCCACGTACAATGCTCATTGTCTTTAGGATATTTATAACACCTGTCAGTGAGTTTCTCTCCATCACAAAATACAGCTGATAAATATCCAGCTCTCAGGAGTAATTTAAGGTTAGTAAATTAGTAAAAGCAGGAGATAATCAGCTCATAGGATAAAGCATATTAAGGTTAGGTTTTGCCTCTAATGGGATACCTTGGTGTGGTGGAAACTTAGCATGCTAGGTTCATATTATATGACTAAAACCTCACCTTTAATGCAGTGATGATATGCAGGAAATCCTATATAATAACTTGCTAGGATGTTTGTCAGAAGCCATCATGCACAGTAGAGACTGCCCAAATGCATGGAATGCTCGGAGTTCTGTGCTGGGAGCATTCTATGCTTTCGGCTAGTCTCTACAGTGCATGACTGCGTCGGCGGAAGGGCGCAGAGCAAGACTGGCCTCTTAACCCTTTGAGTGCCAGAGGGGTATGCTTTGCAATGCGTTGCATACCCCTTTGGCACTCAAACGGTTAACATCACCCAGACCTTGGCTCGTGTACACAGGCTTTTACATTAGTAGGCAATATTTTGATGCTGAATAAAAAATGGTACTCACTACTGAGTGATTTGTAATTAAATGTTAATTTAGCTCAAAGTCTAATTTTCTATTGTGGTCAACAGTTGGTGATATTACTATCAGTCACCATGTAGAGTCATAATCAATGATTCAAGCTTTCTGATAGAGTGCACAAATGCCTTTCGAACACTTGATGGCACTGTTGCTTATAAAAAGCAGAAAAAGCACTATAACATTTTTATTTAAAAAAAAATTCTCATTTAAGTACTGAAGTGTTAAGTATCCATAAACAAGGAAACTTTAGGGGTTATAAGGCTCTGATCTTATAGGGACTCTATAACCTGAGAACAACTTAGATCAGGGCTGTTCAAGTTCAGTCCTCAGGGGCCACCAACAGGCCAGGATGTAAGGATTTCCGTGATTAAGCAAAGGTGAAATAATCAGTGGATCATTCATTGTGACTGACTCACCTGTACTTAATCAGGAAAATCCTTACATCCTGGCCTGTTGGTGACCCATGAGGACTGAACTTGGACAGCCCTGACTTAGATGATTATGAAAGAGTTTTCAAAATCACCTTTTTGTTGTAATAACTTAACCCCTTCGCCTCCTGTGACGTACCCGGACCATCACGCTGGTCCAGCACTTAAGGTATGTTACGTACTATTACTCACCGCGCTATTACTCACCTGCAGGAGTGCGGTGAGTAATACCGTGGACTGAAGTTGATCGCTCCAAGACCTTTCGACGTGCCTCCCCACGTGATCAGTCACGTGGGACGGCACATTGAACTCGTCTATCTGGTCCTTAAAGGACCAGACACTCCGGGATCGCTGGTCCTTAAGGGGTTAAAAACTGGTTTGTAGTTTATTTAGATTTTTGGATTGTGTTAATTAAAGCATGCCCCTCAAAAAACAAACAAAACAAAAATAACAAGGTGCTGACCATTTCAGTTGAAGTACTGAGGCTCTTGCTGCCTTTGAACTTCTTAAAGCATCATTCATCTCTGCATATTATGTTCTTCAGAAAGCTGTTCTTGTCAAGGGAAAAGATTCTGAGGTGGAGGCTAGAGTTGTTCTCCCTCAGCTTTCACCTCTCAATGGCAAACTTCATCCCTGTTCCTAAATTAAAAAATATCTTCTGGAGAAAAGAATTATTGATATGGACAACTGAAGACCTCTTGCCATTAAGTTAGCTCTTGAAGTCTCTGTTATTCAGTTTTCCATAGTCACTGACCAACATAACCTTGAATAGAATGTTTGGTTAATGCTAAGAGACTTCATTCCAGGCAAGTTCACTGGGCTCTGCTCCTCTACAGACTCATGAAGCGATCTCAAAAGATAGCATATCTCCAAGAATTTCTCTTTTTTTTCTTTCTTGTTTTGTGGTTGTGATTTTTTTTTCTTTCAAAAATTTTTTTTTACTATTTTAAAGGAATAGTAATAGTGCAATAAAAGTCTAGCTCTTAGTATTACTTAAACTTTTTTTAACATGTTGCACTATATATAATGCAGGAGGCAAATATAGTTTTTAATACCTTTTATTGGCTAACTAAGCAGATTTAGAATGCAGGCTTTCAAGACCTTAGGTCTCTTCCTCAGGCATGTTAAGACCTAAGGTCTTGAAAGCTTGCATCCTAAATCTGCTTAGTTAGCCAATAAAAGGTATCAAAATCTATATTTGCCTCCTGTATTTCTATGGCTAACACGGGACCAACTCTCATCTGCTATAGATAGTAGTTACTTACAGTGTTGTAGTTCAGACACTATTGAAGCTGAAAGAATCCCCCTCACACCCCTTCTGGCTTCTCCCATTAGATTTGGAATCCGTTTGTGGGGCCGGACAGATGCAGTGAGGGACAATCTTCATTCAGTAACAATAAAACATTTTCTAAATAAATAAATTTATCTAAAATTGGTTTTCATTGGTATTAGAGACTTTTCAGGCACAATTTAAAATAGAAATTACTTGTTCTTCTATTTGTGATTTTTTCTATACTTGCATGTAATTGTGTTTATCAGGAATAACAAATTCAAATTTACAGTTTTAGAACATCAGCAGTGTTATAACTATCCATACATAAATGTACCGATAATTATTTCTGTTAATGTCATAGTTGTTATGGTAAAGGGGTTACATTTATAGATATTCATACAAATAACATAACATCGAAGGTAGTGACGGCACTCGTAAAACAGAAAAAGGAGATCCCACTCTTAATAATGTATAAAACTGAAAAGAGCTTTATTCTTTCTTTAAAACCACACATGGACTGACAATGCCGAAAGGTGGGACAAATGCTGGCATAAAGACTCACAGTAAAAATGTATCCCTTTAAGACTTAATGGCAGGTTTTCACAGTCATTGTTTTTAACTTTTTATATAACTGGCTTTGTAACTGTGCAACGTAAGTCTATGATTAAGCGCTAGATGTGAGCGCAAAACATGTTAGGCTGTTTGCTGTGAGTCTTTATGCCAGCATTTGTCCCACCTTTCGGCATTGTCAGTCCATGTGTGGTTTTAAAGGGGTAGTAATACTTCGTTTTAACTTTATTTTATTTTGTAGGCATTAAAAAAACATGAAGAACGATATAAGTCTTATCTCTCAAACCTTTATGGTTTAAGAGATATTCACAAACAAAGTACCCCCCCCCCCGTTCAACCAGATCAGAAGGGAGATGCCCTGGTAGACTGCAGAGAGGGACAATCTTCAGTTAAGATAAGGGAAAAAGCTGAAAAACTTGTCAAGGGGGGAAGGGCTTTCATTGTTTTCATACAAAGAAAATTGTCCCCTTCTGTTATCTGTCTGGTTCATGGACTGCATTCCACATCTGAGAAGAGATGGCTTACACTAGGAAAAAGGGGCGGGAGGGGAACTTTGCTTGTGAATATCTCATAAACCATAAAGGTCTGAGAGATAAGACTTATATCGTTCTTCATGTTTTTTTAATGACTACAAAATAAAATAAAGTTAAAACGAAGTATTACTATCCCTTTAAAGAAAGAATAAAGCTCTTTTCAGTTTTATACATTATTAAGAGCGGGATCTCCTTTTTCCGTTTTACGAGTGCCGTCACTACCTTCGATGTTTTGCTACTTTGTATCCAGGCTTGGGAAACCTGTTGTGGCTGAGCACCGTTTACGATGTGAAGTGAGTTCCTTGATTTCATTCTGGTGAGCTACCCCCTGACAAATCATGTTTCAAGTTTATAACAATGTAGAAGCACTTCGATCTTTTGATTCATACAGATAACATGAATCACAAAATGGATATAGATATATCATTGAAAATTGTAGATTATGCTAACGTAGTGTACTTATAATCTTATTTTTAGTAATGACAGGAGGCGAATATTTTGCATGACTTCCTTTACTGACACTCCAATAGCAGCACAGTAATCCATATATTAACAACCAATCAGGAAAAAGAGAATCAGGCAATATAAGGTTTGTCTCCAACAAACCCCTCCTCTTTCTTTGAAATACAACACACAAACATGAACCATCAACATTTAACAGAAAAAACACTTGTTCTCCGACGTCCCTCTTCCACGATCCTCAATCTGGACGGCATAAGTCTATTGAAGCCACCAGGAAGACGATCAGGCTGAAACAGAAGAAAAACCGTAAAAGACTACTGAAGTGACATGAGAAAATCGCAAAGAACTGATATGACAATATAAAATTTCCAGTAAAACACATAAAATACAATCTGATGAAACATCCATAATAAATAAATATACCCAAGAAATGTAAGGAAGAACACGGAACTTACCTCTGAATAGCCTAAACAAAACCAGGGAGGGAAGGGAGGGAAAATATTTGCCTCCTGTCATTACTAAAATTAAGATTATAAGTACACTATGTTAGCATAATCTACAATTTTACTACATGACAGGAGGCTTCATATTTTGCACTTTAACGCTGCGAAAAGAGAGCACGAGACACATGATCCGCAGGACGGAAATAAAACACTCGAAAGGTATTCTCCCTAGACCAGTCAGCGGAATGCAAAATATCCACAATAGAAGCTCCAACAGACGCAGCACGTGTCGCGGCCTCCCCTCTAACTGAGTGAGCTCCAAAGCCTGGATCTATCCCTGCCAGCTCTAAAATCCAACGAATCCACCTAGCCAAGGTGATAGACGAAACTGGTCTATGAGGTTTAACATACGACACAAGAAGTTGCCCTGAAGGAGAACCCCGCAAAGGAGCTATAACTGCCACATAACAAAGCAACGCCTCTACCACACAGAGTTGCGGCACCTCTCGGAAAAAGGGATAAAAGACGGAGGAGGAATCCGACTTAGTGCGACAAGAGATGGAGAAGGCCACACCTTCTGGAAGCACAGAAAACCCATCCACATCAAACGCCCTAACATCAGAAATGCGACGGAAAGACACCAAGCAAAGAAGTAACGTTAATTTAGCAGAGATCTGCCGAAGAGTTAACAAATCATTAGACAGCCAATTCCGTAAAACCTGCAGAACCACCTCAACGTCCCAGAACCTAGAATATTTAGGTGCAGGCGGTCTGGAAACTTTGATCCCACGAAGAAGGCGACACACCCAAGGGTCACGCCCCACCGGAATACCAGAAATCGGAACATGCGCCGCCGAAATGGACGAACGCATAACATTAAGAGATCGAAAAGATTGACCCAAGGAAAAATGGAAAGATAAGAAATTTAAGATCGCAGCAATAGGTGCTGTAAAGGGATCGCAATTCCTCTCCAGACACCAGCTAGTCCAAGCTTTCCACACAGAAAGATAGCATTGTCTCGTACCAGGAGCCCAGGAGTCCCACAAAAGGTCCCTAGTCTCCTGCGATAACCCTGCAACCTACCAGGAACCCCTGAAATCACCCAAGCCACCAAGCATAGGCGATCCTGAAGGACGAGAGGATGTGGATTCCCTTGATGATCCGTGAGAAGATGAGGAAAACACGGAAGGAGAAGGGGGTCGTTTCACCAGATCCAGAAGGTCCGGATACCACGGATGACTTGGCCATATTGGAGAAATGAGAAGAATGTCCACTCTCTGAGTGAGAACCTGATGGATCACCCTTGCCAACATTGCGAACGGCGGAAAGGCATAAGCTCCCTGTTGCGGCCAAGGTTGGAGAAAAGCATCCACTGCCTTGCAAGTTGGATCCGGAAGCCAGCTGAAGTAGTCCCTCAGTTGATGATTGGTCCTGGAAGCAAACAGATCCAATACCAGGGGACCCCTGAGGAGACGCAGTTGTTGGAACACAGACACATCTAGTTTCCAACCGCTGCTGTCTCGCCAATGACGGGAAAACCAATCCGCCATAAAGTTGGACTTCCCTGGCAGATATTCCGCCTTGAAAGAAATATTGCGACTGAAGCAAAACCTGTTCAGATCCTTCATCAGTTCCATCAGATCCCGGGAGTGAGCACCTCCTAGCTTGTTGACATACTGGACCGCGAAGATGTTGTCCATCCGTAGTAAGATGCAACAATCTGACACGTCCCTGGCAAAACTGTGAATGGCGAAAGAACCCGCAATCAACTACAAACAGTTGATGTGAAGACCCTCTTCGTCCTCCGATCAAGGACCTCCCGTGGAAGAGTCTACGCAATGATTTCCCCCCAAAGGCTGGCATCTGACTCCACCACAAAACCCGGGACAGGGCCGAAAACGGCTCTGCCGTTCCAGGCCTGCATATGGAGAAGCCACCAACGAAGTTCTGCTCGAACTTCTGGAGAAAGATCCACCAAATGATCGTAAGATCGACCAGCCCGGAGATGATATGCCTTAAGCCTCTGCATTGCCCGATAATGCAGGGGCCCTGGAAAGATCGCTTGGATTGAAGAGGACAAAAGACCCCGTAAAGGAACACGATTGAGGCGCAAAAGCCGCCGTAGTTCCTTGTGAATAACAGCAACCTTGGATGCAGGAAGGCAAAGCAGGCAGTGACCAGAATCGATCTCGAACCCGAGAAACTGAACTACCTGAGACGAAACCAGAGCTGACTTCTCCCTGTTGACTACGAAACCCAAAGATTTGATGAAGCGAACCACAAAGCAACTCTGTAATCGAATCCTGGAGGCATCGCCGCAAAACAGCAACAAATCGTCCAGGTAAATCAGACAGCGAGTACCCAGAGACCAGAAATGAGACACCACTGGCTTCAGGAGCGAATTGGCACGCATGCCCGTGCCAGTGGAAGCGAAGAAAACGGCGACACTGCAGAGCGACTGGAACTGAGAGGTAAACGTCCTTGAGATCGAGACGCGTAAACCAATCCCCTTGAAGTAGAAGATCTCTCAGCAGATGGATGCCTTCCATCTTGAAATGCCGATACACCACAAACTGATTGAGGGCGCGTAAATTGATGACCGGCCGAAAATCCCCGTCTGGCACGAATTGAACCACTGACTTGGAAAAAAGAGATTTAATTTCGAGGTCGATAAGAACTTGATCGGAGGCTGAAACCACCGCCGCTGGAGGAGGGAACCGTTGAACCGGAGGCGCGTGGAACTACAAAACATAACCTCGCACGGTCTGGAGAATTCATGCATCCGAGGTAATGGCCGCCCATTCCTGTAAATGACAAGAAAGATTGCTTGCTGTAAACACATTTTGGGGAGCATGAAAAGGAGAGGTACTTACCCTGTGAGAATCGGGAACGGCCTTGACCCCGGGATTCCTTGTCTTGTCCACTCCCCTGACGAAGGAGTAAGTCCGGTAGGCAGTCGTAGGGAAGAAGTTCGGCTGGGAAGGAGCCACTCTGGAGCCTGAGGACCAAAATCTGCTGGTGGCACGGCCCCGCTGCCGACCAGCTCTCCCGAAAACACCCCTGGATGATGGGGGCCGGAAGACTTGCTTCTTAGAGGACTGAGCCTTATTCAGCATAGTAAATAGATTGACATGCCTTTTTAGCTCTGCAATAAAGGGGTCCCGGAACAGCAAGCCATTCGCAGCTCCTTGGATCCTAAATCGGCCAGTTTAGCATCAATTCGAAGCAATGCCGCCTTCCTCCTCTCAGCCGACAGGGCCGCATTAGAGTTGCCCAAGAGGCAGACAGAGCGCTGAGCCTATTCTCTGATGGCATGGGGGTCGAGAGAACTTCCTTGGGATAACGTCTGGTCGGAAAACAACAGGATCTTCGCGAGAGGCCCTAAGACATCCAACGGTTTGTCCTGTGCCAACGTCAGCCCCTTCTCAATACCCTTCCTAGGGTCTCAACCACTCCTAGACATGAATGTAAGGACCGTAGGATCAAAGTCCGGGGTAGCAGCAACCTTGTCCGGAAGCAGTGGTCTGGTGCATTCAGAACGGAGGCGAATCCTAACCTCTCTGTCAAGCGGGCGTCGAATCCAGAAGTGGACAAAATGGGCCAAGTGATCTGGGAGATTCCATTCAGAAGACCTGGGGTGCCGGATGGAGCGAGGGTCAAAGAGAGCAGAACCTCTGGAATCGTAGAAACATCCATCCTCCCCACACTCCGCAGACTGGCTCGAAGAGCCCAAACCAGGATCTTCCATCACCGTCTCCCTCACATACAGAGAAGGTGAACCCCGCTGGTCCTCCTCGATAGCATCCACATCGGAAGCCGGATTCCCAGAACACCATTCATCCACAACTGCCAAAGGAGGAGAGAGAAAGCCTCGTCATCTGATGAATGAAGAGCAGGGCGTCTAGGGGGCTCCAACACCTCACCATGCTTAGCCTTCTTCAGAGGAGCTTTGTCTTTGGGCGCTTGCACGCAGAAACCTCAGGATCCGGAACATCCGTGGAAGCTGGAGTGCCCACCAGGAGAAGGTCAGAAAAAGAATCCGAAGGAGGACGAGACAGAACCCTGGCCAAAGCCTTGTCAACTGAAGAGGCCACCACGGCATCAATCAGAGCTTGAAAATCCTGAGGGTCACCCATTTTGGACAGAAAGAAAACCACCTGCAGATGAGTGAAAAAAGGCAGTGTGAGAAACCGCCCATACGTCAAAGTAGCAGAACAAAAGGTGGAATAGGGAGGAACACCTGCAAAACATAAACTGGGGCTCACCCAGCTAGTCAAACCAATGCTCAATCGGCACTGTTAGAACAAGTACAAAAAGGGGGGCTCACCCCAATAGAAACCTTGAGAGGTTTTTTTTTTTTTTTTTATATATATAAGTAGGTCCAGACCCCAAAAATAGGTACAATGGGGGCTCACCCCAGTAGCAATGCAGGACAGAAAGGACCACAAGAAAAAGGGGGCTCACCGCATATATAGACCTGCCCTAAGGCAGGGTAACAAGGGGCTCACCCTAAATGAATTGCAGGGGCTCACCCTGAAAGCCACAGAAAAACTGTATAGCATATGAATCAGAAAACAATGGATAGCATAATGACAGGCTTCCTTAAAGAATAAAAATGTCTGCAACTTAATGGGGGCTCACCCCAGTTGTATCCCACATGAAAATACAGGCCAAACAGTAATCTATGGGGGCTCACCCCACTGTTAATAGTAATAATAAACTCATACACTTTAATGAGGGAAAGACTATGGGGGTTCACCCCACTGATAAAAGTAAAATAACTCAATGTGTAGCAAAAACTGTAAAACTTAATGAGGGTAAAACTTTAATGAGGGTAATGCAAATCAGGGGTTAGAAAAAAACCCTTGTAGGAGAAAAACAAAAGTGGAGGAACTCTCCGGTCGCACTGGAGCCCAACCCCGAAAGAAGGGTGCACCTCCAGCCCGACCGAGAACAACGCAGGCCGAGAACAAAATGGCCGCCGAGATCTTGCGAGACGTGAGTTCCAAGATGTCCGCCGAAGTCACGAGCGGTCCGCCGACCGCTGCGCAGCTCCGATGGGGACACCAAGGAAAGTCTTAAAAGTGAAGTAGAGTCAAACTACAACAGCTAAACACAAGAGAGAGAGAGAGAGAGAGAGAGAGGGGAAACACACACACACAGCGCTGCCAAATAAAAGCACGGCGGCGCGGAGCAGGAAGAAAAGGAGGAGAAAACAGGGAGTCAAAGAGGTGAAACAAGAATATGCAAGAGGTACAGTTAAAATAAAAAACCTGTGGAAAGGAAACTTAACCCTTAGCACAACACCTAAAATAAGGCAATTAAAACAAACAGAACTACAGCACATAAACCCTAGATACCACACTAATAACATTTTTAAAACAATATTCACATATAAAACAATGAGAAAACATCTGAAGAGAAGCAGTACTCTGACCTGTGCAGCTTGTTGGAGTAGCAAAGAAAGAGGAGGGGTTTGGTGGAGACAGAGCTTATATTGCCTGATTCTCTTTTTCCTGATTGGTTGTTAATATATGGATTACTGTGCTGCTATTGGAGTGTCAGTAAAAAAAAGTTATGCAAAATATGAAGCCTCCTGTCATGTAGTAAAATTAAAATAGTCTGTGGAGTCTGGATTTCCTAGTATGGTAAAACGTGGTAAACAAACTCTTGATTATAAATTTTCTTCCTTTCCAGCAGATGTTAGTAAGTATTTTTCTACAACTGTTTTATGCAATGCACTGAATAATGTCAACTCTAACCTATCAGTGGATAAAGAAGAATGTTTCTGCATACCATGCTTGAGAAGAACCAGACAATAGTCAAAAATGTTCTACTGTTGGGATTTCAGAACCTCAGCAACTACAAATTTCCATTCTTTGCTCTGGTCCTTTTAATATACTGCATGACAATATGTGGAAATGTCCTTATCATATTGTTGGTGTCAGCTACCAAGAGTCTTCACTTTCCTATGTATTTCTTTCTTAGGCAGCTCGCCTTATCTGACATTCTGCTGACCACAAATATTGCACCTAACATGCTCCGTATTGTAATCAGTGAAGGAGCCTCCATGTCTCTTCCAGGGTGTATTTTTCAATATTTTATATTTGCTAGCACAGAAACGTCTGAGTGCTATCTTCTGACATTGATGTCTTATGACAGATATCTGGCTATCTGCAACCCACTGCAATACACCTCCATAATGGACCATACCTTTTGCAATGTGTTAATTGCTCTGTCTTGGCTGTTAGATATTTGTTCTGCACTGATAATGATAGTAACAATAGGCACATCACAATTTTGTGGACAAAGCGTTATTGACCATTTCTTCTGTGACCATCGCCCACTAGTAGAACTAATCTGTACAGGTACCTTTTTACTGAAAATAGAAACTATTTTATTCCTCATCTCTATAGTTATTTTGCCATTTGTACATATCATTATGTCTTATGTCCATATTGTCCTTGCGGTTCTAAAAATAACAACCAATACTGGAAGACAGAAAGCCTTCTCCACCTGTAGCTCCCACCTGGTTGTTGTGTCCATATTTTATGGAACTCTAATTGGTATCTATATTGCTCCAAACAACGGACAGTCAATGACCACAAGTAAAGTGTTTTCTCTGTTCTATACTGTGGTGACTCCATTGATTAACCCCATCATATACTGCTTCAGGAACAAAGATATGAAAGACGCTCTTAATAAATATGTTTGCAAACTGAAAAAAAACATTTACTAACTGTTCATCAGACACACACATGCATAAACACACACACACACATATATATATATATATATATATATATATATATATATATATATATATATAGATAGATATAGATAGATAGATATAGATAGATATATACACACTAGTATAAAAGCCTGTGTACACTGGCCAAGGTCCGGGTGATGTTAACCCTTTGAGTGCCAGAGGGGTACGCAACACATTGCTTTGCAATACATTGCATACTCCTCTGGCACTCAAAGGGTTAAGAGGCTGGCCCTGCGCTGCATCCTGCCGCCGACGCAGTCATGCACTGTAGAGACTGCCCGCAAGCACAGAATGCTCCCAGCACAGAACTCCCAGCATTCCGTGCTCCCAGCACAGAACTCCCAGCATTCCATGCTCCCATCACAGAACTCCCAGCATTCCATGCTCCCAGCACAGAACTCCCAGCATTCCGTGCTCCCAGCACAGAACTCCCAGCATTCTGTACTCCCAGCATTCCGTACTCCCATCACAGAACTCCCAGCATTCTGTACTCCCAGCATTCCGTGCTCCCAGCACAGAATTCCCAGCATTCCGTACTCCCATCACAGAACTCCCAGCATTCTGTACTCCCAGCATTCCGTACTCCCATCACAGAACTCCCAGCATTCTGTACTCCCAGCATTCCGTGCTCCCAGCACAGAATTCCCAGCATTCCATGCTCCCAGCACAGAACTCCCAGCATTCTGTACTCCCAGCTCAGAACTCCCAGCATTCTGTGCGTTTGGGCAGTCTATATGCACATGATGGCTTCTGACAAACATCCTAGCAAATTATTATATAGGATATACTAGTATCAAAGCCCTTATACACGGGCTAAAGTGCACCCAGCAGCCCCAGAGCAGAGACAGGCGGTGAGCCGTCCGGAGCTCCCCGCTCCAGATCAGCACGTTCATGTGCAGTAGAGAGTTGCCGAACACACTGATCCTTAACGGGGAGCTCCGGACGGCTCACACCAAAGCTCCTTGTGAGCGAATCCACACATCACAGTAGAGACTGCTGGAACAGCAGTCTCTACTGCGCATGTGCGGTTAAACTCACAGGGAGCGACGCATTCTATCATTTTATGTTATAGGATAGTAATGGTTGTTTGCAGGCATACTTTGTAGACCATTCCATTGAAGTATTTCTTTGTAGATAATGCTAAATATTTGCCCAATACAGACACCAATTAGCATTAAGTACCAGTCTGTGTCTTATAATGTATTTATTACAACCAAATGGCGAGTATAAGATCTAGGCAATGTTTAAAGTGGAACGGTCACCTTAATTCAAGTTTACATATTTGAAAACTGCATTAAAAACTGCCTATATGTCATGTAACCCGAAACCCAGCAAATGTACAGTTAAGAAGCTGTTCATACTTCTTATCATATGCTAATGTATGCAAACTGTGGTTCCCAAGCTGTACCAGTGACGTCTGATATGTTAATAAAATTTTCAGTGGTGTTTTGTATGTTAATTATGCTTCTTGGTGATATTTCATATGCTAAGTACCAGGAAATGTTCACTTTTTCCCAGAAATAAAAATGTGAATATTTTCTAAACTAATCATCTAGCCAAAAGATGTGAGAGTAATTGATAATCCAGCCATGGATCCCTAGCTCTCAGTGCCTAGGGAAGGCAGCTGCACCTCACTGACGAGGCCAAAACGTACGTCTGGGGTTAGTTGGTTTTTCCGTGCAGAGGGTACTTGCCCATCATTTTGGTACTGGACTGCCCTTATGGGCGGGATTAGTCTAATATGTATGTGGTAATCTCTCCTCTGTAATGGCACTAGAGAGCTAAAATGTGATGCTCTTCAGCGGTGACTAGCCGAAGAACAGGCCATTGTGCTTTTGTTCGTGCTCAAAGCCTCTCACATCATGTTTGGCTTGTTTCTACAAAACACTTAGGGTCTCTCCCTAAGTGTAAAGGGTAATCCAGACGTGGACCCCTTGCTCTCAGTGCCTATGGAAACCAGATGCACATCATTGACGAGGCCTAAACAAGGCCAAACATACATCTGGGTTTAGCTGGTATTTCCCGCGCAGAGGAGACTTGTCCTTCATTGTGGAACTAGACCGCCTTTTTGGGCGGGGTTAGGTTAATATGTATGTGGAAATTTCTCCTCATTAATGGCACTAGAGAGCTAAAATGTGATGCTCTGAATGGTGACTAGCCGCAGAACAGGCCATTGTGCTTTTGTTTGTACTCAGAGCCTCTCACATCATTTTTGGCTTGTTTCTGTGAAACACTTAGGGTCTCTCCCTAAGTGTAAAGGGTAATCCAGACGTGGACCCCTTGCTCTCAGTGCCTAGGGAAGCCAGCTGCACCTCACTGACGAGGCCTAAAATAAGGCCGAAACGTACGTCTGGGGTTAGCTGGTTTTTCCGTGCGGAGGAGACTTGCCCATCATTTTGGTACTGGACCGCCCTTATGGGTGGGATTAGTCTAATATGTATGTGGAAATTTCTCCTCATTAATGGCACTAGAGAGCTAAAATTTGATGCTCTGAACGGTGACTAGCTGGAGAACAGGCAGCACTGATTTTGTTCGTGCTCAGAGCCACTCACATCTAAACTAGACAAGTGTTGGAATTTTGGCTAACATGACACATAGGTGATTTTGAATTACATTTTCAAATAGGTAAAGAAAATTCAAGGTGATCGTCCCACTTTAAATACCTTTAAAATGAACTAGTCTTGTGTTTTATTTCACTTTAGGCCTTACATAACGATATGCACAAAGGGAAATGTGACGATATATTGGCACACAAACTGCACCCCAGAAACCAAATAAACATTCCCGTTGATTGTAAAGTGGCTTTGAGAATTGGAGGCCTCTCTAACACACTGTATGGAAAGTCCCATTTAAATCAATTTCAATTTTATTTTGTCATAGATCGTATTTGTTTTGGATTTGCACTAGATTTGGCCACTCCAGTCAAAATCAAGCCCCATAGTTGGACTGTGATGGTACCAGGATTTACCAGACCCTTTTGGGGTCATCAGTTCCTGGACCACCACTGCTGCTGCCCCTCTTCTACGGCTGGCTGGAGCCCTGCTACTTCCTGGTGTCTGGAGATCCTGGATTGTCAGGCAGGAACAAATGGATGCTGCCCCCTAGCAGACCTAGTGAATTTAGCTGCAGAACCCTAAGTGGGGTTTACAGAGGCCCTATGCCAGTAGACCAGCGAGGCAAGTGAATTCGCTCTTGCAGTGGCTAAGGAGAGAATCCCCAGCCCAAGCCCCCTCCAGAAATACAGCCGAGACGTGTATTAAGGAGGGTAGAACAGAACAGCCTTTATTGATAAAACACACTGCTTATATACACTTCCAGACACTCTTATCAAGATAAGAATACAAATTAGTGTTTGAAAAACGCATTTCAAAAAAGTTATAAATTGATTTGCATTTTACTGAGTGAAATAAGTATTTAATCCCTTTGCAAAGCATGACTTAGTAGTTGGTGGCAAAACCCTTGTTGGCAATCACAGAGGTGAGATGTTTCTTGTAGTTGGCCAACAGGTTTGCACACATCTCAGGAGGGATTTTGTCCCACTCCTCTCTCCAAGATTCTCTCCAAGTCATTAAGTTTCGAGGCTGACGTTTGGTAACTTGAAACTTCAGCTCCCTCCACAGACTAATGTCTGGAGACTGGCTAGGCCACTCCAGGACCTTATTGTGCTTCTTCTTGAGCCACTCCTTTGTTGCCTTGGCTGTGTGTTTTGGGTCATTGTCATGCTGGAATACCCATCCACGACCCATTTTCAATGCCCAGGCTGAGGGAAGGAGGTTCTCACCCAAGATTTGACGGTACATGGCCCCGTCCATCGTCCCTTTGATGCAGTGAAGTTGCCCTGTTCCCTTAGCAGAAAAACACCCCCCAAAGCATAATGTTTCCACCTCCATGTTTGACAGTGGGGATGGTGTTCTTGGAGTCATAGGCAGCATTCCTCCTCCTCCAAACATGACGAGTTGAGTTGATGCCGAAGAGCATGATTTTGGTCTCATCTGACCACAACACTTTCACCCAGTTCATCTGAATCATTCAGATGTTCATTGGCAAAACTTTAGATGGGCCTGTACATGTGCTTTCTTGAGCAGGGGGACCTTGCGAGCGCTGCAGGATTTCAGTCCTTCACGGCGTAGTGTGTTACCAATTGTTTTCTTGGTGACTATGGTCCCAGCTGCCTTGAGATCATTGACAAGATCCTCCTGTGTAGTTCTGGGCTGATTCCTCACCATTCTCATGATCATTGAAACTCCATGAGGTGAGATCTTGCATGGAGCCCCAGACCAAGGAAGATTGACAGTTATTTTGTGTTTCTTCCATTTACGAATAATCCCACCAACTGTTGTCATCTTCTCACCAAGCTGCTTGGCGATGGTCTTGTAGCCCATTTCAGCCTTGTGTAGGTCTACAATCTTGTCCCTGACATCCTTGGACAGCTCTTTGGTCTTGGCCATGGTGGAGAGTTTGGAATCTGATTCATTGATTGCTTCTGTGGACAGGTGTCTTTTATACAGGTAACACGCTGAGATTAGAAGCACTCCCTTTAAGAGAGTGCTCCTAATCTCAGCTTGTTACCTGTATAAAAGACACCTGGAAGCCAGAAATCTTGCTGATTGATAGGGGGTCAAATACTTATTTCACTCAGTAAGATGCAAATCAATATATAACTTTTTAGAAATGTGTTTTTCAGGATTTTTTTGTTGTTATTCTGTCTCTCACTGTTCAAATAAACCTACCATTAAAATTATAGACTGATCATTTCTTTGTCAGTGGGCGAATTAACAAAATTGTCAGGGGATCAAATATTTTTTTCCCTCACTGTATGAGCAGGTGTTGTTGTTGTAATATCTAAAAGTTTGGATATAGCCGAGGCTCTATAGTATCTGTCAAAGTCTGGTAAGCTAAGCCCACCTCTACTTTTATGTTGTGAAAGAGTAGAGTGGCTTAATCTAGGATGTCTTCTAGAACAGATGAAGGATAAGATTAATGATTTAAGTGAATTGAGGTATCGTCTTGGGAGGGAAATAGGAAGTTCGTTGAATATTTATAGTATGTTATCAAAATGACCATCTTTATCAGGTTAATCCTGCCAAGCCAAGAGATGGGGACAGTCTTCCAGGACACTAAGTCCTTTTTAATGACTTCAAGGAGAGGAGCGGAGTTTAATGAAATTAGTAGATCCGGAGATTTCGACACCTGTACTCCAAGGTATAGACTAGAGGAGGAAGAATTTATATTTATTGGTAAGACGTGAGGTCATAGACGCGGGAAGCCCTATAATTAATGCCTCAGATTTATTGTAATTTATAGAAGCTTGTGACAGATAACAGTATTCTTCTAATTCCGCAACTAGTGGTGGTATGGAAAAAGCAGGAGCAGAGATGAAAGACAATACATCATCCCCATACGCCGCAACTTTGTAATTATGCGAACATGAAGAAAGGTCAATGATAACTGGAGATGATTTGACAGAGTTGAGTAAAGGCTGTAATGCTAGGATAAAGATGAGGGTGGAAAGTGGGCAGCCTTGTCTTGTCCCATTTGTTATTAGGAAGGCCCCCGACAGGGTACCATTGACAAAGATCTTCGCACTCGGGGGAGCATATAAATTCATTATCCATTATTGTCATATTATTGTCATAGTGTTGTGCCTGGAGTGTCTTCTTAGCATAAAGCCACATTGGTCAGGATGTATAAGGGAAGGTAAGACTTGACAAAGCCAAGATGCAAGAATTTTTGCAAATATTTTCTGGTCTACGTTTAATAAAGAGATAGGGTGATAATTTGCTGAAGGGGAGTGATCTTTACCTGGTTTTGGGATAACTACAACGTGAGCTTCAAGAGCCTGCTGTGGAAATAGAATACCTTTCAGTACTGAATTGAAGGATTTGACCATAAATGGAAGAAGGGAATCTAAACATTTTCTATAATACAACAGAGCTAAGCCATCTGGACCTGGGCCCTTTCCAAGTTTCATAGATTTCACCGCTAGTTTGACTTCTGTTTCATTAATGGGATTCTCTAAAGCAAGAGACTCTTCAGAGGATAAAGTTGGAAGTCGAGCTTTAGTTAAAAAGGCCTTCATCCTAGCGAA
The DNA here is from genome assembly GCA_037306005.1 of Rhinophrynus dorsalis. NCBI lineage: Eukaryota > Metazoa > Chordata > Amphibia > Anura > Rhinophrynidae > Rhinophrynus > Rhinophrynus dorsalis. Next base: position 553,284,188 of record CM074721.1, read on the forward strand.
CCAATCCTCCGGAAGGGGACCTAATCTCTGAGATAGATTGTATAGGTTAGTATAACAGTCATGGAAGGTAGAGGCAATAGTAATAGAGGTGTTTGTGGGCATTGAAAAGTGATGGACAATGGTTGCACTCTCGTTTGTTTAATTAAGCGGGCAAACAATTTAACGCATTTATCTCCTATAGTGTAAAGATGATATTTGAACCACATGTGGGATTTGATAGCATTTTCACACAGGAGTGAGTTAAGAACGCTATGTAGATGCGTCAGATCTTGTAGCACCTTGGGATCAGTGGATCATTTGTGTTCCATTTCCAAGTATTGAATCTTATTTAGTAATTAATCAATATGTACACGTCGCTTCCTGGCTTTGATAGACCTGTGTTTAATTAATGACCCTCAAATTACACTTTTGTGTGCTTCCCAGATCACAGGATCAGAGACGTCCGAGGTGGAGTTAAAGAAGAAGTATTCTGAGCTATCTGAATTAATGATCTCCTTATCAGATAAAAAGTGATTTGTTCAGTCTCCAGACGCTTTGTGAAGAAGGGACATCTGAGTGAAACAGGGAAATCGAAACCACGGAATGATCCCACCAAGATATTGTGTGGATGTCTGCCTGTGACAATGATTGAATCAGGAAAGAGGAAAGGGAAATATAATCTATTCTGCTGTATGAGCAGTGTGGAGGAGAATAGACTGTGTAGTCTTTAGGTGTTGCATTGGAAAGTCTCCATGCATCTTTGAGTTGTAGATCTTTCAGTTTAGAGTGGAGACGCTGGAGATGTGAGAGTTTAACATTTGGATTATTTGAGGACGAGTCCATAGATGGATCCAATGCAATGTTCAAGTCCCCCCACACTATTATTCTACTTTCTAGCTCTGTATTAAGTAACGAAAGGGTTTTTGATAAGAATACAATCTGATTTGCACTTGGGTCATAGATATTCATGATAATGTATGGTTTGTTATATAAAAGGCCTTTGATTAGTATGTATCTCATCAGGGAATGTGGAAATAGAAAGGAGTTTTTTTTTTTTTTGCAACAGATGCCCAATATGATGCAGGAAACTTGTGATTACTAAATTTCAGAAGTGAAGAGCTTAAGAAGTGTGTTTCTTGAATCAAAGCAATGTCAGTTTTGAGTCTCTCTCAAAAGGCAATAGGCCATTTTTCTGGAGAATTGAGACCTTTTGCATTGAGTTAAGTTGCGACATAGTTAAGAATTGTCAGATGTCTGCCAAGTTCGGGTAGAGGAGATGGCAGCACTCGCGGATATGCACAAAACATAAAAAAAAAGGGGATAAGTAAAGTGGGAACAGGGCCGGCCCTTACATGGGTCCCAGTGGTCCAATAACCCAGGCGGCACTCTGACAGGGGTGGCAATTTGCAGCCCCAAGGCATGTTATTTTACACGCAGTGTCTCCCCACTTCCCGCACTGATGACGACTGGGACCGTGTCACATGCAGAGACGCCGTGTACAGAATGCCGGGATTTTCTTCCTCTGTTCGGAGGCCAGTGCAAGTTTAAAACTGGCGCCCAGACTGAAGAAGAAAATCCCAGCATGCAGCATGCTGCGTCTCCACATGTGACACGGTCCTGGCTGTCATCAGTGCGGGGTAGTGGGGAGACTGAGTAAAAAGCAGGAGAAGAGCCAGAAAGAGAAGATAGAGAGCGAGCCAGAAGGAGAAGAGAAACAGGAAAGGCACAAGGGGTGTAAGAGAAGCACGAGGGGTGAAAGAGAGGCACAAGGGATGAAAAAGAGGCACAAGGGGTGAAAAGAGGGGAAAAGAGAGGCACAAGGGGTGAAAAAGAGGCACAAGGGGTGAAAAGAGGAGAAAAGAGAGGCACAAGGGGTGAAAAGAGAGGCACAAGGAATGAAAAGAGGGGGAAAGAGAGGCACAAGGGGTGAAAAAGAGGCACATGGGATGAAAAAGAGGCACAAGGGGTGAAAAGAGGGTAAAAGAGAGGCACAAGGGGTGAAAAAGAGGCACAAGGGGTGAAAATAGGGGAAAAGAGAGGCACAAGGGGTGAAAAGAGGGTAAAAGAGAGGCACAAGGGGTGAAAAAGAGGCACAAGGGGTGAAAATAGGGGAAAAGAGAGGCACAAGGGGTGAAAAAGAGGGGAAAAGAGAGGCACAAGAGGTGAAAAGAGGGGAAAAAAGAGGCAAAAGGGGTGTCAAAAGGCAAGGGGGGAGAAGGAAGTAGAAGGGGTGTAAAAAGGCAAGGGGGGAGAAAGGTACAAGGGGTGTATAAAAACAACACTACAGTTCTATGTGGTTTTAGGGGCAGGAGAGGGGTTAATAAAGGATGTGGTGTGTTTTGGTGGACGTGGTTTTGGTGTGCAGAGGGGGGGGCAGCATTTCATCCTTGGACCCAGGCAGCACAATCTCTTGGTCCGGCCCTGAGTGGGAATTAGGAACAGAGTAAAGTAAAACGGTATAGTCTTGGTCGTGAAGGAAAGAAAGAGTAGATGTGTGATACGAGATAATAGAGTAAGAAAAACGGCTGATGCCCGAAAGCTATTGGGGAGAGCCATTACCTGGCTCAGGGAACGGTCAGGGGATCTTGAAGCATCCGAGACCGAGCATCAAAAGAAAGCATGGGTGGGAACAGAAAGTGAAAGTCATGTATGAGTAGTAAACCTTCTGAGTACTGAGAAGGTCAAAAAATAAATAAAAGAGTGTTGTTAGTGAGGTTAAATATCCCCAACGGAAGAGGATGGCAGTACTATGGAGGACAGGGAGGGTGGAGTAATGAGAATAAGAGTGTTTTGGAGGCAATGGTTGAATTAAGGAACCCAGGTTAACCCCATACAACAGAGAGCATAGAAGGAATGTCTGTGGCTATAAATGAGAGGATTTATTATCTCTGGTGTCCTTGGAGGCAACTGGAGCCCTGTGCGACTGTCTATTGGGTGACATAAAAGTGGGGATGATAGGTGTGTGTAGCACATGGTATCTCGTCAAAAAAATTAAAAAAGTCAGTCTAGGATTAAAGGAGTAGTAAACTTTTTTTTATGAAAACACATATTTTACAGAGCATTTCCTGCTGAATAAAACAAGGTCACTCCCATCGCTGTCAGATGTTTTATTCAAATATTATAGCAGTTTAAATAATCAGGAAGTGAATTTACTGTGTTTACTTCCTGATAGTTCTAACTGACAGGAAGAGAATTTACTGTGTTTACTTCCTGATAGTTCTAACTGACAGGAAGTGAATTTACTGTGTTTACTTCCTGATAGTTCTGACAGGAAGTGAATTTACTGTGTTTAATTCCTAGTTCTGACTGACAGGAAGTGAATTTACTGTGTGTTTACTTCCTGATAATTTTAACTGACAGGAAATGACTCAGCAGTTTCTATCACATTCTATGTAGAGCTGTATGTCTCTGACTTTACGGACTTTCCTCTCCATTAGAATTGAACAGGAAATCTAATTAGGTACTTATGGGTCAGTATCACCCAGTCTAGAGGTTTGTGAAAAGAGCAGAGGAAAAGGCAAATAATATGTAATATAACATAAGGCTGTGTGTGTCATCTTAGTCAGTCACACAGATTTTGAGGTATTTGAGGTCTTTCTCCCTTTCTATCCCTCAGAATCCCCCAGACTCCCCAAACACAGAGAACAGATTTCTTGCCTAATAGACTCCCTAAACTACACTCCAATTTTAATGTATTTGCATATCCTAACCAGCTCAAAAATATTGTGCTTTCTCTTCCTCTCGAAAGCACAGAATGGCATGCTATAGGAACCTGGCACCCCTTTTATGCCATGCCTGTGGGTAAAGAAGGGGAACTTGCCAAATGGTGGGAGGAAATTCTCTTTGATTTCAATGCAATGAGATAGGTGAAAAAAAATAAAATCTGAACATTTTTTCCCACTTGGCTGGTTGCTGCATTTTTCTCCTGTTTTGTTTTTGAGGTGAAAAGGTTTGCCCATCTCTACTGAGGACCCATACTGGAAGAAATGGAGTCTAATACTCTGTGGAGGAGGAGGATCTCTTTCTTATATACAGATGTGGTTGGGCTGCTATAGTGAAATTGTGAACAGGAACAAAGTGAGCCAATTTAGTGAACCGATCTACAACCACTAAGGCGGTGTTGTAAAGGTTTGGATTTGGTAGTTGGTCCTAAGGGTACTGGAAAAGCCTGAAGAAGTCCTGGATTCTTAGAATATCTGTCTTTTCCTCTGACACATATATCACAAGATAATACATAACTAACAATGTCTTGTCTCATTTTAGGCCACCAGAAGGATCTTTGAATGATCTCTATTGTCTTTAGGACTCCATGAACAGCAGTAGGGAGATCATGAAACAAACACTTTATGTAGAGATGAAGGGAAAAAAGAGAGAGAAGACATTGGAAAAAGTCAGGAAGTGTAATGTACCAATGAGGGAGAGTATCACGATGCTGTGATTGCCTCCAGTGGTGCTCTGTGGTACATGCAACCTTGTTCTCCTCCTCGTTCTCACTCTGTTCAAATCGTTATTCTTATAGGCCACTGGTATCTCCACCCACATGCTAGGCCTTAAAGGCCTCAACCTCACTATACACCTGGGCCCTTTCATGGTGTACCTGAGCGTTGTGTTCTGATTACTGATTCCTGTGTATGACTCCTGGCTTCGTCTGACTTCTGTTCCTGCTTGAAACCTGGCTTCGTCTGACTACCCAATCCGGCTGAGACTTCGGGCTTCATCTGACTACCTGATCCGGTTGAGACCCCTGGCTTCGTCTGAATACCTGATCCGGCTGAGACTTCTGGCTTCATCTGACCCTTCCTTCCGGCCTTGGTTGACTCTCACTTTGCTGCACCCCTGGCTCTGCTTGACTTTCCTCTCCGGCCTACCCAGCTCCGGCTGACCGTTCCATCCTCGGCCAACCTGGGCCTACTGACACTGCCGCGCTTACTGCCTCCTTTTTGTCAGCCTTGTCCATTGTCCACTTGCGGCCTATTGTCTGGGTAGCCTGTTGTCTCCCCTAGTGTTCTAGGGTTTGTCACCTCTGCCTGTTGGTTAACCCTAGTGTTCTAGAGTAAGTCACCATTGCCTCTCAGGCTCCTAGCCTTCTAGGGCCTGTTTTGTTGCATGGCTATCCCCAGTGTTCTACGGACTCTCGTTCCTTGCAGGTGCTACAGCGTTGTGTAGTACTGTCTGTGTACCATCTTCACACCTGTCTAGTGAAGGGTAAGGGAAGTATTGTGCACTGTCCTTCTACCTGGCCTAGTGAAGGTTGGAAAAGTGCTCTTGCTCCTTGCAGGTGCTCAGCGTTTTGGGTTATTCTCTGTGTACTATCTCTACACCTGTCTAGTGAAGGGTTGGGAAAGTGCCGTTGCCCTGTGTCCATACCTGGTCCAGTGAAGGGTGGAGAGATACTTTACTTCCTTTATCTTTCTTTTAATAAAATCTTTATTTTATTGTATCTGTACTTGTCAAGTGTGTTTATTTCACAAGTCTCCCGTGACAGAGAGGGTGCTTTCGCCTCTCTCACTTGATCAAGTAAAGAGCTATAAGTGAGTAAAACATGCTGGGACTGTAGGACAGTATCAGGAGGTGAAAAAGGTTTGGAAGATGAAATATGCATTCTAGATAGTGCATCAGTCTTCTGATTCTTGGAGCCTGGTCTGTAGTTTATATGCATGATGGACATAAATTGAGAAGTCTACTATGATCTTTCTCCACATGAGAAAGAAGCAGGAAGATCTGCCTTCTCCTTCAGAGCTCCAAAAATCTGGAACAATCTGCCGGAAAAAATCACATCTGCACCCAGTCTAAAATCCTTAAAAGCAAATGTTTCTTTATATCTAAAAACAGTGTGTAACTGTAAATAATCCCATTATTTAATAAGTATGTATATTTGTGTATGTTTGTATATAATGTCTCACAATTAGTGTAAATATGTAACCTTTTACTGAAAACTATCCAGGACATACTTGAAAACGAGAGAAATCTCAATGTATTCTTCCTGGTAAAACATTTTCTAAATAAATAAAATAAATAAATTAAGAGGCCCACTAATCGGCTACAGAGACAAAGGGGTTCCTCCTGAAATGATGGAATAGGACATTTAGACATGGAAGTAGAAAAAGACATGTTCCTGGCTTCTATCTCAAAGCCTGCAATCAATCTAGATTGACAGAAAAAAACAGTTCTTCAAGAGAGGTAGCTAAGTTCACCCTGGCTAGTTCATCTTTCAGATCATCAGAAAGACCCAAATGGAATTGGTCAAGAAGATCAGCCTCATTCTATTTAGATTCAATGAAAATGCATAGGAAGTCTGTGACATAGTCCTCCACAGAACTTTTACCTTGATAGAGGACCCTAAGGGTGGACTAAGCAGAAGAGGCTCTGAATAGATTATTGTAGGGAGAGTTCATGGTTTGACAAACAAATGACCAAGAATTAAGGAGAGGGCTGTCAGTCTGCAGTAGGTGATGAGCCCAAATTTCAGGTTCACCAGAAAGTAGTGTAATTACCGTACAAGCCTTGGTATAATCATTAGCATAATTGTGGGGGGTTAATGGAGAGCAATAACTCACAGAACGTATTAAAAGTCTTATATTTAGATCTCGCCCATCAAACCTATCTGGAAGGGGCACAATCGCACCCTCTCCTCCAGGGGCTAAAGGTGGAGAACATGCTAAAGGAACAGATAATGAAGTTTGATTATCATGTAACACTTGTACAGAGAAGAAATGTAATTGTCCAATGTAGTAACTGTCTCTACTAAATCTTTGGGTTCCATAACATAGGTTCAGTTGTTGAGTAAACATAGAGCAAGACTATTCATATTCCTGGGGGAGACAGAAGAATTTCTGACTACCTGCCAGGCAAAATGGGATGGCCTGCAGGTAACAAGGCCACCACTAAGAATGCAGATGAATCACAGACCGGAGTATGGCTCTTACTGTAATATTGGTGAAATATATTAAGTATAAAATATTCAACAGCAGATGAGTAATACAAACCCTCCAACAGGAGGTGGTAAATACTCAGACCTCCATTAGGAGGTGAATGCAGAGACAAATAAGAAGGAAGACTAACCTCTGAAAATACGGAGTCTGACACGTTGCAGAGCATTCTGGCCAGCTGGAGGTGTAGAGCATATGAGGAGACTCTGAGAAGTCTGTGTTCGACTAGGAGTCAAATGCAATACAAAGGAGTCTCAGAACAGCTGGTCTACAACAGGTTGTAGAGCATGAAGATTCCTGTGGAGAGTCTAATTTTGACTAATTCTGAAAAGTTGAATTTCGACTAGGTCTGCGATCGACTGGTAGGAAAAGGCAAATGAGGAAACTCTGGGGACAGAGGATTCAATATCCAACGAGCAGTCAGAACCACGAGAACAAGCAAGAATCAGGTTAGTTAACAAGCTGGGGTCATAAACCAGGAAATCAGGAGGCCGAACAGGGTGCTAAAGGGGAATGCAGAGAGAAGAGTCAATAAGACAGGAATCAGGTCAACAGCAGATGAGTCAAATAACAAAACACACTCTACAGAAAACTCGCTCATAGAACAGGTGCCGAGTACCAATGGTGCAAAGCTTTTAAAACTCCCGCAGCCAATGGGGAACAAGCAAATAACCAGGCAACAGGTACAGAAAGGCTACTAGCAGCTGACACTAATTTATAGAACCATATGCATTTGCTATTGGAACATAGAAAGAATACACCGGGCAAGTTGTGTATCATTCACTTTATTGGAATTTCATTATGAATATGTTGTTTTTTGGGTTTTATTTTTGCATTCTTGATAGAAATGTTCTTGTTCTGTTATGGGATATCTACAAACTAATGGTATGACACTGTTCACAAATATTATCATTTAACTGTAAACTGTAACACGAGTGTGAAAACAGGCTTAGCACTGGTGGTGTGAAAGGTCTTATCAAAGAAATGGTTATAGAAGCCAAAAACAGAATACTTTATAATAAACATTGTTTCTTGTGAATATGCAAGTAGAAATCTGAGATTTTCCCATTTATAAAAACATGACTGGCCCTTAACATGTCAAATATATCATAATACCAGAGCATATTGTATTGTCTCGTAAATGCAAACATTTTATCATCTAGTAAATTAAAACATTAATTTCATTAATGAGGAATAACAATGCAATGTTTTTAAATATTTATTACTGATTTCTAATTAGTCTTTATGGGATATCATAACTCCACATGGATCAATCTTACCTATATATATATATAACTGTGAGGTATCTTCTTTTCACTGATTTTCAGTGAACTACAGAAACAGAGTGGATCTGTAGATGTCTTAGGAACATTTCATTCTCTTCTCTTTGCTGATTGGACTTTGATGCACCGCTGATAACAAAGATCAGTGAAGTTATTATACTCAGGACAACAGTTGTGAAAATCTGTATTTCCCACTAAAATGCTATTCTGTATGTTCTGAAACCCTGAACCTGCTTTTATTCAGGGAGCTCAGTGTCATGTTGAGCAACTTTATTTATTGGCTAAATGAAGCATAACTAATGTTAATTAGCAAAAATTTCTACTGATTTTACTTTATTCTCTTCTTGTTTAACCCATATTTCAAATTCATGTCAATGATTATGGCTAAAGTCTACCTGTTTTTTACACTCTTATAGAATGTCACTAATTAACATGTTGTAGTCTTGACTTTGACATTCTCAAATAATATTTTCCTAATCATGAGCAACAGCAATCAGACCAAAATAACAGAATTTCTACTGCTGGGTTTTATGTGCTCTCGAACAGCAAGTAAATTAATTTTTATATTGCTTCTTGTGCTTTATATTTTAACTCTGTGTGCAAACATCACAATAATCACCTTAGTTTCAACAAGCCAGACCCTCCATTCTCCCATGTATTTCCTCCTCAGCCAATTGTCTTTATGTGATATCCTTCTGACTACAGATGTAGCCCCTAAGTTGCTATGTGCCACAATAGCAGATGGTATTTTAATATCTGTCAGTGATTGTGTTACACAAATTGGCTTTCTTGGTTTATCTGTTACCGCAGAGAGTTTCCTACTCACTGTAATGGCTTATGATAGATACTTGGCCATCACTAACCCATTACATTATATCACAATAATGGGTATCAAACATTGTCATATTTTAGTTACATGTTCTTGGTTGCTAGGACTTCTAGGCAGTTTGATTAACACGATTCCCATATCTCTGTTGGAATTCTGTGGCTGTAACATCATTGACCACATCTACTGTGATCTTGCTCCTCTTTTTGAGACATCATGCTCAGACACATCCATAATTGAAGTACAGACTATTGTGTTATCCATTCCTATTTTCCTTTTCCCTTTTTTGATTATCATTTCAACATATGCCAGCATCTTCATCACTATCTTCAAGATTTCTCTCACCACCGGAAGGCAGAAATCCTTCTCCACCTGTAGCTCCCACCTCACAGTTGTCTTCACATATTATGTTATTCTTATTGCAAAATATACAATTCCATCTAGAAGTCACTCGCAAAACCTGAACAAAGTTGTGTCTTCACTTTTCACTGTGGTCACCCCTTTACTCAACCCCATTATTTACAGCTTAAGAAACCAGGAGATCAGGACAGCTCTGAATAAGTCCATCTCTATGAGGCTAATGGTTAGAAAATTCTGGTAATCCGAAGACCAACTGTATCAATAATGGGGTTTTGGCCTCTTTGGCACTAAAGACATGTTCAGTGCATTGCTTCATAAAGCACCCGAAACATCTTTAACATGTTAAGTGAAAATCATTGCAACAATATGCGTTTTCATTTTTTGTATGTGTGTATATATATATATATATATGTGTGTGTGTGTGTGTGGCTAGATATATGGATAGATAGATAGATAGATAGATAGATAGATAGATAGATAGATAGATAGATAGATAGTATTTCTCTATTTGTGTAAATACACAACTCTTTGCTGTAAAGACTCTGGAACATACTTGAAAACAAGAGAACTTTCAATGTATTCTACACGGTAAAACATTTTAAAAAATGTTCCTCCTGGGTAGACTTTTATGGCTTATTGTAAGCAATACTGTCTTGATGAATGGGTACTAAGCTCAGAAACATATTAATAATGCTATATTTTTTTGTGCTTTTAAACCTGTTTTTTTCACTAATTAAATGTTTTAGAAAAGAGACCCCCAATTACACATATACTACAGTTCTATGCTGTATATTATAAATATGAATCAGGATTATGCATGTGCATAATGTGTTCTGAAGTGTAGATTACACAACTTTATATAATCCAAGTAGAGTATTCCAAGCGGAGTCATACAGGCACATAATACGAAGATAGCTCAACAACGTCCACCAAATGCATAATCTAGGACACTTGACCTGCACATACAGAATCTGAGGAATCTGGCTATCCAGATATCTGGATTTAACCCTTTGAGTGCCAGAGTGGTACGGAATGCATAGCACTCTGGCACTCAAAGGATTAATAAACCAGCTACCAATGGCCTGTGTACTCATTTCAATTATACTGCAATAATCAATGTATCACCTCATAATGACCTACCGTTGTGGTTGATATAAATAGTCACATATATAAAACATTATTATTAAAAAATTATCATCTTATAAAAAATGTTTAAATACTTTAACTGACTGTGATATTTCATTTAAACACATCATGGATGATATATAGGTCATACAAAGCTTAGAAAATATAGCGCAAGACAACTATAGTCCATGTAAGCAAGAAAAAATTTAATTAAGATGTATTCAAAGAATAAAATATATTTAGTAACAATTATGATCTAGTCATTTTTCCTTAATAACTTTCTAATGTATTCATTCACTGGTCAAGATACCATGCCTAATATGATTATCAAAAAGTATTTTTACTTAGTTACATATAAAACTAATCGTTACTCGTATTTTAATTTATCAGTTTTGTCTCTGTGTGGAGTAGGGTTGAATGAAACTTTCGATTTAGATTGTTTAACTGAATCTGTTACAAGTTCCTGAATACAGTGAAACGACAAAGCAAAACTACATAGTTAATGGAACTGAATAATTTTCAGCATTTTAAAATGAAATGATAAAGCAAGGAAAGTTTGGTTTGGTTTGGTTAACCATTTAAGGAGAAGAGAAAGAGAACAAGCCAAGGGTTTATATTGTTACAGAACATATTTAAAACAAAACATAAAGGTGGAGTCACATTATCAGATGTTGTTTCTAGGAGAAGGAAGACAGAAGATGAGACAACTAGTGATGTGAATACTGACACCATTAGTAGCAGTAGAACACACATTTTGTTTCCAGTTGTTGTTGCTGGCTGTATTAAGCCTGATGTGGCTGAACACACAGAAGGAGACGGGGAGAGCATTCACCTTCCTGTGTCTCTAGAAGTAAGAGTGAATTGGAAGAAGTAGGCCTGATAGAGGAAGAAAGTCCAGCCTTGATGGGCCTGTTTCAGGCTGCTGTCCACAATACCTGTCTTAGTAATAACCATTTACAGTATACTAGAGTTGGCTGTGATTTTAGAAACAAGGTCTTCCCAAAAGATAGAGGCTAGTGAGACTGGAGCTGATAATGCTATCAGCGTTGCCTATCTGAGGATTTCTGGTGTCTATGAATGTTCTTGTTTGGGGAGCTGATGAGCTCTACTCTGTTGGACATTAGCAGTAATAGGATGGAATGCATGGTTAACAATGGAGCAGGTTCCTTCCATGTAAGCAATAACTATATTAAAAGGAAAAGAAGACAGAAAAGATCCAGGATACTTACAAATATCCCTAGAGAGAGACTAGTTCGATACTTTTAACATAGGACCTAATCAATTATATTTGCTCCATTATCAATTTTTAGATATCCATTTTAGTTTTATACATATTTTTAACTTCTATCTAGAAACAAAGACAAAAAACAGAAGCGCACACGCTTTAAGTACAGATTGCTGATATCAGTAATGGACCACCACCATATGACCACTTGTTTTACTTGCTGAATTTTCTACTCACTTATAGAAGAGGCACAAAACTCACCTCACACTGTCACTGCATTCACTGGATTACCTCCAGTGTAGGCATCTGTATGTTTCCCTCTTGCCTCCTTCAAACATCTGAAATCCGTCTTGTACCACACCCAGAGCACTCCTTCAGATATCTGTCTGCTGATTCTACAGCTTAAAAGGATCTACCCAGGGGCTCTATTTCTAGTGGAGTGATGGAGGGGGTAATCAACAATATCCTGATATTACTATTGACTGTGAGAATGAGGAGGAATACTCTGTAGCTGAACTTGATGTGGTTGGTGTTAGTAGTAGCAGTAATGGTGAAGCAGCCAGAGTGGTAGGGGAAACATTTTACAGCATCCAGACTAGCGGTCAAGGGAGCCCACACCATTCTCCTGACCCTGTGACTGGGAGTCCTCCCCTTCTCTTCACTACAGTGTCCAGGTGGAACATGAACCTGAAGAGGCCAGAACTGATGTTGGGGGAGGAGAGCATGCTGAGAATTAACACCACCACCACCACCATCAGGAGCACAGATCAGCTGCCTGTGCCTGCTGTTATTTCTGCTAGTGCTAGTCTGTCTTCTTCTTCAGGTGAAAAAGGCAATGGCAAGTGTGACATTAGGGGACTCTCTGTCACATTGCTTGTCACCTCCTCCAAGCAGCAGTGAGATGTCTGGAATATAGCAGCAGCAGCAACAACAGCAAGTAGGGACTAGTGGTGGCGGTGGTGATGATGCTGGAGAAGCTGGGGTGGAAGAGACATTGATGGCCTTTTTAGCAGAAACTGAGTAGGAATGGGAGACAGGAATGAGGAAGGGCATCATCACCACCACTAGCAAGGACATCTTGGAATTAGAGAAATTTGCAACTGCTCTAATTCCTTCTGATGCTGAGATGCAAGGGCAGCAGGATGCTGAGGAGCAGGTTAATGTGCCAGAGACCACCGTGGACACAGTGGGAATGGGGTCAGCAAGCGATGTGGGACTAGGACAGGTTCCTCTTGCCAGCAGTAGCAATACTCCTGATCCTAGTTGCAGTGCTGACTCTGAGGCAGTAGCAGCAACAGCAGCAACATTATCCGCTACCACAGACAATGAAGGGGAATGTGGAGGACAAGAAGAAAGAGACCATTCTTCTCCACCTTTCCCCTTCCCTCTGAAGTCATCATGGGTGTGGGATTATTTTTCTGTTGGGGCAGGCACACTACAGTCATCAGCAAAGGCACTGTGCACAAGTCAGTGAAAAGAGGAAAGGAGGGAATACACCTTGGCACAAGCTCCCTCATATCACACATGAAACACAGACACCATGACATTTACTCCAATCATGTCAAAGCCAAACACCCACCACAGAAATCATGCAGCACTTTTGCTGTTCCTGACTCACCAGAAAGGCAACAAGAGTTGAGGCGGAGATCAAAGAGGAGGAGGAGGAATAGAACAACCCAGGCAGAGACTGAAAGTTCCAGGACAAGTGAAACAACTAGCTCACCATCACCTTCTAGGGTAACAACATCTTCTGCCAATCCCCCTCGTTCATTACCTCCCTTGCCAAATGATAGCCACTCTGTTGACATTAGGATGTGTCAGTTTGTCTCTTCCCACTGAACACTGTGTGATGCACTGACCACACATGCCAGTGTGGTGGAGGAGAATCACAATCAGTGCATCAAGTGGCATCTGAGAAGAATCCATCCTGCAGAATATGCTAAGATGGTGGCAGGGAGGGTTCATCATTACTATTAAACTGTCAACAAGTTGTCATGTGTCCTTAGCGGGTCTAGAAAAAGGGTACAGTGATAGCGGCAGTACTTGGTTTTGGGTGTTATGGTGTTTGGATACAGTTGTGCCCCCAGATATTATTTACCACACATATACTGTGCACATTGCAGTTGCTGAGGAGACCCACTGATCCTGCTCTCAAGGGAAAAAATATATTCTAATAACAACACACCCATGATGATTTTGGAGGGGGCAGGTGGAGAAGATTTAAATGCCAACTTGTTCTTTTGCCACAAATACTGGGGGCTACTTATTGTGCTGCTACTGCCTCAAGCACATCACTGGAGCCAGTCATGGCAAATGGAAACTTCATCATCCATCTTCCATGTTACTGCTATTGTTGATCCCATTCTCTTTCAGCTGCCTAAACATCCTGCTGCTTAAACAACTCAGCAACAGCAGTAGGAATAGCAGCAGCAACTCGGGACTCAGGAGGACATTTGACAGTGGCCACTGGCCAACATGACCTGCTGGTATTAGGCAAATCAATGTTTCTTCAGGGCTTGGACATCTAATAAGTCTATGTCCTACAAAGGCCTCTAACATCAAATCAAACAAATCATCCTCTACAAAATATTCTATCAAGTCAAGTATCAGTTCACCCCAGTGGCAGCTTATGTCAGGGGGTTCCTGTCACTTTAAATACAAATGTCTTATTTTATTTTATTGATTTATGGTTTTTATTAACTGTCCCCCCAATAGCAGTCAAGAAACCCCCCAAAACAAATTCCCTGTTCAAATGATTCATTAATTCACCAACACAGGCACCCTCCTCAGACCCCTTTACACCATGTCTTATGGTTTTTATTTTATTTTACTTTATTTGGGATTTCTTTTTTATTAAGTAACCCCTAATCCCAGTAAACAACCCCCCAAAAATCATCCCCTGTTCAACTGATTCTTTCCCCACACCCCACCAACACAGGCACCCTCATGCCCCTTTTATACTGTGCCTTTGGGAAATAAAATATTATTTGTAATGTGTTGTGTGTAACTTCTATGTTCTCATTGATTTCAATGGGCGAAAAAAGCGGAAAAAAGATCTGCACTTTTCGCTGGAAATTTTTCGCCAAGTGGAAAGTGCCATTTATCGCCGATTTCAGTTTGAGGCGTAAAGTTTCGCCCATCCCTAGTTCTTGTATGGGCCAATGAGTCTATCTCAGTTTCTGCACTAATAGACACTGGTGCTGCTGGTTATTTTATGGACACTGCTTTTGCTGATTGTCAGAGACATTGCCATGATGGGAAGGAGATGGTTAATTTTAAAAAGCAAAATCCTCTGAAAGTCTGTTTTAAGATGTGTATAAATGATCTCATGTTATAACAATGGCTCTTTAATTCAATATGAGGGTGAAATATTTGAGCGACTTTTATGATTATTGATAGCAATTTGTAGACGCAGTGTCTAGAGAAAACAACTCTAATCTTATGTGAAATCTCAGACATAGGATTATAGGGTGAAATGTTTACATGAAATATCTTGATCTGTTGAACCCTCTCACTGGGGATAGAATCCAGAGCCAGGTATCATAGGGAAAATGTTAATGTGTAGTAAGAGAACCATCTGCAGAGTTCATAGCGTTATTACTAGTGTTTGGAATTTTTATCATAATATATTCGTGACATCATTTTAAAATTTGAAATTAGACTGTCCAATGTCACGGCATAATGAGATTGCTCTTTATCCAATCAGAGGCGATTGGCGGAGTTTGCTGATAAGAGTAATTTAACATTATAAATATTCAGGCCTAGGATAAGTCTGCACTCTTGATTCCCTGTTCTATTTCCTGAAGTGAACCTGGCTGGCTGGTAAAGAGATACTAAGAAACACTTATTGGACTGGTAACTATATCTTTCCTTCGTTTAATTCTGAAAAATTCAGAATCAAATATATATTTCTTGTATATTTGAAGAAACATAATTTTTCTTATAATTTGTCTTAATCGGACTGGCCACCCAATTGGAACCAATTATAATAAGTTATATTGGCGGCAGTAATTCTGAATTAAGCACAATTCATTAAATAATTGGTAAATTGTCATATTTTCCAGATACATGTAAAATAGTTGATAGCAGTAAGATTTATATATCCTTGTTTATAAATTAGTTAATATAATCGTTGATATTTCTAGAATATATTGTGTTTCTAGAAAGGTTATTATAGCTAATATTTGATCAGGGGAATTCTTTGAATTCATTTCTTAACCCTTCAACTGCTATTTGTTTATTTATTTTGAGGTGTTTATTTGGATTTCTTTGTGTATGTTTTTGGGTCTAAACTTTTGTACAGTGGGAAGTTCATTTAAACCTCTCACTAGACAAAAGAAGCCACCATCTTGAGTGTGGCATCATATAGTAATAAGAGAGTAACCCTTGGAGCACCCTATAGGTTTTACATAGGATTGTTATGTTCATGTTTATGATATATGTTGCATGAAGTTTGGTATACTATCTAGACATATATTATTGTATTTGATTCTAAGTATATTCTTGGTATAATCTATTATTGACTATATTAATTGCAATTTATATGTTTTATTCAGAAGGTATACAATATTTGAAATTGGTAGATAATTAAATTATAGTGATCTAATCTGGGATTTTATTCCAGTTAGTTTCTCTAAATTTTGTTATTGCATCTGGTACAAGGAATTGTCAGAGGATCTGGCTTAATATTAAAGCTTACTCACCCGACAACCTACCTTAAACCTTAGTTAGCATAGTTTATACATTTTTTGGGCATAGGTATTTATATATGCTTTTGCCTACTGTATTTTAATTAATTGGAAGGATCAATTATCCTTTTCTATGCTGCTGGGCCCAATTATTGTTATTTAATACCTCTGAACATGCTTATATGTGGTTAATCCATTAATTGCTGGTAATGCTAATTGTAATAATTGTGGTTTGAGTTACTGTATATCTATTGTCATTGCTGGTCACTCATATATATCATTGTTGTTTACACTTTATATATAGTATATTTTACTTAAATAAATTATATATATTTTTGCACAAATATGCAGGATTGATTATTTTAATCAATTTGTTACTGTGAAGTAGCGTGTCAATATCTAATATAGTGTAAAGTTCTCAAATTTATTTTATCTGTTTATGTGAAGATATCCAACCTAGTAGGTTCTCCTGTTAACCCTATTCTATCTGAATATCTTCGACATGATCAAAATGGTATCCCATTACAGTCACGCTCCTCTCCCTTGGCAGTTGAGGCCATTGATGACAGACCCTTGCTGCCATCACACATTACTCATGACACGTATCCGTTAACTCTGAAAGTGGGAGCCTTCCATAAAGAAACCCTGAAGTTTCAGTTTATCAACTCTTCTCATTATGCCATCGTTCTAGGGTTTCCTTGGTTGCAGGCACATAACCCTAGGATTGATTGGAGTACTTGTGAAATATTGTCTTGGAGTCCACACTGTGATGAGTCCTGTCTATCACTCCTCATTAGTCTGGCATGTGCTGAGTCTTCTGGCCTACCGGAGGCCTGTTCTCAGTTCATTGATGTGTTTAATAAAGTCCAGGTCAAAGCATTACCTCCTCACAGGCCTTATGATTGTTCGATAAACTTACTACTTGGTACTACCCCTCCTAGGACCCGTATATACCCACTGTCTTTGGAAGAAAACAAGGCTATGGAAGACTATGTTGCTGATGCTCTGGAGAGGGGCATCATTCGCAAATCCACATCCCCTGTGTAACGGTTTGTACGACACTAAGACACAGTAGGTTAGAATAAAACACAGTTTTATTAAAATACACAATGTGACTGCCCACTACGGGCTATAGTGAATCATAGGAAAATATCAATCATGTTCATATGCCCTCACAAGCCCAGTATACAATGGTAGAGAGTTAGATACTGTCACAGGTCAGGCATAACCAGGCAACTTCAGCACAACATGAGTTAAAGTTCATAGATAGTAATCAGTCTCTGATGTGGTGTGTTTGACAATGCCCAGAATGATGGTAATGGTTAGCAAGAGACTGTGGTGCGAGGTGTGGAAGCACCTAGTCTGTAAAGCAGGACTGAGACTATACCCTGTGCTGACCAGAAACGGAGGCCACAATACTCTGCTAGAGCTAGCACAAACTTGAGCCACGAGCACCCGACCGGTGCAGTAATGGAGACACTGTACACTGCAAGAGCTGGAGGACTGGAACCAATAGCACCCGACCGGTGCAGTAACGGAAACACTGTACACTGCAAGAGCTGGAGGACTGGAGCCAATAGCACCCGACCGGTGCAGTAACGGAGACACTGTACACAGCAGAGCTGATGGACTAGAGCCAATAGCACCCAACTGGTGCAGTAACAGAAACACTGTACTCTGCAAGAGTTAACGGAAGGCTCAGTGTAACGGAGGCAACAGTGCTCTGCAAGAGTTAACAGAAGGCTCTGTGCAACAGAGGCAACAGTGCTCTGCAAGTGTTAATGGAAGGCTCAGAGTTAACAGAGGCAACAGTGCTCTGCAAGTGTTAATGAAAGGCTCAGAGATAACGGAGGCTACAGTGCTCTGCAAGTGTTAACGGAAGATTCAGAGTTAATGGAGGCAACAGTGCTCTACAAGTGTTAACGGAAGGCTCAGAGTTAATGGAGGCAACAGTGCTCTGCAAGAGTAACGGAAGGCTCAGTGGGATGGAGGCCTCAACACTCATTCTGCTAGGCCAAGAATGCTGAAGTAAGAATGTTGCCCAAGCGACACGGAGAACAGGATCAGAATAGCTGGCCGGATCACAGCGCAGGAACGTCAGACAAGCCAGGTCAGGTCACGGAGCAGGAACATCAGCGAGGCCAGGTCGAATCACGGAGCAGGAACGTCAGACAAGCCGGGTCAGGTCACGGAGCAGGAACGTCAGCCAGGCCGGGTCGAATCACGGAGCAGGAACCAGAAGGAGTAGTCAAATGGGCCAAGTCGGTACACAGGAACGCAGGAACACAGCAACAAAGTAGCACTGGTACAGGAACACCACGAAAGGGCACCTGACAGGTGCCAGAGGCCCGGTATAAAAAGGCCATACTGGGTGGGCCAAACTAAACTCAGCCAATGGGAGTGCACCACACAGAGAGTGACAGAAAAGAGCACGGGCACCATGATAGTACCCCCTCTCAAAGACCCCCTCTCCTGGCAGAGGGTCCTGGTTTCTGGGGATATTTAGAGTGGAAATTGCACAATAACCTAGGGGCATGAAGGTCCTTCTGATCGACCCAAGAACGCTATTCAGGGCCATAGCCCTTCCAATGGACCAAATATTGCAATTTCCCTCTAAATCTCCATGAATCAATAATGCTTTGAACTTCGTATTCCTCTTGGCCTTGAACATCCACCGGCCCAGGAGCCACCGGAGTGGTAGTGTAGCAGTTGCATACCAAAGGCTTTAACAGGGACACATGGAACATGTTATGTATGTGCAGAGATGCTGGGAGTTCCAATGCATAGGAGACAGGATTAACTTTGCGGATCACCTTGAAAGGCCCAATGAACTGGGGAGCCAACTTATTGGATGGAACTTGCAAATTAAGATTTCTGGAGGAAAGCCGTACCCTGTTCCCAACCTGGAAGGAGACCGCTGGCAGTCGTCTACGATTAGCATGCCGCTGATGTCGTTGGAATGACTGTCTGAGGGTACTTTGAACCTATGCCCAAGTGGAGCGGAGTTGCTCAATATGCTCATCCAGAGCTGGAATCTACTGCGACTGGAATGAATTAACTGCACAATTCCTGCCGAACTGCTGCCCATGGCAACAGGTCAGCCCAATTGTCATGATGATCAGTCACAAAACAGCGCATGAACTGCTCCAGTTCCTGATTGGCACGCTCAGCGGCCACATTGGTCTGGGGATGGTAGGCAGAGAAAAAGGACAATTGGATGCCCATCTGACTACAGAATGCCCTCCAGAACCTGGACACGAATTGGCTCCCCCGGCCAGACACCACAACTCTGGGAACCCATGCAAGCGGAACACTTCTCTAGCAAAAACCACTGCCAGTTCCTGAGTTGAATGAAGCCCAGAGAGGGGCACAAAATGAGCCATCTTCGAGAACCTGTCGACCACCATTAAGATAAATGTATACCCTCAAGACACTGGCAGTTCTCCCAGGAAATCAATGGATATGTGGGACCATGGGCATTCACCATTAGGCACAGGTTGGAGTAGGCCCACTGGGAGGTGTCTGGGGGTTTTGGCACGAGCACAGGTGGCACAGGCTGCAGTGAATGGAGAGCTCTAAGGGAGGGCCACCAAAATACTTGTGAGAGAGACCATATTAATTGATCCCTCCCAATATGCCCAGCAGCCTTAGACGAGTGATATGTCTCAAGCAGACGGGTATGGAATGGCTCATCCACAAAACATTTGCCAACTGGGGTCTCTGGAGGTGCCGTAGCCTGGGTCATTATAATTTCTTCCCCCAGTGTCGAAGTGATGCTAGTACGTACAGTAGCCAGAATACGATCGGGCTGAATAATAGGCATGGGGGGTTCATCCTTCTCTACCTCTGGCCCGAATTGTCTGGACAGGGCATCCGCCCTAACATTTTTTGAGCCCAGTAGATAGGATACTATAAAATTAAATCGTGATAGAGACAGTGCCCATCTAGCTTGGCGGGAGGACAACCTTTTCGCTTCTGAGAGATACGTCAAATTGTTGTGGTCAGTAAGAATTAACACCGGGGTTCTAGTGCCCTCCAGTAGGTGACGCATTCCTTCAATGCGAGAATAATAGCCAAGAGTTCTCTGTCACCAATTTCATAATGGCTTTGGGCACTCAAAAGTTTTTTAGAAAAGAACCCACAAGGTCTCAGGGTGCCACCCGTAACTGGGTGCTGGGCTTTGGGCACTCAAAAGTTTTTTAGAAAGGAACCCACAAGGTCTCAGGGTGCCACCCGCAACTGGGTGCTGGGAAAGTACTACCTCTACCTCTATTTTGGAGGCATCGACTTCCAAGATAAATGGCAGAGAAGGATTGGGGTGGGACAGTACAAGAGCAGATGCAAAAGCAGACTTCAATGTCTCAAAAGCGTTTTCAGCTGCCTCGGACCATTGAGGTGGATTAGCACCCTTGTGCGTAAGGTCAGACAGAGGTTTAACAATCGTAGAAAAGTTCTGAATAAATTTCCTACAATAATTGGCAAAGCCCAGAAAGCGTTGGATAGCTTTTAACCCCTTGGGACATGGCCACTGTAAGACTGCTGTGAGTTTCTCCTGGTCCAAGGCAATGCCATCTTTAGAGATCACAAACCCCAGGAAACGCACTTTGGACCGTTGAAACTCACATTTTTTCCAACTTACAAAATAGTTTATTTTTGCGTAAACAAAGCAAGACCTTGGACACATCCTTTATGTGTTGGGCTAGGCTAGCGGAATGTATAAGTATTTCATCAAGGTATACGACCACACAAGACTGAAGCATGTCACGGAGGATGTAATTGATTAACTCCTGAAATACCGCAGGTGCGTTACAGAGGCCAAATGGCATCACTAGGTATTCATAATGTCCAGACCTAGTATTAAATGCCATTTTCAACTTATCCCCAGCTTAATTCTGATCAGGTTATAAGCGGCCCGTAGATCGAGTTTCGTAAAGATGGAGGAACCTTTTAACCTGTCAAACAGTTCAGTAATAAGTGGTATGGGGTAGGCATTCTTAGACATGAGTTTATTCAGTCCGTGGTAATCAATACAAGGTCTTAGTTCGCCATTTTTCATTTTTACAAAAAAGAAACCGACACCAGCCGGAGAAGTAGACTTGCGTATAATCCCTCTTTTAAGAGCATCCTCAATGTAGTCCTCCATAGCCTTATTTTCATCGCAGGACAATGGGTACGTGCGACCACTGGGAGGCACCACGCCCGGAGGCAAATCAATAGCGCAATCATACAGTCTGTGCTGAGGCAATGCGCTAGCCTCTCCCTTACTGAATACGTCACTGAATTCACGGTATTCAGCTGGCAGGGAGGGAGAGGTACATAAAAACTTAACTGGGTGCAACAAACAGTGCTTCACACAATACTCAGACCATGATCTGTCTTCACATCTCTGCCAGTCAAACTGGGGATTATGCAGATGTAGACATGGGAACCCCAGAATTACCGCATGATGAGGGGAATGAATTATCTGGAAACATAATTCCTCCTTGTGGAGGGCCCCAATTGACATAGTAATAGGAATAGTTTCCATAGTAATCAATGCAGGTTCCAAAGGTCTGCTGTCAGTGGCTTCAATGGCTAAGGGAGTGTTCCTTTTGACCAAAGGAATTTTATGTAATTCGGCAAATGAACAATCCATGAAGTAACCGGCTGCGCCAGAATCCACCAGGGCTAACACCTCAAAAAGCTGTTCAGCCCAGGAGAATACCACCAGTATGGTGGGTTTCTGTGTACTTGGATCTAGGGACTGCTGTACACCACCTAGGGCATGTCCCCCAAGGTACCCTAGGTGCATTAGTTTCCCGTCCGTACAGGACAAGTGCGTAATAAATGCCCAGTTTTGCCACAGTATAAGCATAGACCCTGCCTTCTGCGGTGTGCCCGTTCCTCCCTTGTGAGTTTGGTGTTGCATTGGTTCACTGGGCTCGGGTGAACGGTCAGGAGGCATGGGAGGCGAGGGTGGGTTCAAAAAGCTGCCTTGCCCATACTTTCTGGATCTTGCCCTCCGATCTTTAGCCATGCATCTTTGACGAATATGATTGTCAATTAGCATGACATAATCAGTGTATTCGTCCAAGTCACTGGGTACATGTCTAGCAGCTATTTCATCTTTGATAAGGTCAGCAAAAGCTACTACTAACGCCTCATTATTCCATCCTACCTCTGCTGCCAATGCCTGAAATTCTATGGTGTAATCGCCCACGGTACGATTACCCTGTTGTATCTCCATCAATCTTCTGGCAGCAGAGGCGGCTCTACCAGGAACCTCAAACACTCTCCGGAACATTCGTACAAACTCACTGAAGTCCTGAGTGCAGGGTTTGGCATTTTCCCAAAGAGGATTAGCTCAAGCCAGGGCTCTGCCCGTTAGCAAGGATATCATGAACCCGACCTTGCTCCGGTCGTTAAGAAAGGCATGAGGCGTTAGTTCCAGGAATATCTCTAATTGATTAATAAACCCCCTGCATAGGGTAGGTTTGCCATCATATCTTAGTGGTAACGGCGCTGCCGCCATTAAACCTCTGGTTGGTGCATCAGGAAACACGGAATGATTCTCCGGTGTCAAAACTGGGGGGACCACCGGATTCTGACTGGGTGTGTCAAGTTGTAATGTCTGCAAGGCCAGTGCCAACTAGTCCAGGCGCTGCTCGTGCACATCCATCCTCCAGTGGATGTTCTGTGAATTACCTTCACCTTTACTGTCTGAGGTCATGGCCCTTTCGTACTGTAACGGTTTGTACGACACTCAGACACAGTAGGTTAGACTAAAACACAGTTTTATTAAAAGACACAATGTGAATGCCCACTACGGGCTATAGTGAATCACAGGAAAATATCAATCATGTTCATATGCCCTCACAGGCCCAGTATACAATGGTAGAGAGTTAGATACTGTCACAGGTCAGGCATAACCAGGCCTAGACAAGGTGTGAAACCTATCACTGATATGACCCGTAAAGGTGCTAAGATGGTTTTCCAGTGCGTTACTAGCTTTTGAGAACCTCAAGGAAGCATTCACAGCAGCTCCTATATTGGTGCATCCAAATCCCACCCTGCCCTTTACCCTGGAAGTCGATGTGTCTGAGATTGGAGTAGGCGCCCTCCTTTCTCAATGTTCAGCCCCAGGGGAGGCCTTACGCCCTTGTGGCTATTTCTCAAAAAAACTGTCTAAGGCAGAGATGGTATATCAGATTGGGGACAGAAAATTATTGGCCATTATATTGGCATTGAAAGAATGGCGGCACCTCTTGGAAGGTACCAGTTCCCCAATCTTGATTCTTACTGATCATAAGAATCTCACTTACTTGTCCGAGGCTAAATGATTGTCGTCCCATCAAGCTAGATGGTTACTGTTCCTATCCAGGTTCAATTACGTGGTTTCATATCTTCTGGGCTCTAAGAATGTGAAGGTTGATGCCCTATCACACCAGTTTTGGAAGTTGTCCAAGTAGGAAGTTCTTCCCACACCGATTATTCTGGCTGATCGAATTCTGGCCACAAAACGAACATGTATTACTTCTCCCTTGGGAGAACAAATATTGGCTGTTCAGACATCCATTCCGGTGGAGATACCTAGCAGGAAATGCTTTGTCCCCTCTCAGTTGCACATGAAACTCCTTGAGACTTACCATGTCTCCAAATTTGCTGGCCACATTGGGCGAGACAATTGATTTGGTCCTTGTCTAGACTGTTCTGATGGCCGAGCTTTCGATCTGATTGTGCTGCTTTTACCCAGCATGTACCACATGTGCTCAAAATAAATCTTCTCAACATTTGCCTGTCGGTCTCCTTCAACCTGTGGCCAATGGAGAACGTCCTTGGTCCCATCTGTCCATAGATTTTATGGTTGATCTGGCAGCATTCTCCTGTTTCATGGTCATACTGATGATCGTAGAAAAATTTTATAAGATGGCTCATTTTGTACCACTTAAAGGCCTACCATCTGCGCAGGAGTTGGCGGTGGTGTTTGCTAGAGGGGTCTTTCAAAGATTAGCAATTGCTTTTTAAATACAATATGATTTTATTAATCTATTTTTTGTTATATATATATATTTTTGAATACTAGAATAAACCATGAAATAATTGCTCTTACGCATTCTTATAATAAGATGCTTATATAAAAATAATAATAATAAACTGTTAAGAGGGAAATCCCCCTAAAAATAAGGCTAGAAAAAGAAAAAACCACTGTGAAAGACCTGAGGATATCCTGTGGAGAAACCAAACCAAGTAAAGAGGGAGATCCACTGACAGAGATGAAAAACCGTCCTGGGGTTGTGTACCAGGGATGCTTTTACATTCAATCCAAACCTCTCATACAAGTGAGTGCATTTCTTATGGAGCACGTGGTGAAGGTGAAGGCTACCCAGATTTGAAGATATTAATCTTAGAGTAATTTCTTCTGTGCTGTTTCTCTTTTGTTTCTTGACGTTAGATGAGAGACCCCTTTCCTTACGAGTCTGCAATGAGACAATACCCTGATCTAAGATAAGATTTCTCAAGGTGTGAAGACCTGCCTTTTACTGTTGTGTGAAAGAGATTAGAGGTAATCCTGGAGATTAAGGCTAGGTTACCCACTATAGATGTTTTGGGAGCTGGTTTGGATAGAAGTTGCTGTTTACCATTTATTTTGAACCAGGTTGAAAGAAGATAGGATATTATTGGATGAGCATGCAAAGGAGCAAGAAAGTATATCAAGTCTGTCCACAAAAATTGAGAGAGATCCATGCCCGCTGCAAATGATTGAATACACAGAGCCCATTCCTTAGGCTCAGGATCATGAAGTTCTAGAATCCGGCACAACATTGCTGCCTCATAATACACTGAAATTTTAGGCAAACCTACTCTGCCTTGTCAAGGGGTACAGATATGAAGGGTACAAACAGGGATGTTTAAACTTCCAAATGAATACCAACAACGTAGAGTGCAGAAATGACCTCCACATTCTTCATGGTGGCCAAAATATCCTTATACGTAGCAGTCATACTGAAGGGGAAACCCCAGCAGTATCTTACCCCTAGATTGCTGAGGTGATCCATAAGGGGTTTTAGCACCCATCTTTGCTGTAAAGTGCATGGGGTGAGATCATTAAACAGGCAAGTGGAAACCCTAGCAAACATAACTTCCTTTAGTTCTCTGCTCCATCACATTATATTCTCTTTGTCCACATAGAACCGAAGGCAGCACATCACATCCCTTGGGGGTGAACCAGGAGGACCTCTTGGCCTCAGGGCCCTATGGGCACATTCAATTAGTATTGGCTGATCATAATTAGGGCCTATTTTACACTTTTTTTCAATAGCTAATTGTAAGCCGTACGGAAGAAGACAATATCCCCCAGGGATGAAGCTTCTGAGCACAGGATAGGGAGCATAGTTTGTGAACATTGAAGCCCTTCGGGGTGTTCTTGTTGCAGCCAAAGCTGAGTTTAAAGGGATAGTAATACTTAAAATGTAAAAAAAAATATGTTGTAGGGTTTATCCCCCTGAGTAAAACAAGAGTACTCCCACTGCTGAAAGGTGTTTCATTCAAAAGTTATTAATTTTCAAAGTTGAATTTTTTAGGTGCAATATCACAGTGGCCTGAAATTGTACAGTGGCGCTGTTGCTACACCATCCTATGGACAGCTCTGGTCAATTGACCATAAATCTCCATAGGATGGTGTAGCAAATATATTAAGTACAAAATATTCAGCAGCAGATGAGCAATACAGACCCTCCAACAGGAGGTGGTAAATACTCAGACCTCCATTAGGAGGTGAATGCAGAGACAAATAAGAAGGAAGACTAACTTCTGAAAATGTGGTGTCTGACATGTTGCAAAGCTATCGAGGATTCCTCTTAGAAGTCAGTGGTCAACTGGATGTTTAGAAAACACGTGGAAACTCTGAGGAGTCTGTGTTCAACTAGGAGTACAATAGAATACAAAGGAGACTTGAAGAGCTGGTCTCCAGCAGGTTTTAGTGCACGCAAAGATACAACTGCTGAGTCTAATTTTGTCTAGGTGTCAAATAGAATACAAAGGAGACCAAAGAGATGGTCTCCAGCAGGTTGCAGAGCACTCTGAAGAGTTGAATTTCGATTAGGTCTGTGATCTACTTCTAGGAAAGGGCAAATGAGGAAGCTCTGGGGACAGAGGTGTCGATGTCTGAAGAGCAGACAGAACCACAGAAACAAGTAAGAATCGGATCAGTAAATGAGATGGGGTCATAATCCAGGAAATCAGGCGGCCAAGCAAGGTGCTAAAGGGAAATGCAGAGAGGAGTCAGTAAGGCAGGAATCAGGTCAACAACAGATAAGTCAAATAACAAAGCAGAATCTACAGCAAACTTGCTCATAGAACAGATGTCAAGTACTGATGGTGCAAAGCTTTTAAAACTCCCACAGCCAATGGGGAACAAGCAAATAACAGAAAGGCTACTAGAAACTGACACTAATTTATAGAACTATAAACATTTGCTATTGGAACGTAGAAAAAATACACCAGGCAAGGGGAACAGTTGTGTATCATTCACTTTATTGGAATTTCAGTATGAATATGTTGTGGGGTTTTTTTTTTGTTTTTTTTTGCATTTTTGCATTCTGGATAGAAATGTTCTTGTTCTGTTATGGGATATCTACAACCTAATGGTATGACATTGTTCACAAATATTATCATTTAACTGTAAACTGTAACACGAGTGTGAAAACAGGCTTAGCACTGGGGGTGTGAAAGGTCTTATCAAAGAAGTGGTTATAGAAGCCAAAAACAGAATACTTTATAATAAACATTGTGTTTTTGTCAATATGCAAGTAGAAATCTGGGATTTTTCCCCTTTATAAAAAAACATAACTGCCCTTTAACATTTCAAATATATCATAATACCATCTGGTACTAATACAAACATTTTATCATATATTAAATTAAAACAGTTTCATTAATGAGGAATAACAATGCCATTTTTTTTAAAATATTTCTTTCTGATTTCTAATTAGTCTTTATGGGATATCATAACTCCACATGGATCAGTCCTATTTTATATATATATATAACAGTGAGGTATCTTCTTTTCATTGATTTTCAGTAAACTACAGCTCTGTAGATGCCTTAGAAACCTTTCATTGCTTCTCTTTGATGATTAGACTTTGATGCACTGCTGATAACTACAGATGAGAGTTGGTATCGTGTTAGCTGGCCTGAGGAAGAGACCTGAGAAGTCTTGAAAGCTTGCATCTTAAATCTGTTTAGTTAGCCAATAAAGGTATCAACGACTATATACGGATCAGTGAAGTTATTGTACTCAGGACTACAGTTGTAAAAATCTATATTTCCCACTAAAATACTATTCTGCATGTTCTGACACCCTGGACCTGCTTTTATTCAGGAACTCAGCTAAATGAAACATAACATCAACAAATGTTAGTGAACATTTTTACTGATTTGATTTTCTTCTTGTTTAACCCATATTTCAAATTCATGCCAATGATTATGGCTCAACTCTACCTGTTTTTTACACTCTTATAGAATGTCACTAATTAACATGTTCTAGTCTTGACTTTGACATTCTCAAATAATATTTTCCTCATCATGAGCAACAGCAACCAGACCAAAATAACAGAATTTCTACTACTGGGTTTTATGTGCTCTCGAACAGCAAGTAAATTACTTTTTATCTTGCTTCTTCTGCTTTACATTTCAACACTATGTGCAAACATCACAATAATCACCTTAGTTTCAACAAGCCAGACCCTCCATTCTCCCATGTATTTCCTCCTCAGCCAACTGTCTTTATGTGATATCCTTCTGACTACAAATGTAGTCCCTAAGTTGCTATGTGCCACAATAGCAGATGGTATTTTAATATCTGTCAGTGATTGTGTTACACAGATTTATTTTCTTGGTTTATCTGTTACCGCAGAGAGTTTCCTACTCACTATAATGGCTTATGATAGATACTTGGCCATCACAAACCCATTACATTATATCACAATAATGGGTATCAACCGTTGTTGTATTTTAGTTATATGTTCTTGGTTGCTAGGACTTCTAGGCAGTTTGATTAACACGATTCCCATATCTCTGTTGGAATTCTGTGGATTTAACATCATTGACCATATCTACTGTGATATTGCTCCTCTTTTTGAGACATCATGCTCAGACACATCCGTAATTGAAGTACAGACTATTGTGTTATCCATTCCTATTTTCCTTTCCCCTTTTTTGATTATCATCTTAACTTATGTCAGCATCTTCATCACTATCTTCAAGATTTCTCCCACCACCGGATGGCAGAAATCCTTCTCCACCTGTAGCTCCCACCTCACAGTTGTCTCCACATATTATGTTATTCTTATTGCACAATATACAATTCCATCTAAAAGTCACTCGCAAACCCTGAACAAAGTCTTATCTTCACTTTTCACTGTGGTCACCCCTTTACTCAACCCCATTATTTACAGCTTAAGAAACCAGGAGATTAGGACAGCTC
The DNA here is from genome assembly GCA_037306005.1 of Rhinophrynus dorsalis. NCBI lineage: Eukaryota > Metazoa > Chordata > Amphibia > Anura > Rhinophrynidae > Rhinophrynus > Rhinophrynus dorsalis. The sequence continues at coordinate 553,313,066 of CM074721.1, forward strand.
TGATTAAGTCCATCTCTATGAGGATAATGGTTAGAAAATTGTGGAAATCCTAAGACCAATGGCATCAGTAATGGGGTTTTGACCTCTTTGCCACTAAAGACATGTTCAATGCATTGCTTCATAAAGCACTGGAGACATCTTTAACATGTAAGGAGTTAAAGGGATAGTAATATTTCATAATAGAAGCAGTTTTAATTAATCATCTTATTATTTGGACTTTGGAGAGTGTTATTTCAATTCTGTCAGAATTGTAGTTCAAGAGTAATTCAATGACAAAGTATCTCCTTCCTTCCCCTTTTACTGATGTAACACTGCTCAGCCAGAGCAGAAGGGAGGTGCCCAGGTAGATTGCAGAGAGGGACAATCTACAATTAAGATAAGGGAAAAAACTGAAAAACTTGTCAAGGGGGCAGGGTTTTCATTGTTCTCATAGGAAGAAGATTGTCCCCTGCTGTTATCTGTCTGGTCTATGGACTGGATTCCACATCTGAGAAGAGATGGCTTACACTAGGTAAAAGGGGCGGGAGGGGAAACTTTGCTTGTGAACATCTCTCAAACCATAAAGGTTTGAGAGGTAAGACTTATATCGTTCTTCATGTTTTTTTAATGCCTACAAAATAAAATAAAGATAAAACGAAGTATTACTATCCCTTTAAGTGAAAATCACTGTAACAAAATGTATATTCATTTTTAGTATGTATGTGTGTATATAAAACATATATTGTTTTGCTATATTTTTGTGTGCTTTTAAACCTGTTTTATACACTGATGAAATGTTTTAGAAAAGAGACCCCCAGTTACACATATGCTACAGTTCTATGCTGTTTGTTATAAATATGAATCAGGATTATGTAAGTGCATAATGTGTTCTGAAGTGTAGATTGCACACCTTTATATAATCCAAGTAGAGTATGCTAAGCGGAGTCATACAGCACAAAATATGAAGATGATCAACTGTCTCCACCAAATGCAATATCTATGACTCATGACCTGCATATACAAAACCTGCAGATATCTGGATTTAATAAATCAACTACCAATGGCCTGTGTACTCATTTCAATTATACTGCAATAATCAATGTATCACCTCATAATGACCTGCTGTTGTGGGTGATATAAATTGTCACATATTTACAACCTCTTATAAAAAATGTTCAAATACTTTAACTGATTATATGATATTTAATTTAAACACATCATGAATGATATATGTCATACAAAGCTTAGTAAATATAGAGCAAGACAACTAGAGTCCATGTAAGCAAGAAAAAATTGAATTATGCTGTTTTCAAAGAATAAAATGCATTTAATAACAATTATGATATAGTCATTTTTCCTTGATAATGTTCCAATGTATTCTTTACTGGTGAAGACACCATGCCTAATATTCTTACCAATGTATTTTCACTTAGTTACACAGATAACTAATTGTTACTTATATTTTTTAATTTATCGATTTTGTCTTTGTGGGGAATAGGGTTGAATGAAACTGTTATACTTCTAGTTTTTGATGTTACAAACCCCTGATTACAGTGAAACGACAAAATAACATTGTTAATGGATCTCAATAACTTCAGCATTTTGTAATGAAATGATAAAGCAAGGAAGGTTTGGTTTTCCATTTAAGGAGAAGAGGGGGTGAACAAGCCAAAGGTTCATATTGTTCCAGAACATGTTTTAAAACACAACATAAAGGTGGAGTCACATTATCAGTTTTTGTTTCTAGGAGAAGGAAGAGAGAAAATGAGACAGCTAGTGCTGTGAATGCTGACACCATTAGCAGCAGTAGGACACACTCTTTGTTTCCAGTTGTTGCTGCTGGCTGTATTAAGCCTGATGTGGGTGAACATACATAAGGAGATGGGGTGATCCTTTACCTTCCTATATATCCTAGAATTAAGAGTGAATTGGAAGAAGTAGACCAGGTAGAGGAAGAATGTGCAGCCTTGATGGGCCTGTTTCAGGCTGCTGTCCACAAAGCCTCTTACTAATAGCCATTTACTGTTTGATATAGATGGCTGTGGTTTAAGAAACAAGATCTTCTCAAAAGAGGCTGGTGAGACTAGAGCTGATAAAGCTATCAGTGTTGGCTATCTGAGGATTGCTGGTGTCTATAAATGTTCTTGTTTGGGGAGCTGATGACTCTACTCTGTTGGACATTAGTAGTAATAGGATGGAAAGCATGGTTAGAATGGAGCAGGTTCCTTCCATGAAGGGGATTTCCAGGCCAGTGAGTTTTTTGCTCCAGAACCTTACATCTTTTTTTTCTGATGCTACCCCCCATCATGGATCCGTACACTAGGGGCGAGATGTTCAAAAAGTTGACATAATGATAAGATTGTCGGATCATGAGTTGGTGGTAAAAGAAGGACAATGTTTTCAGAAGTAAATCCATCACATTGATAATGCGTCTAAAGAACTATAAATGACGGTATCAAGATCTTGACAAACATTGCACTTAATAATTCTGATTTTCAAAAAATCAAAGACATTTTTTGTCTTTGAAATGACAAATTGCTTCTCATTCCTGCTAACGGTAATTTAATTTGTCTTTTCCAAGTTTGGACCATTTTTATTTTGTTGGGAAAAAATTACGTGAATCAGGCAAAAAAGTGACATTGAAACAAATATTTTTTCTGAAAATACCTTAAAATATGATAGTAGATTTAAACCACACCCACTTTTAACATTGCTTTTTCCCTTTGATGAAGATGGTGGAATTAGATGCAAAAAAATGATGGAAACATGTCTGAGAACTGGCTGACCATGATGTAAGAACGCTACCACTTTCTGAACATCTCACCCTAGGTCTTATGTGTGGAAGTTTTATGAACTCCCATCAGTGGTATAGTAATGGACTCCACGCTGGTAACTTGTAAGCAATGCCAGAGTTATGTATGATGAGCAGTGAGCCTGGCTGCCTAAGAACCACCATTATGTATCTTACATTGAAAATGGTTTATGGAATGTTACTGCATGCCGATTTTCCTCTTGTAACTTTCACTTTAATTTTCTTTTTGGATATCTACAAACACATTGAGTAACAGCAGATACAGACCACAGACTGACAGACCTACTGGCACTTCATATACCCCCACTGGCTTACCACAATCTCATCTAACTAGCAGGCAGAGAGGGGCACAAATCCTAGGAGCTAGTTGGAGACCCCTTCATCTGCTGCACTGCAAACAATTCGGCTAATAATTAAGTGCATTTTCTATTCCACAATATTTCAGCACTGATTGCAATGTGGGGAAGTAATCAAAGACAAAAGGAAAGAAAACACTATTGTAAAACCACAACAATCTTTTAGTATTATTTAGGTCTATACCTGGTTAACAATAGACAGAGATCCGTTCAGTTCAAAGTTATGCCCATATGTGTTATGTACCAGTTAAAAATCATAAATCACTGACATACAAGTTCAGATTCCCACATCCCTGATACTTGTACCATGTTTTTTTGGGCCATTGGGTTCACTGTTTTTAGAGGTTCACATTAAAAATTCCATCATGAAGGGAAATACACTATTAAGAGTTTTTAATTTAAACAACAAAGTTTATGATTTTTAACCGGTAAATAAGACATATGGGCATAATTTTGAACTGAACGGATCTCTGTCTTTTGTTATCCAGGTATAGTCCTAAATAATACTAAAAGATTGTTGTAGATTTACAATAGTGTTTTCTTTCCTTTTGTCTTTGATTATAAGCTATTTAAGATCTGCGGTTCAAAATAAAAATGATTCACCTTTAGTTTGAGAGTATAATGTGGGGAAGAAGTGAGATAAGGAAAAGACAATAAAAACAAGTACACCAACATCTACATGTGCATATTGCACACCCAGAAAGCTTCCACAGTTTCCTAGGTGACACTGGGAGGTATTTACATGTTGTTAAGCACATTTTTGCATATTTATAGTGAAGATCAAGTTTTTTAACTTCACCTGCAGAATATTATCAGGTTTAACCCTTTGAGTGCAAGAAAGGTAGCCAATGCATTGCAAACCAATGCACTAGATACCTCTCTGGACCTCAAGAGGTTAAGGGCCACTCTGGTCCTTAAAGTGGTAAATAATGTCCCATTTCTTTAGCTGTAATAGCTTCTGACCTGTCCTGCTCTCACTAGTAATACCCTTTCCACCCTCCCTTCCCCAATTCTCCCTCCCTTTTCATTCCCCTTTCTCTCTCCCTTCCCATTAAATTCCCCAAGATCCCTTGGATTGATTTAGGGGTACTGGACCGCATTGGTCCAGTAGTGGTCCCCTCCTCCTCAGACTCAGTGGACACATAATGATCTTTCCAGCTCCTCTATTGATTATTTTTCAACCTGCTCATAGTGATTGTCATTGCATTTGATTTCCACAAATACCTCATGGTTTTATAGCGAAAAGGCGAAAACAACGTAAATCAGTGGGCAGAAACTTTCTAGCCATTGAAAAAATGGTGAGACATTTTGACCAATGAGAGAAAAATGCAAAAATTTTATCTCTAGTTTTAAAGTAGATTTTCCCATGGAAAAAAAAAGACAACAACGTGGTTTTCACGGAATTTACCACGGGAACATGGCGAAAGATTTCGCCCATCCCTAGACAGGAAAGGACTCAGACAAGTAACTATTGATGTTGATCCTAGCCGAAGGGGAAGAGTATAGACTAGAGATGACCACCACCCCTTTCGTTCCCAAACCCAAATACCTAAGAACTTCCAGCATATGTATCTCCAGTTCACCCTATCAAAGGCTTTTTCAGCACTGATTGTCACTGGGATCTGTTGCTGCTAGGCTGTATATAGTAGCAAACATAAGTGAATGCTCATACGATCACAGAAAACACAGCCAATGTAACATCTGGATATATACATATATAAACTGCATAGAGACTCACCACCATGTGCTTGGGTGTGAAAGCCAAAGAATCCAGTTCTCTCCCCCGGTATGTGGAAGGAACTTCATGCATGAAAGGACTCGGCTGCACTCCAGAGACACATAGTGTCAAATTATTTGATGATAAAATACCTCCGTTTATTGAATACTTTAAAAAACATATAAATCAAAAGGCAAAATGAGGGTACACATGACAGCAAAAAGAAAAAGAGGTCCCACGTACCATCTAACGAGTTTCTACGAGTCCTTTCATGCATGTATATAGTAGCAAAATGGATTTTGCAATGTTATATTTTGTTTCTCACCTGGGGACAAAGTCTGACTGATTCAGATGAAGCAATTTAGGTAAGTGCGGTAAAATGCGATTAACTGATAGCTTGGTGTAAAGGTTGTGAATCCCTGTTTTAAGAATTGTGTATAGTTCTTGTCTCTCCTGTGTCAACTGTTGTAAGTCGGTCACATCCGGGGAGTTCTTATGACTAAGTCTTAAGAGAGCGAATCTTATTAGAAAGTTCTAGCATTGTTTTAGTCTTTAATTTTTTATTGGCTGCCCACTTGATAAATTCTCCTCTAACCACACACTTGTGGGCTTCCCAAATAATAGGGCAGAGGGTGTCCGCAAAGTATGAGTGTATAAAATCAGAGATTTTTGCAACAATTTGTGGATCCTCCAGTAGTACTGGGTTAAGGCACCATGAAGTTGCATTAAAATGTTCCTGGGTAAGAGACAGAGCCAAAGAAATTGGTGCATGATCCAACCAGCTTATTATGCCAATTGATGCCACGTGAATATTATGTAAAAGACACTGGTCAATAAAAAATAATCCAACTTTGTGTATGATTCATGGCTAGCAGAATATTATGTGTAATCTCTATGGCTGGGGTTTAAACATCTCCAGGAGTCAACCAGACACATCATGTAAAAGCTTCAAGATCCTTTACAAAATTTTACATTTTTAGATGCTTTCCCTGAGGAGGAATCCACAGAAGGGTCAAAGGTGAGACTGAGCTCTCCTCCTGGAACTAATTTTACTGGTTTAAATTCCTCTAGGAGGGAGAGTGCATGAGTATAAAAAGTGACATGTCCCTTATTGGGGTCATAAATGTTTGTGAACATGAACTGTTTTTCTTCAATAGAGCCTTTAATAAAAAGAAACCTGTTCAAGATCCCTTAAGTCACCCTCATGAACCCATGACACATTTTTACTAAGGAGAATTGCTACTCCACTTTTTTATTTCCTGCAGAGGCAAGCCATACATTGGGGTACGCAGCATTACAGAATTTGGGTTGGCCAGACACCTCAAAATGAGTCTCTTGAAAAAACACAACTTGTACCTTCTGCCGAGATCCCTCCCTTAGAGCCATTAAGCTCTTCTCTGGAGAGTTCAGGCCATTGGTATTGAGAGAAAGGAATTGTAAGGCATTAACTGCCTTTAGGGCTTCCTAAACGTGATCAGCTAATGAATTTTATAACCTCAGCTGGGAGACCTGGCATACAGGTCACAGATATCCCAACATGTATCAGACATAACTACTGCAAGCCGGCATGATCAGACATGAAGTTACATTACATAAATACTAGCCCGGCATCCTGAGTTGCTCCAGTCTATAAGGGTTCATAATATTACACATAGTGATCTGGGAGAATAGTAGCCTATCTCCAGGAGGTCCCAGCTTTTGCTAGCCAGGTTTTGCAAACAAAGTATAAAACCATGTATCTGGGGAACTCATCACACCCACTCCTCCCTCCAGTAGTGCAATTTACTTAAGATAATCGTGTGCCCGTTTGCGGAACAATAAGAAAATCTAGAGAGATCCTGGATAGCAAACAGCAGATAATATATCATATATATAAGGAATTGTAAGGCATTAACTGTCTTTAGGGTGTCCTAAATGTGATCAGCTAATGAGTGATATAACCTTAGCTGGGAGACCCGGCATACAGGACCCACATATCGCAAAATCTAGAGAGATCCTGGATAGCAAACAGCAGAGAATACATCATAACTAATTGTACAGAGGAAAGACACCCTTAAATCACATATAAACATAAATATCCCTTACTAAACATATTACAAGTGATTTTAAAAGAGAAAAAGATAAGGGGAACTCAAAGCATACCATACATCAGCCATATGGAGCCGCAAATATCTGCTTTCCCCCCTTCCCTCCTGGTACCATACTTTAGTCCATGGGATGGGGTAGTGTCTCGACCATAAAAAGGCAATGTCAAATAAGCAGAAGAAGAAGAGGTACCATCACTGATTATCTAACAACCTCTCACCAATAGATACTACTGCCAAAGTTCACACTGCCTCTGTAGATTGATGAAGTTTCTGCTGCTTTGGGCCCACCAGGTTCCATCTCTCAACCCTTTCTTTACTAGCGCCCAATTAAAATGTCGGCCATCTCCACCTCCCAGCAGTGCAGGAATCATGATACCAAGTTCCAAGCAGAATGCAGGGATGTCCTCAACATTCCTCAAGTTGGCAGCAGTCATATTGAAAGGGAGCCCCAGCAGTGTCTTACCACTACATTTTGAAGGTGATCTGTTAGGGGTTTAAGAGGCTGTCTTTGCTGTAAAGTGCACGGTGTGAGATAATTAAACAAGAGAATGGCAACCACAGCAAACATAACTTCCTTTAGTTCTCTGCTCCATCGCATTATGTTCTCTTTGTCCACATAGAACTGAAGGCAGCACATCACATCCCTGGGGGGTGAATCAGGAGGACCTCTAGGCCTCAGGATCCTATGGGCACATTCAATTAGTATTGGTTGGTCATAATCAGGGCCTCTTTTACACTTTTTTCAATAGCTAATTGTAAACCGGACAGCAAAAGCTTATTGGAAACCAATATCATCCAGGAATGAAGCTTCTGAGCACAGGATAGGGAACATAGCTCATGAACATTGAAGCCCTTTGAGGTGTTCTTGTTACAGCCAAAACTGAGTTTAGAGTTGCTGGCCGTGAAGCCAGGTTGAGTCGGGATCTGGATTAGGATAAGCACCACTACTGACTAATTACCACAGAGTGGATACTGATGCATAGAGCACCCCTAATAGTGGAAGTACGTCCGGAGTAAAAAAAACAATAAAAGAGTAAACATTGAGTGAGAGTATTCACATTACTGGGGGAGACAGAAGAATTTCTGATTGCCTGCCAGGCAAAATGGGATGGCCTGCAAGTAACAAGGCCACCACTAAGAATGAAGATGTATCACAGACCGGAGTATGGCTCTTACTGTAATATTGGTGAAATATATTAAGAACAAAATATTCAACAGCAGATGAGCAATACAGACCCTCCAACAGGAGGTGGTAAATACTCAGACCTCCATTAGGAGGTGAATACCGAGACAAATAAGAAGGAAAACCTAGCTTCTGAAAATGTGGTGTCTGACATGTTGCAGAGCTATGGAGGTCAACAGGTCAACAACAGATGAGCCAAATAACATAGCAGAATCTACAGAAAACTTGCTCATAGAACAGATGCCGAATACTGATGGTGCAAAGCTTTTAAAACTCCACAGCCTATGGGGAACAAGCAAATAACCAGGCAACAGGTATAGAAAGACTACTAGCAGATGACACTAATTTATAGAACGATAAGCATTTGCTATTGGAACATAGAAAGAATACACCGGGCAAGGGGAACAGTTGTTTATAATTCACTTTATTGGAATTTCAGTATGAATATGTTGTGTTTTTTTTTTTTTTGTTTTTTTTTGCATTTTTGTATTCTGGATAGAAAAGTTTGGCCCTAATATGGGAGGTCCACAAACTAATGGTATAGTTAGATAGTGTATGACATTGTTCACACATATTATCGTTTAACTTTAAACTGCAACAAGTCACAGTTCTCAAGCAAGACAAGGAGCCAGACGGTATAGTAAAATCACCTTTATTAAAATGAAAAGCAATATAACAAGTAGGTAATCACAGGGAGTAGCGGAGAGTAATGCAGGAGGCAGAGACTTTATCAGAAATAGAAGTATACCTCCAGGTCCCCAGACTGCAGAGACTAGGCCGAGGCCAATGGTAGTATCAATACCAGATAGGAAGAGCGTGGACCCAAACAGTCTCTCCTAAGGATGGTAACTGGGAAGAAGACTGACACACACCTGCAGTCAGTAAGGTAGAGTCTACTAGAGACACAGGTGTGCACCAGATAGGATGTCCACTAGACAGAAAGAACATAGAGGGTAGCTGGACAGAGCCCCAGGTCAGCACCAGGTTGGATAGTCACAAATGCCAGGGTCATACACGGAACAGGCAGTCAGCCAGAGTCACAGGTCTGCATCGGTTAAGATGTCCACTAATGAGGTGGCAATACTGAGAGTAGCTGGACAGAGGCCCAGGTCAGCACCAGGTTGGATTGTCAGACAAGCCAGGGCCATACACAGAGCAGGTAGTCAGCCATAGCCACAGGTCATGGCCTTAATAGGTTTCCAGGTCTCCTACAGTACAGGCACAAGCCCTCCCTCCTACGAAAGGCTATCTCCTCCACAGAAAGTCTGGTGGCCCCAACCTTCATCGGTTTGCCCTCTCCTGAGTTGGAACTAGAAGGTGAGGGAGGACAGGGTGGGCAAGTAAAGTGAGGTGTAGTTCTGGAAGGATGCCTCCACAGTCGTTTCATAAATGAGGGTCTATCTCTAACCTACTAGGATGATAAATGATATCACATCATCCAATCCTTTAGGAAACTCACGGGCAGCAATCTTTTCCTTCAAATAGTCCCAAAGCCCTTGGGAAAAAGTGGATGTCATAGCCTCATTATTCCAGCCGGCCTTGGCTGCCAGGGTCTGGAATTCAATAGCATAATCCGCCACTGTACGATTGCCCTGGCGTATGGTCATAAGTTGTTTCGACGCCGAGGTCGAACGACCTGGCACATCAAAGACGCATCTAAAGGACGCCACAAACTCCTTAAACTGAAAGATTATGGTTTGTGCTTCTCTCAAAAAGGATTAGCCCATGCCAATGACTTTCCACTCACGCCTGTAGTCAGTAAGGAGAAGGAAGTCTACTGAAAAAGAAGGCAACAAGGAGACACTGACTCACGCCTACAATCAGTAAGGCAGAGTCTACAGGTCTGCACCAGATGGGGTGTCCACTAAACAGGAAGAATCCAGGTCCAGGTCTCCTACAGTACAGACACAAGCCCTCCCTCCTACGAAAGGCTATCTCCACCACCGAAAGTCTAGTGGCCCCAACCTGCATCGGTTCGCCCTCTCCTGAGTGGAACTAGAAGGCATGGGAGGTGAGGGAGGACAGGATGGGCAAGTAAAGTGAGTTGTACTTCTGGAAGGATGCCTCCACAGGCTTTCCTTAAATGAGAGTCTCTCTCTCTAACCCGGGTATCTATTAGGATGATAAATGATATGACATCATCCAATACTTTAGGAAACTCACGGGCAGCAATCTCGTCCTTCAAATAGTCCCAAAGCCCTTGGGAATAAGTGGCTGCCAGGGCCTCATTATTCCAGCCGACCTCGGCTGACAGGGTGTGGAATTCAATAGCATAATCCGCCTCTGTACGATTGCCCTGGCGTATGGTCATAAGTTGTTTTGAAGCCGAGGTCGTGCAACCCGGCACATCAAAGACGCGTCTAAAGGAGGCCACAAATTCCTTAAAATGAGAGTTTATGGGTTTGACCTTCTTCCAAAAAGGATTAGCCCATGCCAATGACTTACCATTCACGCCTGTAGTCAGTAAGGAGAAGGAAGTCTACTGAAAAAGAAGGCAACAAGGAGACACTGACTCACGCCTGCAGTCAGTAAGGAAGAGTCCACAGGTCTGCACCAGATATTGTGTCCACTAGACAGGAAGAACACAGAGGGAAGCTGGACAGAGCCCCAGGTCAGCACCAGGTTGGATAGTCAGAAAAGCCAGGGTCATACACAGAACGGGTAGTCAGACAGAGTCACAGGTCTGCACCAGTTAAGATGTCCACTAATGAGGAGGCAATACTGAGAGTAGCTGGACAGAGCTCCAGGTCAGCACCAGGTTGGATAGTCAGACAAGCCAGGGTCATACACGGAATGGGTAGTTAGCCAGAGCCACAGGTCTGCAACAGTTTTGATGGTCAGACAAGCCAAGGTCATACAAAGGATATCAGGAACAAGTAAGATACTACTGCACAGAACAACAATGTAAGGGTAACTGGAGAGAGATCCAGTTACCTTAAATACCCAGAACCAGGAAGTAGCTGGGTGGAGCAACCAGCCCCAGCTGCATAAAGCTGAGGTCTGTGACATACTTCAGGCTTGCGCCCAGAAAAGTCGTACCGCGGAGAGATTCTCGACCCTGCGTCAGAATGAACACCAATTTGGACAGCCACGTCATATTGGCAGAGGACACGGGCAACCGCTAGAGACTCCCAGCGCGCCTAGACCCAATCGTAGAAATGACGCATGGGATGATGTTGAAGCAACATTTTGTGCCATCCTAACCCTGCGTCAAGGCCGGAGGCATCGCTGGAATTAAGGTAACTGTGACACAAGGGTCTGAAAATGGCCTTAGCACTGGGGGGGATGAATGGTCTTATCAAAGAAGTGGTTATAGAAGCCATTTATAAAAAAACATAACAGCCCTTTAACTTTTCAATTATATCATAATAGCATATTGTATCATTGGGTTAAATGCAAACCTTTTATCATCTAATAAATTAAAATATTAGTTTCATTAATGAGGAATAACAATGCAATTTTTTTAAATATTTCTTTCTGATTTCTAATTAGTCTTTAAGGGATATTATAACTCCACATGGATCAATCTTACCTTTATATATATATATAACTGTGAGGTATCTTCTTTTCACTGATTTTCAGTGAACTACAGAAACAGAGTGGATCTGTAGATGTCTTAGGAACATTTCATTCTCTTCTCTTTGCTGATTGGACTTTGATGCACCGCTGATAACAAGGATCAGTGAAGTTATTATACTCAGAACTACAGTTGCAAAACTCTGTATTTCCCACTAAAATGCTATTCTGTATTTTCTGACACCCAGAACTTGTTTTTATTCAGGAACTCAGCGTTATGTTAAACAACGTTATTTATCAGCTAAATGAAGCATAACATCAACAAATGTTAGTAAACATTTTTACTGATTTTACTTTCTTCTCTTCTTGTTTAACCCATATTTCAAATTCATGCCAATGATTATGGCTAAAGTCTACCTGTTTTTTACACTAGAATGTCACTAACATACTGTAGTCTGAACTTTCTACTTTGACATTCTCCAATAATATTTTCCTCATCATGAGCAACAGCAACCAGACCAAAATAACATAATTTCTACTACTGGGTTTTATGATTCCGCAAACAGCAAATACAATACTTTTTATCTTGCTTCTTGTGCTTTACATTTCAACACTATGTGCAAACATCACAATAATCACCTTAGTTTCAACAAGCCAGACCCTCCATTCTCCCATGTATTTCCTCCTCAGCCAATTGTCTTTGTCTGATATCCTTCTGTCTACAAATGTAGTCCCTAAGTTGCTATGTGCCACAATAGCAGATGGTATTTTAATATCTGTCAGTGATTGTGTTACACAGATTGGTTTTCTTGGTTTATCCATTACTGCAGAGAGTTTCCTACTCACTGTAATGGCTTATGATAGATACTTGGCCATCACTAACCCATTACATTATATCACAATAATGGGTATCAAACATTGTCATATTTTAGTTACATGGTCTTGGTTGCTAGGACTTCTAGGCAGTTTGATTAACACGATTCCCATATCTCTGTTGGAATTCTGTGGATGTAACATCATTGACCATATCTACTGTGATCTTGCTCCTCTTTTTGAGACATCATGCTCAGACACATCCATAATTGAAGTACAGACTATTGTGTTATCCGTCCCTATTATCCTTTTCCCTGTTTTGGTTATCATTTTAACATATGCCAGCATCTTCATCACTATCTTCAAGATTTCTCTCACAACTGGAAGGCAGAAAACCTTCTCCACCTGTAGCTCCCACCTCACAGTTGTCTTCACATATTATGGAATTCTTATTGCAAAATATACAATTCCATCTAGAAGTCATTCACAAAACTGGAACAAAGTCATATCTTCACTTTTCACTGTGGTCACCCCTTTACTGAACCCTATAATTTACAGCTTAAGAAACCAGGAGATTAGGACAGCTCTGAATAAGTCCATCTCTATGAGGCTAATGGTTAGAAAATTGTGGAAATCCTAAGACCAATGGCGTCAGTAATGGGGTTTTGACCTTTTTGCCACTAAAGACATATTCAATGTATTGCTTCATAAAGCACTGGAGACGTCTTTAACATGTAAGGAGTTAAGTGAAAATCACTGTAACAATATGTAAATTCATTTTTACTATGTATGTGTGTATATAAAATATGTTTCTCTATTTGTGTAAATACACAACTCTTTGCTATAGACACTCCAGGACATACCTGAAAACAAGATAAATCTCCATGTATTCCTCATGGTAAGACATTAAAAAAAATGTTGCCCCGAGTACAGTTTTATGGCTTATTGTAAACAATACCATCTTGATGAATGGGTACTAAGCTCACTAACATATATTTTTTTTGCTATATTGTTGTGTGCTTTTAAACCTGTTTTATTCACTGATGAAATGTTTTAGAAAATAGACCCCCAATTACACATATGCTACAGTTCTATGCTGTTTGTTATAAATATGAAACAGGATTATGTAAGTGCATAATGTGTGCTGAAGTGTAGATTGCACACCTTTATATAATCCAAGTAGAGTATTGGAAGCAGTGTAATACCGGCACATAATATGAAGATGGCTCAACTGTCTCCACCAAATGCAATATCTATGACACATGACCTGCATATACAAAACCTGCAGATATCTGGATTTAATAAACCAACTACCAATGGCCTGTGTACTCATTTCAATTATACTGCAATAATCAATGTATCACCTCATAATGACCTACTGTTCTGGGTGATATAAATAGTCACATATTTACAACCTTTTATAAAAAATGTTCAAATTCTTTGACTGTGTGATATTTCATTTAAACACATCATGAATGATATATAAGTCATACAAAGCTTAGTAAATATAGCGCAAGACAACTAGAGTCCATGTAAGCAAGAAAAAATGTAATTATGCTGTTTTCAAAGAATAAAATGCATTTAATAACATTTATGATATAGTCATTTTTCCTTGATAACATTCCAATGTATTCTTTACTGGTGAAGACACCACACCTAATATTGTTACCAATGTATTTTCAGATAACTAATTGTTACTTATATCTTTTAATGTATCAATTTTGTCTTTGTGGGGAATAGGGTTGAATGAAACGGTTACATTTCTGGTTATAGATGTTACAAACCCCTGATTACAGTGAAATGACAAAATAACATAGTTAATGGATCTCAATAACTTCAGCATTTTGTAATGAAATGATAAAGCAAGGAATGTTTGGTTATCCATTTAAGGAGAAGAGGGGGTGAACAAGCCAAATGTTCATATTGTTCCAGAACATGTTTACACCAAAACAGAAAGGTGGAGTCACATTATCAGTTGTTGTTTCTAGAAGAAGGAAGACAGAAGATGAGACATCTAGTGAGGTGAATACTGACACCAATAGCAGCAGCAGGACACACTCTTTGTTTCCAGTTGTTGCTTCTGGTTGTATCAAGCCTGATTTGGATGAATACACAGGAGGAGGGGGGAGAGCCTTTACCTTCCTGTATATCCTAGAAGAAAGAGTAAATTGGAAGAAGTAGACCAGGTAGAGAAAGAAAGTACAGCCTTCATGGGCCTGTTTAAGGCTACTGTCCACAATGCCTGCCTTATTAATAACCATTTACTGTTTGATATAAATAGCTGTGGTTTAAGAAACAAGATCTACCCAAAAGACACTGGTGAGCCTGGACTTAATAAATCTATCTGAGGATTGCTGCTGTCTATGAATGTTCTTGTTTGGGGAGCTGATGACTCTACTCTGTTGGACATTAGCAGTAATAGGATGGAAAGCATGTTTACAATGGATCAGGTTCCTTCCATGAAGGGGATTTCCAGGCCAGTGAGTTTTTTGCTCCAGAACCTTACATCTTTCTTTTTCTGATGCACTCCCTGCCCCCGCATGGATTCCTACACTAGGGGCGAGATGTTCAAAAAGTCGTCATAATGAAAAAATCGGCAGATCATGAGTTGGTGGGAAAAGAAGGACAATGTTTTCAGAAGTAAATCCATCACATTGATAATGCGTCTAAAGAATTATAAATGACGGTAACAAGATCTTGACGAACATTGCACTTAATAATTCTGATTTTCAAAAATATCAAAGACATTTTTTGTCTTTGAAATGACAAATTGCTTCTCATTCCTGCTAACGGTACTTTAATTTGTCTTTTGCAAGTTTAGACCATTTTTATTTTGCCAGGAAAAAACTATGCGAATCAGACAAAAAAGTGACATTGAAACAAATATTTTTTCTGAAAATACCTTACAATATGATAGTAGATTTAAACCACACCCACTTTTAACATTGCTTTTTCCCTTTGATGAAGATGGCGGAAATAGATGCAAAAAATTACAGAAACATGTCTGAGAACTGGCTGACCATGACGTAAGAACTTTTTTTATTCTGAGTACAGACAATTTCATTTTCTACCACTTTCTGAACATCTCGCCATTATGTGTGGAAGTTTTATGAACTCCCATCAGTGGTATAGTAATGGACTCCATGATGGTGACTTGTAAGCAATGCCAGGGTTATGTATGAGGAACAGTGAGCCTGGCTGCCTAAGAACCACCATTATGTCTCTTAAATTGAAAATGGTTTATGGAACGTTACTGCATGCCGATTTTCCTCTTGTAGCTTTAACTTTAATTTTCTTTTTGGAATTCTACAAACGCATTGAGTAACAGCAGATACAGACCACAGACTGACAGACCTACCGGCACTTCAGATACCCCCACTGGCTAACCACAATCTCATCTAACTAGCAGGCAGAGTGTGGCACAATTCCTAGGAGCTTGTTGGAGACCCCTTCATCTGCTGGCCTTGTGTATTCCACAATATTTCAGCACTGATTGCAATGTGGGGAAATAGTGAGATAAGGGAAAGATGATACGAACATGTACACCAACATCTATATGTGCATATTGAACACCTAGAAAGCTTCCACAGTTTCCTAGGTGACACTGGGAGGTATTTACATGTTGTTAAGCACATTTTTTCATATTTATAGTAAAGATCAAGTTTTCTAACTTCACCTGAAGAATATTATCAGATTTAGGGGGCTGGACAGCATTGGTTCAGGTGTGCTCACTTCCTCCTCCTTCTCAGACTCAGTGGACACATAAGGGTCTTTCCAGCTCCTCTACTGATTATTTTTCAACCTGCTCATAGTGATAGGAGTCACTATGAGCCTCTACTTCCTCAATTCTGCCCAAATATCACAGCACATCATGTCTATCGCGCTCTGTAGCTGCTTCTATTGCATTTGATTTTGACGAATACCTCATGTTTTTATAGTGAAAAGGAGAAAACAAGGTAAATCAATGGGTGGAAACTTTCTAGCCAGTGAAAAAATGGTGAAAAACTTTGGCCAATGTAGAAAAATGCAAAAATTTTAATCTCTAGTTTTAAAGCGGATTTTCCTGTGGAAATGCGGTCACCAATGTGGTTTTCACAGAATTTACCGCGGGAACATGGCAAAAGATTTTACCCATCCCTAGACAGTAAAGGACTCATCCAAATAACTATTGATGTTGATCCTAGCCAAAGGGGAAGAGTATAGACTAGAGATGTCCACCACCCCCTTTGTTTCCAAACCAAAATACCTAAGAACTTAAAGCATATATATCGCCAGTTCACCCTATCAAAGGCCTTTTTAGCATTGATTGCCACCGAGATCTGTTGCTGATGGGCTGTATATAGTAGCAAACTTCTGTGATCGTATGAGCATTCACTTATAACACAGCCAATGTAACATCTGGATATATACATATATAAACTGGATAGAGACTCACCACCGTGTGCTTGGGTGTGAAAGCCGAAGAAACCAGTTCTTTCGCCCGCTATGTGGAAGGAACTTCATGCATGAAAGGACTCGGCTGCACTCCAGAGACACATAGTATCAAATTATTTGATGATAAAATACCTCCGTTTATTGAATACTTTAAAAAAACATATAAATCAAAAGGCAAAATGAGGGTACACATGACAGCAAAAAGAAAAAGAGGTCCCACATACCATCTAACGAGTTTCGATGAGTACTTTCATGCATGTATATAGTAGCACAATGGCTTTTGCAAAGTTATCTTTTGTTTCTCAAAAGGGATGGGGTGGGACAGAGCATAAAATGGATCTAAGTGTAGTATTTTATTAGTAAAAAAACTTGCATATAAAATCAATAAAAACACAACAAATATGCATAGACAGAGAAATTCCCAAAATTACTCAAATAGAGATCGAAGGTACCAAGGGAATAGATTAAATTCACATAAAACAGTGGTGTAAAAATCTATACATCCTGAAAAAATAGATAAGAGAATATAAAAGTGGATATGGAGCAGTTCGTATAGATGTAGTATCAATACAGGTATCATGAATGTAGACTAATGAAGTGTCAGCATCTTGTATATATACTCAGGGGGAATTGCAATGTATCGAGTTTTGTCAGGAAGGAATGTAAGCAGCCAGTGTGATCATTTCAATCAGTGCACTTGTGATGCAAATCCCGGTTTCCCGGTGTGTATGGCCGCTTACTTCAAACTCCTGATGTGTCTTAACCCTTCAAGTATATGCAGAAGTCTCGTCCTTAGAACCGTTTCCCCACTGTTGTATAGTCCTGTGCTGGCACTTCTCCCTGTAGTTCGATACCGGTCTTTCTGCTCCCTCAACGTTTCTCTCCACATTCGGCGTTCCGTATCGTCAGACGTCAGGTTGCTTACTTCAACGCGTTTCGGCGCTGTTTTGCGCCTTCTTCTGGAAGTATTTTCTGATTGGGCCCTAACCGCTGTCCCTGTTTTATTATAGGTTCAGCCAATCATAATGTTTGAAAAAGGTTAAAAGGTGAAAGAAAGGAGTATTATAACTCCGAAGAAAAAAGGACAATAATTTTACATAAAAAATGATGAATGGGTTAAAAAATCAAGTTGAAATAGTATGTATAACCTGCAATTGAATCTTTATTGCTATTATTATTAGATTGGTTAACGATACATTCTAAATGTGGTTCTAAGACACGGGTGATTGAGCTATGGAGATTTGTTACATTGTAGCAGTCTCCGAGGGAACTAACAGGAAGCTCTATTCTTAATCTAATAAATATGATGCCTTATCTTCCATATTAGTTAATCCTAGAGGTAGTTATTCAATATGCATACTTAGAATACGCATTTAGAGTACACATTTAAAATACACATTTAAAAAAACGCTGTTCTTATTAGGCTAAATATGAGGTTTGATCCTCTTTATTAATTTCATATGGTGTAATATTTTTCATAATAAAATTATTAACTTTGTTAAGCGTACTTTTAGTTTGATAACTGATAGTTACTATTTCACTGATAAATTGATGTTTATATATAATATGACCTCCGATCATGTTATTTAAATACTTGCTATAAGGCTTATTGGGGATACCTTCTATAAAAACTTGAAATATTATCAAAAGACATAATTATATGAATATTTAATGAAGTACTTTCTCCCCTAGTGAATGATCTTAAATAACTGTATCGGCTATTATACCTTTAAATGATATGTTATAGTGATCTTGTTGGGGACTATAAAAGTATGATATAATTGTGGGGAATTTTGAGATCTTAATATAATTTTCTTTATCATAATATTGATCCAAATTCTTCTTTAAAGTATTTTTCCGGATCCTCTTCTCTTTTATTTCTTTTCAATAGCCATATCAGCGAGTGTTCTATATAGAGGAGAATTATCCATTCTTTGTTCTCTCCTTTTTATATATTACCTTTGGAGGCTTTTTTATTATTTATATATATGTCGATTATCTAATACACCAAAGATTCATTTCTTCATTTAATCCTAATGGACTCATGGTTTGTAACTTGAAGATCCAATATATCTCTTGTTTTGCTAATTTAGAGAAGCGGTCACCCCCTCTTACTTGTAGAGGTATCTGGTCTATAATGTATAGTTTTACATTTTGTGGATCACTATGATGATATTCTGCAAAATGTCTTGCTACACTTTGTTTCTGGTTGCCTTTTATAATACCTCTTCTGTGTTCCAGGAAGCGATCTTTCATGCTCCTTATGGTTCTACCTACATATTGGAGTCCACAAGGGCACTCCAACATGTATATAACATAGGTAGAAGTGCATTGTAAAAATGCTTCGATTTCAAATTTCTCATTCATTGATTTACCAGTAAACTGAGTCTTCTTATGCTGTATATAATTACAAGTGATGCAAGCTTTGTGTCCACATTTATAATTTCCTTTTATTAGGGTGCCGTCAATCAATTTTTTTGTAATTGGTTTCTTCTGTTTTGTCTTATTCACATCACTAGGAGCCAATTTACTTTTAAGATTCTTTGATTTGTGGTAAATAATCTGAGGTTTTTTAGGTAAAATTGGTCTTAAAATTTTGTCACCTTGAAGTATTGGCCAGTGTTTCTGAATGATTTTTTCTATTTTGCATCCAGCTCTATTATACCTTGTTATAAATGGAATATGTGGGGCATTTTGTTTTTTCTTTTCCCTTGTCTTTGTTTGTAGAAGCTTTTCTCTTGGGATGCTCAGTACTTTATTATATGCTTGATTAAGTTTAGTGTCAGAATATCCCTTTTCAAGAAATTTGTTCTTTAAATTATGTGCTTCTTCTTTAAATGTTTTTTCATCTGAACAATTTCTTTTGAGACGATGAAATTGGCTCAGTGGTACCCCTTGTAACCAACGTGGATGATGGGCACTGGATGCATGGATATAGCTGTTAGCATCCACATTCTTATAATGTGTTCGGGTACTGATTATGCCTGCCTCATCGATACTTAATGTCAAATCTAGAAATTCGACTCTTTCTTTGCTGTGTTGTACTGTAAACTTCAATCCCAAGTTATTACAATTTAGTTGGTTTTCAAAATGTATTAATTCTTCTTCACTTCCTCTCCAAATGATCAAGAGATTGTCAATATATCTTGCATAGAGAACGAGATTGCCCCTAAATTGGGTATACATATGTTCTTCTTCCCATAATCCCATCAGTAAATTGGAATAACTAGGGGCAAATCTCATTCCCATTGCTATCCCACATATTTGCAGGTAGTATTGCCCCTGGAACATAAAATAGTTATGTTCTAGTATAAATTGAATTGCTTGGATGATAAAATCCTGCTGAATTGCCGGCATAGATCTATCCTTTCTTAGAAAATGTTGTACCGCTTTTAATCCCAAATCATGCTTAATTGATGTGTATAATGCACATACATCACAGGTAACCCAATAGTATCCTTCTTTCCAATTAATTTGCTGTAGTTTTTGTAGTACATGTGTTGTGTCCCTTGTATAGGAAGGTAGATCTTGAACAAATTTCTGTAAGTGATGATCTAGTAACTCTGATAATTTGCTAGTTAGTGATCCTATACCTGAGATGATTGGGCGTCCTGGTGGATTTTGTAAATTTTTATGGATTTTTGGTAAGTGATAATAAATTGCGGTAATTGGGAATAGTATTTTGAGAAACTGGAACTCCTGTTGTGTCAAAACCTGAGATTTGAATGCCCAGTCTACTAGGGCCATATATTCTCTTTGATATGACTCTGTAGGATCCTTGTCCAATTTTTGATAATAATTGGTATCATTTAAAATCCGTATTGGTTCCATTAGATAGTCTTCCTTATTTTGTAGCACTATACCACCTCCTTTGTCCGCTTCCCTTATAATTAGATCTGAATTATTCATTAACGATTGTAAGCAATCTTTTTCTTTTTTAGTTAGATTGGACTTGTATTTCCATTTTTGCGTACATAGGGTGTTAAAATCTTGCATTACCAATTCTGTAAAAGCCTCAATAAAAGGGCCTTTTGAATTCTGTTGAAAAAATCTAGATGGTGCTTTCAAATCCGTGTGGCTTATTTGAATAGTTGATATACTTTCACTATCTTCCATTTCCAGCATCAATTCGTTTAGGATCTTAATTGTTTCTTGATCTTGTTGGTTAATTTGAACTTCAGGATCTTCTCCTTTTAAAGCAAAGTGTCTCTTCAGAGTTAGTCTTCTAATGTATTGATGTAAATCTATAAATAATTCGAAATGATTGGGGCCACTTGATGGAGCATATTTTAAGCCTTTCTGGAGGAGCTGTATTTCTTCTTTCTTTAATTCGATGTTACTGAGATTGAAGATTCCTTTTCCTTGATCATTTTCGGAGTTACGTTTTTTCGTTTTATTTGTTTTCCTTCCACCTCTACATCCTCTTTTTCGCCTTCTGTCCTTTTTCTCCTCTGTGGGGTTCTTACTTGATCTATCTGATGGTTCTTCCATTCCTGTCTGATCCATTGGTGGAATGGTTGATGATGTTGTTGGCCCCTGGGCAAAAAATGGCTCCTAGATGAAGATTTTGGTCGGGCTCCTAGACGTGAATGTGTATTAGGCTGTTGGTCTTCTTTGTGATCTATAACTGTAAATTCTCCTTCCTTATTCATATTTCTTTCTATTTGTTCTTTTATTTCTGAAGTTGTTGAGATATTTGGAGCCTGTTGGTACTTATATGTTCAGTGTTATCTTCTTTACTATTATTGGGTTTTCCCACTTGTTCTAAATTATCCCTAAATTTATTATTTTTTTCTTTATCAGAGGACTTATCTTTTTTTTCCCAGGCTTATGATGTATGAATCTTTTATTTGTTGTATTGGATATCGCATAACTATCTGTGTTTTCTTGTAAGCATGTATCCAAATTGATTGATGTTTGTATCTTTTTCTCTTGGTTTGTCTGACTATTGATTTCTTCAGTCATATTAAGGCTCTCTTTATTTATACATATGCCAGTATTGGCCACTAGTTGTGTATCTGTGGTTTTTACTGCCATATCCTGTATTTCAGTTGGTTGTTGATGTGTGGCATCATATTGTAATGAACTCCTGTATTGTTCTCTCCTTCTAGGTATATGGTTCCTTTGTTGTGTATTTTGATGGTTATTCCCATAATTGTCTTTTCTTCTCCATGTGTGGACCCTGTTTGTTCTATAGTCCTCATTATCTCTTTTTAGCTTTTTATCCTTTCTTAAAGCTAGTTCCTTCTCAAACCTTTCCACCTTTTTATTGGTTTCTGTGTCTAATTTTTTGAATTCCACAGTATTGTGATGAGGATCTAATTCCATTTTAATTTGTGCAATTTCCTGACTTAGATCTTGTAGATTCTTTTCTCTATAATTCACTATATGTTTCATTAAACCAAAGGAGCAGTCATCCAGGATTTTTAGCCATTCTTCATAAAAGGTCTTATCTCCTTTTCCGAATGCTGGATCTTTGATAATTCTTAAGCCTCTTGGTATCTGTTTGATTTCTATATATTTCTTCATGGTAACACACTCCCACCAATAATTCATCTCCTTTTTTAGGAGTTTTTCTAATGTATGGAAATTCCTTCTGATATTGGCTGAGGGTTGTGTGCTAATTTCCATGGTATTATTAATTTTTTCTGGGTTTAAACATTCTGTCATTAGTTTTTGTCTTTTTGAATCTCTATTTAGACATAAATTAATTGGAAAGAAGGATACTATTGGGTTACCTGTGATGTAGGTGCATTATACACATCAATTAAGCATGATTTGGGATTAAAAGCGGTACAACATTTTCTAAGGAAGGATAGATCTATGCCGGCAATTCAGCAGGATTTTATCATCCAAGCAATTAAATTTATACTAGAACATAACTATTTTATGTTCCAGGGGCAATACTACCTGCAAATATGTGGGATAGCAATGGGAATGAGATTTGCCCCTAGTTATTCCAATTTACTGATGGGATTATGGGAAGAAGAACATATGTATACCCAATTTAGGGGCAATCTCGTTCTCTATGCAAGATATATTGACAATCTCTTGATCATTTGGAGAGGAAGTGAAGAAGAATTAATACATTTTGAAAACCAACTAAATTGTAATAACTTGGGATTGAAGTTTACAGTACAACACAGCAAAGAAAGAGTCGAATTTCTAGATTTGACATTAAGTATCGATGAGGGGGGCATAATCAGTACCCGAACACATTATAAGAATGTGGATGCTAACAGCTATATCCATGCATCCAGTGCCCATCATCCACGTTGGTTACAAGGGGTACCACTGAGCCAATTTCATCGTCTCAAAAGAAATTGTTCAGATGAAAAAACATTTAAAGAAGAAGCACATAATTTAAAGAACAAATTTCTTGAAAAGGGATATTCTGACACTAAACTTAATCAAGCATATAATAAAGTACTGAGCATCCCAAGAGAAAAGCTTCTACAAACAAAGACAAGGGAAAAGAAAAAACAAAATGCCCCACATATTCCATTTATAACAAGGTATAATAGAGCTGGATGCAAAATAGAAAAAATCATTCAGAAACACTGGCCAATACTTCAAGGTGACAAAATTTTAAGACCAATTTTACCTAAAAAACCTCAGATTATTTACCACAAATCAAAGAATCTTAAAAGTAAATTGGCTCCTAGTGATGTGAATAAGACAAAACAGAAGAAACCAATTACAAAAAAATTGATTGACGGCACCCTAATAAAAGGAAATTATAAATGTGGACACAAAGCTTGCATCACTTGTAATTATATACAGCATAAGAAGACTCAGTTTACTGGTAAATCAATGAATGAGAAATTTGAAATCGAAGCATTTTTACAATGCACTTCTACCTACGTTATATACATGTTGGAGTGCCCTTGTGGACTCCAATATGTAGGTAGAACCATAAGGAGCATGAAAGATCGCTTCCTGGAACACAGAAGAGGTATTATAAAAGGCAACCAGAAACAAAGTGTAGCAAGACATTTTGCAGAATATCATCATAGTGATCCACAAAATGTAAAACTATACATTATAGACCAGATACCTCTACAAGTAAGAGGGGGTGACCGCTTCTCTAAATTAGCAAAACAAGAGATATATTGGATCTTCAAGTTACAAACCATGAGTCCATTAGGATTAAATGAAGAAGTGAATCTTTGGTGTATTAGATAATCGACATATATATAAATAATAAAAAAGCCTCCAAAGGTAATATATAAAAAGGAGAGAACAAAGAATGGATAATTCTCCTCTATATAGAACACTCGCTGATATGGCTATTGAAAAGAAATAAAAGAGAAGAGGATCCGGAAAAATACTTTAAAGAAGAATTTGGATCAATATTATGATAAAGAAAATTATATTAAGATCTCAAAATTCCCCACAATTATATCATACTTTTATAGTCCCCAACAAGATCACTATAACATATCATTTAAAGGTATAATAGCCGATACAGTTATTTAAGATCATTCACTAGGGGAGAAAGTACTTCATTAAATATTCATATAATTATGTCTTTTGATAATATTTCAAGTTTTTATAGAAGGTATCCCCAATAAGCCTTATAGCAAGTATTTAAATAACATGATCGGAGGTCATATTATATATAGGAGGCAAATATAGTTTTTGATACCTTTTATTGGCTAACTAAGCAGATTTAAATGCAAGCTTTCAAGACCTTAGGTCTCTTCCTCAGGCATGTTATACAGATAAATATGAAAACATCTCTCTTAAATACAAGTACACATCACATTGTTTAGCATGGAAATCAGATAACAGAATGCAGTCCAGATCCAGATATCTTTGATCAGTCAATGGTAAATTGCACTCTTCCTCTGAGGCTTTAGAGGTATTTACGATGCTCTTGGGTCTGTGGAAAGGTCAGTCAACTAAATTATATTTTGCAGTGTCAGGCCTGGTTAGTACTTGGATGGGAAACCGCCTGGGACTACTAGGTGCTGTAGGCTTTTGCTTAGAAATTATATTTTGACATAAATTCCTTATCCCTGTTCAACCCACTACAAATTGCATTAAATGTTAACATTAATTTTACCTCCCATACCTTTCTGTCCCTCTGAGTGCGAAACAGTCCCATCAATACAGTTAATTTAATATCCTTGACACTGTGCCCATTTTGGCAAAAATGTTCTCCCACTGGTGTCTCTGTCTTTTTGTTATTAACACTGGATCTGTGGGAATTAAATCTCCTATGTAGTGCTTGTCCAGTTTCTCCCACATACAGAGCTGTTGGGCATTTTGCACACATGATAAGGTATATTACATTGGATGATTTACAGGTGAAGGTAAATGTGATCAGCTAATGAGTGATATAACCTCAGCTGGGAGACCCGGCATACAGGACCCAGATCCTGGATAGCAAACAGCAGAGAATACATCATAACTAATTGTAGAGAGGAAAGACACCCTTAAATCACATATAAACATAAATATCCCTTACTAAACATATTACAAGTGATTTTAAAAGAGAACAAGATAAGGAGAACTCAAAGCATACCATACATCAGCCTTATTGAGCCGCAAATATCTGCTTTCCCCCCTTCCCTCCTGGTACTATACTTTAGTTCATGGGATGAGGTAGTGTCTCGACCATAAAAAGGCAATGTCAAATAAGCATTAGAAGAAGAGGTACCATCACTGATTATCTAACAACCTCTCACCAATAGATACTACTGCCAACGTTCACACTGCCTCTGTAGATTGATGCAGTTTCTGCCGCTTTTGGCCCACCAGGTTCCATCTCTCACACCTTTCTTTACTAGAGCCCAATTAAAATGTAGGAAGACCATCTCCACCTCCCAGCAGTGCAGGAATCATGATACCAAGTTCCGAGCAGAATGCAGGGATGTTCTCAACATTCCTCAAGGTGGCAGCAGTCATACTGAAGGGGAGCCCCAGCAGTGTCTTACCAATAAAGTATGAAGGTGATCCGTCTTTTCTGTAAAGTGCACGGGGTGAGATAATTAAATAAGAGAATGGCAACCACAGCAAACATAACTTCCTTTAGTTCTCTGCTCTATCGCATTATGTTCTCTTTGTCCACATAGAACTGAAGGCAGCACATCACATCCCTGGGGGGTGAACCAGGAGGACCTCTAGGCCTCAGGATCCTATGGGCGCATTCAGTTAGTATTGGTTGGTCATAATCAGTGCCTCTTTTATCATCCAGGAATGAAGCTTCTGAGTACAGGATAGGGAACATAGCTCGTGAACATTGAAACCATTTGAGGTATTCTTGTTGCAGCTAAAGCTGAATTTAAAGTTGCTGGCCGTGAAGCCAGGTTGAGCTGAGATCTGCATTAGGATAAGCACCACTACAGCCTAATTCCCCCAGAGCGGATACTGATGCATAGAGCACCCCTAATAGCGGAAGTGCGTCAGGAGTAAAAAAAAAACAATGAAAGAGTAAACATTGAGCGAGAGTATTCAAATTACTGTGGGGAGACAGAAGAATTTCTGACTACCTGCCAGGCAAAATGGGATGGCCTGCAAGTTACAAGGCCACCACTAAGAATGCAGATGAATCACAGACCGGAGTATGGCTCTTACTGTAATATTGGTGAAATATATTAAGTACAAAATATTCAGCAGCAGATGAGCAATACAGACCCTACAACAGGAGGTGGTAAATACTCCATTAGAAGGTGAATGAAGAGACAAACAAGAAGGAAGACTAACTTCTGAAAATGTGGTGTCTGACATGTTGCAAAGCTATCAAGGATTCCTCTTAGAAGTCAGTGGTCAACTGGATGTGTAGAAAACACGTGGAAACTCTGAGGAGTCTGTGTTGGACTAGGAGTAGAATAGAATACAAAGTCATCTTGTAGAGCTGGTCTGCAGCAGGTTTTAGAGCACGCAAAGATACATCTGCTGAGTCTAATTTTGCCTAGGTGTCAAATAGAATACAAAGGAGACCAAAGAGATGGTCTCCAGCAGGTTGCAGAGCACTCTGAAGAGTTGAATTTCGACTAGGTATGTGATCGACTGGTAAGAAAAGGTATATGAGGAAACTCTGGGGACAGAGGAGTTGATGTCCGACGAGCTGTCAGAACCAGGGGAACAAGCAAGAATCAGGTCAGTAAAGTAGAGGGATTCATAATCCAGGAAATGAGAAGGCCAAGCAGAGTGCCAAAGGGAAATGCAGAGAGAAGAGTTAATAAGGCAGGAATCAGGTCAACAACAGATAAGTTGAATAACAAAGCAGAATCTACAGCAAACTTGCTCATAGAAAAGGCACCGAGTACTGATGATGCAAAGCTTTTAAAACTCCCACAGCCTATGGGGAACGAGCAAATAAACAGGCAACAGGTACAGAAAAGCTACTAGCAGCTGACACTAATTTATAGAACTATAAGCATTTGCTATTGGAAAATAGAAAGAATACACCAGGCAAGGGAAACAGTTGTTTATAATTCACTTTATTGTAATTTCAGTATGAATATGTTGTGTGTTTGTTTGTTTGTTTGTTTTTTTGTTTGTTTGTTTGTTTTTTTGCATTTTTGTATTTTGGATATAAAAATTTGGTCCCGTTATGGGAGATCCACAAACTAATGGTATAGATAGAATGTGTATGACATTGTTCACAAATATTATGGTGTAACTTTAAACTGCAAAAAGATGTCACAGTTCTCAAGCAAGACAAGGAGCCAGACGGTATAGTAAAATCACCTTTATTAAAATGAATAGCAATATAAGAAGTAGGTAATCACAGGGAGTAGCAGAGAGTAATGCAAGAGACAGAGACTCTATCAGAAGCAGTAGTGTACCTCCAGGTCCCAGACTGCAGAGACTAGGCCGAGTCCAATGGTAGACTCAATGCCAGATAGGAAGAGCATGCACCCAAACAGTCTTCCCTAAGGATGGTAACCGGGGAGAAGACTGACTCACACCTGCAGTCAGTAAGGTAGAGTCTACTAGAGCCACTGGTCTGCACCAGATAGGGAGTCCACTAGACAGGAAGAACACAAAGGGTAGCTGGACAGAGCCCCAGGTCAACACCAGGTTGGATAGTCAGAAAAACCAGGGTCATACACGGAATGGGTAGTCAGCCAGAGTCACAGGTCTGCACCAGTTAAGATGTCCACTAATGAGGAGGTAATACCGAGACTAGCTGGACAGAGCCCCAGGTCAGCACCAGGTTGGATTGTCAGAGCCACAGGTCATGACCTTAATAAGTGTCCAAGTCTCCTACAGTACAGACACAAGCCCTCCCTCCTATGAAAGGCTATCTCCTCCACCTAAAGTCTGGTGGCTCCAACCTGCATCGGTTCACCCTCTCCTGAGTGGAACTAGGAGGCATGGAAGGTGAGGGAGGACAGGATGGGCAAGTAAATTGAGGTGCAGTTCTAGAAAGATGCTTCCACAGGCTTTCCTTAAACGAGGGTCTCTCTTTAACCCGGGTGTCTATTAGGATGATACATGATATTACATCATCCTATCCTTTAGGAAACTCACTGGCAGCGATCTCATCCTTCAAATAGTCCCAAAGCCAGGGGGACTGCCAGGGCCTCATTATTCCAGCCGACCTCGACTGCCAGGGTCTGGAATTCAATCACATAATCCGCCACTGTACAATTGGATGGTCATAAGTTGTTCTGAAGCGGAGGTCACGCAACCCGGCACACCAAAGACGTGTCTAAAGGAGGCCACAAATTCCTTAAAATTATAGATTATGGGTTTGTCCTTCTCCCATAAAGGATTAGCCCATGTCAATGCCTTATCAGACATAAGCGAAATCATTAGGCCAACCCTACTGTTTTCGCTAGGGAAGGCATGCAAAATCATTTCTAAATATATGCCCAGTTGGTTCAAGAAACCACGGCAATACTCAGGATCCCCACTGTAATGCTAAGGAAGTGGAACGGATCCAGACAATCCTCTGATCACACCTGCATCAGAGGTAGCTTGAACAGCTGGAGTGGCCACCATTGGCCGTTTCGAGTGTTTAAGGTGAGTAGTACGATTAAGCAAGGTTTGAATGGCTAAGGATAATTGATTAATACGTTGATCTTGGTCCTCAATCTTGTCAAGGATATTCTGCAAATGTGACTCACTGATACTGTCTGTCATGACCCTTATGTACTGTCATTGTTCTCAAGCAAGACAAGGAGTCAGACGGTGTAGTAAAATCACCTTTATTCAATTGAATAGCAATATAACAAGTAGGTAATCACAGGGAGTAGCAGAGAGTAACACAAGAAGCAGAGACTCTATCAAAATTGAAGTACACCTTCAGATGCCCAGACTGCAGAGACTAGGCCGAGGCCAATGGTAGTCTCAATGCCAGATAGGAAGAGCATGCACCCAAACAGTCTCCCCAAAGGATGGTAACCGGGGTGAAGACTGACTCACACCTGCAGTCAGTAAGGAGAAGGCGGTCTCCTGAAAAGGAAGGCAACAAGGAGACACTGACTCATACCTGCGGTCAGTAAGGCAGAGTCTACTAGAGCCACAGGTCTACACCAGATAGGGTGTCCACTAGACAGGAATAACACAGAGGGAAGCTGGACAGAGCCGCAGGTCAGCACCAGGTTGCATAGTCAGACAAGCCAGGGTCATACACGTAATGGGTAGTCAGCCAGAGCCACAGGTCTGCACCAGTTAGAATGTCCACTAATGAGGAGGCAATACTGAGAGTAGCTAGACAGAGCCCCAGGTCAGCACCAGGTTGGATAGTCGGACAAGCCAGGGTCATACACGGAATGGGTAGTCAGCCAGAGCCAAAGGTGTTCACCAGTTTGGCTATCCAATAGGTAGGGAGCGCACAGAGACTAGTCAGACAGAGCCACAGGTCAGCAGCAGGATGGATGGTCAGACATGCCAAGGTCATACACAGGATATCAGGAACAAGTAAGATACTACTGCACAGAACAACGACGTAAGGGTAACTGGATAGAGATCCAGTTCCTTTAAATACCCAGAACCAGGAAGTAGCTGGGTGGAGCTATCAGCTCCAACTGCATAAAGCTGAGGCCTGTGACATACTGCAGCCTTGCACCCGGAAATGTCGCAC
This sequence comes from Rhinophrynus dorsalis, assembly GCA_037306005.1. Classification (NCBI taxonomy): domain Eukaryota; kingdom Metazoa; phylum Chordata; class Amphibia; order Anura; family Rhinophrynidae; genus Rhinophrynus; species Rhinophrynus dorsalis. The sequence continues at coordinate 553,343,008 of CM074721.1, forward strand.
AGAGGAGAGATTCTCGACCATGCATCAGAACGAATGACAATTTGGATAGCCACGTGATATCGACAGAGCGCTCCTAGACCCAATCCTAGAAATGACGCATGGGATGACGCTGAAGCAACATTTCGTGCCATCCTAGCTCTGTGTCAAGGCCGGAGTCGTCGCTGGAATTAAGGTAACTGTGACACAAGAGTGTGAAAATGGGCTTAGCACTGGGGGGATGAAAGGTCTTATCATGAAGTGGTTATAGAAGCCATTTATAAAAAACATAACTGCCCTTTAACATTTCAATTATATCATAATAGCATATTGTATCATCGGGTTAACCCTTTGAGTGCCAGAAGGGTACACAATGCATTGCTTTGCTATGTAATGCATACCCCTCAGGCACTCAAAGGTTTAAATGTAAACCTTTTATCATCTAATAAATTAAAACATTTGTTTCATTAATGAGGAATAACAATGCCATTGTTTTAATATTTGTTTCTGATTTCTAATTAGTCTTTGTGGGATATCATAACTCCACATGGATCAATCTTGCCTATATATATATATATAACTGTGAGGTATCTTCTTTTCACTGATTTTCAGTGAACTACAGAAACAGAGTGGATCTGTAGATGTCTTAGGAACATTTCATTCTCTTTTCTTTGCTGATTGGACTTTGATGCACCGCTGATAACAAGGATTAATGAAGTTATTATACTCAGGACTACAGTTGCAAAACTCTATACTTCCCACTAAAATTCTGTTCTGTATTTTCTGACACCCAGAACTTGTTTTTATTCAGGGTTATGTTGAACAATGTTATTTATCAGCTAAATGAAGCATAACATCAACAAATGTTTGTAAACATTTTTACTGATTTTACTTTCTTCTCTTCTTGTTTAACCCATATTTCAAATTCATGCCAATGATTATGGCTAAAGTCTACCTATTTTTTACACTAGAATGTCACTATTTAACATGCTGTAGTCTGAACTTTCTACTTTGACATTCTCCAATATTTTCCTCATCATGAGCAACAGCAACCAGACCAAAATAACAGAATTTCTACTACTGGGTTTTATGATTCCGCAAACAGCAAGTAAATTACTTTTTATCTTGCTTCTTGTGCTTTACATTTCAACACTGTGTGCAAACATCACGGTAATCACCTTAGTTTCAACAAGCCAGACCCTCCATTCTCCCATGTATTTCCTCCTCAGCCAACTGTCTTTGTCTGATATCCTTCTGTCTACAGATGTAGTCCCTAAGTTGCTAAGTGCCACAATAGCAGATGGTATTTTAATATCTGTCAGTGATTGTGTTACACAGATTTGTTTTCTTGGTCTATCTGTTGTTGCAGAGAGTTTCCTACTCACTGTAATGGCTTATGATAGATACTTGGCCATCACTAACCCATTACATTATATCACAATAATGGGTATCAAACATTGTCATATTTTAGTTACATGTTCTTGGTTGCTAGGACTTCTAGGCAGTTTGATTAACACGATTCCCATATCTCTGTTGGAATTCTGTGGATGTAACATCATTGACCATATCTGCTGTGATCTTGCTCCTCTTTTTAAGATATCATGCTCAGACACATCCATTATTGAAGTACAGACTATTGTGTTATCCATCCCTATTATCTTTTTCCCTGTTTTGATTATCATTTCAACATATGCCAGCATCTTCATCACTATCTTCAAGATTTCTCTCACCACCGGAAGGCAGAAAACCTTCTCCACCTGTAGCTCCCACCTCACAGTTGTCTTCACATATTATGGAATTCTTATTGCAAAATATACAATTCCATCTAGAAGTCACTCACAAAACTGGAACAAAGTCGTATCTTCACTTTTCACTGTGGTCACCCCTTTACTCAACCCCATAATTTACAGCTTAAGAAACCAGGAGATTAGGACAGCTCTGAATAAGTCCATCTCTATGAGGCTAATGGTTAGAAAAGTGTGGAAATCCTAAGAACAACTGTATCAGTAATGGGGTTTTGACCTCTGTGGCACTAAAGGCATTTCAATGCTTTTCTTTAACTTAAGGAGTTAAGTGAAAATCACTGTAACAATATGTATGTTCATTTTTAGTATGTATGTGTGTATATAAAATATGTTTCTCTAGTTGTGAAAATATACAACTCTTTGCTGTAAACACTACTGGACATACTTGAAAACAAAAGAGTTCTTAATGTATTCTTTATGGTTTGAGAGATGTCACAAGGGGTATTTTGTTTAACTTTTTAATAGCTACCAGATGAAGATGTGTAAAAATTATGTATTATTACCCTTTATTAACAATTATGTTACAGTCATTTTTCCTTGATAATTCCAATGTATTCTTTCACTGGTGAAGACACGATGCCTAATATTCTTACCAATGTATATTCACTTAGTTACACAGATAACCAATTGTTACTCAAATTTTCAAATGTATTTTGCCTCTGTGAGGAATAGGGTTGTATGAACTGTAAATTGTTTAACTAAATTTGTTACAAATTTCTGATTACAGTGAAATGAAAAAAACAACATAGTTAATGGAACTGAATAACTTCAACATTTTGTAATGAAATGATAAAGCAAGGAATGTTTGGTTATCCATTTAAGGAGAAGAGGGGGTGAACAAGCCAAAGGTTCATATTGTTACAGAACATGTTTACACCAAAACAGAAAGGTGGAGTCACATTATCAGTTGTTGTTTCTAGGAGAAGGAAGACAGAAGATGAGACTAGTGATGTGAATACTGACACCATTAGCAGCAGCAGGACACACTCTTTATTTCCAGTTGTTGCTGCTGGTTTTATCAACAATCACAAAAAATGCTACTATATTTTACACCTTCTAAGCATACTAACATCCCATGCAATCAAATGAGAAGGAGGATATGAATAATAATTTGGTTCTTTATTTCTTAAGTCACACAGCATAAAAAAGTGAGCAATTACAGGACTTACATACGATCACATTAGTCCATTCCTAACGCGTTTCAGATTCACACAGGCCTCCTTCTTCAGAGGATATGACCACCTTCTTCCAAACAACCTTTTATACACTCCTCATTACATTAGGAAAGGGAGGAGAAAAGGAAAGGGAAGAAAAAGAAAAATGGAGAAAGAGATGAAAGGAAGGGAAGGAGAATAAAGGAAGCGCGTTAATCCATGAACTGCCGAGGAGACAAACAACGGAAAAATCGGATAGTACTTCTACCCTCCGGGGAGACAAACAACCGAAAGGTCAGATAGCTTGCCTGCCCGGCAGTGCAGAAGAAAACGCGAACCTTAATCCAAAACATAACATTATACAATAACATTGTCAAGCCTGATGTGGTTGAAGACACAGAAGGAGATAGGGTGAGCCTTTACCTTCCCGTATATCCTACAAGTAAGAGTAAATTGGAAGAAGTAGACCTTGATGGTAGGAGTGGGCAAAAAGTGTGAAAAACATCCTGCATGAATTTCCACGAAAACGTGACGATTTTTAGTCTTTCCCGTGAAATATTTTTTTTTCTGCCTATGAAAAAGTATCCTCCTTTTTGTCTAATTTAACAAATTTGTTGCCCATTTTAACACATTTCCCACTGTAATATTTCTTCTTTTGGGGGCTGAAGTTTAGAACTAAGTGGCTGAAAGTCAAAGTTGTGGGTCCTACAGAAACATATGGATTGAAAAATGTGTTAATATGCAGAATTCATTTGTCCTTTGCCCTCAACACTAACTTCCTGCTTAAGTGACACTGGCACATATTCATGATGATGTCAAGTAATAAAAAAAATAAAGTACAACCTACAATGTGGCAGATATTTATATTAGTGGTTGTGGTGGGGGCTGGCATGGTGTGATTTGTGTATGTATTTTTACCATTGTCATACACTATCCCCCTTCTCAGATTATTGACACACATTACTTATTGGTCATAGCAGTGGTCCCAAGTGGGGTAGATGTTGGCAACCCTTCTTCACATCCCTCCTCAACCTCTTCATCTGTGTTGCTGTTAATATATTTATCCTGGCTTTGTCTGTCATGTGTGGCTTCTGCTACTAGTACAACTAGATGTTGATGCAAGGTGCCGCACTTACAGCAGCAGCACCAGAGGTACTCTTCATGTCTAACATTGTGGATGTTAACCTGTGTTGCTGCTGCTGGGTATTCAAAACAGGTGTGTGTGTCTAAGTGGGACTTGGACTTTGAAGAGGTGATGATGCCGATGATAACTGATAGGGTGACTGTGTGCGTTTTGACATCTGTGCTTGTCCAGGGTCAGACTTTCCAATGGCTTTCTCAAACAGTTTATAGATAGACACAGTGCTCCTTAAAAGTGATGGAAGATTCAGACTTTGACTTTCTGCTAACCTTATCGCCCTGTCATCATCTTCACTCTCAACTTCATCTGTATCTGAACAAGAGAAGGATGCTTGAGGGATATATTCTACATCTGCATCATCATCATCAGTCATCATTAGGTCATCCTCAGCAGCATCAGCATCACCTGACAGTTCTTGCCCACTACCCTTATATTCCTCTAAGCTTTTAGAGGTCTCAAACTATTTTTATTTTTACTGTAACATAGTTCCCTACTACTTTGAGGATGGGTGTTTTGGTGCTTGGATGTCTCACTGTCTGATGCAGCAGGCAGTTCAGCTGCTACACCTTCCTCTGTTATGCTATTGCCAGCATCATCAACACTTCAGTGTTCTTCTTATATGGTTCTTTATTTCTATTGGCACTGGTGGTGCTGGAACTAGTTTTTCTGGGACCTTGACAAACTTCATACTCCCTTGGAGTAGATGGATCATCATCACTGGGGGGTAACATTTGTGCCCCTCTTCCTAAGTGCCCCTTTTCTAAAGTGTCTCCAAGAGTTTAACAACTGAGTTATTGGGTGACCCATTCTCTTTTCTTCTCATCCACAGGTGTGAACATTCTATTATCTGCCTTGTATTAACCCCATAGCGACAATGGACTTACCAGGTACGTCCCGCAAATACTGTCACTTAGTGACAGAGGACGTACCTGGTAAGTCCCGGAAGTCATTCGCTAGAATGGCTTAAAAAAAAAAAAAAAAACACTGTTAAGTGCCGGCCGTGTACGTGCGTGGCCGGTCACTAAGAGGTTAATATTAACCCCTTGTGTGCCTGGTAGATCTGGCGCTATTGGTCTGGGTATGAACATTCTGTATTCTATCATCTGCCTTGTATTAATATTAACCCCTTGTGTGCCTGGTGCATCTGGAGCTATTGGTCTGAGTATGAACATTCTATCATCTGCCTCGTATTAATATTAACTCCTTGTGTGCCTGGTGCATCTGGAGCTATTTGTCTGGGTATGAACATTCTATCATCTGCCTTGTATTAATATTAACCCCTTGTGTGCCTGGTGCATCTGGAGCTATTTGTCTGGGTATGAACATTCTATCATCTGCTTCATATTAATATTAACCCCTTGTGTGCCTGGTGCATCTGGAGCTATTTGTCTGGGTATGAACATTCTATCATCTGCCTTGGTGACATGGTGTTTGGATTCAGTTGTGCCCCCAGATGTTATTTATCACACACACACACACACACACACACACACACACACACACACACACACACACACACACACACTGTGCACATTGCAGTTGCTGATGAGAGACACAGTTTCTGTTCTCAAGGGAAAAAAATCTATTCTAATAACACACCCATGATTTTGGAGGAGGGGCAGATGGAGAAGATTTAATGGCCAACTCCTTCTTTTCTCCACATATACTGGGGGCTACATATTCTGCTGCTACTGCCTCAGGCATCACTGGAGCCAGTCGTGGCAAATGGAACCTTCATCATCCATCTTCCATGTTACTGCTATTGTAGATCCCATTCCTTTTCAGCTGCCTAATCATCCTGCTGCTTAAACAACTCAGCAGCAGCAGTACAAACAACAGTTGCAACTCAGGACTCAGGAGGACATTTGACAGTGGCCACTGGCCAACATGACCTGCTGGCATTATGCCAGTAGGGCATTTTTATTTTTTTCTCAGAGCTTGTGTTTTGAAAAAAAATAAAAATGTAGTCCTACAAAAAAATAAACAATTTTTGGGGGGTTTGTTTCTAACAAGCCTAAGTCCTACAAATCAATGTTTCCTTAGGGCTTGTGCTAATCAAGCTTAAGTCCTACAAATCAATGTTTCTTCAGGGCTTGGGCCTCTAATAAGTCTAAGTCCTACAAATGCCTCTAACAACAAATCAAACAAATCATCCTCTACAAAATACTCTATCAAGTCAAGTATCAGTCCACCCCAGTGGCAGCTTATGTCAGGGGATTCCTGTCTCTATCACTTTAAATACAAATGTCTTATTTTATTGTTTTCTTTTTTTTATTAACTGTCCCCCCAATAGCAGACAAGAACCCCCCCCAAAACAAATTCCCTGTTCAAATGATTCATTCATTCACTAACACAGACACCCTCCTCAGACCCCTTTATACCATGTCTTATGGTTTTTATTTTATTTTATTTTACTTAGGATTTCTTTTTTATTAAGTGCCCCCCAATCCCAATAAACAACCCCCCAAAAATCATCCCCCGTTCAAGTGATTCTTTCCCCACACCCCACCAACACTGGCACCCTCATGCCCCATTTATACTTTGCCTTTGGGAAATAAAATAATATTTGTTATGTGCTGTGTGTAACTTCTATGTTCCCATTGATTTCAATGGAATGAGCTAGGAGAAAAAAACGGAAAAAAGCTGAAAATCTGCACTTTTCGCAGGAAATTTTTCGCTATTTTCAGTTTGAGGCAGACATTTTCATTCATCCCTACCCTCTACTTCCATCCTAATTTTGTTGTCAGACTTTCAGTATTTTGCAGTATTTTACTTTAAAATTAACTACTCTAAATCTGAAGCTTTTCTGATCACTAAACACTCCGAGAATATATAGATACTTTGTTCATCTTTTCCCTTTCACTGGGGTTTCTCTTTTATTAAATATTTAGGCTTCCACATCACTCCTTTGCTTCAAGGACTATAGTCGGCAAATTATGTTCCTCTGGTTTCAACCATTCATTTAGATTTTAATAAATGGGATTCTTCATTTCTGTTTTGGACTAGACACATAAATGTTGTGAAAATAAACATCCTTCCAAGGCTTCGCTATTTTTTTCAGACCTTAGCCATCCTGCTTCCACAATGCTTTTTCGACAATATATCCCACATTTTAAATAAATTTGTTTGGTACTTTCGTAGCCCAAGATTGAAACATAAGATTCTTCATTGTTCCAAATTACAGGGTGGTCTTGGATTTCCTGATGTTAAATTATATTACCATTCTGCTATTTTATCCATCATTCCTGATTGGTTTCATAATTTGGATACCAAATTATGGGTGCACATTAAAAGATCTGCCTGGAGAGGATGTTCTATCAGAATTTTTTCTCCTGAATGATATTAGATCTCCCGACCTGAAAACCCATCCAATACTGGCTAATATATTGCAGATTTGGAAATTCTGGTGCAAAAACAATACTGTACCGTCTTTCCCTTCGCCTATTGCAATAATTTTTTATTCAAAAGCTTCTACACCCCCTACCACTGAATTTCCTCGATGGTCAACTCATACTAAGATGTGTCTGAGAGATTTCTTTAAAGACAATTCAATATGTGATTTTACCAATTTGCATGACCAATGGACATTACCGCTTAGTGAAATATGGCGTTATATTCATATTAATCATTTCCTAGATCAGCGGTTCTCAACCTTTCTAGCGCCGCGACCCTTTGATAAAATTTCCCAAGTTGTGGAGACCCCTAACAGTAAAATTATTTTTGTTCCTCCTTCATCTCTGTAATTTTGCTACTGTTATGAATCGAAAAATAAATATCTGATGGTTTTAGGCGACCCCTGGCAAATCGTCATTCGACCCCCAAGGGGGTCCCGACCCACAGGTTGAGAACCACTGTCCTAGACCAACTATTAATTCAACATTGCATCTCTCGTCCTCTTACACCATTTGAACAATTCTGTTTGATTGATGGAAAGTCTCATAGGTTTCTTGGTAAGATTTATACTATTTCACTTAAGGCGTCTTCTACTCACTTACCCGAATATACTTCTGCTTGGAATAGAGAACTAGGTGTTGATATTTCTCTGGAAAACTGGTCTACCATATGGAGAATAAAAGTGTCCTCTTCTATTTCTACACAAATTCTTGAATCTAACTTCAAATTTTTATTTTGATGGTATTTTACTCCATCGAGACTACACTAATTTAACTCATCTGAGAGCTCTTTGTGTTGGTGTTGTCATCAACGTAACGGCACTTACCTTAATATATGGGGGTCTTGTCCCTTGCTCCAGCCATTTTAGTCTTAGTGTAATGCTAGAATTGAAAATGCTTTAGAAATAACAATTCTGAATGATGCTGTTCCTCTTTTATTCTTTTTTGGGTTTGCCTCCTCTATCTTCTGTCAAGAAATCTTCATTTCTATCCATGTTATTAGCTGAAAAAACTTATTTTTATGATTTAAAAAGGAACCAAACAACTATCTGATACTAAGATAATATGATAACTATCCTTAACCCCTTACGGACCAGATGACATGCTATGACCGTCACGGTCCTTATACCCTTAACAACCAGTGATGGTCATAGCATGTCACGTACTTTTTACTTACATCGCTCTACCGGGAGCACTGTAAGTAAAAACGGGGCCTAAAATTTACCTCTCCAAGACTGGAGCGGTCTCTCTTAGTCTCCAAAGCTGCACTCCGGTACGTGTCACAGGTCATGTGTACCGACGCGTCGGCAAGGATCAAAGTGGTTCTTAACCCCTTAACGACCGGGGAATCCGGACGCGGACGTGACTTAACGACCACGGAGCAATTTTTTTTTTTTATTGCTCCGTTGCGTTCCGGACTCCCCGAACGGCGTGCTGCCGCAGGGGGAGCCCGGAACTCGATGACGGTCATAGTACGTCATCAGTTGTTAAGTCAAAGGGGTTAAGGAAAGGTAACTTCCCTGGACCTCTGGTCCTTAAAGAGTTAAATAAAAGACAATTTTTTTGCACGGTCGGTCATATTTTCAAAATCAATGCCAAAATTTCACAGTTTCTGCCAGGCTATGCAAACTTTTGAACACAACTGTATGGATAAAGCAGAAATAATTCTCATGCTTGTGAGAATATGTGCAATCATGGACCTTCCCTTACTATTACCCTCTTCCTTTTTGCCTCCTCCTTCCTCTCTTCTCTCTTTTTCTCTCTCTGAACTAAAATTAGGTAGTTCTCCTTTGTTTTACCTTTGCTTATTTTTATCTTTTATTATGTACATATCCATATGCAAGTCATTAATGCTATCATTTTATGATTGTATGATTAATAAAAAAATAAATAAATTAATCAATTGGAATTTCTAAGTGTCCCCTGTGATGACCTTGGTTTGCCCCAGAAATGATGATGTTCTATGATGAACTGGAGTAATTCTGTTGTAAACCAACAGCAGCAGAGGAGAGAATTAAACATTCCATTTAATATCAATGAAGTGTTCCTCCTTGAATGTGAAACAACACACTGGAGACCTCTCTAGCATTCAAGGGATCAAAAGCCCGCTTGGTCATGGGTATCTACAGAAATATTTCCATGGAGGGATATTCATAATATGACCCCCTGGCCAGACTTTCCAGTCTTTATGTTTATATGTAGGGGGCAAGTAAGTGGGGGGGAGTGCCCATCTTGCACCCCCCCCTCCGGACACCCATTCACTTGGTTTACTCCAGAATATTACAAATGCACATAGACTGCTACAGGTATATAATTAGACCAAACATATACATGACAGCATAAATAAAATCCATTATAAATGGACATGGAATCTGTGGACTTCACTCACGCTTGGCATGAGAAGCCAATTCTCAAAGTGTCTCCTTCCACATCAGCCAAATGAAAACAGCCGGTGCTGAATCAAAAGAACTCCACTCCTCCAACCTACCAATAACAGAACATCCCCACTCAGGGTCATAAGCATAGATATGTATAAAAAGCAGACTTTTATCGAAGATTAAAAACTGAGGAACATGGATAAAGACAAGATATACAAGACTCCAAACAAACACCTGTCTTTATCCATGTTCCTCAATTTTTGATCTTTATTAAAGAATTTCATTGAATAAGAACTTAAAAAGAAAAACAGTAAAAAAGCATAAATATATGACATCATCGGAGCAAAAGAGGAACAGAGTCGATATTAGTCACATAAAGCAAGCAGAAATCAGGGGAGGAGATCATCCTTAATCGTGTAGAAGAAGTTGACCCAACATGTTATGGCAATGCAGGGTTGATGCAAGGATTTTTGCCACCCTGCCCCATGTGACCTACCCCTTTTTGCCCAGCCCACCTAATTAAATGGCTGTTACCATCACGTCTTATGTGCTAATTAACAGATGTTTGACGCAAATTTAGAGGACAGCTTGAGTTAGCCCTTTGAAACCCCATAGTAGTTCTTAAATAAAAACCCTTTGAGTGCCAGAGGGGTATCCATCGCATCGTGCTGCAATGCACAGATACATCTCTGGCATCCCAAGGGTTAAGGCCTAAAATCAACTATAATTTACATCTCCACGTGTTGGACAGCTCTCCTTCCTCCTTATTCCTCAGTTTGGTTAACTCATTGAACGTATCAACATCTCTCACTGCTGATTGGATGCAGAGAGAAACAGCATACAGGAGCCTGAACCATGGTACAGTACATACCCAAACCAGAGGCACCCTGCCAACCCATCTATTTCCCAGAAAGGCAAGTGTGAGTGATACAAGAGAATGCCACCCAGAACAAAGGACATTCTGTGTTGACCCTTCAAGGACCAAAGAGGTTAACCTGTTCAAGGGTTTTGAGATGTGACTTCATCGTGTATTATTATTATTATTATTATATTAAACCACTGATATAAAATTGAGCAAATTGGAGCTAGACAGGGGGACAACTTGTTTTTATCAGGGCCTTGGCTGCCTGGTGGTTAGTACTTACTGGTTTGATCCTTTAAGCTAGACATGTAAAATGCAGACCGTTCAGGGCCACTCACATATATACGCAACACTATAAATATAATTTATTTATCTGTTGTGCAACTAAAGAAAATGGACCAAAAATACTGATACTGTTCTTCATCAGTGATGAAGAAAGAATGAACAGTGCCAGTACTTTTGGTCCATTTTCTGTTGCATAATAGATAAATTATATTTATACAGTGAGTATATAACTGTTTGCATTTAACATGCATGCTGCCTCGCTTAAAGGAACACAGACCAGTAAGTAAGCCACCCACACAGGTTCTGCTAAACAGGTTGTCCCCCTGTCTAGCTCCAGTTTGCACAAAGCCTCAACTTCAACACAGGCCATGATCATTTGATCCTCTGGACTGCAATGCCAGTTATTAATGAAGGACTAGTCTGTCTTTAACTTACCAGCCAAAACTGAGCCTGGCTGGACTGGGGTGGAGAGGTGGTGCTGTGCAGATCTCTGTTCCACCGCGCTCTGCCTCCACTCACTGTCTGGCAGCTATTGGCTCAAGCTATTACAGCAAAGGGCGGTCTACACTGGGAGGCTTTTGGCTTCACCGTTAGCAGCATATTGTGGTCTCCGTTGTTACGCCCGTGGGGGCTACTGGCTCAAGCTCTTGCAGGTTGTCTCCGGTATACGTCCGTGGGGGCCATTGGCTCAATTATCCCTGTACAGTTGGTCTCCGTTATTATGCCCGTGGGGGCTACTAGCCAGCTCTTGCAGTGCAAGCCATTACCGTTGTTACACCCGTGGGGGCTACCGACTCACGCACTAGCAGATTTAGTTGTATCCGTGGCTACGCACGTGGGGGCTATTCTATGCAACTTTTCTGCTGATTCTACCACTGGTCACGTATTGCCTAGCAGCTTCCCAGCCTCTAGAACTCTGGGTGTTTTACCATCTACATGTACGGCTGCTCTATCACTGCCTTGGGCGTGCCAAACACCACAACAGAGACTGACTGATTATTGCATTTAACCCTTGATGCGTTTCACTACTGTGTGCCTGTCCTGAGACAGTATATGTGATACTCTTGTTCTGTATACTGGGCCTGTGGGGGCATATCTGTCCATATGTTTCTATTATTTTGTGTTGCCTGTAGAGGGCGATCTTTCACCTAATTTTTCATTTAATAAAACTGTGTTTTAGTCTACTAACTGGTCTGAGTGTCTTAAAAAACCGTTACATTTGTTTACTCCAAAATAGAGGTATTAGGGATTTAGCTGTGTTTAGAAGGGTGGATAGACAGGACCATTTGAGAGTCCCGTTAAGAGGTGGGTCCAGAAGAGCAGGGAAGAAAAGGTATGCGAAGGGATCAAAAGGGATTGAGAGAAAAAGAGTGTGGTGGATAAGGTCTCGAACAGAAGACCAAAAAGGAGTAATTAGAGGACGTTCCCACCTTATGTGTATTAAGAAGTCTTTGTGAATTTGGCATCTCCAACATAGATCTGAAGCAGTAGAGGAAAAGTGAGATATGCGGAGAGGGGTGGGATACCATTGTGTCAGGAGTTTGAAGTTCTTTTCCCTGGTTTTGATTTCGGGATGGTATATACATTGAAGACTAATGATTTTAGTCCATTGGAGCATCGTTATCACCTGATTGAGATCTTTGTTCCAGGCAGAGATATAGTGAGGTAAAATTAAGGAATTGTCAGATAATAGTGAGTGACATAAGGATAGGGGTCTGAGAGATGGAGTGGGATTATATAGAAGCTTCTCTAGCAGTATAAGGGGCCGAAGATCAGTGGATGCCTTGATAAGAGAAGAATGGCAGTGCTGCACCTGAAGAAGGGTCCACCATGGAATGTGTGGAAGCTGGAGACGTTCCTGAATGGTGGAAATGGAAACAAAACCAGAGGTGTGGGTTGGTGATTGAAGGGTGTAAGTTCCTGCGTTAAGCCAGAGATCAAAAGTCTGAGACTGAAGTCCAGCGGGAAAGTCAGGATTTTCAATTATTGAGGAGAGGGGGTATGGATGGGGAGCAAGGGAGTGGCAGCGGTTAAGGATCACCCAGGAATTAAGAATATGTGAGAGAATAGGGTGGTACGATATATAGGTGTGGGATCATCCTGTGGATGCTAAGCAAATTTGCAAAAAGTCCATCTTATCCAAAATGGGCGAGACATTCCTGGTCCAGTGTTTAGGAGGGGATGAGGAGAAGTCAAAGAGTTTAGCTTTAGTTTCGGGTACAGCCATGCCACCCTTGTCCAGGTCTCTGTAGAGATACAAGGAACCTATTTGTAGCATTTTGTTAGCCCAAACGAAGGACATGATAACAGATTGTATGAAGGAGAGCAGGGTTTTGGGGATGGTCACTGGAAGGGCATTAAGGATGTAAAGTACTCGTGGGAGAATCATCATTTTAATCGTATGAACCCTACCCATCCACGATAAAAATAACTTACGCCATTTTATGAGATCTATGGAAATAGAGCGTATTAAAGGTGTAAGGTTAAGGCGAGGAAGAGATGGTAATTGAGTAGATAGGAGGATACCTAAGTATTTAATATGTGAATCTGCCCACAGAAAATGGAACTCACGTCTCAAAAGAGACGTAACCTCATTCAAAACTCCTATATTGAGAATCTCACATTTTAAGTAATTGATCTTTGCTTGAGAGAGGTAACAGTACTCTTCAAGAACTGTAACATGGGAGGGGATAGAAGTTTGCGGATTTGAGATATAAAAGAGGACATCATCAGCAAACGCACTGATTTTAAACGTGGAAGATCCCACATCTAATCCTTTTATTGTTGGGTCCTATCTGATAAAACAAAGTAATGGTTCCAATGTGAGAATGAAGATTGAAGGTGATAGCAGAGGCGATGTTATGACGTGCTTCTCTGCCAGGCACAAAGCCCACCTGGTCCTGGTGAATTAGGGTAGGGAGAAGAGGTCTAATATGGTTGGCTAAGATTTTGGCATATATTTTCAAATCGAAGTTGAGAAGTGAAATGGGGCGGTAGTTTGCACATTGAGTGGGATCTTTGTTAGGTTTAGGTATGAGTACTATATGGGCTTCTAGAGATTGCTGGGGGAGAGGCTGACCAGACATTACAGAGTTAAAGGATGAGTGTATGTCCTGAGGTGTGTATGTATGAGGTGTCCTGGAATTTTTTATAGTATGATTTTGAAAAGCCATCAGGTTCCGGGCTTTTACCAAGTTTCATGGATGATATAGTCTGACGGATCTCCAATTCAGTGACTTCTGATTCTAAAGAATCCGCCGTGGTGCGGTCAAGTTGAGGAAGCTTTGTGGATTTGAGAAAGGTGGAAAAGCGTTCTTTCCAATCATGTGGAAGTGAATCAGAAGAGGGTCTGATATTGTGAGATAAAAAGCTAATCTATTCGACTGTACAATCTGTGTGGAGGGGAGTAGAACGTTAAATCTTTAACTGCTGGATGAAGGGATCTCCATGTATCTATGAGGGTTAAATCGGTTAAGCATTTATGAAGGTGGCGAAGATGAGATAATTTAAAAAGAGATTTACCAGTAGAGGTGTCAAGAGTCGGGTCAAGTGCTATATTGAAGTCACCTCCTACAATCAATCTACCCTCGGTGACCTCATCTAGGAGAGAAAGGGTCTTGGATAGAAAAGAGATTTGATTGGAATTTGGGCTATATAGATTGAGAATGGCATAAGGAAGATTGTACAATAAACCACTAAGAAGAATATACCAACCATCAGGGTCAGTTATAGTATCAATGGTGAACCAGGGGAGTGGAGCTTTGAGCAAGATCCCCACCCATCTTTTCTTCACATCAGCTGAGGCAAAGAAGGTGACAGGATATTTCCAGGTTGAGGAACTGGGTTGGGACGATAATTTGAAATGCGTTTCTTGTACAAGGACTATGTCAGGGTCCATCCTCTCTATTTCACGAAGAGTAATGTAACGCTTTTCAGGGCTATTAAGGCCCTTAATGTTGAGCGTTGTAATTTTGATATTGCGCCTTTTCTATATGTATGTAATATAGTCAGGAAACGGATCGGACTGCCGCAGGATCCCCGACAAATAGAAAGGAAAGTAATAAGGGAGAGAAAAAAAGGGGGGGGAGAAAGGAGGACATGTAGAGTTGTAGCTGTGGGAGAGTATTCTAGATGATCCAATAGATACCCATAGGCTCTTGGGGAAGGCCTTAACAGAGTACACATGTTCTGCCAACGGGGAGGGTGTCCATAGGAGATGGCAGTGAGGTCTAGTGAAAGGGCAAAAACCCATACGTTAAAACGGTCTTAGGTGCCAGATCTTAGGGAAGTCATGGATATGAATGTGGTGGGAGGTATATGAGCGTGAGAGGATATAATATGACGAAGATGTCTGTGAAGAGGTAAGTGAGTAGTATAAATGGAGACCTCTGTTGGGGCAGGAGTGTAACATAAAGGAAATGTAGGAAGATAAAGGTTGCTCTCAGAAATGCAGTAAAGCATAACATCTCATAGGCTCTCACAGATGATTATGTTTGTGCGGGGCTGAAACTCTTGGGGTGTTAGTCGTGGTAAGGACTTTGAATGAGGAGGATGAAGAGTGCAGTATTACAGATCATATAATGAACATTTGAAGTGATATGATACATACTTAGTGTCAAACATGTTTAATATAAAACTCTTATAAACAGCGGTGATGTTAGCCCACAAAGCATATGTCACATACAATTATAATAGCCTAGAAGTTAGTAATGTATAGGAGAGGGTAAGGAGAGGGGAGAAGAGGATCTCATATAAGGACAGTGTAAGGTTCAGGAATAAAAAGTATGTGTAACTTCACTCGCCGTTACCTCAGTTACGAACCTAAAGAGAGAAAAGACAGAGTTGGAGGTGTGTTGAAAGTGTGTAAGTTAAAAAAATAAAAAACGTGATATATGTTAGGGATGAAGGGGTACTACTCCAGGCAGGATTCAGAGTATGTAAAAGGAGGAGCAGGTTGGACCTCTAGATTAAGTATGTATAAAGAAGGTTCTAAATCCTCCACTAGATAATCCACCATATAGAAGTGGGGTGCCATCCCTGTAAGGGGATAATGGTGACACTTCTCAAACAAATCATAAATGTGAGTGAATGATGGTAATGTGCATGCTTATGGTGGTAAAAGGTGGGGCAAGTATTGAGCAAAAAGATGCAGATTCTTCTGGTCGACTCAGAATGGCGGTCCCGCCATTCTGAGTTGCTGAGAGGGAGAATGGGAATCCCCACCTGTATTTGATATTCCTGGATCGAAGGTATGCAGTTAGTGGCTTAACAGCCCTTCTAAGCTGGAGGGTGTGAGGGGATGAATCTTGATATAGGGAGATAGCGGTTCCAATGCATGGGGGGAGATTGCCTTCCCTACTCTTAGCCATGATGCGGTCTTTCTGATCGAATCTCTGGAAGCAAACAATCACATCCCTGGGTAAACCATGATCTCTTGGCTTAAGGGCTCGGTGAGCCTGAGCAAGGATGACCTTTTCTTGGGAGTTAACGTTGAGGAGAGAGGCAAAATAGGTAGACAAAGTGGAAGACAAATTCTGGGAGGCTGCATTTTCAGGGAGATTTTTCATGCGAACATTGCATCTCCGACCTCTGTTGTCTACATCACCCAGGTGTAGGGTAAGATGGTGGATTGTGTCCCTACGCTCCACTAGTGCTTGCTCTAAGTTAGTGGTGTGGTCTGCAGCTACTGCCTTCTCTTCTTCCAAGTAAGCTAATCTCTGAGCAAGTTGTGAGATGCCGTCTTTCATGGTGGTGACTTCAGTCTTGGTCTCTTGTTTAAAGTTGTCAAGCATTTTTTGGATGTCATCCCAAGTCGGAAGGTTGGATAAAAGGGCAGATAGTTCTGCTCTAACAATAGTTAGATCCATAAAGACAGTGTGAGGAACTGTCACTGATTCTTCAGCGGGTGTTGTTTGTGAAGATGAGACAGTGTCTCTCTCAGAGGCAGGTAGTGTTTCTTCTTGTTCTTGCAAGGTATGTGTGTCAGGGGCCTGTGGCACGGGAAAAGAATCATCTGAAGGGTTGAGGTGTTTCTCAATCGTGGCACCGTTGAATTTTTGGGAGGATTTATGTCCTCTCATCAGTAGCAGTATTAGGGGTGCGTTCAATGGTCTCTCAAAGGGTTGTCAAAGGCTATGAAAGCTAAAACATTTCTCGTGGACACGGAGCTCACCAGTTATGCATCCATCACCATTGGTTGCTAGGCCATGCCCCCATCACAACATTTGCAGTTTAGTACATAGACTGCATAACTGAAACATTTCTGGTATCTTATGGTATTGTTTGGTTTTAAATAAAGATTTCCTAAATTGAGATGTTATGCTATATTTGTTGTGTTAAGTTATGCATGCTTTATTAGACAATAGTTTTAAATAAAGATTTCTACAACACATGTGTGGTTATTCCTAAATTTAAATGTTATGCTATGTTTGTTGTGTTAAGTTATGCGTACTTTATAAAACATTGTTTGGTTTTAAATAAAGATTTCTACATAACTACTTTTTGTTACTTATACTTCTTGCACCCTTACTGCATCCTTACTGGTTGGGATTTGGGTTGGATTTGTTGGGCTTTTGGTTGGATTTGGGTTGGTTTTTGGTTGGGTTTTGGGTTGGTTTTGGTGGGCTTTGGGCTGGATTTGGGTTGGATTTGGTGGGTTTATGGTTGGTTTTTGGGTTGGTTTTAGTGGGTTTTGGGTTGGATTTGGGTTGTTTTTGGTGGGTTTTGGGTTGGATTTGGTGGGTTTTGGGTTGGATTTTGGTTGCACCCATATTGTGTACTTAAGGCACCCATATTGCACCCATAGTGCGTCCTTAATGCACCCCTATTGCACCCATATTGCGTCATTATTGAACCCATATTGTTAACTTAATGCAGCCATATTGCACACATATTGCTTCCTTAATGCACCCCTATTGCACCCATAATGAGTCAATATTGCACCCATATTGCATACACTTCAATAGTAAACAAAAAAAAAATAATGGTGGGGCAAAGGGGGAATGTGGAAAGATAGGATGATTGAGGGTACAGAACAATGCAAAGATGTCCTATAGTGAAGAAAGAGGACAAACAAACCACATAGCTGTGCAGTATGAGACTAAAGAGAGACCACCTCAGAAGGGTGATAGAAAGCAATGCCAAGAGCTAAATGGAGATTAAGGGCGAGATGTTCAAAAAGTCATCATAATGAAAAACTTTTCGGATCATGAGTGGGTGGTAAAAGAAGAACCATATTTTCAGAAGTAAATCCGTCACGTTTGAAAATTCATCTGAAGAATTAAAAATGATGGTAAGAAGATCTCATTGAACATTGCCCTTAAAAAGTCTGATCTTAAAAATTGTCTTTGATTTTGTCTTTGAAACAAAGAATTCTTTTTGTCTTTGAAACGAAAAATTGCTTCTTAGTACTTTAATTTTTCTCCTCCAAGTTTGGACCTTTTTTATTATGTCGGGGAAAAAATTATGTTAATCAGACAAAAAAAATATCTTACATTATGACGGAAGATTAAACCACACCCACTTTTAAGACGGCTTTTTCCCTTTGATGGAGATGGCGGAATTGGATGCAAAAAATGACGGAAACATGTCTGAGAATTGGCGGATCATGGTGTAAGAACTTTTTTATTCTGATTACAGACAATTTCAGTTACCACCACTTTCTGAACATCTCGCTCTTAGAGGTATAGATGTATCAAATACAGGTCAAGGGAGATTCCACTGTATACAGAGGGGATTTAAGGAAAAGTCTGCTTTTTATA
The DNA here is from genome assembly GCA_037306005.1 of Rhinophrynus dorsalis. Lineage (NCBI taxonomy): Eukaryota > Metazoa > Chordata > Amphibia > Anura > Rhinophrynidae > Rhinophrynus > Rhinophrynus dorsalis. Next base: position 553,361,761 of record CM074721.1, read on the forward strand.
CATATCTATACTTATGAGCCTGAATTCTGTTTTTACTCCAAAATTCCTCCAGCTCTTCTCAGTACATCAGCCTCTATATTTCTCTAATGATTTGTTACATTGTCTGTATTCTGTAGGGATTAATTGGCCTCACACTCTACTCAATTGTCCTTAATATCTGACTTTATTAAAATCACCCTCTAAAGAAAATGGGAATTCCCTACTGACACCTCTCTTCTTATATAACCTTGTGTAAATATAAAGATCCATTGCATTTTACATTACAAATCTGGATTCACACAACTAGGATCTAGCAAACTTTCTTATTAGATGGAATTGACAGAATTGTCAAAATTCACACAGAATACTTTGTTTCTGACTAAAAAGGTTCATAGGTTCTGACTCAATATGATATTAGAAAACCTAGAAATTAATGAGTTTTACTATATGTTGTTCAGTAATATCAAATGTAAAGCATATTTTGGTATTTATTTTGGACTTAAGAATGACCAAACTGATTAAAGATTCTCTAAGAAATTTTTCAGAAACCAGACAAATAATTTGTGTTTGTTGTATTAGAGACATGCACTTTCCTCTTCCTTAAGCTTCCTTAAAGGTGTCTGTCTTCCAATGTATTCTGGTGCTTGAATTTTCATAATCATCACTCGTATGGACCTTGAAAAACAGCACTGATCTCAGCAGTATGGAAACACACCAGCAGGTAAATACAATTCAGAGATCGGTAAGTAAAATGCAAGTTAGTTTTGTGATCTTGCTTTGTTATGTAAATATTAAATATTAATCTACTAATTTAATAAACTCGCTCATCCTAAAATTTTTTATTTTTTTCTTAATAGATTTAATCTTAATTTTTCTTTCCATTTTACAAATATACATTAGGATTTCAGAGCACTGTTTTTTAATGTAGCAAAGAAAAAATATACAACATAAAGAATACTGTTTTATAATTTTTATTAACAGGTAACATATATAATAAACATAAATAGTAACATGACTATAATTATCTTTTTTCCTGGTGAAAATTACAGTCAGTACTGCAGTTTAAAACCAAATATATATAATGGAAAATAAAGCCAAAAACAAAATAAACCCTGTACAATGACATTACAGTTGTTTTGCTTTTGTTCCATTTGCAGCAAATCCACGAAGGCAACATTACAATGACTGAGGAATTTTTGCTTGTTGGGCTTCAAAGTCTTCACAGTTTTCAAGTTCCGCTCTTTCTTCTTCTCATTATAATTTATGCTGCCACTTTAGCAGGAAATCTTCTGATTATTGCATTGGTATCAACAAGCCAACAGTTACAATCTCCTATGTATTTCTTCCTCTGTCACCTTTCTCTTTGTGACATTTTAATTAGTTCAAATGTTTCCCCAAACACTCTACAAGTTATAATGGCAGGTAGATGTCCTATATCTGTCAGTGCCTGCCTCACCCAGTTGTACTTCTTTGGTGCCTCTGCAATTATAGAATGCTGTCTTCTGACAGTAATGTCGTATGACCGATATTTGGCCATTTGCAATCCCTTGCACTATATGTCCATCATGAACTATAATGTCCCTTGTTATCTTGTCCTTTGGCCTTGGATGGCTGGTTTTCTATTATCTTTGATGACTGATGTATTTGTATTTGAACTCACTTTCTGTGGCCCCAATATCATTGACCATTTCTTCTGTGATCTTGCGCCTATGCTTGAGCTTTCCTGCTCTAACACATCAGCTGTTGAAATTGAAGTATCTATTGTAGTAATTGTGGTAGTTATCTCACAGTTATTGTTTGTTGTTGTAACTTACATATGCATCTTCATTTCTATTCTCCAAATCTCTTCCACCAGTGGTAGACAGAAAGCCTTCTCCACCTGTAGTTCACACCTAGCTGTTGTGTCTATGTATTATGGAACCCTTATTACTCTTTATGTGGCTCCATCAAGAGGATATTCATTGACTATGAATAAGATCTTATCTTTACTAAACACAGTGGTGACCCCTTTGTTCAATACCATCATCTACAGCCTGAGAAACAAAGAGATCAGGACAGTTGCAAGTAAACGCATGTTAAGAAGTTACATTTTTCAAAGACAAATCGGTAAAAAAAAAACCATATAATATAGATGATCCAATCTCACTTTGCTGTTAATTCTTAGAAGCATATAAATTTTTATGTATGTAATGAACACATCAGAAATGTAAATAAATAAATGTGATCTGTTTATGTGTGCCTGATATGATGTAGGGTGATAGAATTATGATATTGATGTAATTCAGTGCTTTTATTTGGTACATTTTAGAGATTACCAAATATACCTCCTGGTTGCTACAAGTTGTCAGGTTAAAACATCAATGTAAATCAATTAACTCACCTGGCCCAGAAGGCCTTGCAGATCCGGGGCAGCCCTCAACAGCCCCAGCTTGGGTTTCTACATAAGGGAAGACGACTGGAAGGGATCGCTTTATGGATCCGGAACAACCAGTAAATCAGGAAACGATGATTAAAACATTAACATTTTTATTGATACAAAAAATAAATTAAAAACACCAATAAAAATGGTAGGAAACAAAATAAGGATAGTTAAGTGACATGACTCACCTCATGTGTTTCATGTGCAAAATACACTTAATCATAGGCTAAGTATAGTGAATTTGTAGGTCTTATATACAGTGGGGCAAAAAAGTATTTAGTCAGCCACCAAATGTGCAAGTTCTCCCACTTAAAAAGATGAGAGAGGCCTGTAATTTTCATCATAGGTACACTTCAACTATGAGAGATAGAATGGGGGGAAAGAATACAGGAAATCACATTGTAGGATTTCTAATGAATTCATTGGTAAATTCCTCAGTAAAATAAGTATTTGGTCACCTACAAACATGCAAGATTTCTGGCTCTCACAGACCTGTAACTTCTTCTTAAGAGTCTCCTCTGTCCTCCACTTGTTACCTGTATTAATGGCACCTGTTTGAACTTGTTATCAGTATAAAAGACACCTGTCCACAACCTCAAACAGTCACACTCCAAACTCCACTATGGCCAAGACCAAAGAGTTGTCGAAGGACACCAGAAACAAAATTGTAGACCTGCACCAGGCTGGGAAGACTGAATCTGCAATAGGCAAGCAGCTTGGTGGGAAGAAATCAACTGAGGGAGCAATTATTCAAAAATGGAAGACATACAAGACCACTGATAATCTCCCTCGATCTGGGGCTCCACGCAAGATCTCACCCCGTGGTGTCAAAATGATCACAAGAAAGGTGAGCAAAAATCCCAGAACCACACGGGGGGACCTAGTGAATGACCTGCAGAGAGCTGGGACCAAAGTAACAAACGCTACCATCAGCAACACACTACGCCGCCAGGGACTCAAATCATGCAGTGTCAGACGTGTCCCCCTGCTTAAGCCAGTACATGTCCGGGCCCGTCTGAAGTTTGCTAGAGAGCATCTGGATGATCCAGAAGAGGATTGGGCGAATGTCATATGGTCAGATGAAACCAAAGTAGAACTTTTTGGTAAAAACTCAACTTGTGTTTGGAGGAGAAAGAATGCTGAGTTGCATCCAAAGAACACCATACCTACGGTGAAGCATGGGGGTGGAAACATCATGCTTTGGGGCTGTTTGTCTCCAAAGGGACCAGGACGACTGATCCGTGTAAAGGAAAGAATGAATGGGGCCATGTATCCTGAGATTTTGAGTGAAAACCTCTTTCCATCAGCAAGGGCATTGAAGATGAATTGTGGCTGGATCTTTCAGCATGACAATGATCCCAAACACACTGCCTGGGCAACGAAGGAGTGGCATCATAAGAAGCATTTCAAGGTCCTGGAGTGGCCTAGCCAGTCTCCAGATCTCAACCCCAAAGAAAACCTTTGGAGGGAGTTGAAAGTCCGTGTTTCCCAGCGACAGCCCTAAAACATCACTGCTCTAGAGGAGATCTGCATGGAGGAATGGTCCAAAATACCAGCAACAGTGTGTGAAAACCTTGTGAAGACTTACAGAAAACTTTTGACCTCTGTCATTGCCAACAAAGGGTATATAACAAAGTATTGATATGAACTTTTGTTATTGACCAAATACTTATTTTCCACCATAATTTGCAAATAAATTCTTTAAAATTCAGACAGTGTGATTTTATGGATTTTTTATGTCTCATTCTGTCTCTCATAGTTGAAGTGTACCTGTGATGAAAATTACAGGCCTCTCTCATCTTTTTAAGTGGGAGAACTTGCACAATTGGTGGCTGACTAAATACTTTTTTGCCCCACTGTATATATTAGAGAACACCCGTGTATAGTTAGCAATCATCCTAAGACATATGGGAATTGGCCTAAACAGCTCACTGATGATGTCAAGTAATAAAAAAATAAAAGTACAACCTACAATGTGGCAGAAGTGTATTGTGGTGGTGGGGACTGGCTGGTATGGTGTGATTTGTGTATGTATATAGTTTTTACTATTGTTATGTTTGCGTCAACTATCTATCCTCCGTTTCAGATTATTGACACACATTAGTTGCCGCTCATAGCAGTGGCCCCTAGTGGGGTAGATGGTGGAAACCCTTCTTCACATCCCTCCTCCACCTCCTCATCTGAGCTGCTGGTAATATATTTGTCCTGGCTTTGTTATGCTCCAGCAGGAGCCATAGATGTTCTTTGAACTAAACTAACTGTTGGCACTGGCAGTAGCACACTCTCTGACACACAAATAATGTCACTACTTCTTTTTTCTGCCCTAGAGCCCTTGATAATTTTAAAGTGCTTCTGCTGCTGCTAGTTGTGGCACTTTTGACCTGCTGATAGTATGTCTCCACGTCAGACCTGTGTTTGTGCTTCAGGTGGGATCTCATAGAGGAGGTGACCAGGTGTGAGCCTGCTTTCCCCCTGCTTACATGCTTTTTGCACAGACAACAGATAGCAACATGCTTAGCTTGAGGATCCTGAGTGAAGTATCTCCATACTGTGGACTTCATAGAATGAGGGGTTCCTGAAGTTGTGCTGCTGCTGCTACTATTATTACTGGGGTTATTTGTTGATGCAGTTCTAATGCTACTACTAGGTGTCAAAGGTGCAGCACTTGCAGCAGCAGAGGCACTCGTCATATCTAACATTGTGGATGTTAACCTGTGTTGCTGTTGCTGGATAAACAGAACAGGTGTGTGTGGTTGAGTGAGACTTGGACTTTGAAGAGGGGATGATGCTGATTATGACTGATAGGGTGACTGCGTGCTTTGTGATATCTGTGCTTGTCCAGGGTTAGACTTTCCAATGGCTTTCTCAAACAGTTTGTAGACAGACACATTGCTCCTTAAAAGTGGTGAAAGATTCAGCCATTGACTTTCCGCTAACCTTATAGCCCTGCATCATCCTCACTCTCAACTTCATCTGTATCTTAACAAGAGAAGGATGCTGGAGGGATATATTCTAGATCTGTATCATCTTCATCATCATTAAGTCATCCTCGGCAGCATCAGCATCACCTGACAATTCTTGCCCACTACCCTTATATTCTTCTAAGCTTTTAGAGGTCTCAAACAATTTCTTTTTACTTTTACTGTACCAAATTTCCATACTACTTTGAGGACGGGTGTTTTGATGTTTGTTTGCCTCACTATCAGCTGCTACACCTTCCCCTATTATGCTATTGCTACAGCATCACCAACATTTGAATGAGACTTCTTGTCATCTTCAGTGTTCTTATATGCTTCTTTATTTCTACTGGCACTGGTGGTGCTGGATCTAGTTTTGCTGGGACCTTGACAAACTGTATTCTCCCTTGGAGTAGAGGGATCATCATCATTGATTGCGCATGCTGCAACAACCGTTGCTGCAGTCAGTTTTTGAACTACTACTTTACTCTCACGTCCCTGCACTGCTCCACCCCTCCCCCTTCCCCTTGTGCGTATGCTAGACATTACTCAACTACAATGTGTTTTTTTACTGTACGGTACACAACACAACAGATGGAGCTGTATGATGCCTTGCCTAAGCCCAGTCAGCTGCCTGTCACTGTCACCTAATATATTTAGTTCTTTATACTTTTTTTACTTATCAGTCTGTCCAAAAAAAAATTATAATTGAAAAACAAAATCAACAACTTCGTTCCCCAGACTTCCACACCCAGCACAGAGACAATAACAGCAAGATCAGTAAGCAAATAGGTCCCCACCTGCCTGTGTCTTGCCAGTCAGTCACATGGAATTTTGGAGTATTTGGGGTCAACCTCCTTCCTCCCTTGTTCTCTCCAGAGTGCCCCACTGACTCTCCTACTAGAGAGAGCAAATGTCCTGCCTAAAAGATACCCTAAACTAAACTTCAATTCCCCTCTCTGTCTTCTCTAGCTCAAACAAGGTGCTGCTCTCTCCTCTCACAAACACAGAATGGCTGCTGTGAGAGCCTGACACTAGTGATGAGCGAGCACCCCAATGCTCGGGTGTTCGGGTGCTCTGACCGAGCACCCCCGGAGGCTCGAGTGCTCGGCCGAGCACCCGAGCCCCATTGAAGTCAATGGGAGGACTCGAGCTTTACACCAGGCACCCCCTGCTCTGATGAGGGGAGGGTGCCTGGTCCATAGGAAAAGGGCAGAAAAGGATGGAAACACCACAGAAATGGTTCAGGGACAGCATAGGGAGGATGTCTGGATGCATCTTGGACTCCAACATCGCTGCTGGGAACGATCTTTCGCCCGTAGTACGCCATTTTTACAGACTGACCGTAAAACACACAAAAAGGCAGATAAAAACGACTTTAGTCGAAAAATTGTTACCAAACAGTATTTGCTGTATATTTACTTGTATATCATCTGCAAATTCTCCCAAAAATTTCCTCGATTTTTCTGAACTGAGGCCATGATTAAGAGGGAAACGTGCGCAGAGGCAAATTCTCCCAAAAATTTCCTTGATTTTTTTGAACTGAGGCCATGATTAAGAGGGAAACGTGCGCAGAGGCAAATTCTCCCAAAAATTTCCTCGATTTTTCTGAACTGAGGCCATGATTAAGAGGGAAACGTGCGCAGAGGCAAATTCTCCCAAAAATTTCCTCGATTTTTCTGAACTGAGGCCATGATTAAGAGGGAAACGTGCGCAGAGGCAAATTCTCCCAAAAATTTCCTCGATTTTTCTGAACTGAGGCCATGATTAAGAGGGAAACGTGCGCAGAGGCAAATTCTCCCAAAAATTTCCTCGATTTTTCTGAACTGAGGCCATGATTAAGAGGGAAACGTGCGCAGAGGCAAATTCTCCCAAAAATTTCCTTGATTTTTCTGAACTGAGGCCATGATTAAGAGGGAAACGTGCGCTGAGCCGACCATCTAAAACATTATGGGTGAGGGTCTGCTGCGGAGCTGACCATCCTAAACATTATATGCGAAGGCCCGCTAGTGAGCTGACGCTATAAAACATTATATGAGAGGGCCCGCTAGAGAGCTGACCCAATAAAACATTATATGAGAAGGCCCGCTGGTGAGCTGACCTATACAAAAATTGTCAAACAGGGCCCGCTGGTGAGCTGGCCCTATATAAAAATTATATCACAGGGCCCGCTGGTGAGCTGGCCCTATATAAAAATTATATCACAGGGCATATGGAAGAGGAAGAGGAGGATGAGAAGATTAAGAGTCAACCATATACCCGTTTTTTGGGTGGAAGGGGTGAATGGGAATACACAAAATAAACTGCTGCCCCCACACACAGTAGTCCTAAAAAGGACTTTTGGGTCTTTTTTTTTTTTTTTCAACAACACTTTTCTTCTCCCTACACTGACTTTCCCTTCTTATCCTCATCTCTCCCTGGCTAAGACTGAGCCGAACTCGCTGGTCAGGTGCTATACAGCACCCGACCACGGGTTGTGGCCAGCCAATCAGTGTAATGCCAGCAGCCAACATGGCTGCTGGCATTACACTGATGTCAAAGCCTCCGTGCACGTTTATTGGCTGCGCAGCAGCCGCAAAACGTGCGGGGAGGAGACCCGAACATGGCGGGCGAGCACATGCGGTACTCGTACGAGTACCGCCATGTGCCGAGCAGAGCGATGCTCGAGCCGATCCGAGCATCGGCCGAGCATGCTCGCTCAACACTACCTGACACCCTTTTATATGGCTGTAGAAAACTTTTGTGTGGTGGAGAAAATTTTTTCTTCCCATTGATTTCAATGGGCAAAAAAGACGAGAAAAAGCGGAAAAACAGCACTTTTCGCGGAAACGTATTCGCCAAGAGGAAAGTGCCATTAGTGCAAAAATGTTCACCCATCCCTATATATAACCAAGCATATTGACTCCAGCCTTGTCTTCCTATGCTAGTACCCATATAAACACAGATATTAACGCAAAGAGCTGGGCTAAGAACAAGAGGTCATCCATTAACACTAGAGAAAAGGCACTTTTGACTAACTCAAAGGCAGTGATACTTTACAGTAAGGGTGGTAAATCTATGGAATTCTTTGCCTTGGGATGTTGTACTTGAGATAGTGCAACTGCTTTCAAATTAGCAATGGATGCCTATCTAGAACAGAACAATATTGAATATTATGACAGATGACTTCAAAGCAGATAGGTTGCTGATCCAGGGAACTGATTGCTATTTGGAGTCAGGAAGGAATTTTTTTACCCACTTGTGGCTAAATTGGGTGATTTTGGCATTGACTTGATGGAAGCATGTTTTTTTTCAGAAGAGGACCTTTGGCTGCTGTAGACTATAACTGATGTGAATTGATGTCTGGAAACACATAGAGGACCTCCCATTGCACACTATCACAGCCCTGTCCCATAGTAGCCATTGAACTACACATATTGACCCTCAGACCTGGGCCACTATAACAGTGGCCAGAGAGACATAGCTGTCTATACTCTTGGGCATAGAAGAAAAATGGAGACTACTTGAAGAAAATGTATTTGAGTTAGTGAAAAGGAGAACTTTTTTTGTTTGTTTGTTGTTTTTTTTGTTGTTTTAAAGGGATAGTAATGTTTCATAATGAAAGCAGCTCTAATTAATCATCATAGTACTTGGACTTTGGTGAGTGTTATATCAATACTGTCAGAGTTGTAGTTCAAGAATAATTCAATGACAAAGTATCCCCCTCCTGCCCCTTTTACTGATGTAACACTGCTCAACCAGATCAGAAGGGAGGTGCCCAGGTAGACTGCAGAGAGGGACAATCTTCAATTAAGATAAGGGAAAAACCTGAAAAGCTTGTCAAGGGGGGCAGGGCTTTCATTGTTCTCACAGGAAGAAGATTTTCCCCTTCTGTTATCTGTCTGGTCTATGGACTGCATTCCACATCTGAGAAGAGATGGCTTACACTAGGTAAAAAGGTCGGGAGGGGAAACTTTGCTTGTGAATATCTCTCAAACCATAAAGGTTTGAGAGATAAGACTTATATCATTCTTCATGTTTTTTAATGCCTACAAAATAAAATAAAGATAAAATGAAGTATTACTAGCCCTTTAATGTTCAGAAAAAGCAATAGTGACTTTTTTGTGAAATTGCCCAGAGCAAAAAATAAACTTTTCTCCAATCTCTAATTCTGAGTACTGTATGACATATTTATTTTATGATGATACTGAATTAGATATTTGGTTCTCTGTATAGTTAGATTTCAGTGCCAGCCCCTGAGGATTCTTGTTTTCTCTCCCAGCTGTAAGATTTGTTGGAATATGTCTTATACACTAATTGGTAGAAGTTTCACTTTTTTACTCTTTGTACTTACATCACCCAAAAGAGAATTACACGTAATTACCAGCAGATTTAAGAGCTGAATATGGTTCAGCACAAAATGTATGAAAGGGTCTTGTTCTATTTGGATGAGACTTGCATTGACATTCACTCTACTGGTGTCATTCAGGTAAGTGTAAATCAATTATTTATATATATATATACTGGCAAAAAATATATGTCATTACCCATAACACACAGTGACATACAGAGAACCACACTGTGAAACTATGAAACACACCTCTCTCCCTAATAGACACACACACACACACCTCTGACACATATTCTCAAATGCAATCTTACCTTTCTCTCTCTCTCTCTCTCTCTCTCTCTCTCACACACACACACACCTGTTATACATAATCACACACACCTGTTACAAACAAACAAGCCTGTCATTGATACACCTCTGTAATGCACACGTGTCTTACACACACCTCTCTGGGTTACACACACACACACACACACAGAAAGGGGGAACATATAGAGGAAGAGACATATGGAAGTTTGGAAAAGACATGAAGGAGGTGCAAGAGAAGAACAGAGGAAAAAAGTGTTAATGGGAAGAAAGACATGAAGTGGGAGATAGATGACCGTGATGTGACACACTGGTGAGTGAGGGAAGACACAGATACTTATATTTCCCAGTAAATTGATTTACTGAACTATATTTGTATAGTGCAGCTCCTGATAAAGACAGAATGGTTTGTGTGAGAAGAAGGGAGCTCCAGCTTATGTGTCCATTCCAGCAGCCAAGAACCCGTCTTACCCACCCTGCACTTACTAGAGCCACTACCAGGGCTTTTAATGGATCTTGTACACTGCAACAGGTGGAGGGCATTATGTTGCTATATGCTGTTTATGTACCCACAGAATACATGTTCTGGGTCCCCTGCACCTGTACCAAAATTATACACACACACACTCTCCTGTCCTCCCCTACACCTGTACATAAATCATACACACACTGTCCTGTCCTCTCCTGCACCTGTACACACTATACACACACACTCTCCTGTCCTCCCCTACACCTGTACACAAACCATACACACACAGTCCTGTCCTCTCCTACACCTGTACACAAACCACACATACTGCCTGTCCTCCCCTACACCTGTACACACTATACACACACACTGTCCTGTCCTCCCCTACACCTGTACACAAACCATACACACACTGTCCTGTCCTCCCCTACACCTGTACATAAATCATACACACACTGTCCTGTCCTCTCCTGCACCTGTACACACTATACACACACTCTCCTGTCCTCCCCTACACCTGTACACAAACCATACACACACTGTCCTGTCCTCTCCTGCACCTGTACACACTATACACACACTGTCCTGTCCTCCCCTACACCTGTACACAATCCACACACACTGTCCTGTCCTCCCTTACACCTGTACACAAACCATACACACACTGTCCTTTCCTCTCCTACACCTGTACACAAACCACACACACTGTCCTGTCCTCCCCTACACCTGTACACACTATACACACACTGTCCTGTCCTCCACTACACCTATACACAAACTATACACACACTGTCCTGTCCTCCCCTACACCTGTACATAAATCATACACACACTGTCCTTTCCTGCACCTGTACACACTATACACACACTCTCCTGTCCTCCCCTACACCTGTACACAAACCATACACACACTGTCCTGTCCTCTCCTGCACCTGTACACACTATACACACACTGTCCTGTCCTCCCCTACACCTGTACACAAACCACACACACACTGTCCTGTCCTCCCCTACACCTATACACAAATCATACACACACTGTCCTGTCCTCTCCTGCACCTGTACACAAACCATACACACACCGTCCTGTCCTCCCTTACACCTGTGCACAAACCATACACACATTGTCCTGTCCTCCCCTACACCTGTACACACACCATACACACACTGTCCTGTCTTCCCCTACAACTGTACACAAACCATACACACACTGTTCTGTCCTCCCCTACACCTGTACACACACCATACACACACTGTCCTGTCCTCTCCTGCACCTGTACACAAACCATACACACACTGTCCTGTCCTCTCCTGCACCTGTACACACTATACACACACACTGTCCTGTCCTCCCCGACACCTGTACACAAATCATACACACACTGTCCTGTCCTCCCCTGCACCTGTACACAAAGCATACACACACTGTCCTGTCCTCTCCTGCACCTGTACACACTATACACACACTGTCCTGTCCTCCCCTACACCTGTACACAAACCATACACACTGTTCTGTCCTCCCCTACACCTGTACACAAACCACACACACACACTGTCCTGTCCTCCCCTACAAATGTACACAAACCATACACACACTGTCCTGTCCTCCCCTACACCTGTACACAAAGTAAACACACACTGTCCTCCCCTACCCTACAACTATACACAAATCATACACTTACTGTCCTGTCCTCCCCTGCACCTGTACACAAACCATACACACACTCTCCTGTCCTCCCCTACAACTGTACACAAACCATACACACACTGTCCTGTCCTCCCCTGCATATGTACACAAGCCATACACACACTGTCCTTTCCTCCCCTACACCTGTACACAAACCATACACACACTGTCTTGTCCTCTCCTGCAACTGTACACACTATACACACACACTGTCCTGTCCTCCCCTACACCTGTACACAAATCATACACACACTGTCCTGTCCTCCCTTACACCTGTACACAAACTATACACACACTGTCCTATCCTCCCCTACACCTGTACACAAACCATACACACACTGTCCTGTCCTCTCTTGCACCTGTACACAAGGCATACACACACTGTCTTGTCCTCTCTTGCACCTGTACACAAACCATACACACACTCTACTGTCCACCCCTACACCTGTACACAAACCATACACACACTATCCTGTCCTCACCTGCACCTGTACACAAACCATACACACACTGTCCTGTCCTCCCCTACACCTGTACACAAACCATACACACACTGTCCTGTCCTCCCCTACACCTGTACACAAACCATACACACACTATCCTGTCCTCACCTGCACCTGTACACAAACCATACACACACTGTCCTGTCCTCCCCTACACCTGTACACAAACCATACACACACTGTCTTGTCCTCTCCTGCACCTGTACACAAACCATACACACACTCTACTGTCCACCCCTACAACTGTACACAAACCATACACACACTGTCCTGTCCTCCCCTGCACCTGTACACAAACCATACACACACTATCCTGTCCTCACCTGCACCTGTACACAAACCATACACACACTGTCCTGTCCTCCCCTACACCTGTTCACAAACCATACACACACTGTCCTGTCCTCCCCTACACCTGTACACAAACCATACACACACTGTCTTGTCCTCTCCTGCACCTGTACACAAACCATACACACACTCTACTGTCCACCCCTACAACTGTACACAAACCATACACACACTGTCCTGTCCTCCCCTGCACCTGTACACAAACCATACACAAACTGTCCTGTCCTCACCTGCACCTGTACACACTATACACACACTGTCCTGTCCTCCCCTACACCTGTACACACTATACACACACACACTGTCCTGTCCTCCCCTACACCTGTACACACTATACACACACACTGTAATGTCCTCCCCTACACCTGTACACAAACCATAAACATACTGTCCTGTCCTCCCTTACACCTGTACACACACCATACACACACACTGTCTTGTCATCTCCTGCACCTGTACACACTATACACACACACTGACCTGTCCTCCCCTACACCTGTAAACAAACCATACACACACTGTCCTGTCCTCCCCTGCACCTGTACACAAACCATACACACACTGTCCTATCCACCCCTACACCTGTACACAAACCATACACACACACTGTCCTGTCCTCCCTACACCTGTACACAAACCATACACACACACTGTCCTGTCCTCCCTACACCTGTACACAAACCATACACACACTGTCCTATCCTCCCATACACCTGTACACAAATCATACACACACTGTCCTATCCTCCCCTACACCTGTAAACAAACCACACACACTGTCTTGTCCTCTCCTGCACCTGTACACAAAGCATACACACACTGTCCTGTCCTCCCCTACACCTGTACACAAATCATACACACACTGTCCTGTCCTCTCCTGCACCTGTACACAAACCATACACACACTGTCCTATCCACCCCTACACCTGTACACAAACCATACACACACACTGTCCTGTCCTCCCTACACCTGTACACAAACCATACACACACACTGTCCTGTCCTCCCTACACCTGTACACAAACCATACACACACTGTCCTATCCTCCCATACACCTGTACACAAATCATACACACACTGTCCTATCCTCCCCTACACCTGTAAACAAACCACACACACTGTCTTGTCCTCTCCTGCACCTGTACACAAAGCATACACACACTGTCCTGTCCTCCCCTACACCTGTACACAAATCATACACACACTGTCCTGTCCTCTCCTGCACCTGTACACAAACCATACACACACTGTCCTATCCTCCCCTACACCTGTACACAAACCATACACACACTGTCCTATCCTCCCCTACACCTGTACACAAATAATACACACACTGTCCTATCCTCCCCTACACCTGTACACACACCGTACACACACTGTTCTGTCCTCCCCTACACCTGTAAACAAATCATACACACACTGTCCTATCCTCCCCTACACCTGTACACACACCGTACACACACTGTTCTGTCCTCCCCTACACCTGTAAAAAAATCATACACACACTGTCCTGTCCTCCCCTACACCTGTACAAAAATCATACACACACTGTCCTGTCCTCCCCGTACCTGTACACAAACCATACACACACTGTCTTGTTCTCCCCTACACCTGTAAACAAACCATACACACACTCTCCTGTCCTCCCCTACAACTGTACACAAACCATACACACACTGTCCTGTCCTCCCCGTACCTGTACACAAACCATGCACACACTGTCCTATCCTCCCCTACACCTGTAAACAAACCATACACACACTGTCCTGTCCACCCCTACACCTGTACACAAACCATACACACACTGTCCTGTCCTCCCCTGCACCTGTACACACACAATACACACACTGTACTGTCCTGCACCTGTACACAAACCATACACACACTGTCCTGTCCTCCCTACACCTGTACACAAACCATACACACACTGTCCTGACTTCCCTACACCTGTACACAAATCATACACACACTGTCCTGTCCAACCCTACACTTGTAAACAAACCATACACACACTGTCCTATCCTCCCCTGCACATGTACACAAACCATACACACACTGTCTTGTCCTCTCCTGCACCTGTACACACCATACACACACACTGTCCTGTCCTCCCCTACACCTGTACACAAATCATACACACACTGTCCTGTCCTCCCCTGCACCTGTACACAAACCATACACACACTCTACTGTCCACCCCTACAACTGTACACAAACCATACACACACTATCCTGTCCTCACCTGCACCTGTACACAAACCATACACACACTGTCCTGTCCTCCCCTACACCTGTAAACAAACCATACACACACTGTCTTGTCCTCTCCTGCACCTGTACACAAACCAAACACACACTCTACTGTCCACCCCTACAACTGTACACAAACCATACACACACACTGTCCTATCCTCCCCTGTACCTGTACACAAATCATACACACACTGTCCTGTCCTCCCATACACCTGTACACACTATACACACACTGTCCTGTCCACCCCTACACCTGTACACAAACCATACACACACTGTCCTGTCCATCCCTACACCTGTACACAAACCATACACAAACACTGTCCTGTCCTGCACCTGTACACAAACCATACACACACTGTCCTGTCCTCTCCTGCACCTGTACACACATCATACACACACTGTCCTGTCCTCCCCTGCACATGTACACAAACCATACACACACTGTCCTTTTCTCCCCTGTACCTGTAGACACACCATACACACACTGTCCTGTCCTCCCCTGCACCTGTACACACTCCATACACACACACACACACACTGTCTTGTCCTCTCCTGCACTTGTACACACACCATACACACTGTCCTGTCCTCCCCTACACCTGTACACAAACCATACACACACTGTCCTGTCCTCCCCTGCACCTGTACACAAACCATACACACACTGTCCTATCCTCCCCTACACCTGTACACAAACCATACACACACAGTACTGTCCTCCCTACACCTGTACACAAACCATACACACACTGTCCTATCCTCCCCTACACCTGTACACAAATCATACACACACTGTCCTATCCTCCCCTACACCTGTACACAAACCATACACACACTGTCCTATCCTCCCCTACACCTGTAAACAAACCACACACACTGTCTTGTCCTCTCCTGCACCTGTACACAAAGCATACACACACTGTCCTGTCCTCCCCTACACCTGTACACAAATCATACACACACACTGTCCTGTCCTCTCCTGCACCTGTACACAAATCATACACACACTGTCCTGTCCTGTCCTGCACCTGTACACAACCATACACACACTGTCCTGTCCTCCCCTACACCTGTACACACACCATACACACACTGTCCTGTCCTCCCCTACACCTGTACACAAACCATACACACACAGTACTGTCCTCCCTACACCTGTACACAAACCATACACACACTGTCCTATCCTCCCCTACACCTGTACACAAATCATACACACACTGTCCTATCCTCCCCTACAACTGTACACAAATCATACACACACTGTCCTTTCCTCCCCTACACCTGTAAACAAACCACACACACTGTCTTGTCCTCTCCTGCACCTGTACACAAAGCATACACACACTGTCCTGTCCTCCCCTACACCTGTACACAAATCATACACACACTGTCCTGTCCTCTCCTGCACCTGTACACAAATCATACACACACTGTTCTGTCCTGTCCTGCACCTGTACACAAACCATACACACACTGTCCTGTCCTCCCCTACACCTGTACACACACCATACACACACTGTCCTGTCCTCCCCTACACCTGTACACAAACCATGCACACACTGTCCTGTCCTCTCCTGCACCTGTACACAAACCATACACACACTGTCCTGTCCTCCCCTGTACCTGTACACAAATCATACACACACTGTCCTGTCCTCTCCTGCACCTGTACACAAACCATACACACACTGTCCTGTCCTCCCTTACACATGTACACACTATACACTCACTGTTCTGTCCTCCCCTACACCTGTACACAAACCATACACACACTGTCCTGTCCTCCCCTACACCTGTACTCAAATCATACACACACTGTCCTGTCCTGCACCTGTACACAAACCATACACACACTGTCCTGTCCTCTCCTACAGCTGTACACAAATCATACACACACTGTCCTGTCCTCCCCTACACCTGTACACAAATCATACACACACTGTCCTGTCCTCTCCTGCACCTGTACACAAACCATACACACACTGTCCTGTCCTCCCTTACACATGTACACACTATACACACACTGTCCTGTCCTCCCCTACACCTGTACACAAACCATACACACACTGTCCTGTCCTCCCCTACACCTGTACTCAAATCATACACACACTGTCCTGTCCTGTCCTGCACCTGTACACAAACCATACACACACTGTCCTGTCCTCTCCTACAGCTGTACACAAATCATACACACACTGTTCTGTCCTCCCCTACACCTGTACACAAATCATACACACACTGTACTGTCCTGCACCTGTACACAAACCATACACACACTGTCCTGTCCTCCCCTACACCTGTACACACACCATACACACACTTTCCTGTCCTCCCCTACACCTTACACAAACCATACACACACTGTTCTGTCCTCTCCTACACCTGTACACAAATCATACACACACTGTCCTATCCTCCCCTACACCTTACACAAACCATACACACACTGTTCTGTCCTCTCCTACACCTGTACACACACACACACACACACACACACACACACACACACACACACACCACACACTGTCCTGTCCTCTCCTACACCTGTACACAAACCATACACACACTGTCCTGTCCTCCCCTACACCTTACACAAACCATACACACACTGTTCTGTCCTCTCCTACACCTGTACACAAATCATACACACACTATTCTGTCCTCTCCTACACTTGTACACAAATCATACACACACTGTCCTGTCCTCTCCTACACCTTACACAAACCATACACACACTGTCCTGTCCTCTCCTACACCTGTACACAAATCATACACACACTGTTCTGTCCTCTCCTGCACTTGTACACACACACACACACACACACACACATACACACACACACACACACACAGTCCTGTCCTCCCCTACACCTGTACACAAACCATACACACATTGTCCTGTCCTCTCCTGCACTTGTTCACACACGCCAGCTGGATTTGCTGTTCCTGCTAGGTGTGTTGTGCTGCAGTGCACCAGATGGCAGAGCTTCTGGGTCCTAAATACAATGTAAATGTAAATTAATGTCACCATATTGCAATGTTTAGAACTTTGTATTCCTCACTGGTTATCCCACTGTATGCATTCCTAGAGAGGCACCTATCATTATTTATTAAAGTGACAGTAATATTTCACAACAAAATCCAGATGGATCACAGAGAGGGACAACCTTCAGTGATCATAAGGAAAAACCTGATAAACATGTCCATGGGGCAGGGTTTTCCTTATGATCACAGTAAGAAGATTGTCCCTTGCTGTGATCTGTCCGTTCAAGAGACCAGATTCCACATCTGAGGCGAGGCGGCTTACACTAAGTAAAAGGGGCGGGAGGGGGATACTTTATCATTCAATTACTCTTGTACTACAACTCTGACAGTACTGAAATAACACTCTCCGTTGCCTAAATACTATGAAGATTAATTGGGGCTGCTTTTTTGTGAAACATTATTATTCCTTTAACTCCTAACTCACTGTATGCTATAGAGAGACATACATTACCAGCTATTAACCACGTGTATGCCAGAGACGAGCACAATAATGTGTTAATCAGTGACTAATACAATACACCACAATGTTTCACTGAATAACTTTTTGTATGCTATAGAGGCATAACTCATCAGTGATTAACCCCTTCTATGCCAGAAAGATGCACAACAATCTGTTCATTGCTGGTTAAAGGGATAGTAATGTTTCACAAAACATCACAGGAAGTGCAACAAAGATTGCAAAAAGGCAATTAGGGTAGCAAAAATAAATAATGAAACTCGAATTGCAAGGGAAAGCAAGACTAATCCAAAAAAGTTTTTCAAATATATGAATAGCAAAAAAATGAGATGGGTGAGTTGGTTAGTGAGGATAAGGAAAAGGCTGATGTTTTAAACACTTTCTTTGCATCAGTATATACAAGGGAGCAAGGAATGGTAGAAGAGCCTCTGCTAGTAACACATAAAACAATACAATTAATAGATATTGGGTTAACTCAAGAAGATGTCGTGGGAAGACAGAACAAAATTAAGACAGACAAAGCACCGGGTCCTGATGGTATACATCCAAGGATTCTTCAGGAACTTAGTACAGTGTTAGCAAAACCCCTATATTTACTCTTTAAAGATTCTATTACCACAGGCTCAGTGCCACAGGATTGGCGAAGAGCTAACATAGTGCCTCTGTTTAAGAAAGGAACTAAAACAGAACCTGGGAATTATAGACCAGTGAGTTTGACCTCTGTTAGAAGGGATAATAAGGGACTATATTCAGGATTACAACACAAAAAATAAAATCATTAGTACAAATCAACATGGTTTTATGAAGAATAGATCATGCCAAACTAATCTTTTCAGCTTCTATGAGGAGGTAAGCAGCAACCTTGACAATGGCAAGGGAGTAGATGTAGTATATCTAGACTTTGCAAAGGCATTTGATACAGTGCCACACAGAAGGCTGGTGTATAAAATAAGGAAATTGGGGCTAGGAGATAACCTTTGCAATTGGATACAAAACTGGCTGAAGGATAGGGAACAGTGTGTGGTTGTAAATGGAAAATTCTCCAGTACAGTTATAGTGGAGAGTGGAGTACCTCAGGGTTCAGTATTAGGTCCGCTGCTTTTTAACATGTTTATAAATGACCTGGAAATAGATATAGAAAGCAAAATATCAATATTTGCAGATGATACTAAATTATGCAAAGTCATTAATTCAGAACAGGATATTTTCTCTCTACAG
This sequence comes from Rhinophrynus dorsalis, assembly GCA_037306005.1. Lineage (NCBI taxonomy): Eukaryota > Metazoa > Chordata > Amphibia > Anura > Rhinophrynidae > Rhinophrynus > Rhinophrynus dorsalis. The sequence continues at coordinate 553,381,744 of CM074721.1, forward strand.
AGGGACTTACATACAATGTCAGATTGGGCAAACGTGGAATATGAAGTTTAATGTGGGGAAGTGTAAAGTCATGCATTTGGGAGGAAACAATCCCAAGGCTACTTATAAACTTAATGGAATAATTTTAGGTGACTCATTGCTAGAAAAAGACCTGGGTATCCTTGTCAACTACAGACTTGGAAACAGTGACCAGTGTCAAACAGCAGTAGCAAAGGCAAACAAAGTCCTGTCTTGCATAAAAAGAGGTATCGACGCAAGAGTGGATAACATTATTTTGCTATTATACAAATCATTGGTAAGACCTCACCTTGAGTATGCAGTACAATTTTGGGCACCGGTTCTGAAACAGGATATACTAGAACTAGAGAGGGTACAGCGGAGAGCAACAAAATTAATTAAGGGAATAGAGGACTTGACATATGAGGAATGACTAGACAAACTTGGTTTATTTACTCTAAAGAAAAGACGACTAAGAGGAGACCTTATCACATTGTACAAGTATATGAGAGGTCAATACAAGGATCTCTGCAGTGAGCTATTTATTCCAAGGCCTGATCAGGTGACCAGGGGACACCCCTTGAGATTAGAGGAAAGGAGGTTTAAACTTCAGCAGAGGAAGGGTTTTTTTACAGTATGGTCTGTCAAATTGTGGAATTCATTGCCCAGGGAGGTAGTTATGGCAGATACAATGGATACATTTAAGAGAAGATTAGATACATTTCTTTTAAAAGGGAACATACAGAGTTATACTGTTTATCAGTAGGCTGATCAGGAAGGTCTGATAAAGATTAATTTAATTGGTAGCAGGAAAGCTATAAAATTCTCAGTTCTGAGGTATGAGGCGAAGGTTGAACTTGATGGACTTGTGTCTTTTTTCAACCTATTTTACTATGTTACTATGTTAATATGTTACAAAAACAGCAGCTCAAAATAATCTTCATAGTATTTGGGCCATGGAGAGTGTTATCAATATTGTCAGAGTTGTAGTTCAAGAGTAATTGCATGATAAAGTATCCCCCTCCCTCCCATTTTACTGATGTAACACTGCTCACCTCAGAGCAGCAAGACTGTCCGGATGGATCACAGAGAGGGACAATATTCAGTGATCATAAGGAAAAACCTGAAAAACCTGTCAAGGGGGGCAGTGTTTCCTTATGATCACAGTAAGAAGATTGTCCCTTGCTGTGAGCTGTCCAGTCAAAAAGACCAGATTCCACATCTGAGGAGAGGCGGCTTACAATAGATAAAAGGGGCGGGAGGGGGATACTTTATCATGCAATTACTCTTGAACTACAACACTGACAGTATTGAAATAACACTCTCCATGGCCCAAATACTATGAAGATTAATTGGAGATGCTGTTTTTGTGAAACATTACTATCCCTTTAACTCCTAAAGTATCCCCCTCCCGCCCCTTTTACCTACTGTAAGCCACCTCCCGTCAGATGTGGAATCTGGTCTCTTGACTGAACAGGTCACAGTAAGGGACACTCTTCTTACTGTGAGTATAAGGAAAACCCTGACCCCCTTGACATGTTTTTTCAGGATTTTCCTTATGATCACTGAAGATTGTCCCTCTCTTTGATCCATCTGGACAGTCTTGCTGCTCTGAGGTGATCAGTGTTACATCAGTAAAAGGGGCAGGAAGGTATACTTTATCATTCAATTACTCTTGTACGACAACTCTGACAGTATTGAAATAACACTTTCCATGGCCCAAATACTATGAAGATTAACCAGAGCTGCTGTTTTTGTGAAACATTACTATCCGTTTAACCCCTTGAATGCCTCCTTGTTGCACAACACATTGCACAGCAATGTGTAATTGACAGATTAACCCCCTGTTTGTTACACAGGTATAAATTATCAGTTATTAGCCCCTTGTATGCCATAAAGGTGCCCATCAATGTGTTAAACTGTCATTAACCCCTTGAATGCCTCATAGGTTCACAAAGCATTGCACAACAATGCATTCCACATTGAAAAACCCCTTGTATGTCTGATAAGTATAATTCATCGTCGATTAACCCCTTCAATGCCAGATGGATCTCTTTCTTTATTGATTTAACCCCATTAAATGCAAGAGAGGCATAATTCTATATCTGACTAGACGCGTGTCCGCTCAGTTTGGTCCAATGTAGCGCTGAGAGGGGTCCACACTTACTTATTATAGACACTATCCAGATTCTATGCAACCCCCTACCCATACACACATCCCCAGGCAGAATCAGAATCCTCTGATTACATGTGTATCTGCTCCTCCATGGTCCAACCAAGTTCTGTGTCAGGCTTATGATCATTATTGACATGTTTGTCTGCTAACAAAACCACTCAAAACACACCTGACCCATAAACACACACCAGCCACCTCTCTTGGTCCTCAAACATTCCAAGACAGAATGGTTTTCTCCTTACTGGATGCACATCCGATCCCTCCTTGTCCAAACAAGCTATGTGTCAGGTCTACACTTATTATGAGTACCATTCCCCTGCCAGCAAAGATACACCTGACCCATATAGACACACCAACCACCTTCACAGGTCCAGAGGCATCCCCTGACAAAATGGGTATCCTCTGACTAGATGCATATCTGCTCCCTCCTTGTCCTACCAAGTACTTTTTTGGGAGTACACTTGTTATGGACCCTGCTAGGTAACCTACTTGCAACACACCTGACCCATAAACACACCAACCACCTCCACAGACCAACATACATCTCCTGACAGAGACTGTATCCCCTGACTAGATTTGCATCTGCTTTCACCTGGTCCAACCAAGTACTGTGTGGGGTCTGCACTCCTTATGAACACCATTCACCTGCTAGGTAACCCAATCACTACACACTTGACCCAAACACACACACACACACCAACCACCTCTCCTGGCCCACACACATCCTTTGGCAAAATCTGTATTGCCTGACTAGATGTATATTCATTTCCTGCTGGTTCAAGAAAGTACTGAGTCAGGTCTAAGCTCATTATGGACACCATTCCACAACACTATACTTTTTGTGAGAGCCGTCCATGGCGTACCACTCAGCAGAGATATATCAATATGCATGCTTGTTTCAATAGGAGGTATAAGCCCTGGTTTATCATCTTTACACATGAGTGCAATATTGTTGTGTTATATTTATACATAATTTGATTGATTAGGCACTATTGGGTGCCCTTTTTTGAAAAAAATAAAAATATATATAAAAAAAATATGTATTTACTAGCAGTGCCTTGGGCCTCACTATTTTCCTCAACCCATATTTCCTGCATTTCCAAACTCTTTCTCAGACTTTCAATATCCATGCTTCAAAGGCTGTCTTCATGATATCCTTTTTAAAAGACAAAGTGCTTTGCCTGGCTTCCTCACAGTAGATAAAAAGTCTCTTCTACTTGAAGACTCTGAGTCACTCATTTTCTCCTTTCATTCTGTATTTGATCAGCCAGAAAGAAAAGCCACAGCAGATCTATCTCTTCTGCCAGAGTAGTCACTCAGTACACCACTGAATTGTGTACATTATCCTATGAGGCTGACTGGGATGCAAGTGCCTTAAAATCTGCTTTCAGGAGGGGTTTTAAATAATAAACTTAAGGATGGATCACCTGCAGAGACATTGCTGAGGACTTGGAAACCTTCATTTCTCTGTGCCTAGATCTGGATCAACTCATGCAGGAGCACCAACTAGAAAAAGATTGTACTCAACATATGTGATGGGGTACCCCAGTATCTCTGGTGCCTCCGGTAGACTAACACCCTGCCTCAGAATAACCCATGGATGTTGGATCTATATCAAAGCTTTCTACAACTTAATAAAGGAGATGTTACCTTGGCCTTTGCATTTATTGTGGGCTATCAAGTCATCTTCTTCACAATTCCCTACAAGACTGGAAAACTACAGAGCTAAAGACACAATGGAGGTGCTCTGTCAAATTGTCCTACTCTACTACCAAGTGAAGAAAATTGCCTACTACTTCTAGTAACACTCAGCTGGACATCAGGGAAATCCACTACACATGTCTTTATTGATTCTGGAGCAGCTAGAACTTTCGTTGATCACTCCTAGACACTTCAACAACACTGTGCAGTGCAAAACAAGTCTATCATTTTCTCCTTATACTCTATTACTGGGAGATATCTAGGATCAAGTCTTATCACGCAGGACACCCAAAGACTGCACTTCTTCATTGTGCAGGACTCCAATGAGTAAGTCATTTTAGTTGTAATTCAGTCACCCTCGGCCCAGTGGTATTTGCCATTATTCGCCGATTTTGGATTGAGGCAAAAATGTTCTCCTATCCCTACTATTGAGTAAAAATACCAGTTAGGATTTGGTCTACTGAGGCAGGTATGGCCTGAAATTAAGGTGGGAGATAATAATACTATGTCCCTTTCAGGACCTTCAGCCTTAGGCAGGAATTTGGAAATTAAGTAAAATATGGAGAAATTGAACATCTAATACTTCTAAAAGTGAGGCAGGTCCCTCCAGTGATTCAAGATCCCTGCATCACACATAGCATCCTGAGGTACAATACGGACTGCCAGAAGTAGGAATGTGAGAAAAGATGAAAGTCTGAGAGAAGCATGGACAGACAAAAGGTCTGCCTCACCTCTGGAACTTCCCTTTCACTCCGGGATGATATTTTACCCCTACAGTTAAAGATAAGAGGGTGGTTTTATAAATTATTTAAGGGCACAATGAAAGGAAGATTAGTAAGGGGGAGAGCAAGTAAAGAGAAATAAGATTTTTTTTTTTTTTTTAAAGAACAAGAAATAAAAAAATGCTCTACTGGCCAAGTGCCAGGAGATCATGTCGTGATGGCAGTGGCTACTGACCATTGTCAAATGCCCTGAAATAATTGCAGAATTTGTGACTGCTGTTCTTACTGCTGCTGAGTTTTTTAAACAGCAGGATGTTTCAGCAGATCAAAGGGAATGAGATCAATCAACATCAGTAAAATGGGTGATGGATTATCACTTGTCACAACTAGCTGCAGTGATGCACCTGAGGCAGTAGCAGCACCATAACTAGCCACCACCACTTCAGGTATATGTGGAGAAAAGAAGAAGTTGGCCAATAAAGCTTCTCTACCTGCCTCTCCTCCAAAATCATGAGTCTGTTGAGAATATTAATGTTTCCCTTGAGAGCAGGAATTATGCACAAGAAACCAAGTACTGCTACTGTCACCGTGCCTCTTGTCCACTCCCCACTAAGGACACATGACAACTTGTAGACAGTTTAATAATAATGATGAACCCTTCCTGCCACCAGCTTAGCATATTCTGCAGGATGGAATCTCCTCAGATGCTGCTTTATGCCCTGGTTGCAATTATCCACATCATACTGTCAAATGTGGTCAGTGCACCACACAGTGTGCATTGGGTGGACACGAACTTCCACATCCTGACATCTAATGAATGGCTATCACTTTGTAGGAGAGGTAACAATGAAGAGGTGGATTGGCCAATAATTGTGGTTACCATACAGCAAGAAGGTGATGGCGAGTCATGTGTTTCACTCGTCGTCGAACTTTCTGCCTCTGGCTGGGTTTCTATATTCTACCTTCTCTTTGATCTCTGTCTCACCTCTTGTTGCCTTTGGAAAGAGTCAGGGGGTACAGCAAAGTGGTTCCTGATTTCTGTGGTGGGTGTTTGTCTTTAACATGTTCGATATAATTGTCATGGTGTCTTTGTTTCATGTGTGTTAATAGGGAGGTTGTGCCAAGGTGTGTTCCCTCCTTTTCTCTTTTCACTCACTTGTCACAAATTGTGCACAGTGCCATTGTTGATGAGTGCACTGTGCCTGCCCAAAGAGAAAAATAGTCCCACACCCATGACAAAAGGAGGGAGGGAACAGGTAGAGAAAAATGGCCTCTTTCTTCTTTCCCTCCACATTCCTCTTCACTAGCTGGGGCAAAGGAGGATGTTTCTGGTGTTGCAACTGCCCTTGCATCTCAGCAGCAGCAGGAATTACAGCAGTTGAAAACTCCACAAATTCCAAAAGCTCACTGCTGGTGGTGGTTGTGATGCCCATCACCATTCCTGTCTCCCATTACTTCTCAGTTTGGGCTAGAAAAGGCCATCATTGTCTCTTCCACCCTAGCTTCTCCACCATCATCATCACCATCACCATCACTAGTCTATATGTGCTGCTGCTGCTCTATTGCAGACATCTCACCGGTTGGAAGAGGTGACGAGAAATTTGACAGAGGGTCCCCTAATGTCACACTTGCCATCCTTGTTGACCTGAAGAAGGCAGACTGGCAGCACTAGCAGCAGGCACAGGCAGCTGATCTGTGCTCCTGGTGATGGTGGTATTATTGCTGCTAGGCAACAAATCTGCCTTCTTCAGGATCATGTTGCACCTGGACAATGTTGTAGGGGGATGGGGAATCATAAGGTCAGGGGAATGGCGAGGGTTCCCTTGAGCCCTGGTCTGGACTCTCTGCATTACTTCCCCTACCACCCCCCAATGCTAGTCCTACCAGCTGCTTCACCATCACTGTTACTACTACTAACACCAACCACATCAATTTCAGTCCCTGAGTCTTCCACCACACAGTCACTAGTAATAAGATGATCACTCCCAACACTCTGTACAAGCTGCTGAATCTAGTGGCAGGATTGGGTTTGACAAGTGTAACTTTGGGTCCCCTGCTGTCACACTTGGCACCATCTCATCCTCCCCCTCTCCTGAGAATTACAAGATGCACTGTCAACAGGTTCAGCACTGGCAGCATGTTCAGAACTGGTAGCTGGTGCAGCACTGGTGGCAACAGGGGCAGCACTGGCAGCAGGCACAGGCAACTGACCTGTCCCCAGGGCTGGATTTACAATTAGGCAGAGTAGGCATCTGCCTACAGGCGCACCCCACAGAGGGGCGCCTGTCATTAGGACCCTTTAAAAAAAAAAAAAGTTGCCTTGCTAACCCCCCCACCGCCCAGTCAGGTGTGTGCCTCCTTCAGGACAGACCTGTAGATGCTGCAATCCCTAGTCGGCTCTTTAGTATTACAGAGCGCTGGAAGATGACATCATCTCCCAGTGCTCTGCATGAAGAGAAGACCGTGCGGGAGCTCCAGCAGCTACAGGACCACCAGGAAAGAGGTAAGAAATGGACACGGGGGGGCAATGTGGAAATGAGGGGCAATATGGATCTGATGGGGGGCAAGATGGAAATGATGGCAATGTAGAGATGATGGGGCAATGTATGTGAAGGTAAGTTGGAGCTGATGGCAGTATGGAGCTGATGGGGGGCAATATGGAGATGAAGGGGGCAATGTGGGGGTAAGTTTGAGCTGATGGGGGGAATATGGAGATGGTGGCAATATGGAGATGATGGGGGCAATGTGCGGGTATGTTGGAGCTGATGGGGGCAATATGGAGATGATGGGGGGCTACGTGGAGATTAGGAGCATTGTGGAGGTGTCCTGTGGAAATGGCCAATGGGCAGGGGGGGCGCTTCAGATTTCTGTGCCTATAGGCTCCTGAGATGTAAATCCGGCTCTGCCTGTCCCGCTCACATAACTACCCTCTTCTTCCTCCCTCAAGATAAATTTCCCCATGATCCCTAGGGGTGAGGTTGGGGGAGTGTCCAGCATTGGGTCTGGCGAACCAGGGCATCCAGACCCTTTCATGTTTATGGTAGTGGTCATTTCCTCCTCACCAGACTCACTGGATGCATAATGGATCTTCTAGGTCCTCCTTGTTTGTTATTAAGCCTGATCATATTGATAGCAGTCAGTCCTGCCTCAATTTCACTATAAATTTCAGAGAACAACAGCCTAGCACCCCTCTCTCTCTGTAGCTGCTTTATTGTGTTTCACTTCCTAGAAAACGGCATGCTTTTATAGCAAAAGGCAAAAACACATTAATAAAGGGGCAAAAACTTTCTAGCCATTGAAAAAATAGCAAAGAATTTTTGCCAATGGGCGAAAGTGGTGAAGATTTTAATCGCTGTATTTAAAGCGGGTTTAAACCATGGGACCTTTCACCCACCCCTACTCAAGACTGCTGCAATGCAGGAGTATTTCAAGGAGATCAGACTATCCTACTTCTAGGACTGATGTTGGTTTATTTCTTTGTCTAAAAGAAATATGTTGCTCTGAACATAAGAATAGTTGCCCTCTACCCCTTATTATTGAACTGTTTGACTTCCTGAGAGGGGTCACCATGATCTCTAAGTTGCCAATTTGATGATCAGTCCTAGTAAGAATTTGTGAAAATGATGAGCAACATGTCATGCCCACTGGGCTTTGTAATGCGCCCTGTACTAGAGTATATAATGCATACTGTAATATTTTAATACAAGTAAGCCCAAGACACCATTATAGCATTTGAAGGAAAATGGAGAAAAGTTACATCACTTTCTTCGGAACCTTGTTAGTTAATAGTTGTCTTCTATGGTGAAGTTGGTTTGCCCCAGAATAACTCCACTTCTAATAGTACATTAGCCTTTCTGTCTGATAGATATGTTACTAGCAGTTCACTCGGTAGATGTACTGATAAGATTCTGTTCAATAGTTTCTGATTTCTTAGTGGCTCCACGTGACCACATTCTATTATTGCATTTGCATGATTCTTTCCCGCAGAAGTTAGTAAGTATATTTTTAAATCTTTTTTATGCAATGTACTGAATAAATTGTTACTACTGTACATTGCCTATCATAGGTCAAAGAAGCATTTTTCTGCACACCATGCTTGAGGAGAACCTGACAATAGTCAACAAGGTTATACTCTTGGGATTTCAGAATCTCCACAACTTCAAAATTCCATTCTTTGCTCTGATACTTCTTATGTACTGTTTGACAATATGTGGAAATGTCCTTATCATAGTGTTGGTGTCATCTAGTAAGAACCTTCAATTACCCATGTACATATTCCTTAGACAACTGGCTGTGTCTGACATTCTGCTGACCACAAATATTTCACCTAACATGCTCCATATTGTACTCAATGAAGGAACCACTATCTCTCCTTCAGTGTGTATTTTTCAATATTTTATGTTTATTATCGTAGAAACCTCAGAGTGCTATCTTCTAACAGTGATGTCTTACGACAGATATCTAGCTATATGCAATCCATTGCGATATACCTCCATAATGGACCATACCTTTTGCATGATATTAATCGGTCTCACTTGGCTGTTAGATATTTGTTCTGCAATGATTTTGACAGTAACAATCGGCACATCACAATTCTGTGGACAAAATGTTATTGACCATTTCTTCTGTGATCATGGTCCAGTATTAGATCTAATCTGTGCAGGTAAATTTTTACTGAAAATGGAAACTCTTATACTTCCCTTCCCCATCATTATTTTGCCATTTGTTTTTATCGTGGTCTCTTATGTCAATATTGTCCTTGCTGTTCTGAAAATAACATCCAACACTGGAAGACAGAAAGCATTCTCCACTTGTAGCTCCCACCTGGCTGTTGTGTCCTTATACTATGGAATTCTAATTGGTATCTATATTGTTCCAAATGAAGGACAATCAAAGACCACAAGCAAAGTGTTTTCTCTGTTCTATACTGTGGTGACTCCACTGATTAACCCCATCATATACTGCTTGAGGAACAAAGATATAAAAGAAGCTCTTAACAAATATTTTAAGAAGCTGAATTTAAACACTTACTAATTGTCTATTATTGAGGTATATATGTTAGACAAGATCTTAATTTTGAATTAAAGAAATGGACATCCATAGAACATCCATAGAAAACTGTGAGGGTGAAGTACTAAGATCTGGTACAATTCTGAGACAAATATAAATCCCATTGATTTAAGCAGGGATTTTAATAGGGATGGGTCATTTTTTTCTCCCTAAAATAGAAACAGGGGAAAAATATTCCATCCCGCAGAGCAGGAAATAGTTTCACAAAAAAGTGCAGATTTTCCACTTTATCCCATCTAGTTCATTGCATTAAGATCAATGGTAATATTAAATTTCCCCACCACATGGCAAATTACATTTCCCACAGGGATAGTTTAAAAGGGGCGTTGGGTTCCCTTAGCATGTTATTTCTGTGTTTGTGAGACATTGAGAAAACAGTACAACTTTGTGTCAGTTAGGATAGGCAAACAATACACAGTTGTAGTATAGTTTAGGGTGTCTTGTGGGCAAGCAATTTGTTCTTTATATTTGGGAAGTCTAGGGGCACTCTGGGTGGGGGAGTGTGGAAGGAGAAAAGTGGTGTACCCAAAATACACCAAAATCTTGGTTGACTGAGACAGGCAGCTGTGATCCAAGTTCCTTCCTGATCTGGCTGTTATATCTGTGATAATGAAGTCTAAGGCTGTAGGTGAAGGGAGAAAAGGCGATTTACCCCAAATACTGCAACATTGTGTTTAACTGAGAAGACACAGGCAGCTGTGATCCATGTTTCTTTCTAGTCTGGAAGTTATGTCTGTGTTAGGTGAGACTGGGGGGTGTGAATGGAGCAAAGAAAATGTGTCCCAAATAACCAAAAATGTTGTTTCACTGAGAACACACAGTCAGCTATTATCCATGTTCCTTCCAGCTGGCTGTTCTCTGTGTTAGGGGAGCCTGAGGTGTGTGATGTGAGAAAAGTAGATTTACCCCAAGTACCAAAAAATCTTGTATGACCTCTGGGAAGACAGAGCAGCTGTGTTCATAGTTCCTTCCAGCTGGCTGTTCTTTCTGTGTTAGTGGAGTCTGGTGGAAGTAGCTGTTGCACAGAGAGTGGGTTTATTTTTTATGGTGATCTTGACAGTTAATAAAAAATAAAAAATGCAAATATAAAAAAAAAAGTGAAAAATAGTTTGAATGACAAGTGACAGAGACAAGGTCCCTGACTGAGGCAGGCTGACGTGATCCAAGTTCCTTTATGATCTGGCTGTTATATCTGTGATAGGGGAGTCTAGGGGTATATGTGAAGGGAGAAAAGGAGATTTACCCCAAATACTGCAACATTTTGTATGACTGAGAAGACACAGGCAGCTTTGATCCATGTTTCTTCCTAGTCTGGCTGTTATATCTGTGTTAGGTGAGTCTGGGTGTGTGTGAATGGAAGAAAGAAAATTTGTCCCAAATAACCAATAATTTTTTGTGACTGAGAAGACACAGGCAGCTGTCATCCGTGTTCCTTCCAGCTGGCTGTTCTCTGTGTTAGGGGAGCCTGAGGTGTGTGAAGGGAGAAAAGGGGGATTTACCCTAAGTACCAAAAACTCTTATATGACCTCTGAGAAGACAGAGCACTGTGTTCATAGTTCCTTCCAGCTGGCTGTTCTTTCTGTGTTAACGGAGTCTGGTGGAAGTAGCAGTTGCACAGAGAGCGGGTTTATTTTTTATGGTGATCTTGACAGTTAATAAAAAAGTAAAAAATACAAATGTAAAAAAAAAGTGAAATATAGTTTGAATGACAAGTGACAGAGACAAAGTCCCTGACTGAGACAGACTGATATTAGAAGGGACTGACATCACACACAATCAGTTCTGTTGTGTATTGCACTATTAAAATACCCACACTAGTTTAATAATGTCCACCAAATGTACTAAGGATGGGGGAAGTGAAAAGAGTAGGAGAGTGTGTGGACATGTTAGTAAAGTATTGCGTACAATAGATTTTGGTGATCCTTCTCCTCTTGAGGAATCTTCTTGTCAAAGTTCCATAAACATTTCTACCAGTAGTAAAATTAATAAACCATGTAAGAACACTGAAGATGATGAGTCACATTCTAGTGTTGATGACATAACCAACTGCTGCACCAGTAGAACAGGTCCTGAAAGTGGCAGTGAACACTGTGAAAATCTCTCTAAGGGGGAATGTAAAAATAAATAGTTTGACACTTTAAAAAGCCTAGAGGAATATAAAAGTAGTGGGGAAAAAGCAGTAGGTGATGCTGAATATGACCTAATTACAGATGATGATGTTGATGTTGAATGTATTCTTCCAGCATCCTCCTCTTTTTCAGATATACATGTTTATTAACTGTGAAATCAATTGGAAAGTCTTACTCTGTCCAAGTTAAATACACCATCATCATGTCAGTCGTCAGCATCCTCACTGCTTCCAAGTCCAAGTCCAAACCCCAAGTCCAAGTCCAAACTCCACCCATCCACACACCTACATGCACTAGTGCTGAGTAACCACCAGCAACACAGGTCATCAGCAACATCCATAACCTTAGCTATGATCTTCCCCCAGTAGTAGTATGCTCTTAGGAACCCCTCAGTCTATGAAATCTACAGTATAGAGATACTTCACTTACAATACATAAGCTAAACATGTTGCTATCTGTTGTCCATGTAATTTGAGGAGAGGAAAAGAAGCTCACACCTAGGCGCCTCCTCAGTGAGGTCCCAAATAAACCACAACCACTGCTCTCATTGGGCGACACACCATCAAGGTGTCAAAAGTGCCACAACTAACAGCAGTACAACAACTTTCAAAAGTTCACGGGGCCCTGGGGCATATAATAGAAGGGATGCTGATGTGTAACAAGATTGAATTCTGAGTTTGTTGTAGCATGATGATTAGGTCTTTGAAAAAGTGGTGGTCCATCCTGTGAAACGCGTCAGTCTGTGTTTTTATCTTTTATCCATATATATGGTTTTTATATTGAGTCCTTAGATGGGGACCTTATACTGATAAATTAGTATTTTCTACTCTTGGGGCCATTTTTGTTATCTTTTTGCCATTTTTTTGTTATTTATTAGTTAACATCAGCCCAATATTGGTGGATTATTATCATCTGGGCACATCTTCCTTTCAACGTAAGGAATCACAGAGTGCATCATCCAAGTAAACTGTATACCGGAGCACCCGAGTAGAGATGGGTGAATATCTCCAAGAGCTCACTGAGTCAGAGTATCTGACAAACTGAATTGGTGAGGACCATTTCATCATTTTTATCAGTATATTAACCAACTGGATTACATGATTGGTCACCCTCCATTTCCTTTTTGTCTTCTATGTCATAGCACATAGAGTGACCATAAATGCCACAACTGAAACCCCCACCATCTCTACAAGTAACGTTTCACAGTTATTCTGCCATGTACTACCAACCATCAATTACTGAGTTCTTGAGAAGGAGTCAATAACTTTGCAAAAAAATCCCAAAGGGAACCTGTGGAATGGCAAAGTTGTCAAAATGTTGGTAGTTGACATGCTGCCTTATTTTTTGGCAGAAAACAAAGGATTAAAGAAATAATGTCATGTATAGGGATAGGCAAAAATGGTTGCATCCCAGTCTGTAGCCTCAGCTCTTCCCATATTTACTGCACCCAGCTTGCAACTGCACAGATATGAATGCTGCTCCAGTGTCTCTCTCTGTCCGTCTCTGCGTGTTTGTCATCCTCAGCTCTGCTACTGCAACCAGCTCGCAACTGCACAGATATATCTATATAACTTGATGCTGTTCCTCCCAATGTTGTTGAACACTGCTGCAGCATCTCTCTCTCTGCCCTTCTCTGTGCAGAATGACATGGAGGGGTGGGCCACGCAGAGAAGGGCAGAGAGAGAGAGAAGCCAGAGCAGTGTTCAACAACATTAGAAGGAACAGGATCAAGTTATATAGATCTATCTGTGCCGCTGTGAGCTGCCAGCACAGAAGAGTCGCAGTGGCAGTCTGATTTCTTTTTTTACACTTTATTGTTTTGATAAGGGAGGAATATAAGGGTAGTAGTGGGAGAGAACAGTCAGGTGATGCTGCTGAGGATGACCTAATTGTGATGGTGCAATCGTAACATGCCCCACTTGTTTGCAGCCTTAGTATCAGATCCCCGATCTCTGGGAAAATCCACTGGACAGAGGTAGGGAGGGCAAAGGAGGGGATGATGCAGCCATGTCAGCCCCATATCTTTGGCAAGTGGTGGGAAGGCTCGGGCAGTTGGTTGGGGCTCAAGTTGTCCCGACCTTCTAGAGTCCATATACTGGTCCGCCAGTACCACAGCTTGATCAATTGTGTGGGATCGTCGGTCCCGCGGTCCCGAACCCACTCTCGGACTGCTACTGGAGAATGGTCATAAAACTGCTCCAGGAGGATGAGCTGCAGGACATCTGCCAAGGTGACAGCCTGACAACTGGCCATCCAGCTCTCTGCAGCCCTCGCCATTTGATGTTCCCAGTCTGTGAAAGTATCACGGTGCCCGTGATTCTCTGTGCGACATTCCTACTTCCGGGTTTGTTTTTGGCTGTCTCTTATTGGTGCTAGCTGACTAGCCCCTCCCAGGGCTAGCCTTTATATACGCCCTTCTGTCACTAGGCCAGTGCCCTTTCGTGGTGTTCCTGACCTTCCGTTATTCTGTGCTCCTGTTCCGTGTTGATCCAGTTTTCGTCTGACATTGTTCCTGTTCCTCTCTCTGTGTACCGATCCAGGCTTTGGCTGACTACCGCTCTCTGTGTACTGATCCAGGCTTTGGCTGACTACCACTCTCTGTGTACCGATCCAGGCTTCGGCTGACTACCGCTCTCTGTGTACCTATCCAGGCTTTGGCTGCCTACCACTCTCTGTGTCCGATCCAGGCTTTGGCTGACTACCGCTCTCTGTGTACCGATCCAGGCTTCGGCTGACTACCGCTCTCTGTGTACCTATCCAGGCTTTGGCTGACTACCACTCTCTGTGTCCGATCCAGGCTTTGGCTGACTACCGCTCTCTGTGTACCGACCCAGGCTTTGGCTGACTACCGCTCTCTGATACTGATCCAGGCATTGGCTGACTAACGCTCTTGTGCTGTCCTCGCTATTGTTGTCAGTCATCTCATATTTTTTGCCTCCAGTTGCACTACTCTCTGTCTGTGTATCAGTGTGGCCTCTGTTACGTGATACTAGTCTGTGCTATCCGGTCACTAGCGGTTACCTTTGTCAGCGCATTACACTACGCTCAGCCTGTGATTCTCTGTGGCCTCCGTTACGTACACCCAGTCTGTGCTCTCCAGTCACTAGCTGATACAGTTGTCAGCTCATTACAATACGCTCAGCCTGTGATTCTCTGTGGCCTCCGTTACGTACACCCAGTCTGTGCTCTACGGTCACTAGCGGTTACAGTTGTCAGCTCATACACTACGCTCAGCCTGTGATTCTGTGTGACCTTTGTTACGTGATACCCAGTCTGTGGTCTCTGGTCACTAGAGGTTTCTATTATCAACTCATTACACTACACTCAGCCTGTGATTCAGTGGGGCCTTTGTCAGTACTATTTCCCGAGCGCACCGGTCTACGGTGTTACTACCTGTCAGTACTCTCTCTGCTGCACCAGATACCAGGCTGCCTTACCCGGTATTTGGTAAGGCCGGTAGAGCCTCCTCTGTTCCTTGTTGCACCAGTCTCCAGGCTGCCTTATCCGGTATTTGGTAAGGCCGGTAGAACCTCCTCTGTTCCTTGTTGCCCCAGTCACTAGGCTATCTTACCCGGTATTCAGTAAGGCCGGTAGAGCCTCCTCTAATTACTGTCGCACCAGTTACCCGGCTGCCTTACCCGGTAATCGGTAAGGCCGGTAGAGCCGCATTATTTGTATTGCTATCTGTATGCCCTGACCTGTGTCAAACTATTTTACTGCTGCTTGCAGAGTTTGGACCCGTGTAGGGTCTTGTTGCACTTTATCTTGCCTAATAAAGCTTTTCTATTTTATCCTACCAAATTGTCTGAGTGTTCATTAAAACCGTGACTGAAAGGCTGTCCGTTTTTCCATCGCAGGTTGCTGAACTTTAGGCGGTGAACCTCCGGGGTAATGGCGTATCGGATGAGAAGTCTTTCCTTGACTCCCTCATAATCTGTACAGTCCTCTGTGGGTACCGTCTGGTATTCTTCGGCTGCCCTCCCAGACAGCTTGATCACAAGGAGGGTGTCCCAGTCCGACTCTTCAACTCCCTGCAGGGCACACTGCCTTTCAAATACCTTCAGGTAGCCGTCAATCTCATCCTCTGCATCGTTGAAAACTTTAAATGTGGCGTACGGCAACTTCTTTTGTCCACCCCACTAGGTCTGGGTCCTGTCGGCATCCCCTTTGTCTAATGAAACTCAGCCATCCGCAGGTTGGTGGCATCACTGAGGATCTGAGAGATCACCTCCTGGGGGGGGGAGTAGACCCATAGAGAGCCAGGCGCCACTGAACCTCTCGCTGGACCTCCGACATGCCGATGGCCGCAGAGGAAGGGTTGCTTACTTGGTCTCCCTCTATCAGTTTTGAAATCAGAGTGGCTTTGGTTTTGTTGCTCACCACTTGTCCTCTGGATTCCAGGATATCTTTCAGGGTGCTTCTCTTTAGCCCATCGTATCAAAGCTCCATCCGTTTCAGGTGAAAGGATCATGGTGGTGGTTTGGATGTTCCCTAAGGTTAGGAAGCATCCCACCGCTGCCACAAATGTGACAGTACCAGCTGACACCCCACCTGGGTGTCACTATCAGTCACAGCTTTCTCCTCTCTGGAACAAGAAAAAACTCCACTGGTATCCCACAGATCACCTCAGTCACCAGGCAAAACTAGTGTAAGGGCAAACATGAAGTGATTTATTGTAGAACACACAGGGTTTATATACACACATAATGAGTTATCCACACCTATCAGGATCCAGTAGGACACAGGCACAGCAAACCACATATGGGAAGACAATAAGACTGGTGGTGGAGAGGCACATAATACAAAAAGGCACAATGCTACAATGGGAATACACCTCTTTACAAAGGGTCAATGGGTGGGGTGAAGACACAATAGTGTAGAAACATGGAGTAGAATGAATACAATGAGGGTATAAACATACTGTGTGATGGAACAATGGGTAGGTGGCGACAGGATACAATGGGGCCAGAATACACAAAACACGATAATGCACTTTGTGCTGAAGCATCTTTTACATCTTCCAAAGTAATTACAGTCTTTTGGGAGGTCTGGTATCCTTTGGCCTGACAAGGCTGGGGAAAAGTGCTTTCTGGGGAAATAAAGTATCATGGGAAAAAGGGGAAAATCTTCCCCCTTGGCAGGGGTAGGGTCTCAGTCTTAGGGGGAAGCTATACCCTGTTCCAGGGCGGTCCTTAGGCTGTGGGCAGGGGGCAGGACCTCAGCCCTCTCGAGGAGCCCCAGTGACAGATGGTTCTGTCACATTTCTCCCCCGTCTTGCTATTACTGAACTAAGTTCCTTAAGTACCCTTGGGTTTACACTGTCAGGTCCAGGTACTGTATTCACCATAACCTTTTCCATTCTCTTCTGGACCTTGTCTTCAGTAAGTCATGTACATGATGGAGGAAATTCCGTGGTTTTGTCTATTTACCTATAACCTGCCATTGTTGCTTCCTTTGTATATACTGAAGAAAATAATGTATTTAGGGTGTCAGTCATAGCCTCATCCTCACTAATCAATTCACCTATCTCAGTCCTAAGAGGACTAATAGCAACCCTAACTGTTTTGTTATTATTATACTTGCAGAATTGTTTAGGGTTTTTCTTGCTCTCATTTGCAATATTTCTCACATTTTCAATTTTATCTAGATTAATTACTTGTTTGCAGATTTTTATTACATTCTGAGAAACTCTGAGGAATCTGATTATGCTGAAAAATATAAAGATATGCTTATAGATCCAGTGTAGGGAAGCATTGAGGAGGGAAAGTTAGAGCCAAGAAAAAGTAGATAGAATAGTAGATAGACCAGACTTCTCCAGACATTAGATGGGCAGGGCTCAAAATTTCCACTAGCCAATGGCGAGTGAAAATTTAGCCCTGGCGAGTAGAAATTCAGCCCTGGTGGGTATGTTTTGGCTTGCAGTGGCGAGTAACTTTTCAGGTCTGGCTAGTAGCAAAGGACTTCAAATTATAAGACCTGAGATGGGTATACCAGGATTCCACTGTTTTCTGATGATTCTGAGTTCATGGCACTGCTGGACATCTCACAGTTGTGAAGGGATTTAAGCATTATGTGTCTTTCATCTGCTGCAATAAGTTTCCTTGGCTGACCACTGCATCAACAGTCCTCAGCATAGCCTGTTTCATTGTGCTTCTTCAAAAGAGCTTCGACAGCACATCTGGAAACCCCTGTCTCTCTTGAAATTTCTGCATGGGAGAGACCTTGCCGATGAAGTATTACTACCTTGTGTCTTCTTGCTCTGCTGAGACTTGCCATGGTGTATGACTTTTGACACTGAACTGTCTTCAACAACCTCACCTTGTTAGCTGAGTTTGGCTGTTCCTCATCTAGGGCTCGATACTATTACCACCTGTAAAACGGGTGGTAATGGTAAAAAAGACCAAGTGATAAACACACATATGTACCTCAGCTATTTTATAGCTGGCGAGGTATATAGAACAAAGAGCCTTGATGGTCAAAACTCACATTTTGTCCTAATGCTCATTGTTGCCTTGTTGGTTTTTGTTCCTAAATAGAGATAATTGCGGGAACATCAAAGAAAAAAAAGCCAAGTCTCGTTGTTTAGCACTAACAACCTAACACTATCATAACACCCAGTAATGTAACACTTACCTGTCATCCACTTCTTTCTTCTCTTCTTCATCTCTTCTTTTCTATCCAATCTTGTAAAAAAAAAAAAAAAATATATATATATATATATATATATAAAGTGTACTCAGCCTAGGCTGCAGCGAAGAAACGGCACTCTCTGGAACCAAGTAAAAAAATAACAAAAGCTTTAATTCATAATTTCCATTCCATGTTCCCAAACGTTTTCGGTCCTACAAACGGACCTTCATCAGGGTAACCAGAATAGTAGTGCAACTCATGTTTAAATATAGAAGAAACCTACAACCTCCACCTACCGGATCGCATGATGAACGCCCATCGTGCCCCCCCCGCGCGCGGCAGCCACACCGGAGACCGTACAGTGACGTAATGCGTTGGGGCGGGCCGATTCACTCCACCAGCGAACCGGGACAATGTAAACATACCATAATCAGCAAATCACACAATAAGGAAACAGAACAACAAAAACATAAAAAAAGAAATACAAACATAAAAAAAAGAAAAAAAACAAAATCAAGGATAAATCAGTATATTAAAAGCATCAATCTGTGTATTAAAAAACAGACCGAGTATAGCAGACAGGGCCAATCAACCAGCGATTGTAAGTGCTGGTGTGGACTCCGTCGTATCACTAACACAGATACAATGATAAATAACTGCCACATAAGAGGGATGCCGGCTGAAAGCAAACCCTCTTCAAAGTAACCAATGGTGTAAACATAGCAACATCACTGTGGGAATCTCACACAAAATACAATGTATATTTCCCAATGTTGGCCGATGTGAACACTGTAATCATTAAATATATATTGTGGCAAACATATCCACACTAACCAAGACCCAACAACTCCACATTAAAACAATAAAAATTAAAGAATTAGGAGAAAAGTATAGCAATAAAGTCCAAATGAAAACTCCAAGAAATCGCCAAATGTTCCCAAATTTTCCAACGAAGAGGATGGACTCCACAAAAGTTGACATAGAGCCCCGGATCAAAGTACAAGTGTAGGGAATGCCTCATCTTATCCGGAGAACATCCTGGTTGCTGATTAATATTTATGATATCAGAAAAAATGGCTATTGCATCTGACCAACTTAAAGGAATGCCTCATCTTCACTGGAGAGCATCCATCAGGTCAAGCCATTTAAATAAGCATAAACACAGGGCTCCAGATAATAGCTGTCCCAAAATAGTATATGATGTCCAGGGTTACTAGTCAGTCAAGAGTCCAGATATCACATCCCCAATTCACAGATGAGATCTTAAACATCAACCACAAAGGCAATTCATGTTATAAGAAAGAACTCAATTGAAGTTCATGATTTAAGCCTTTAGGGTGCAAGGTATTAAGTTTATAAATCATCCTAGCCTCCATCTGGAGTAAATTCTGGTGTCTATTACCCCCTCTCTTAGGGGGATTAACAAGGACGATAGGCATAAATTTAAATTCAGACACAGTGTGTCTCAAATCTGCAAAGTGCCTGGCAACAGGTTGACGTGCCATCTCAGTGGATCCTAAATTTCCATCCAACGCCTTTCTGATTGAACTCTTGTAGTTATTAATCCTCACCTTAAGGGCCGTAATAGTCTTTCCCACGTAGAAAAGTCCACATGGGCAAACAATGATATACACAACGTATTTAGTCTCGCAGTCCATATAATCTCTTATTCTGTATATCTTAGCAGAATGTGGGTCATGATATATTTTTCCAGTGATAATGTTGCCACAATTACTACAGCCCCTACACCTATGCACACCCACAGGACGTTTCAGCCATGTTTCATCACTACCATACTTATCAATAGGGTCAGTCAATACAAGATAATCCCTCAAGTTTCTGCGAAAACCGAAAAGAGGCGGCTTTGAGAAATATTTGCCCAATCTGGGGTCACCCTCCAGGATAGGCCAGTACCTCAAAACCGTCTCTCTAATTTTTTTAGATGAAGTTGAAAACGTAGTCTGAATGCAAAATCTATCCTGCTCTTGGTCATCGATTTGATCAGGCCAAAGTAACTTATCTCTATCAAGAAACTTGGCCCTGTCTACAGCCTCCTGCACAATTGTAGGATCATATCCTCTAACAATAAACTTCTCAGCCATTTTGATCAGTTCCAAAGTACGTAACTCAGGATCAGAGGTGGTACGAACCACCCTTAGCAATTGAGAATAAGGAAGACCCTTCTTGAGCGGCAAAGGATGATGACTATCCGCATGTAGGAGGGTATTTCTGTCAGTACTCTTGGAAAAAATCTTAGTATTTAAACGTCCAACTGTGACATAAATAGTCATATCCAAAAATTGGATTTCTTTATGATCAAACGTAAGCGTAAATCGAATTGTGGATTCAATATTATTAAGATATTCAACAAAAGCACGCAACATCCGAACATCCCCCTCCCACACCAGGAAAATGTCATCAATATACCGCTTATAGAACAAGATCTTGTCAGCATATTCACTACAAAAAATATGCAATTGCTCATAAAAATCCATAAAGATACACGCATAAGAGGGTGCCATATTTGACCCCATGTTTGTACCCTGCAGCTGGAGAAAAAAGGTGTTCTCAAATTTAAAATAGTTTTTATTTAATACGAGATCAATAAGTAGAATCATATAATCAATAGGCGGACCCCTGTATGCTGTATCTGACTCAAGAACTGATCGAATAGCCTCTTTACCAGCATTATGAGGAATGTTTGTATACAGGCTGGAGACATCCAGTGTCACAAGTAAGGCATTGTTAGGCACATTATAAGGAAGTTTATTGATAAAATCTGAGGAGTCCTTCACATAGCTACCTAATTTAGCTACGTATTCCTGCAGATAAAAATCAATAAACTGGGAAATCGGTTGACACAAAGAGTCCCTTGCCGAAATTATCGGTCTACCAGGTGGACGGTCTAACGACTTATGAACCTTAGGTATTGTATAAAAAACTGGGATTTTCAGATAGTTCTGTGTAAGAAAGTCTTTCATATCTGAAGGGAACAGGGATAAGGTGTGTAATACTTATGCTCGGTACCTATAGGGTTAATGGTTACATTTGACTGCTTTGCAGAAATTCATGTACTAGGGAGGAAATCACTAGACTAGTTTGTTCCAGCTCTTATCTGTGTAATTGCAACAATCGTTAGAATATGTTCAAAGCTGCAAAGTTTCCAGACCCCCCCACGGGGGAGGAGATGGAGATGGGATGCTGAAGAATATGTTATCTGCATTCTCTCCCCTTCCCCCCTTCCTGTGAACAAGTTTTGCTTTTCTGTTTTTTTATAATTTTCTGCTCTATGTTGAAACTGTGAAGCTGTGCACCGCCCCCCTCCCTTTAGGGGAAGGGGGGCTGTATAGGGCTATAAAGGCTTTGTATGATAAGAATAAAGAGAGAGCTTGTATGGTATACGCTGTTGTGTGTGTTTTTCCTTGTGATCCTTACAGCCTCCTGGTACCAGAAATTGACATAGATTCCACAGATCGATCATCAGGGAGTAAAAAGGTACCATACCTAGCAAAGATAACATAAGAGGGTGAAAGGTATCTCTTCAGGCAGCGATCCAGGTAAAGATTCCCTAACAGTTTTTGGTGGAAGAATGCGGGCGGTGTGCATCCATGGGTAAGTGATTATATGTTGTCGCCGTCCCAGGGATCACACTGCCGTGTTAAGGGTTGAGTGAAATAGGGAGATAGGGAGTGAGTCTCTGTTAGTCTAATATATAAGCGCGCTATAAAAATAAGTTCGAGGCACAAGTATAGTGTCTCCGGGAACAGAAATAGATAGAGTTCGAATCCAGAGCTCCGAAATTACGGTCAGAGTCACCCATGTGGTAGGCTCCGGGGACCGTAGTTGAGCAAGTAGGAAAAGGATTCAGGAACAGTTGTAGTCCGGAAATGACCACAGGATTTGGCCCTTGGTGGTCTCAAAAGCACTATATGTGACTTTCCGGGAGACTGCCCGGTAAATTAAGTGAGTGGCATTTGACTACCGAATATTAGGCAGCAGAACACTCTCCACTATAGGGTCCCTCTGTGAGTCTATGTCAGTAATCTACTGTTCTGTCCTCTCTTGTCTGTCAAATTGTTTCGTGATACTATATGGTTACTATGCACTTGTGTTGAAATATGGATGTTTATAGAAATGTCAATTAAGTATTGTACCAAAGGATATTAGAGGCTGAGAATAAGTATTGTGTTATTGTGTGCTGTCCCCGGTTCAGGTGAAGGTAAGCACTGGGACCGGGTGTTATTCCAGGTGAAGGTGAGCACCTGAATTTTTACTCCTTTTCTTTTCCTTGTTTATTTGACACTGTGATTGCATTGTATTGTACAACTTGTTGTAAGATGGGAGGGCAAGAGAGTAAGACCCCAGAAATAGGTGAGGATTGTATACACTATGTAGAGAGACTGACAGGGGGTTCCTATTACACTATTCCATTCGTGTCTAATTTGGCGGGGAGTCTGGTCCTGCAAGATACCACCCACTGACTTTCTCCCCCTGATCACTGTGAAAATTTACAACTGTCTCATATTTGTTGCGCATGGCTAGCCTGTTTACATACATGTTATGTGTCGTTTGTCTGGGGTAGATACGTGCCCTGTTCCGGAGGAGCACAGAAAGAGGGAGAGCGTGCCCACATCACCAGAGAGAGAGACTTGAGGGACTAAGTTTAAGTAGTTACACGGTAGGATACAGACAAGTAGGGAATGGGGGTCACCCAAGGGAAGCCCCTTAAGGGCGTAGTGGCCCGGGATCTGGTGATGTTGAAAGGAGAAGGAACATTGTAAGAAAACGGGGAAGTTATTCAGAGTGTGTGGATTATTGCTATCAAAATCAGGTACTAACACATTATGCATTCATTTAGTGACAGCTAGGCAGGGGTTAAGCCGCCATGCTTGTAAAATGTTGATACTATGAGAAAGTTAGCGCAGCTCTGATTCCCCCTCCCTTCTCTTTCATTCTGCCTCTCCCCCTTGTTCTCTCTGTTCTTAGATAAGACACAAGTAACGGAATTTCAAGGTCACCAACGCTGCTGTTTTCTTAAAGGTCCTATTGTTAAGATGTTGTCTAGTAGCTGGGAACTAACAGCTGACAGGGGCAGGTTTCTGTACATTTATGTGGAAATGTATTGCCAGGATCAGGTACTGGTAGGCCACCAGTAATTAGCCTGGACAGGCACACGGTATTGGTTCTGAGATAAAATGTTGCAACATTTAGGTAAATTTAGGTAAATTCAATCCTAATTTTGTGTAATCAATTGTATGGATCCAAGCAAGTAAAAAAAAAAAAAAAAAAAAAAAAAATTGGATTTGTTAAAGAAATTGTCAATGTGTTATAGATAATAGAACTGAAATTATGTTCTTGAGTGAGAAGAGGCAGGAATGTGGGGGCTGTCTTGCTGGAAGTGTCTGAGGGGGTTTTGGCATTGGTCTTACCGGTTCAATGGTTCTCAGTGATCTAAGACCGAGTAGTCCAGCCAGTCCACCCGGCACGGTCACGGGCACCCCTTCCTCTCCTGTTTTGACTTCTTGGGAAACATATGTTTCAAGTGAAGTGGTGCACCTTATGTGTATGTTTATATATGTATATATATGTATATGTTCAACTGAAGATTTGTTGAATTGTGATTTAGCCTCCATAAGAACAAATTGTAGTTATGTATATGTGCCCTTTGCAACCTGTTGTCTGTTAATTAGAGAAACAGCAATCCTGCTTTCCCTGAAAATGACAGGAAGGGGTTAAATGCCTGTGTACTGATTCTCTCCCACTATGAGACGATCGCGCAGCATCAGACCCCTCCCTCTCCTGTGTAAATCCTTCCCAGTTGTAATAATGTTATGGGGGAATGAAAGAGAAAAGATTGTTGACACATATAAGAAATTAACTTCTAATGAAATTAGAGACAGATAAGTAGGGACTGCAGATGCATTCCCTCTTAATGACGGGACTGATAATGTATTATTGTTTTACTGTTTTCTGATCCTGGGGTCCGTGCGGACATGTGGGGAACCTCCTTTGAATCTTCCTGGGGTGCAGTAGGTTGTGCAGCAGAGGGATAAGTCCCTTGCCGCATCTTTGCATGGATTTAGGGAAACACTGAGAGTGTGTTGAGCGAGCCAGTAAGTGAAGTAATGGAGAAAGAAAGGACAGAAGTTATGTACAGAGATACAGAGAAAGACGAAAAGACTAGGCAGATATTGAAGGACCATGTAAAGTTTCATGCTTTAGCAATTGCAGGTAAAGTTGGCACTGTTGAAGCAGGTAGAAAGAATAATGTAAGTGGTACAGCGAGATCTAAGCAGGTAGGAAAGAATACATGTTTTTACTGTAAGCAGGAAGGACATTGGAAGTGAAATTGCCCCAAGCTGAGGAATAAGTATAGATATACAGACAGAAATCCCCAGGAAGAAGGTGTATCTGTTAGTGGTGATGCAGACAGAAATGACTCACCTCACAAGACAGAATAGGAAGGGATCAGGATCAGATTTTTTTTTAGCATTATCCTATAGTGCAGGAGGGTGGAATTCATAGTTAAGAAAACTATCAGTATAGTAGGGGTGGATTGAATTCCCTCCTCTATGCCATATATACAACCTATGGAAGTTACCATAGAAGGGACTATGGTCCAAGATGGTTTTCTCCTATCAGAGTCATGCCCCATTGCACTGTTGGGAAGGGATTTGTTGACCAGATTGAGGACAGAGATAACTTTTGACGCTGACAAGATAGAGGTATATGTACCTGACTATTATGACTTGACTTTCCAGATGGCACTGAGACACACTTCCCAGGATAGTCATGATTCAGACATCCCGGAGGAGGTTCTGCGCTCAGTGCCCTCTGCTGTTTGAGCAGCTGGAAAGCCAGGGGTTGGTAGAGATGCCCGACCCGTTATTGACTTGCAGCCTAATGCAGGACCGGTCTAGGTCAGATAGTACCCCATCAGCAAAGAGGCTAGGCAAGGGTTAAGCTAATAGTGGCCAATATTTTGACTGAAGGATTGTATGACAAACTGACTATGATTCTCCTGATACGATAGTATGGGATGAACTGAAGCGGGTGCTGATGTTCGCCCCTGCTTTAGCTCTGCCAAAACCAGTTACCCTATTGACCGAGGACATAAATGATCCTCCAGAGCATGACTGTGCAGAAGCCCTGGAGGAAGTGACTTTACCCAGACCAGATCTGTACAAAGTAAGTTAGAAATTGTTGGGATTTGTGTGATATATACTTGTAAATAAATCCTAAAATGTGACATATGCTAATCACTGGGGCCTGGCAATGGGCTTGGGTGTCATTTGAACGGCTCCAGATAGATTATATTGGGTTGCTTTGCAGCCTGTACTGGGATTTTAGTATGCTGTTGTAATAATTGATTAATTGTTTAAGTGGCTAGAGACATTTCTTTTGAAAGGAGCTACTGCGGGATCAGTAGCTAAGGTGTTAATAAGAAAAGTAATTCCAAAGTTTGGTTTGCCTTGCGTTATTGGGTCAGACCATGGAAAACATGTTACAGTTGAAATTGTTAAAAGTAATTGTGTCACTCTAGGGGTGAACTGGAGATATCATACCCCCTGGAGGCCTCAATCCTCTGGACAAGTTGAGAGGATTAACCAGACTCTAAAGCGCTCTCTGACCAAACTATGTACTGAACTAAGACTCAAATGGCCAGAGGTGCTTCCCAGTGCCTTGACTCACTTCAGGGTGACCCCTTCCAAATCCTTAAAAGCTTATTCCTTATGAGATCCTCTTCGGTAGGCCCTGGAATAGGATTGTGATGTATCAAGGATCTACCTTAGAGATTGGTAATCAGCAGATTATGGATTATGTAACTGCTTTGCAGCATACCCTTACTTTTCTTCACAGATTTTCTGTTCAACAGCCTTTGCTTTCGGCTGGCCCAGTGCATGTTTCCAGATTGGAGAGTGGGTATGTGTACAGACATGGAGAACAGAGTGTTTGGAGCCCCAGTGGAAGGGTCCATTCCAGATTCTGTTGACAAGTCACAGCGCAGTCAAGCTGCATAAAGGAAAGACCTGGATACACCACACCAGAGTGAAAGCTTCACCAGAGCCTGAGCAGGTTAAAGGCCCTGTGCCCTCCCAGTGCCCAGCAGATGCCCGGAGGGAGGCAGAACAGGGTGAAGGTCTGAGGCTTTTGTTCAGGAAATACCAGCAAGTAGGCTTATTGCATCGCCTACCTCCGTGGGACCAGTAAGCAGGCTTATTGCATCGCCTGCCACCGTGCGATCATCAAGTAGTTGTTTTGACGGGCATAATAATCCCTGACCACCTGCCTACGTGGGACAAGACCATCATGAAGATCCATCCCTCTAAGTGTGGGGGGTGGAAGGCTGGCTTATGTATGCAACTTATGTCTCACCCTCACTCACGTAAGGATTTCTAAATGGCCACCTCTGCACTGGGGTCAGATGGACTGCAGAGACACCCCAGAGACCCGTGAGAACTCCAATGTCTGAATCTACTTAGCACCAACATGTTATGAACATTACGAACTTTTGCTTGTGCAACATGGTCAGCCCTACTGACGTTATGACCACTTGCCTCATCAGCGTGCCTGTTTCGCTAGCTGTAATCCAAAAGTATTATTGTTCTTTATGTCCTATTTAAGTTTTTTGCGTTGCCTCATTGCCAAAAGGTATAGTTCCCCTGGGTCAGGTCCTTACACCCAGTATTTAAGGCACCTCCACAGTCCTGCACCACTATATGATGATGCCTTATCCAGAGTGTAAGATTTGTGTGAGTCCGGGTACACCCAGACTCAAAGAAGGGATTGAAAGGATTGTATAACATATAGAAGGGTTAAATATTCTTAGGGTTAAATTGTTTGTGTAACAAGTCATTACACATTTGTCAAACAGGCCATGTTAACATTATAAAGGGACGCAGCAATACTAGGGTTAAAATTGATATTTGCTAAGGTTTGTAGAAACCTGTGTAAAGGAGAAA
The DNA here is from genome assembly GCA_037306005.1 of Rhinophrynus dorsalis. NCBI lineage: Eukaryota > Metazoa > Chordata > Amphibia > Anura > Rhinophrynidae > Rhinophrynus > Rhinophrynus dorsalis. The sequence continues at coordinate 553,409,132 of CM074721.1, forward strand.
TGATTAACCCAAATCTTAGCGAAAGGGGGGTCAGATGTGTAGAAGCTGAAATATAGTAGTTTTCCATTACTTGCTTTACCTCCCCTCTCCCTCCCTGAACTATGGGAGGGACGTTCTGTGTATCCTGTAACGTTTGCTATAGAATTTGTAAGTTAATGCCGCTCCTTCCCCCTTAAGGGAGGGGGCTGATTGAGAGTATAAAAATGCTGTGTGGTAACAATAAAGGGAGTCTGGTTATCAAACTATTGCTCTGTTGCTGTGCATACCACACCCGTAACTCCCCTGCCAATCTGTATGCCCCTTACTTGAAAATGTTATCACGCCGCCCTACCTCTCCCACCCCTTGCTATGACGATGTCCAGGGCCCAATGTAATTCCCAGAGTTTAGTTTGGTGAATCAGTTTAGTACTGATTCAAAGAAGGGATTGAAGGGAACAGGGATAAGGTGTGTAATACTTATGCTCGGTACCTATAGGGTTAATGGTTACATTTGACTGCTTTGCAGAAATTCATGTACTAGGGAGGAAATTAGGTTGCGATCTAATTTTCTGTAGTACTGAACATCTGAAAGCTGTGATAAGCCTCCCCTCTATAATATTCATAATTTAATATTACTATCCCACCCCCTTTATCAGCCTGCTGAATGATAATACTCTTATCATTGGCTAAATCATAAATGGCTTTGAATTCATTTTTTGTAAGATTGTAATAGCTAGTGGGGGTGTTATGTATCACTTGTCTAGTATCTTTGGCAACCAAACCCATAAATGTATTCACATATTCATTAGAACAGTTAGGGTCAAAATGACTATGCTTTTTGAAAACTTTAGGAGAATCAGGAAGGGGACAATTATAAAAATGGTTTTTCAATTTCAATTGTCTGTGCATCTTAAACAGATCAATCTCCCAATTAAAAGCATCTTGTTTAGAAGTAGGGACATAGCTTAATCCCTTACTTAGAACAGACATTTCTATAGATTTGAGAGGTCTATCAGAAAGATTATACACCACTATTTCGCCCTTTGGCGCAGTACCATAGGGACTGGTCCACTGCTTCCTCCCTCCTCTCCTAGTTTTTCTTTTGGTTGTTTGTTTCTGCCTCGTCTCTGGCGTTGTCCTAAAAAATTTCCTTCTGAGGCACTATCAGATAATTCAGATTGTTGAGATGATTCAATCTCACTCTGAGTCTCACCACCTGTTTTATACCCTCTGCTACGGTTCCTTCTATTCAAAGGTCTTCGTTCAGTCAGACCCAGTCGCCAGGGATAAACCCTAAGCTCCTTATGGTCTGACTGAACTGCCTTAAGTTTTTCTTTCTTAATGGAAGCCAATGAATCTTTATATTTACTTATTGCAGCATCCAATTTAGTAATTAAATCCCCTGTCTTCTCTTTATTAAAGGACTCTTTGTGCTTTGATTGAATCTCAGCTATTTCCGATTTAGTTCTTTCAATCTCTTTTGCTGATTGATCAATAACCAAGAGCATCAGATATAAGGAGCATTTACTTAAAATATTGCACCATTTTTCACAAAATTCAGGATTTCCTCGTCCGATAGTAGGTTGGTTCTTAAGTCTGAAACCTCTGGGAATAAGTTTCTCTTTGTAATAATGTGTAAGAGTTACTCCATGCATGTAGTAATCAACTTCTCTTTTTTTAAGTCTTAACAAATCATTATATATCTCCAGAGGTGTATCAGGCCCCAAAGCAAACTCCAGACCATCCTGAAATAATGTATGACCTTGCTCAGTTGTGCATAATTTAATATCTCCTAAAGCAAATGCCCCACTAGGTTGACTATCCATAACTAGCACAACATGGAATAGAACGGAACCAAAATATGAGTATAACCCTGAGATTTATACACCCAAACAAAAAACAAAAAATAAAGGAAAAAAGGAAAAAAATCAACCAAGGGTGCTCAATTGTCTTAGATAATTATGATAGCGATGAAAATACACAATGGCACACCAAACTAAATACAAATGTTACAATGTTAACTGAGGTGCCCGTCCCATAAGTAATGCATAAAGTGTACTCAGCCTAGGCTGCAGCGAAGAAACGGCACTCTCTGGAACCAAGTAAAAAAATAACAAAAGCTTTAATTCATAATTTCCATTCCATGAGATTCAATCAAAGCACAAAGAGTCCTCTAATAAAGAGAAGACAGGGGATTTAATTACTAAATTGGATGCTGCAATAAGTAAATATAAAGATTCATTGGCTTTTACTTGGGAGATTGATCTGTTTAAGATGTACAGACAATTGAAATTGAAAAACCATTTTTATAATTGTCCCCTTCCTGATTCTCCTAAAGTTTTCAAAAAGCATAGTCATTTTGACCCTAACTGTTCTAATGAATATGTGAATACATTTATGGGTTTGGTTGCCAAAGATACTAGACAAATGATACATAACACCCCCACTAGCTATTACAATCTTACAAAAAATGAATTCAAAGCCATTTATGATTTAGCCAATGATAAGAGTATTATCATTCGGCAGGCTGATAAAGGGGGTGGGATAGTAATATTAAATTATGAATATTATAGAGGGGAGGCTTTATCACAGCTTTCAGATGTTCAGTACTACAGAAAATTAGATCGCAACCCTACTTGGGCATATAAAAAAGAAATTGATGGTGTTATATCCTTGGGTTTCAACAATTGTTGGATTGATAAGGATATGAAAGACTTTCTTACACAGAACTATCCGAAAATCCCAGTTTTTTATACAATACCTAAGGTTCATAAGTCGTTAGACCGTCCACCTGGTAGACCGATAATTTCGGCAAGGGACTCTTTGTGTCAACCGATTTCCCAGTTTATTGATTTTTATCTGCAGGAATACGTAGCTAAATTAGGTAGCTATGTGAAGGACTCCTCAGATTTTATCAATAAACTTCCTTATAATTTGCCTAACAATGCCTTACTTGTGACAGTGGATGTCTCCAGCCTGTATACAAACATTCCTCATAATGCTGGTAAAGAGGCTATTCGATCAGTTCTTGAGTCAGATACAGCATACAGGGGTCCGCCTATTGATTATATGATTATACTTATTGATCTCGTATTAAATAAAAACTATTTTAAATTTGAGAACACCTTTTTTCTCCAGCTGCAGGGTACAAACATGGGGTCAAATATGGCACCCTCTTATGCGTGTATCTTTATGGATTTTTATGAGCAATTGCATATTTTTTGTAGTGAATATGCTGACAAGATCTTGTTCTATAAGCGGTATATTGATGACATTTTCCTGGTGTGGGAGGGGGATGTTCGGATGTTGCGTGCTTTTGTTGAATATCTTAATAATATTGAGATTACGTTTGATCATAAAGAAATCCAATTTTTGGATATGACTATTTATGTCACAGATGGACGTTTAAATACTAAGATTTTTTCCAAGAGTACTGACAGAAATACCCTCCTACATGCGGATAGTCATCATCCTTTGCCGCTCAAGAAGGGTCTTCCTTATTCTCAATTGCTAAGGGTGGTTCGTACCACCTCTGATCCTGAGTTACGTACTTTGGAACTGATCAAAATGGCTGAGAAGTTTATTGTTAGAGGATATGATCCTACAATTGTGCAGGAGGCTGTAGACAGGGCCAAGTCTCTTGATAGAGATAAGTTACTTTGGCCTGATCAAATCGATGACCAAGAGCAGGATAGATTTTGCATTCAGACTACGTTTTCAACTTCATCTAAAAAAATTAGAGAGACGGTTTTGAGGTACTGGCCTATCCTGGAGGGTGACCCCAGATTGGGCAAATATTTCTCAAAGCCGCCTCTTTTCGGTTTTCGCAGAAACTTGAGGGATTATCTTGTATTGACTGACCCTATTGATAAGTATGGTAGTGATGAAACATGGCTGAAACGTCCTGTGGGTGTGCATAGGTGTAGGGGCTGTAGTAATTGTGGCAACATTATCACTGGAAAAATATATCATGACCCACATTCTGCTAAGATATACAGAATAAGAGATTATATGGACTGCGAGACTAAATACGTTGTGTATATCATTGTTTGCCCATGTGGACTTTTCTACGTGGGAAAGACTATTACGGCCCTTAAGGTGAGGATTAATAACTACAAGAGTTCAATCAGAAAGGCGTTGGATGGAAATTTAGGATCCACTGAGATGGCACGTCAACCTGTTGCCAGGCACTTTGCAGATTTGAGACACACTGTGTCTGAATTTAAATTTATGCCTATCGTCCTTGTTAATCCCCCTAAGAGAGGGGGTAATAGACACCAGAATTTACTCCAGATGGAGGCTAGGATGATTTATAAACTTAATACCTTGCACCCTAAAGGCTTAAATCATGAACTTCAATTGAGTTCTTTCTTATAACATGAATTGCCTTTGTGGTTGATGTTTAAGATCTCATCTGTGAATTGGGGATGTGATATCTGGACTCTTGACTGACTAGTAACCCTGGACATCATATACTATTTTGGGACAGCTATTATCTGGAGCCCTGTGTTTATGCTTATTTAAATGGCTTGACCTGATGGATGCTCTCCAGTGAAGATGAGGCATTCCTTTAAGTTGGTCAGATGCAATAGCCATTTTTTCTGATATCATAAATATTAATCAGCAACCAGGATGTTCTCCGGATAAGATGAGGCATTCCCTACACTTGTACTTTGATCCGGGGCTCTATGTCAACTTTTGTGGAGTCCATCCTCTTCGTTGGAAAATTTGGGAACATTTGGCGATTTCTTGGAGTTTTCATTTGGACTTTATTGCTATACTTTTCTCCTAATTCTTTAATTTTTATTGTTTTAATGTGGAGTTGTTGGGTCTTGGTTAGTGTGGATATGTTTGCCACAATATATATTTAATGATTACAGTGTTCACATCGGCCAACATTGGGAAATATACATTGTATTTTGTGTGAGATTCCCACAGTGATGTTGCTATGTTTACACCATTGGTTACTTTGAAGAGGGTTTGCTTTCAGCCGGCATCCCTCTTATGTGGCAGTTATTTATCATTGTATCTGTGTTAGTGATACGACGGAGTCCACACCAGCACTTACAATCGCTGGTTGATTGGCCCTGTCTGCTATACTCGGTCTGTTTTTTAATACACAGATTGATGCTTTTAATATACTGATTTATCCTTGATTTTATTTTTTTTCTTTTTTTTTATGTTTGTATTTCTTTTTTTATGTTTTTGTTGTTCTGTTTCCTTATTGTGTGATTTGCTGATTATGGTATGTTTACATTGTCCCGGTTCGCTGGTGGAGTGAATCGGCCCGCCCCAACGCGTTACGTCACTGTACGGTCTCCGGTGTGACTGCCGCGCGCGGGGGGGCACGATGGGCGTTCATCATGCGATCCAGTAGGTGGAGGTTGTAGGTTTCTTCTATAGTTAAACATGAGTTGCACTACTATTCTGGTTACCCTGATGAAGGTCCGTTTGTAGGACCGAAAACGTTTGGGAACATGGAATGGAAATTATGAATTAAAGCTTTTGTTATTTTTTTACTTGGTTCCAGAGAGTGCCGTTTCTTCGCTGCAGCCGAGGCTGAGTACACTTTATGCATTACTTATGGGACGGGCACCTCAGTTAACATTGTAACATTTGTATTAAGTTTGGTGTGCCATTGTGTATTTTCATATATATATAATTTAGTTCTTTATTTTGTAAAACAAAAAAATAAAAATAAAGCCCTCAAAGATGCCACAGTTAACCTAGAATTTTGAACCAAGATTGACTTTTATATACCAGTCTTGGTTCAAAAAAATTGGCAGCCTCCAACTGGTTGTGATGTGTGCTTACGCACCTCCCAGCCAATCAGCTTCTAGCAGGGGGATGACGAACCCTGCTTGGGAAGGGGAGTTTGCCACTTTACATGCCTGCCACCTCCAGTGGAGACAGCGGCAGTGGTAGCAAAGTGGGCACATTGGGCATCATTATTTGGAAAATAAAAGCAAATGAAGAGACACTGGATTTTTTTAAAAGAAAAAGAAGAAGAAAATGTTACACATTGTATACCCTTTGAGCACCAGAGGGTCACTCAAAGGATTAACTGTGGCATCTTCAGTGGGGCGGGGGTATTTCTTTTTTTTTTTTTACAAAATCCAGAACTAAATGATGATTTATTTTTTTTTTTTTTTTTAAATATGAACGTGAAAAAGAAGATGGACAGGACATGTTCACTTTTGGTAGATTAACCCTGTGAGTGCCAGTGGGGGCATGCAATGGTATACAATGGTTAATCTTTTTCTTTTTTCAACCACAAGAAAACTGTTTTCTAACACATCCCAGTGGTTTTCACCATGTGTTATGGACTTTGTGCCTCCTTTTTATGGTGCAGGTTTTTTCGCCATGAAAAGTGCGGTCCTTAACATGAGGTGAAGCCACCACATGGAATAGGATAGCAAATGCTACTTGTTTTACGTGATGTCCAAGAGGCGCATAGTTTGCACCCACTGGACATTTTTGCAAGGCGGTGGTTGTTGACAGCACAGTTAATAGAATAGCAAACTTCGCTGTCAAAACCACCACCTTTGGTTTAAAAAAATAGCAGGCTAATAGTACCGAGCCCCCAGTTTTATTCTTCCTACACAGCTGTTTCTGTTTCAGTTAATGATTGTGTTTCAACCCACATATTAAATTGATGATCATTAGCACCTGTTTGGTATAATTGTATAATCATACCCCTGACTATATGCCTGAATATATGCCTGACTTTGTGCAGCTGTACCTCAAAGAATTGATGCTGTTTTGAAGGCAAAGGGTGGTCACACCAGATATTGATTTGATTTAGATTTTTCTGCTGTTCACTCACTATGCATTTTGTTAACTGATAAAAATAAACTATTAACTTGTCTATTTTTGAAAGCATTCTTACTTTGAAGCATTTTTTTCACACCTGCCTAAAACCTTTGCACAGTACTGTATATATATATATATATATATATATATAGAGAGAGAGAGAGAGAGAGAGCGAGAGAGAGGGAGAGAAAGTACCTCTTTAAAAATAAGTAGCGCCTGAAAAATATTTGTTTTGTGGCTTAAAAAATGTTCAACTGGATTGTGGGCTTCAAACAAGGCTAGGCTTGAGAAGATATTGTTTGCAGGCCTCAGTCTTGCAAAAAAAAAACCCTGAAAAAAAAGTGGATGTCCTGTTGGTCTAGTGCCAGCCGCACTAGATGTTAAGGTGGCAAATGCTACTTGTGACATTCCGACATTTGCTACTGCTGTAATTGTTGCTACTGAGTCATCTGAGAAGCAAGAGGAATAGACTAATGTAAGACAGGCAGTAGTACAATGATGCATCTACTTGCCACTAACCCTAATGTTGCTAAGGTAGAAACAGAACAACAAACCCCCACATGAGTTTAAGTGCATCAAGAGAACATAAGCTGGCCAATAATGATTCTTATCCTGCATCTCCTCTAAAGTCATGAGTGTGGTGGAGTACTATTTTCCCTTGAGAACAGGAAGGAACCATGCCTTTCATCAGCAACTGCAATGTGTACAATGTGTGTTAGGAAACATTGTGAAATAGGGCAAGCACTAGGAAGCATCAAACAATTCATATACCTGCTCTCATATTAAGCAACAGAGACAACTGTGATGAAACACATTGAAGCTTAGGCCAGCAAAATAAAACCACCCCCCAAAAAAACAATTACTGCTATTACTACAGTCTATGTCCACTCAACAAAGTACACATGATGTCAAGATAGAAGATTTAAACAAATTTAACAGGAAAAAATATTCCAACACTACTTAGTGGATAAACGTATGAGAGTTCTTCTGCTGGTAATAATTGTGGCACATCTGTCCTGTTGATGGAATGTCTCCCAGGCAGCCCTAAGGTGGTGCTTCAGGTGGGATCTCATAGAAGATGTTCCTAGGCTTTCACCTGCTTTCCCCCTGCTCATGTGCTTTTTGCACAGACAACAGATAGCAGCATCTTTAGCTTTTGGATCATGGGTGAAGTATCTCCATACTGTGGACTTCATGGACTGTGAGGTTCCTGAGTGGCTGCTACTATTGGGGCTAGATGTTGATGCAATTCTACTAAAAATACTAGGTGTCAAAGGTGCTGCACTTCCAGCAACAGCAGAGGCACTCATCATAGCTAATGCTGAGGATGTTAAAAACTTGTGTTGATCTTGCTGCTGGATACTTAATGCTAGTAGTGTGTGTGGCTGAATGGGGCTTGGACGTGGAAGCAGCGATGATGCTGATGATGACTGTATATTTTTGGGCATTATTGCTTATGTAGGATCAGAGTTTCCAATTCTTTTCTCACACAGTTTCTAAACAGGCACAGCGTTCCTTTTCAGTGGTGGAAGATTGAGCCTTTGCCTTTCGGTCAATTTAATAATCTCTCCTACTCTCAACTTCATCTCCATCTGAAGAGGAGGAGGATGCTGGAGGGATGTGTTAATCTATATCATCATCAACATCATCGGTAATCATTAGGTCATCCTCAGCATCTCCCAATGCTTCTTGCCTGCTGCCTTTATATTCCTCTAAACTATTAGAGGTCTCCAACAATATCTCTTTACTTTAACATTGTCAAGGTTTTTCTGAGCTGCTCCAATTCTATCTATTGATTCTGCTGTCTGAGCTAATCTCGTGCTCTTCTATCCACTGCTGCTGTCTTCTGAGTTTCTGTCTCAGGCTGAATCAGCTGACATCTGTGATCACTCACCTGACTGTTATCAGCCAACCCTCCCAGGGTATTTAAAGCAGCTTGGCTCACTTCCCCATTGTCCTTGCATTTGTTTGCTGGCCTGTTGCTTCTGGCTGCTGTAGATTTTCCTGCATTCTTGTTTGCTGTGTTCCAGACCACTTGGCTTGTTCTAGACTTCGCTGGCTTCTGTTCTTCTGACCCTCGGCTTGTTCCTGGCATCACTATCTTCTGGCTTCCTGACTCTGGCTCGGCTGAGTGTCTGTCTTGGTTCCTGACCCTGGCGTGTCTTCTGGTTTATGCTCTTGGATCATGCTTCTATTTTTGTTGCATTAATAAAGGTGTATTACATTTTACCTTTTTGTGTCCTGTCTTTTTCCTGGTCCCTAACAAACTTTAACAAAGCTTGCTACTTCTTTGAGGACAGGTGTTTTGGTGATTGTTTTTCTCACTGTCAGATGAAGCAGTTGGTTGCTGCTACAGCTTCTTTCATTAAGCCATCATCAATACAAGAATTTGACTCGTTGTTGCCTTCAGTATGCTTAAATTTATTTTATAGTTCTTGACAAACTGCAACCTCACTGCTGAGAAGAGGGACCACCATCATCTATTGCTCACTGTGTGTGTTTTTTCTGTAAAGTACACAACAGAACTGATGAAGTGTGATGTCTTGCCTTGGCCCTCAACAAAATACGCAATGTTGTCTGGTATCAATCAAGTCTGCCTCAGTCACATATCTAATGTCAGGGTCCCAATCAGCTGTCACCTTATTTTAAAATTTTTGTTTTGTTTTTTTTAAATGTTGTCCACCCTATCCTATCACTGTCCAGAAAAAAATAAATAATAAAAAACCTGTTCAACAACAACGTCTTTCCCCAGACTCAGTAATGCCTAGCAAATGCACAAGCATTTCCCTTCCACACCTAACACAGTTACTATGTGGTAGTTTACCTATTCTGAAGAGTCATGTAGGTGTATAATAGATTCTGTAAAGGATTTTAAGCCGAATAAGTTGGTGTTTAGCTGTTGCAGATACTTCTTTAGGCCCCCTCTTAGCCATATTCCATTCCTAATCTTCCAGTTCGCCCACGTCCTGCTCCCATCTGTTTCAAACTGCAGTTTTGTCAGTCATCCCAAGGGCCCCTAACTGCCAGCTGCAGCAAAGGAAACTCCTCAAGAACAAATGGTTTGTCAGCGTGTAATGTAGTGAGAGAGTGTCACAGGTGGCGGTACGTAAAGAAAAGTCTATGTGGGATACCATATACCAAGTGCAATTGCTCAAATATTTTGAGTGTATGACCATTATATAGGTGGCTTATTTTAGTAATGCCCCAGTTGGACCACACTTGGCCCAAGTCCAACATCCTAAGAGGAGGGTTGATTTTGCTTTTTAGTTATATACATATTTTTTTGGGACAAACTATGATAAGATAGGGTGGACAACTTAAAAAAAAATATATATAAAAAAATTATAAAAAACATAAATAAATAAATATATTAGACAGCTGACTGGGAGCTCTGTGACTGAGGCAGACTTGATAGACAGAAGACAACATTGAGAATTTTGTTGAGGACCAAGGAAAGACATCTCACTCCATCAGTTATGTATTGTAGAGAGTAAAAACACACACAGTAGTTGAGTAATGTTTAAGCACAAGCTGGAGGGGGAAAGATGGAGGTAGTGCAGGGACGTGGGAGTAAAGTGTTAGTGAAAAAACTGACTGCAGCAATGGTTGCTGCAACATGTGCCATAAATGATGATGATCCCTCTGCTCCCAGGGTGGATGCAGTTGGTCAAGGTCCCACCAATCACACCCTGCCTCTCCCCCACCACCACTACCATACACATCTGCCACATTGTAGGTTGTACTTTATTTATTTTTAATCTCTTGACATCATCATGAATATGTTCCAGTGTCACTTAAGCAGGAAGTAAATGTTGTGGACAAAGGACAAATGCACTATGCATGCTAACACAATTTTCAAGGTATATGTTGCTGTAAGACTCACAACTTTGACTTCCGACTACTTATTTCTCCATTACAGCCCTCAGAAGAAGTAATATTGTGCAGAGAAATGTTATACCATATTAAACATCGGAGAAAAATATGTTGTAATTGGAAAAAATGTATTGGAACAGGAGAAAAATGTGTTAGAATAGGAGAAAATGTGTTAAAATGTGTTAGAATAGGAGAAAAATGTGTTGAATAGGCAAAAATGTGTTAGACTACGAGAAAAATGTGTTAGAATATGTTAAAAATGAGTTAAAATAGGAGAATAATGTGTTGGAATAGGCAAAAAATGTGCTGGAATAGGCAATAAGGAGGAACATTTTGTATTGGAGAAAAAGAGAAAACTTTAGTGAAAAAAGCAAAAAAATCGGCCCTTTTTCACAAAAAGTCATGCGGGAAATTCTTATAATTTTTTTGCCCACCCCTAATCCTGATCTGGCTGTTGTTATTTCTTTGGATAAGGGAGTCTGTTCGTATGAGAATGGAGTAAAGGAAGATGACCCCAAATACCAATGTTTTGTCTGGCTGATTTGATTTGAAAGATACAGGCAGCTGCGGTCCAATTTCCTTGTTGATGTTGTGGTTATTATCACTGTGTTGGATGTGTCTGGGGGTGTGAGAAGAGAACAAAACCCGTATCCTCAAAGTAGTAGCAATCTTTGTGAAAGTAAAAGTAAAAAGAAATAGTTTGAGACCTCTAAAAGCTTTTAGAGGAATATAAGGCTAGTGGGCAAGTTGTGGCGGACATTGCTGAGGATGACCTAATGATGACTGATGATGATGTAGATCTAGAATATATCATAACAGCATACTCCTCTTCTTCAGAAACAGATGAAGCTGAGAGTAGGGGTGGGCGAAAAGTGAGAACATTTTCTTACATGACTTTTCATGAAAAATTGATTTTTCGCGAAAGTTTTCTCCTTTGCAAAATTTTTATCATTTTTACCAATTGCAGCACATTTTTTTGCCTATGTTTTCTATGGTACAACATTTCCCAGCACTATATTACTGAGAGCTGTAATGGAGAAACAAATAACTGAAAGTGAAAGTTGTGAATCCTACAGCAACATTTACCTTGAAATTGTGTTAGCATGCAGAATGCCTTTTACATTGTCTGCTCCACAATGAGCTGGGCATAAAGTGGGGATATGGCACTTTTTGCTGGAAAACATTCACCAAGCGGGAAGAGCCAATTTTCGCCGATTTTGCTTTGAGTTGAAAATGTTCGCCCATCCCTAGTTTGAAAGTAGGGGAGATGATGACATGACCAGATAGTTAGCTGAAAGGCAAAGGTGCACTATGCCTGTCCATAAACTGTTTGAGAAAACCATTGGAAACTCTGACCCTGGACAAGCAAAGATGCCTAAAAATATAAAGTCATCCTGTCGGTCATCATCAGTATCGTGACACTTCCAAGTCCAAACCCCATTCAGCCACATACACTTGTGTTGAGTAACCAGCTGCAACAAAAACACAGGTTATTAACATCCACAGCCTTAGCTATGATGAGTGCTTGCTGCTATTGAAAGTGCGGCACCTTTGGCACCTAGTAGTAGCAGTAGAATTGCATTAACATCTAGCCCCAGTAGTAGAAGCAGCCCCTCAGGGACCCCTCAGTCCATTAAGTCCACAGTATGGAGATACTTTACTCAGGATGTAAGCTAAGCATTTTTCTATCTGTTGTCTTTGCAAAAAACATGTGAACAGGGGGAAATTAGTCTCACACCTAGGCACCTCCTATATGAGATCCCACCTGAAGCACAATCATTGGTCTGACTGGGAGACACACTATCAGCAGGTCAAAGGTGCCACAACTAGCAGCAGCAGAAGCACTTTAAAAAGTTCCCAGGGCTGTAGGGCAGATAAAAGAAGTAGTGAAGTTATTTATGTGTCAGAGAGTGCGCTACTGACAGTGCCAACTGCTAGTTTAGTCCATATAACACCTATGGCTCCTGCTGCAGAGGAGTATGATGACTCTGGCTTTGCTGTGGGAGATGGCAAGAGTCATAGACTGCCTACACATGCTGCATCTACCTCCACCACTTCCTCTAGTCATGTTGTTAAAGCAATAAAGTTCTAGGCTTCTTCTGCTATGTACTGCCAACCCACACTGACCGAGTTCCTGGGAAGGAGTCAAAAACTTCACAAAACAATCCCAAAGTAAGCCTGTGGAATGAAAAGTTTGCCAAGATGTTGGAAATAGACATGCTGTCATATTCTTTTGTAGAAAACGGAGGTTACACAGAATTGATGTCATTTGTAGCTCCACACTGGAATATCCCAAGCCGCAGTTATTTTTCCAGGATGGCTGTGTCTGAATTGTACAAGCAGGTGGTTAGTGTTGTGGGCAAAGGACTTAAAAGTGCATATGGCAAGAAAATCCACCTGACAACACATATGTGGACACGTGGGCAGAGCACAGACTATATGACTGTGACTACTCAGTGGGTTTCCCTCCCAGCACCAACAGTGGAAAACACTAGCTTACAACATCAGGTGAAAGCCTGTAATCATGCTTCTGGTTGTGGCAGTGTGATTAGAAGCCGGTGGCAGCAGCAGCAGCAGCAGCAGCAGGGTAACCCATACCATCATCACGCCACCTTGTGCATGCAGAATTTTGAGAGACAATACCACAAAGCTGTAGATGTTCTAAGTAAGCTACAGCAGGTGATAGAGGAATGGCTTGTACCCCGCTTCTTAAAAGCTGGTTTTGTGTTTGCTGATAATGGCTCCAACATAATCGCTGCTTTGAGAATAGTGGTTTGTTCCATGTGTCATGCATGTGCTAAATTTAGTTGTGAACAGATTCCGGGAAGAATCTGAAACTATCAAAGAGATGCTTACTATTGCCTGCAAAATCTGTGCTCAATTTAGTCGTTCCTACAGTGCACGCAATGCTCTATATTGCATACAAGAGCGTTACATCTGTCACATCACCAGCTGAAAGTGGAGGGCCCTACCAGGTGAAATTCCACAATGTACATGCTAGAGCGTTTGTATGACCAAAATAAGGCCATTAGCGAGTACACCATGCAAAACTGGAACGCTTTGGAAGGAGCCTCTTTTTCACCTGGCCAATGGCAACTAATGTGCGATGTATGTCAGCAGCTGAAACCCTTTGAGGAGTCAACCATGCTGGTGAGTCGCATTGGGGCAGGAATAAGTGAAATTCTAAAACTAATATTTTTATTGCAGAAAAAATGAGGAGCATGGCTGAGGATTCTTACCTGAATGACAACACAGACATGCACCAGCTGGTAAATGACACGTTAGTGTGCTTTGAACTAGATCCTTGCATAGTGTCTATTAAAAGCAATAAAGAATACATTTTTGCCACTTTGCTGGACCCTCGCTTTAAAAAAAAAATGTCAGTATTTCTGCCAAAGGGCCATCAGCGGTTTGTCACAACAAGGAGTCATGGTGATCAGAACAAAGGAGAAAAATAAAGAAAGGACTTCTAATAGGCACTCAACCCTAATTCAAAAAAATCATCAACTCTCAAATCTTTCAAAATAATTATTTAATAAATAACATATCTAATTATCACATCAAAACATCAGGATAAGAAGATGGATCACAGGTGTATCAAGACCGTAGGGTCAAACCGTCCACCCACCCAGAATACACCTAAATGCACACATATCCCCTACATACAACAAAGTATTAAAATAATATAAGCACCAAACTACAGACAAACCACATAGAATGTATTGGTCATGGTATTCATAATATCTAAAGCTATCTGCCCTATTATCCATACACAATATTCTGACTAAACATCCAACCTAGTGGGGTAGACACAAATAGCATGTAGGGTAAAATATATTTAGATAGACATAATGAAAACCATCCCATATAGATGTTCACATATGGACGATGATATCATCGTCCATATGTGAACATCTATATGGGATGGTTTTCATTATGTCTATCTAAATATATTTTACCCTACATGCTATTTGTGTCTACCCCACTAGGTTGGATGTTTAGTCAGAATATTGTGTATGGATAATAGGGCAGATAGCTTTAGATATTATGAATACCATGACCAATACATTCTATGTGGTTTGTCTGTAGTTTGGTGCTTATATTATTTTAATACTTTGTTGTATGTAGGGGATATGTGTGCATTTAGGTGTATTCTGGGTGGGTGGACGGTTTGACCCTACGGTCTTGATACACCTGTGATCCATCTTCTTATCCTGATGTTTTGATGTGATAATTAGATATGTTATTTATTAAATAATTATTTTGAAAGATTTGAGAGTTGATGATTTTTTTGAATTAGGGTTGAGTGCCTATTAGAAGTCCTTTCTTTATTTTTCTCCTTTGTTCTGTTCATTTTTGTCTAGGACTTAGGCACCCTATGTATGATATACATGGTTATACCCATTTTTGGACACTATGAAGAATGCTCCTATCATTATTACTAATATATATGTCATGGTGATCAGCAGCAACTCTCTGAGGAATCGGATTCTGTTAAGGAATATTGATTGAGTGGAGGGTTGCATTGTGGATGATGAGAGAGAGAGAGAAAAAGTGAGGGCACAACAAACATCTAGGCAGTATAGTGAAAAGGAAGGCAGCAAAGCATTTGAACCAACACAAGCAGCTACATCATCAACCTGAACATCCCATTCTGAAGACAGGGCAATTCATGGGTCTCAGCAGCAGTGGTAAATATCCAACATTGGTAGTAGTGGCACATCTCTTTGAGACTTGCTCCCTGAGTATGAGTTGGTAACTGACACGCAGGAACACTGTGTAGCTCCTAGGAGTGATCCGACTGCATGTTTCTACATAAGTGCAGGATAGCTAAGTTCTGAGCAGAAACAATGACCCCCATGACTACTGTCAAACAAAGCAGTGTGTGGCCAGAATTGACATGGCCAGTATTGACATGCCCTCCAGCAAGCGTTGAGTCTGATAGTGTTTACAGTGCAGCTGGTTACATTGTGAATGATCATAGGACGTGGCTATCAAGCAGCAATGTTGGGAGACTAACATTCTTAAAAATGAACCAACATCTCATATCTGTTGAGTATCAGCTAGCAGAAACCACACATGATGAAGGAGAAAGCCAGGCCAAATGTATTAACAGTCGCACAGATGAGGAGGAGGAGAAGGAAGGATGTGAAGGGTTGCTACCATCTACCTCACTTGAGTCCACTGCTATGACCAATAAGTAATGTGTATCAATAATCTGAGAAGAATAGCTTATATTTGACACAAACATGAAAATGGTAAAAACTGCTGTAGGAATGTATATGTACACATACTCATCAATTTCACCACACCAGTCCACCACATCTACTACACATCTGCCACATTGTAAGATGTACCATTTTTTTGTTTATCTCTTGGCATCATGCTGCCCTTTCGTTTTGTTGAAAACTGAGGCTTTAAATAACTGATACCATATGTTGCACCATACTGGAATATGTGCCAGTGTCACTTAAGAAGTTAGTGTTGTGGGCAAAGGACAAAGGCATGCTGCCTGCTAACAATTTATTCAAGGCATATGTTGCTTTAGGACTCACAACATTGACTTTCAGCCACTTATTTCTCCACTGCAGCCCTCAGAAGAAGCAATATTTTGGCTGAAAAATGTTGCACCATATTAAACATAGGAAAAAATGTGTGGGCAGTGGCAAAAAGGAGAAACATTTTGCAGTGGAGTATGAGAAAACTTTACTAAAAAAGTACATATAGATGATATAAATAAATAGATAGATAGATAGATAGATAGATAGATAGATAGATAGATAGATAGATATAGATGTATAGATATATACAGATACAGATATAGATTTGTTTAACTGTTTGTCTCCCTTATCCCTATCATGGTAAAGGAAAAAAAAGAAAAACCCTGTTCGACAACTTCTTTCCCCAGACTTGCCCAGCACGAAGGAAACAACAGCAACATCAGCAAGCAACTTGGACCTGTGTCTTTCC
Source organism: Rhinophrynus dorsalis (assembly GCA_037306005.1). Classification (NCBI taxonomy): domain Eukaryota; kingdom Metazoa; phylum Chordata; class Amphibia; order Anura; family Rhinophrynidae; genus Rhinophrynus; species Rhinophrynus dorsalis. The sequence goes on from CM074721.1 coordinate 553,425,767, forward strand.
AATCAGTCACACAGAATGTTAGGGTATTTGGGGTAAACCTCCTTTGCTCCCTTCTCACACTCCCAGATATGTCTAACACAGAGATAATAACAGCAAGATCATTCATGATGAAATGTGGACCACGGCTGCCTGTGTAACACATAATGTTGGCATTTTAGGGGTAAACCTACTTTGTCCCCTTCTCACTCACACCCCCAGTTTCCCCCAGCACAGAGATAATAACAGCAAGACCAGGAAGGAAGTTGGACCGCAGCTGCCTGTGTCTTTCCGATTAGATGGAATGTTGGGGTATTTGGGGTAAAATGTGACACCCCTTTTATACTATGCATGCAGAAAAATAAGGGAAGCTTTCCACGTGCTGGGGATAAATTCAGTTTTCCCATTAATTTCAATATAATGAGTTAGAATTAAAAAAGTGGGAAAAAGGCACTGTTCACAAAAAAGTTGCCACTTTGTGAAAAGTGCCATTTTTTTCCTGTTTTGCTTTTGAGGCAAAAACGTTTGTCCATCCATAGGCACATCATACAGACACACATGAAAGGATGTTGTTTCCTTAAAGCGGAACTTTCAGATAATAGCCAGTCACCATGCATTCATTAAATGCATGGCGACTAGCATGAAAATAAATGTCTTACCAAAAAAAAAAATACTTGTGTCTAAAGGAATCTGTCCTGTTTTGGGACTGACGGCCAGGTTAGTGCGGTCTGTGCTCCTGCGCTGTCAGTCCCTTCCGGTGACCATATGGTGCAAAGCAGTCTACTTATCACGGTGCCCGTGATTCGTGCTGCTCTGTGTCTGTCACTTGCTGTGTATTCGTGATTGGCTGTCTGTCATTAGCCCTCCTCACACAGCCTTTTTAAACCCAGGTTGAGCACTTCCAGGTTGCCCTTTCGTGATGTCTCTGACTCCACTCTGCCTGACATGCTTGTCAGATCTCTGGGCCTGTTTCCAGTGTTCCTGTATGCTACATTCCGGTGTTCCAGTGTTCCTGTACATTAACGTTCCGGTGTTCCAGTGTTCCAGTGTTCCTGTACATTAACGTTCCGGTGTTCCACTGTTCCTGTACATTAATGTTCCGGTGTTCCACTGTTCCTGTACATTAATGTTCCGGTGTTCCACTGTTCCTGTACGTTAATGTTCCGGTGTTCCAGTGTTCCTGTACATTAACGTTCCGGTGTTCCACTGTTCCTGTACGTTAATGTTCCGGTGTTCCAGTGTTCCTGTACATTAACGTTCCGGTGTTCCAGCGTTCCAGTGTTCCTGTACATTAACGTTCCGGTGTTCCAGCGTTCCAGTGTTCCTGTATGCTACTTTCCGGTGTTCCAGTGTTCCTGTGTGCCTGTATTCCAGGGTTCCTGTGCTCCAGCACCTTACGGGTTAACCTGTACGAGGTCCTGAGTCTCGCACTCCAGCTGTTGCTCCGGCGACATTCTTCTCCTCGCTATTACATATACATTGTTGGTTCCAGCGTGCGGACGCTGGTTTACTCCACTAAACTGGTTGCGAGATACGTTGTTGGTTCCAGCGTACAGACGCTGGTTTACTCCACTAAACCTGGTTGCGATACTCATTGTAGGTTCCGGCGTGCGGACGCTGGTTTACTCCACTAACTGGTTATGAGCTACTTCGTTGGTTCCAGCGTGCGGACGCTGGCTGCTCCACTACCTGGTTGCTATACACACTGTTTGTTCTAGCGTGCGGATGCTGGTTTACTCCACTAAACCTGGTTGCGACATACATTGTTGGTTTCAGCGTGCGGACGCTGGTTTACTCCACTAAACCTGGTTGCGATATACATTGTTGGTTCCAGCGTGCGGACGCTGGTTTACTCCACTAAACTTGGTTGCGATATACATTGTTGGTTCCAGCGTGCGGAGGCTGGTTTACTCCACTAAACCTGGTTACGATATACGTTGTTGGTTCCAGCGTGAGGACGCTGGTTTACTCCACTAAACCTGGTTGTGATATACCTTGTTGGTTCCAGTGTGCGGACGCTGGTTTGCTCCACTTAATCTGGTTGCGATATACATTGTTGGTTCCAGCGTGCGGTCGCTGGTTTGCTCCATTAAACCTGGTGGCGCTATTTACCATTAGTCCCAACGTGCAGACGTTGGTTTGCTCCTGAACATCAGTACTGTGGTCAGTCGCTGTCCACTTCCTTGCAGTTGTCTGATTATCCCTGGCTATAGACTTCTGCTGAGTTAGACCTCTTTACTTATACTCTCTGCTGTCTTTTGTCACCTGACAGCTGGTCTATTTGCTCAGGCTGCCCTGCCCGGTATTGGTGTGGCCGGTACAACCTTGACGTTACCATCCTGTAGGTTGCCTCACCCGGTATTGGCAGGGCCGGTAAAGCCTACTACAGTACCTCCTTGGGCTGCCCTGCCCGGTATTGGTAAGGCCGGTAGAACCTTGTAACTCACCATCTTTAAGGTTGCCTTACCTGGTATTGGCCGGGCCGGTAGAGCCTACATTCAGCATCTATCACGGTTCCCATGCTGTTCTTTCAATCTTGGCTGAATTACCTGTGCATTGGAGGATGCTGATTGGCCCACCCAGGATGTGCCTTTATATACTGGAGCTTGGGCACTTGTCATTTGCCCTTTCGTGGTGTTCCAGTATCTGCGCCTTGTTGCTGAGTTCCAGTATCTCCTGTGTACCAACCCGGCTTGTCTGACTCTTCTCCTGATCCTGCTCCGTGATTGACCTGGTTCTGGCTGACGATCCTGCTCCGTGATTGACCCAGTTCTGGCTGACGATCCTGCTCCGTGATTGACCCGGTTCTGGCTGACGACCCTGCTCCGTGATTGACCCAGTTCTGGCTGAGGACCCTGCTCCGTGATTGATCCTGTTCTTCGGCTGTTGTTCCTGCTGTGATCCGGTTCCGGTTAAGGCTCCGATCCTGCCTGCTGTTCCGGTGTTCCTGTATTGCTCCGGTCGCTCCGGCGACATTCTGATCTGTTAGTGACTCACTGTTCCTCTCACTACTCTAGCTGAGCTTGAGGTTGCTTTGCCATCCGCTGTTTGCTAGCTGTCTCTCCTGTACAGAACCTTTTAATCCTTGCAGTGCCATTATCACAGTGCCTGTGATTCCTGTCACTCTCATCTATGGCAGACACTGATTTGCTGAGTTGGTTTGGCCCGCCCCCTGGTGACCTTTTTATACCTGGCTATCACTTCTGTCAGATGCCCTTTCGTGGTGTTTCTGAGCCAGTTATACTGTTGCTGTGTTCCTGTGTTCCGGATTCCTGTGTACCGATTCGGCTTGTCCTGACTTTTCTCCAGTGTTCCTGCTTGTGTATGATCTGGCCCGTCTGACTACCACCCTTGGATCCTGACCCGGTTTGGCTGACGTTCCTGCTTGTGTATGACCCGGCTTGTATGACTACTTCCTACGTGCTCCGACCCGGCCTGGCTGACTTCCTGCTCCGAAGATCAACTTCCAGCTTGTTCCAGTGACTTGCGTTCCAGTTGTCGCCGCCGCAACATTATTATCCGCTGTTCCAGTCTTTGTACGGCTGTCTTGCCTGGTGTTACCCCGATCAGTGCAGTGATTCTACCTGTGCAGTGCTGTGTGTTTGTACGCCTCACTCATACGGCAGAGCCTTGCTGTACCGCTGAAAATCCTCGAGTAAACGTGCTTTTTAACCCTAGCAGTGCTGCCTTGGTACCACTCTCGCTGCTCAGTGTGAGCCTCATTCATGGTGATACTCCTGCTGAGTTGGCCGCTCTCCGTCGGCAACTCTGTACATCCTAGCAGAGTATTCACATCCGTTGGGCTGGTTGGGCACTTTTGGCTCTCTCTCTCTCATTGCAAATACTGGGCGATTCCGTTATACCGAGTAGTGGCAGGCAAAGGCTTCAGCTCCAGCAAAACCGGTGACTACGCCCGTGGGGCTATTGGCTCTTGTACGTCATATCCCAGTGTCCAGTTGAGTCCGAGGAGGCTTGGGAGCTCTTGCATTGCAGGCCGGTTCCAGCTACGCCCGTGGGGCTATTTTCACTCGCACTAGCAGTAACTGTTCCAGTAGGTACGCCCGAGGGGGCTAAGTGGATTCCTGTTCTGCTTATTACTGAACACCGTGGCGAGGCAGTCCTGTATCCAGTCTATGGTGAATGTTGTCTCCAGCACAGCTTAATAACACCCAGGGCGTGCCAAACCTCCACATCTGAGACTGACTGTTATCAAGGACTTAACCCTCTGTGGTTATATGCCATTCTACTGCCTTATATTTGTACATGTAATACGTTTGTACATTTACATTTGTATCTATCAGTCATCATTGCTGGTGTATATCAATCGCCACTAGAGGGCGGACCTTTTTATTTCACACACTGGTCTGAGAATCTTTAAAAACCGTTACAGTACGAAAGGGCCATGACCTCAGATGGTAAGGGTGAAAGTAATACACAGAACATCCATTGGAGAATGGATGCCCATGAGCAGCGCATAGACCAATTGGCACTGGCTCTACAGATGTTACTCGAACGTACAGTACATTTGGACAAGCCTAGTCCTATTCCGGTGGTCACCCCAGTCCTGACACCGGAGAATCCGCCTATAGTCCCCTCAGCTAACTCGAGAGGGTTAACGGCAGCAGTGCCGTTACCGTTAAGATATGATGGCGAACCCTCCCTTTGCAGGGGATTCATTAATCAATTGGAGATATTTTTGGAATTGGCACCCCAGGCTTTCCTAACGACCGTAGTAAGGTCGGCTTTATGATATCTCTGTTGACAGGCAAGGCGTTGGCATGGGCAAATCCGTTGTGGGAAAATGCCAGACCCTGCACACTGAACTTTAGAGAATTCGTGTTGAAGTTCAGACGAGTGTTTGAGGTTCCTGGCAGGGCTGCCTCTGCTGGCAAAAGGCTGATGGAAATTCAGCAGGGCGATCGCACACTGGGCGATTATGCTATCGAGTTCCGGACCTTGGCAGCAGAGGTGGGCTGGAACGATGAGGCCTTACTGGCTGCCTTTACCCAGGGTCTCTCCGAGCAAATTAAGGATGAGATAGCCGCTCGTGATGTACCCAGCGATCTGGATGAGTACATCGATTATGTCATGCTAATAGACTCCCGCATCCGAGAGAGACGGTTGGCTAAGAGGGCTAAAGCAAAAAACTATGGCCAGACCAGTTTCCTTAACCCACCCACACCACCCGTTCTTCCTGAACGACCAGTCGATACTTCTGAACCTATGCAGTTAGGGTTCACCAGGCTCTCTAAGGAAGAGAGATTGTATCGTAGGAGGCAAGGCCTATGCCTATATTGTGGCAAACCAGGGCACCTTTTACGTAATTGTCCTGTTAGGCCGGGAAACGAACGCACCTAGGGTACCTTGGGGGACAGGCCCTAGGTGGTGTAGAACAGTGCCTAGATCCTAGCACCACTAAACCCACCATCCAGGTGGTATTCGCTTGGGCAGACAAGGTAATCGAAGTCCTGGCATTGGTGGACTCCGGCGCAGCCGGTTACTTCATGGATCAGTCCTTTGCCGACTTGCATGGCATTCCTTTATGTAAAAAGGACTCTCCTGTAGCAATTGAGGCCATTGATGGCAGACCCCTGGAGCCTGCATTCATTACGTTTGAGACAATTCCAGTGACCATGACGGTGGGTGCTTGTCACAAAGAGCAAATTCGGTTTCAGATTATTCGTTCCCCACACCACTCAGTTATTTTGGGGTTCCCATGTCTACAGGTACATAATCCTCAATTTGACTGGTAGAGATGTGAGGTTAACTCCTGGTCTGAATACTATAATAAGAATTGTCTCTCTCTACCTGTCAAGATTATGTGTACCTCTCCGGCTTTGCCAACCGAATATGGGCAATTCAGTGACGTGTTTAGCAAAGGAGAGGCCAGCGCATTGCCTGAGCATAGGCCATATGATTGCGCCATTGATTTGCCTCCAGGTGCGGTGCCCCCCAGGGGACGCACTTACCCACTGTCCTGTGAGGAGAATAAAGCTATGGAGGACTATATTGCTGATGCCCTTGAGAGGGGTATCATTCGTAAATCTACATCTCCGGCAGGTGCCGGATTTTTCTTTGTGAAAAAGAAAAGTGGTGAACTCAGGCCATGCATTGACTATCGTGGGCTGAACAAGCTAATGCCTAAGAACGCCTATCCTATTCCACTTATTACAAAATTGTTTGACAGATTAAAGGGCTCTTCGATCTTTACTAAACTTGACCTGCGAGCCGCCTATAATCTGGTCAGAATTAAAGAAGGTGACGAGTGGAAAACGGCGTTTAATACCAGAACAGGGCATTATGAATATCTGGTAATGCCATTCGGCCTATGCAATGCACCTGCAGTATTTCAGGAATTTATTAATGATATTTTACGAGACCTGCTCCAGTCTTGCGTGGTCCTATATCTAGATGATATATTAATATACTCTGCCAACCTCTCCCAACATATTAAGGATGTTTCAGAAGTCTTGCTCCGACTTCGTAAGCACAAGCTATTCTGTAAACTAGAAAAGTGCGAATTCCATACATCTCAAGTACCATTCCTGGGTTTCGTAATCTCCAAAAATGGCATTGCCATGGATCAGGAGAAGTTGGCAGCAGTCTTGCAATGGCCTCGTCCTAAAGGGTTAAAGGCCATCCAACGATCCTTAGGTTTTGCTAACTATTATAGGAAGTTCATCCAGAACTTTTCCTCGATTGTAAAACCTTTGTCAGATTTGACTCATAAGGGCGCTTCTCCCTCTCAGTGGTCCGTGGCAGCTGAAAACGCATTTGTTACCCTGAAATCTGCTTTTGCATCTGCTCCTGTACTGTCCCACCCTAATCCCTCCCTGCCATTTACTTTGGAGGTTGACGCTTAAGAGGTTGGGGTTGGGGTAGTACTCTCCCAACGTCCTGTGGGAGGTGGCGCCTTGAGGCCTTGCGGCTTTTTCTCTAAGAAATTGTCTATTGCACAGAGCCATTATGAGATTGGTGACAGGGAACTGTTGGCCATCATCCTAGCATTGAAGGAGTGGCGTCACGTTTTGGAAGGTACTCAGACTCCGGTACTTATCCTTACTGACCATAAGAATTTAACTTATCTCTCCGAAGCCAAAAGACTGTCCTCTCGACAAGCTAGGTGGGCACTTTTTTTGTCTCGATTTAATTTCCTAGTTTCTTACCTTCCTGGCTCTAAAAATATTAAAGCTGATGCGTTGTCTCGTCAGTTCGCTTCTGATACTGAGAGGGAGGAGGAACCTGTACCTATCATTCAGCCAGATCGCATTCTGGCCACTATCCGTACCACCATAACCTCGCCCCTGGGGGAGGAGATATTGGCATCACAATCAAGGGCACCCCCTGAGACCCCTGTGGGGAAGTGTTTCGTAGATGAGCCATTCCATGTCCGTCTGTTGGAAACTTATCACGCTTCTAAAGCGGCTGGGCATATTGGTAGGGACCAACTAGTATGGTCTATTTCGCAATTATTTTGGTGGCCTACCCTGAGAGCCGATTGCGCTGCTTTTACAGCAGCCTGTACCACCTGTGCCCGTGCCAAGACCCCTAGGCATCTCCCCGTGGGCTTACGACAACCGGTGCCCAACGGAGACCGCCCTTGGTCTCATATTTCCATTGACTTCTTGGGAGAATTACCGGTCTCTAGGGGTTATACGTTTATTCTTATGGTGGTCGATAGATTCTCCAAGATGGCACATTTTGTGCCACTGACTGGCCTTCCATCGGCCCAGGAATTGGCTGTAGTCTTTTCCAGAGAAGTGTTCCGCCTGCACGGAGTACCCAGAGTGATTGTCTCCGACCGTGGGAGTCAGTTCGTTTCTAGGTTCTGGAGGGCATTTTGTGATCAGATGGGCATCCAATTCTCATTTTCTTCCGCCTACCTTCCCCAGACGAATGGGGCCGCTGAGCGTGCCAATCAGGGACTGGAGCAGTTCCTACGCTGCTTTGTCACCGATCATCATGACAATTGGGCTGACCTGTTGCCATGGGCGGAGTTTGCCAGAAACTGTGCGGTTAATTCATCGTCCAGGAGCTTTCCGTTTCTCATTAATTATGGGTTCCAGCCTTGTCTGCTCCCGGACTCTTTCCAGGCACAGCAGATTCCTGCTCTGGACGAGCATTTGGCGCAACTTCGTTCCACTTGGGCACAGGTTCAGAGGTCCCTCAGTCAGTCATTTAGGCGGCAGCAACGGCACGCTAATCGGAGACGTCTTCCAGCGGTCTCATTTCAAGTTGGGGACAGGGTATGGCTGTCATCCAGAAACCTCAATTTACAAGTGCCCTCCAACAAACTGGCTCCCCGGTTTATCGGTCCATTTAAGATTATCCGCAAGATTAATCCGGTTTCTTATGCACTGGAACTTCCACCCTCAATGCACATTCACAATGTGTTCCATGTGTCGCTCCTGAAACCCTTGGTGTGCAATCATTATACTACTACGCCAGTGATTCCTGGGCCGGTGGACGTCCAGGGCCAAGAAAAGTATGAGGTTCAGAGTATTATTGATTCTAGGAGATTTAGAGGAAAGCTGCAATATTTGGTTCATTGGAAGGGCTATGGTCCTGAGGAACATTCTTGGGTTGATCAAGGGGACCTCCATGTGCCTAGATTAGTACGCAGCTTTCACTCTAAATATCCTTTGAAACCCAGGCCTCAGGCAGGGAGAGGGGGTCTTTGAGTGCCTGTGATTCCTGTCACTCTCATCTATGGCAGACACTGATTTGCTGAGTTGGTTTTGCCCGCCCCCTGGTAACCTTTTTATACCTGGCTATCACTTCTGTCAGATGCCCTTTCGTGGTGTTTCTGAGCCAGTTATACTGTTGCTGTGTTCCTGTGTTCCGGATTCCTGTGTACAGATTCGGCTTGTCCTATCCTATTACTGTATTGCATTCACTTTGTCTGTGTTTGCCATTACTGTTATTCCTGTGCTGGCCCCTAGAGGCATTGTGTTACATTCTTCATACAATAAACTGTGTTTTTTACTTCATACCCTGGTCTGAGGTCATGGCCCTTTCGTACTGTAACGGTTTTCTGACACTCAGACCAGGGTAATAGGATAATGTGCAATGTATAGATGGGGAATAACCCCAAAGGGTTAACAAGTGCAAGAGGAGAAACTCAGTTTTAGGTTGGCCAACGCCCAGGATATATAGCAGTCTCTAGAACACAGTCCTTGAATAGCGGAGCTGGAGTAAAGTGTCTGCACTGAATTCACTCTCAAGTTGGACTAGGAATGCACACAAGTGCCCAGAGCTGAGCCAATACCACCTCCGTGGGCTATAGAGAAATGCTACTGCCAAAGCTGAAGTACAAGAACCAAAATCGCCCTTAACTGAAAGTAGTAGTAACCCTGCGTGTGCCCAATGGATAATGCCCTGACACCCCTTGGATGTCAATACTGACAGCGACTGCACAAGCTACTAAGAGCCGAAGCACTGGATAGTGCAATGGATAGCGTACCTTCTGAGCGTATGTAGGCCGGAGCCAGGACACCCCTCCGGTGCCGTACGTAACTTTCCCAGCAAGAGCGAACGGACTACCAGCGCCAACTGGCGCGGTCACGGTGCACACCGAACACCGGACAGACAATGCTCTGCGGAAGGTAGTGTGGAGTATCAGAGGTACTAGAGTAGCGGCTCTAACGGGTAACCGTATGCTTTGCAAGATAACGGAGGCACGAGACCGGAGACTACATGGCACTGCAAGGGTTAAAAGGTTCTGTACAGGAGAGACAGCTAGCAAACAGCGGATGGCAAAGCAACCTCAAGCTCAGCTAGAGTAGTGAGAGGAACAGTGAGTCACTAACAGATCAGAATGTCGCCGGAGCGACCGGAGCAATGCAGGAACACCGGAACAGCAGGCAGGATCGGAGAGATAACCGGAACCGGATCACAGCAGGAACAACAGCCGAAGAACAGGATCAATCACGGAGCAGGGTCCTCAGCCAGAACTGGGTCAATCACGGAGCAGGGTCGTCAGCCAGAACCGGGTCAATCACGGAGCAGGGTCGTCAGCCAGAACCGGGTCAATCACGGAGCAGGATCGTCAGCCAGAACCGGGTCAATCACGGAGCAGGATCAGGAGAAGAGTCAGACAAGCCGGGTCGGTACACAGGAGATACTGGAACTCAGCAACAAGGCGCAGATACTGGAACACCACGAAAGGGCAAATGACAAGTGCCCAAGCTCCAGTATATAAAGGCACATCCTGGGCGGGCCAATCAGCATCCTCCAATGCACAGGTAATTCAGCCAAGATTGACAGAACAGCACGGGAACCGTGATAGCATCCCATTGGGCTGCCTTGCCCGGTATTGGTAAGGCCGGTAGAACCGGAATTTCTCACGGTTGCCTTACCCGGTATAGGCAAGGCCGGTAGAACCCAATGTATGTTCTATTGATGTTGTATTGTTATGTATGTTTACCCTATGGGGACTGGCTTTAACTTTTAATAAAGTTAAGTTTTTACCAAACCTTAAGTCTGAGAGTCTTCAATAACCGTGACAGTACGAAAGGGCCATGACCTCAGACATTAACAGTGACGGTAACGCACAGAATATCCATTGGAGGATGGATATGCACGAGCAACGTTTGGATCAGCTGGCGGTTGCTATCCAAACTATTCTTGAACGCACGGTACGTGCGGATAAGTCCGGTGTTAACCCGGTGGTCCCGCCAATTCCGACACCGGAGAATGAGTCTAAGCCCTCAGGGGCCGCAGTCAAAGGGTTAACGGCTTCTGCACCCTTGCCGCTGAGAAATGACGGTGACCCTCAATTATGCAGAGGGTTTATTAATCAACCTGAAATATTTATGGAATTGACGGCACACGCATTTCCTAGTGATTGCAGCAAGTTTGCGTTCATGATATCCCTGCTGACTGGTAGAGCATTGGCTTGGGCCAACCCACTTTGGGAAAACGCTAAACCTTGCGCAAAGAATTTCTGTGATTTTGTGCAATCTTTTCGGAGAGTATTTGAGCCTCCTGGTAGAACTACCTCTGCTGCTAAGCGTCTCATGGAGATACAACAGGGCAGGCGCACAGTTGGCGATTATGCCATTGAATTCCGCACCTTGGCAGCAGAGGTAGGATGGAATGGCGAGGCCCTGTTGGCAGCCTTTGCTCAAGGATTTAGTGACCAGATTAAAGATGAGATTGCAGCAAAAGTTTTACCTACGGACCTAGATGATTATATCGAATACGTGATTCTAATTGACTCCAGAATACGTGAAAGATTAACCGCCAGAGAGCGACGAGTACGGTTAAAGAATAATGGGTCCAGTAGCATATTTTGCCCACCCAACCCTTCCTCTGCATCCAAACCTAGTGAACCTATTTCAGAACGAAGTGAAGCTATGCAGGTGGGTTTCACTAGGTTAACTAAGGAGCAGAGAAGGTATCGCAAGACACTAGGATTATGTCTGTATGGCGGTAAAAATGGTCACCTGTTAAGAGCTTGTCCGGTACGTCCGGGAAACAAACACACCTAGGGTACCTTGGGGGACAGGCCCTAGGTGGTGTCCAATCATCCCCATTGTTGGGCACACTTAAACCCACCATACAGGTGGTATTGTCATGGGCACAACGCTCGGTTGAGGTTTTGGCCTCGGTTGATTCTGGTGCAGCTGGGTATTTTATGGACAATACCTTTGCTGAATTGCATGGGGTACCACGGATTCAGAGAGAAACCCCTCTTGCTATTGAAGCAATTGATGGCAGACCTTTGGAACCCGCCCAAGTTACTTTTGAAATGATGCCCTTGTCCATGACTATTGGGGCTCTTCACAAGGAAGAGCAGCAGTTCCAATTGATTAATTCTCCTCACCATGCCGTGATTTTGGGATTTCCTTGGTTACAGTTGCACAACCCACAATTTGATTGGCAGAAATGTGAGATTGCTGCTTTGTCTCAGTTCTGTATGGATAAGTGCATTACCCATCCTGTTAAGGTCTTGTGCACCTCCCCTTCACTACCTGATGCCTACCAGCAGTTTAGCGACGTTTTCAGTAAGGGAGAGGCTGGCACCCTACCTCAGCACAGACCAAACTGAGTCCTGGAGCAGTACCACCGAGGGGACGCACGTATCCATTGTCTTGTGAGGAGAACCAAGCTATGGAGGAATACATAGCAGATGCCCTCAGTAGAGGGATCATAAGAAAATCTACTTCTCCGGCCGGTGCCAGGTTCTTTTTTGTTAAGAAAAAAAGTGGCGAACTGCGACCTTGCATAGACTATCGTGGGTTGAATAAGCTGATGGCAAAAAATGCCTACCCAATACCACTCATCACAGAGCTGTTTGATAGACTTAAGGGGTCCTCAATCTTCACCAAATTGGACCTAAGGGCAGCCTACAATTTGATACATATCAGAGCCGGTGATGAGTGGAAAACTGCCTTCAATACGAGATCTGGGCATTATGAATACCTAGTCATGCCATTTGGTCTATGTAATGCTCCTGCAGTATTTCAAGAACTGATCAATGACGTTCTTAGAGATATGTTACAATCTTGTGTGGTAGTCTATCTTGACGACATACTTATCCACTCCAAAGACCTGTCACAACACATCAAGGATGTGTCTGAAGTCTTGCTGCGCTTACGAAAAAATAAATTATTCTGTAAACTGGAGAAATGCGAGTTCCACAAAACCAGTGTACCGTTTCTGGGGTTTATAATTGGCAAAGACGGCATTGCCATGGATAAAGAGAAATTGACGGCAGTCTTACAATGGCCTAAACCCAAGAGCCTCAAAGCCATCCAATGATTTTTGGGCTTCGCCAATTATTACAGGAAGTTTATTAAGAACTTCTCCTCTATTGTGAAACCTCTGTCTGACCTCACGCATAAGGGAGCTAACCCATCCCTCTGGCCGGTGGCTGCTGAAGAGGCCTTTGAGAAGTTGAAGGTAGCCTTTGCTGAAGCACCTGTGTTGTCCCACCCTAATCCAATACTCCCCTTTACTTTGGAAGTTGATGCCTCAGATATTGGGATCGGGGCGGTGCTCTCTCAGCGACAGGTTAAAGGCGGTACATTCAGACCCTGTGGATTCTTCTCAAAAAAATTGACTAGTGCTCAAAGTCATTATGAGATTGGTGATTGAGAATTACTGGCCATTATCATCTCTCTCAAAGAATGGCGTCATTTACTTGAAGGCACAAAAAACCCTGTTTTGATTCTAACTGATCACAAGAATCTGACGTATCTTTCTGAGGCCAAGAGACTGTCTTCTCACCAGGCCAGATGGGCACTGTTTCTATCCCGATTCAATTTCGTTGTATCTTACCTGCCGGGATCAAAGAATGTTAGGGCTGATGCTCTGTCTAGACAATTTGAAGCAGCGGTTGACAGAGAAGAGGTACCAGCACCTATCATTCAACCTGATCGAATAATGGCTACCATACGTACTAGAATTACTTCATCACTAGGGGAGGAGATTTTGGCATCCCAAGCCTCTGCTCCTCATGAGACTCCAGTGGGCAAATGTTTTGTCGCTGAGCCATTCCGTACTCGATTACTTGAGACCTACCACTCCTCTAAGGCTGTGGGACATATTGGTAGGGATCAATTGTTCTGGTCTCTCTCTAAGCTATTTTGGTGGCCTTCTATGAGAGCAGATTGTGCTAATTTTACGAATGCCTGTGCCACCTGTGCCCGTGCCAAAACCCCTAGACATCTCTCTGTGGGCTTGCTTCAGCCGGTGCCTAATGGTGAACGCCCTTGGTCTCAAGTCTCTATCGACTTTATGGGAGAATTGCCCAGGTCTAGAGGGTACTCCTTCATATTGATGGTGGTAGACAGGTTCTCTAAAATGGCACACTTCGTATCCCTCCGTGGCCTTCCTTCAGCCAAGGAACTGGCAATGGTATTCGCTCGAGAGGTATTTCGATTACATGGAGTACCCAGGGTGCTGGTGTCTGACAGGGGGAGCCAGTTTGTGTCCAGATTCTGGAGGGCATTTTGCTTACAGATGGGCATACAGCTATCATTTTCCTCGGCATATCATCCCCAGACTAACGGGGCCGCTGAGAGGGCCAATCAAGGATTGGAACAGTTTCTGAGATATTTTGTGACTGACCATCATGATAATTGGGCCGACTTGTTGCCTTGGGCAGAGTTTGCCAGGAACTGCACAGTTAATTCTTCCTCCAGGAGCTCTCCATTTTTGATCAATTATGGGTTCCAACCCTGTCTGCTCCTGGATTCCTTTCAATCACAGCAGATTCCAGCTCTGGATGAGCATATAGAGCAACTCCGTTCCACATGGGCACAAGTTCAGAGGGCATTGGGCCAGTCTTTTCAGCGACATCAACGTCATGCCAATAGCAGAAGGCTTCCAGCGGTTTCCTTCCAAGTCGGGGATAGAGTATGGCTGTCCTCCAAGAATCTAAAGCTCAAGGTCCCATCTAATAAGCTGGCACCTTGGTTCATTGGTCCATACAAGATCATTCGCAAAATTAACCCTGTTTCTTATGCCTTGGAATTGCCTGCTTCTATGCGCATTCATAATGTATTCCATGTGTCTCTCCTTAAACCTCTGGTTTGTAACCGTTATACTACCACACTTGTGATGCCAGGTCCTGTTGAAGTCGAGGGGCAGGAGGAGTATGAAGTACAAAACATTATTGATTCCCGCAGACGTAGAGGAGGAGTACAGTATCTGGTGCATTGGAAAGGTTATGGTCCTGAGGATCATTCCTGGGTAGACAGTAAGGACCTTCATGCACCTAAGTTACTACGAGTATTTCATGCCAAATACCCTCAGAAGCCTGGACCCTACTCTAGGACAGGGGGTCTTTGAAAGGGGGGTACTATCACGGTGCCCGTGATTCGTGCTGCTCTGTGTCTGTCACTTGCTGTGTATTCGTGATTGGCTGTCTGTCATTAGCCCTCCTCACACAGTCTTTTTAAACCCAGGTTGAGCACTTCCAGGTTGCCCTTTCGTGGTGTTTCTGACTCCACTCTGCCTGACCTGCTTGTCAGATCTCTGGGCTTGTTTCCAGTGTTCCTGTATGCTACGTTCCTGTGTTCCAGTGTTCCTGTACATTAACGTTCCGGTGTTTCAGTGTTCCAGTGTTCCTGTACATTAACGTTCCGGTGTTTCCAGAGTTCCAGCGTTCCTGTACGTTAACGTTCCGGTGTTCCACTGTTCCTGTACATTAACGTTCCGGTGTTCCACTGTTCCTGTACATTAACGTTCCGGTGTTCCAGTGTTCCTGTACATTAAAGTTCCGGTGTTCGTGTTCCAGTGTTCCTGTACATTAACGTTCCGGTGTTCCAGCGTTCCAGTGTTCCTGTATGCTACTTTCCGGTGTTCCAGTGTTCCAGCGTTCCTGTGTGCCTGTATTCCTGGGTTCCTGTGCTCCAGCACTGCGCGGGTTAACCTGTACGAGTTCCTGAGTCTCGCGCTCCAGCTGTCGCTCCGGCGACATTCTTCTCCTCGCTATTACATATACATTGTTGGTTCCAGCGTGCGGACGCTGGTTTACTCCACTAAACTGGTTGCAAGATACGTTGTTGGTTCCAGCGTACGGATGCTGGTTTACTCCACTAAACCTGGTTGCGATACTCATTGTAGGTTCCGGCGTGCAGACGCTGGTTTACTCCACTAACTGGTTACGAGCTACTTCGTTGGTTCCAGCGTGCGGACGCTGGTTTGCTCCACTACCTGGTTGCAATACACATTGATGGTTCCAGCGTGTGGACGCTGGTTTACTCCACTAAACCTGGTTGCGACATACATTGTTGGTTTCAGCGTGCGGATGCTGGTTTACTCCACTAAACCTGGTTGCGAGATACATTGTTGGTCCCAGCGTGCAGACGCTGGTTTACTCCACTAAACCTGGTTGCGAGATACATTGTTGGTCCCAGTGTGCGGACGCTGGTTTACTCCACTAAACTGATTGAGAGATACATTGTTGGTTCTAGCGTGCGGAGGCTGGTTTACTCCACTAAACCTGGTTGCGATATACGTTGTTGGTTCCAGCGTGCGGACGCTGGTTTACTCCACTAAACCTGGTTGCGAGATACATTGTTGGTCCCAGTGTGCGGACGCTGGTTTACTCCACTAAACTGATTGAGAGATACATTGTTGGTTCCAGCGTGCGGAGGCTGGTTTACTCCACTAAACCTGGTTGCGATATACCTTGTTGGTTCCAGCGTGCGGACGCCGGTTTGCTTCACTTAATCTGGTTGCGATATACATTGTTGGTTCCAGCGTGCGGTCGCTGGTTTGCTCCATTAAACCTGGTGGCGCTATTTACCATTAGTCCCAACATGCAGACGTTGGTTTGCTCCTGAACATCAGTACTGTGGTCAGTCGCTGTCCACTTCCTTGCAGTTGTCTGATTATCCCTGGCTATAGACTTCTGCTGAGTTAGACCTCTTTACTTATACTCTCTGCTGTCTTTTGTCACCTGACAGCTGGTCTACTCGCTCAGGCTGCTCTGCCCGGTATTGGTGTGGCCAGTAAAACCTTGACGTTACCATCCTGTAGGTTGCCTCACCCGGTATTGGCAGGGCCGGTAAAGCCTACTACAGTACCTCCTTGGGCTACCCTGCCCGGTATTGGTAAGGCCGGTAGAACCTTGTAACTCACCATCTTTAAGGTTGCCTTACCCGGTATTGGCAGGACCGGTAGAGCCTACATTCAGCATTCCATTGGGCTGCCTTGCCCGGTATTGGTAAGGCCGGTAGAACCGGAATTGTCATCTCACGGTTGCCTTACCTGGTATAGGCAAGGCCGGTAGAGCCTGTCATTTATACTGTCACTTGTGTTGCCTTGCCCGGTATTTAGGCAAGGCCGGTAGAACCCAATGTATGTTCTATTGATGTTGTATTGTTATGTATGTTTACCCTATGGGGACTGCCTTTAACTTTTAATAAAGTTAAGTTTTTACCAAACCTTAAGTCTGAGAGTCTTCAATAACCATGACACTACTCTATGGAGACCGGGACTGAAGGCACATGTGCACAGACAAGATGTCTGCACTCTAGCATCAGTTCCGTTCTCCAAACGGATTCCTTTAGAAACAAGTATTTTTTTTTTTTTTTTGGTAAGACATCTATTTTCAAGCTAGTTGCCATGCATTTAATGAATGCATGGTGACTTGCCATTGTCTGAAAGTTCCGCTTTAATACATCGCCATTCTGGTACCCCCCCACAGTTATGTGCTTACTATTCAATTTACAGTATAGTGACACCTCAATGCTCATTCTCTATGCTGGCAGTGCCTCAAAATCCTTTCTATTCAGACCAAATTATTTTTTTCAGAGTGTCCCCGGTTTCACAGAAAATCTTGGTGGGCCTTTCATCCAAAGCATTTTGAAGTTGTTACTGCTTCCTCAGGGTTAAACAGTTGTTGCACAGAGGGTGCTCATCTTAAAAGTCCTGCTGTTTATAGCCTCTGTTTATAGCCTTCGTGACTGAGAGGCTAATTAATTGTCTTCCTATTGCCCCTTCCAGTAAACTAGCATGAACTGAGCCACTTAAGGACCGGGCCAATCAGGTGTGATTTGCACTTAAGTACCAGAGCCATGTTGACATTTTACGTATGTCCTTGTTAAACAATATATTCCCTCTAATTGCATTAGTACACCCACACAAATGTTATACTGTTTGTTTAAGCACATGTAGGGCTTTCTTTTGATACCACATTTATATGGATACCCCTCTTTTAATTCGATTAAAATATAAAAAAGAGGGAAATATTTAAAAAAACACATTGTACATACATTTTCCTGTCAGGATTTGTACACTGTTAGTACATCTGAAAAAAACACCCTAAATATATCCATTTAATTATCCTGAATATGGGAGTCTTCCATATGCCAAGGATTTCAATCTCTTTTTAACATTTACAGGGTAAATATTACAAAATGAATTATTTGGCATGTGAGGATCTTAGCATAGTTGACAGTGTCAGAACCCAAAACCTGCAAAAGTACAAACTTGTGGTAATAGTTTTGTTTTTTTGCAGTTTTCACATTTACATTACAATGTGTCTATGAATTTCAAGCACAGGATAGTTGCAGGTTTTGTGGGAGCTACGGGGTCCAAATTGAAACATGTGCATTTCCATTATTAACATGGAATTCTCACAGCTTGCGTAACTGGTGCCATGTCTCATTTGGGGCTGTGTGCCTGTACGACACTTTAAAATTTCCCTCAAAAGTGTATATTTTTTAAGACAACCCATGGTTTCATATGAGGTGCACTTTCACATTTTTCACTAAGCCATTATACCAACAATCCCTCTCAAAACCTGCATTTAGAAAAAAATTCAGAGGGTTTTCACACATATTTCAATGTTGCTGTGGATTTTTGAAGCACAAGATAGTTGCATATATAAAAAAATGATTGATTAGTGTTTATATACTCCTTCTGAGTATGGAAATACCCCATATGCTCAGGTTTGTCAGGGTTTGGGGGAACTATGGGACCCAAACTGGAACATGCTAGTTTGCATTTTCACACATGGAAATGTCACAGCTTGCTTAACTGTAACTGGTGCCTTGTCTCATTTGGGGCAGTGTAACAGTGCTCTATTTTAACATTTCCCCTAAAAAAGTGTATAGTTTTGAAAAGTAGACAACTCAGGGTTTAATTTTAGGTGCATTTTCACATTTTTCCTGAGTTTATTTTACAAACAATCCCGCTCAAAACCTGCATTAAGAAAAAAAATTCTGCGTTTTACACACAAATTTCAATGTTGCATTGATGAGTGTTCATCTACTTCTTCTGAGTATGGCAATACCCCATATGCACAGATTTGTCAGGATTTGTGGGAGATACAGGCCCAAATTGGAACCTGCTCATTTCCATTTTCACACATGGAATTTTTGCAGCTTACTTAACTGGTGCCATGTCTCAGTTGGGGTTCGTACCAGTGCTGTATTTTAAGTATATTTTTGAAAAGCAGACAACCCAGGGTTTCATTTTAGATGCATTTTCACATTTTTCATTCACTCATTTTACCATGAATCCCTCTCAAAAACAGCTGTATGAAGAAAAAAAACAGCATTTTTCACATATTTCAATGTGGCCTTGTATGTAGCGCACAAGATGGTTGCAAAAGTAAAAAGATGCATTGCGTAGTATTCAGCTACATCTTCTGAGTATGGAAATGCCCCATATGTATAGGTTTGTAAGGTTTTGAGGAGCTACAGGGCCAATATTTGAACAGACATTGAATTTTCCCAGCTTTGTTTACTGGTACCATGACTGATTTGGGGCTGGTTAACAATGCTCCACTTTACAATTTTCCATAAAAGTGTATATTTTTTAAAGTTAGACAACCCAGAGTTTCATTCTAGGTGTAGTTTAATATTTTTCACAGAGTCCCTTTATCACCAGTCCATCTCACAACCTTCAGTAAGCAATAAAAACAAAAAAGCAGTGTTTTTCCCACCTAATCACAGTTACTGTTTATTTGAAGCACAGGATATTTGGAAAGTTTTTAAAAATGCATGGATTCGTGTCCAGCTACATCTTCTGAGTATGGTGATACCCCGTATCCAAACATTTGTTAGGGTTTTGGTGGAGCTGCTGGGCCCAGAGGGGATCATGTGCGTTTCTATGACATTTTTCCAGCTTGTTTAACTAGTGCCTTGTCTCATCTTGGGTTGTTAGGCAATGGCAATTAAAATGTTACCCCCATTTCAATGTTGCTGTGGCTTTCCAGCACTCGATATTAGGAGACTTTTAAAAATTGTTTGATTAATGTTCAACAGCTCTACAGCAATACTCAATATGCATAGGTTTGTCAGGGTTTTGGGGAGATTCTTGGTCCATTTGGAAACATGCACATTTCTGTTTTCAAACATGGAATTTTTACAGCTTGTTTAAAAAAAAAAAAAAAACAAGGTGCATTGCTTCCATTAAATTTTCATAGTGCTAGTTATAAGGAGGGTTGTGTTCTAAAAAATAAAAAAACTGTATATTTCAGGAGGGGAATTGGCCAAATAATAAAATGATACAGCAGTACTGCATTGCACCTACATGATAGTGTTTGTAACAGTCACCAATGCAGAGCCCAGGCTTTGAGGGACAATCAGGACAATAAAAGGAGGTGTCTGTCCATTTCCCCTTGCTTTAACAAACTCTGCAGTGTTTCTGTGGGTTTTACTTTTGGGTGGTTGTGGGAATTTTAAAAGGATGGTGTCCTACACCAGGTCTCTGTGCTATAACTTTGGGTGCCCCTTGAAACAAAAAACTGGAAGTCAAATGAAGGTGGAACTGAAAAAATGTGCATTTTGGAGTGGGGTTTGCCAATTTAAAAACTAAATATGAATTATAAACTGCAGGATTCATCATGTAAATGGCAACCATTTTGTACAAGCCCCTACATTTCCTCATAGTGAGGTAAGGCTGCATACGTTGATCACATAGATCCACTCCCCCCATGGTGGTCAGCATGTACATGCCCTTTTTCCCTAATCATAACTGACAGAAGCTCCTGTTGGCACAAATCTGAGGGCGTTCTCTTTTTCACCTTGGTAATGAAGAGTTGCTTGGGCAAATCTTTGCAATTGTGTATAACAGTGCCACAGACCACTGTGGCAAAACAAAAGAGTAACTTAAACTAGTATGAAAATTGCCCAGATACAAATGATACTATTTATTGAATGGGGGTTAATGAGGTCCCAATTTTTCCACTAGTTCCCAGATAGTCTGGGCAACCAGGGGGACAACCTTGACAACCTTGAGAGGAGTCTCTAACTGAGCAGACTCTAGCTGGGTCACCTAGCAAAGAGGGAGGAGATCAGCTACCCACATAGTTGGGTAACAGAAGTGGTTGCAGTGAAATCGAAAACTATGACTTGATAAGCATAACAGAAACATGGTGGGATGACACACATGATTGGTCAATCAATTTGGAGGGATACTTTAGAAAAGATAGGTCAAACAAAAGAGGTGGTGGGGTCTGTCTGTATGTCAAACCAGCATTATTACCTCATTTACGGGAAGATATATGTGATGACAGTAGTGAACATGTGGAATCCCTGTGGGTTGAAATAGTCACCGGGGGTAAAACTGCCCAGAAAATGTTAGGGGGAATTTGTTATAAACCACCAAACATTGGTGACCTTGAAGAATCACAGCTGTTAATGCAAATAGAAAAGGCTTCTCAAATAGGGAGAACTATAATTATGGGGGATTTTAATTATCCAGAAATAGACTGGAAAAATGGAACAGCTAATTTTGCTAAAAGCAGTCAGTTTCTGAACTTGTTGAATGACAATTTTTTGTATCAACTAGTGCAGACCTCAACCAGAGGGAATGTGTATCTGGACCTGGTAATAACTGACAATGAACAACTTATCTCTAACATCCCAGTAAGGGAGCACTTGGGGAATAGTGACCATAACATGGTATAGTTTGAGATTAATTCAAAAAAGCAATTTGGTATGGGTTCCACCAAAACACTGAATTTTAAAAAGGCCAACTTTAGCAGGTTTAATTCATCCCTTGGTCTCGTTGACTGGGATAGAATATTTTCAGGAAAAAACACAGAAGGTAAGTGGAATGCCTTCAAAATAACATTTCAAAAATATACATATAAATTTATCCCTGCTGGAAACAAATACAAAAGAAGCAAATTAAAACCAATGTGGCTAACCAGTAAAGTAATTCATGAAATAAATAACAAGAAAGAAGCAATTAAACATTATAAAGCTGAGGGATCAGCAGAGGCATTTGCAGAATACAAAAATGCCAACAAAACCTGTAAAAAGGCTATTAAATTAGCTAGACTGGAGAATGAAAAAAATATTGCTAAGGACATCAAGAGCAACCAAAAAAAAATTCTTTAAATACATTAATGGCAAAAAAGTCTGATAATGTTGGGTCCTTGTTATCTGAAACGGGTGAGATGGTCAAGGGGAACCAAGAGAAGGCAGATATTTTAAATAATTTCTTTTCTTCTGTTTTTACCAAGGAAGACCCACTGGACAAGAATCTGCAAATTACTTTTACAAAAGAGTCACAGCAAGCATGGGAATGGCTAACACAAGAAAAAGTGTTAAAACAATTTAATGGACAAAGCCCCGGGGCCAGATGGTATACACCCACGAGTACTTAAAGAGCTAAGCCAGGCCCTGGCCAGACCGTTATATTTGATTTTCAGGGATTCCTTTATTTCAGGTATGGTGCCCAAGGATTGGCGTAAAGCATATGTGGTGCCCATATTTAAAAAGGGATCAAAGTCACAGCCAGGAAACTACAGACCTGTAAGCTTGACATATGTGGTAGGGAAGCTGTTTGAAGGGTTGCTAAGGGAATATATTCAATAATTGAGCTTGAACAAGAATATCATTAGCAGGTGCCAACATGGCTTTGTGAAAGACAGGTCTTGTCAACTAACTTGATCGCATTTTATGAAAAAGTAAGTACAAATATAGATGAGGGAGTGGCGGTTGATGTGGTCTATTTAGACTTTGCCAAGGCATTTGATACGGTTCCACACAAAAGGTTACTGTACAAATTGAATGAAATAGGCCTAGGGGAAAATGTTTGTGTGTGGATTAGAAATTGGCTGAAAGATAAAATACAAAGAGTGGTAGTAAATGGCAAGTTCTCCAATTGGATAAACGTGATAAGTGGAGTACCTCAGAGATCTGTCCTGGGTCCTCTTCTTTTTAATTTGTTTATTAATGACCTCCCAGTGGGCATAGGGAGCCATGTATCAGTGTTTGCCAATGACACAAAATTAAGTAAGGTAATAAAGTCTGAACTGGATGTGTCTTCATTACAAGAGGATTTGGACAAATTGAGTAACTGGGCAGGCAAATGGCAAATGAGTTTCAATATAGACAAGTGTAAAGATATGCATTTTGTGTATAATATTAATAAAAATGCAACATATAGTTTAAATGGTGTTTCTCTGGGGAAATCTACTAATGAAAAGGATTTGGGAGTAATGATAGACAATAGACTTAGCAGTAGCATGCAGTGCCAGCTGGCAGCTGCAAAGGCCAGGTAAGATATTGGCATGTATTAAAAGGGGTATTGACTCAAGGGAGGAAGATATTATTATGCCTCTTTACATGTCCATGGTAAGACCCCACCTAGAATATGCTGTTCAATTCTGGATGCCCTTTCTGAAAAAGGACATTATATAACTAGAGAGTGCAGAGGAGGGCTACAAAACTAGAAAGGGGAATGGAAAGTTTTAGTTATGAAGAAAGGCTTGAAAAGTTAAACTAGAAAAACGGCATCTTAGAGGGGATATGAATTCACTATATAAATATGTTCAGGGCCTATACAAAGGGCTCTCCAAAGACCTGTTCATTAACAGAACAGTACACAGGACAAGGGGCCACCCACTTAGACTTGAGGAAAGGAGATTTAATCTACAACAGCAGAAGGGTTTCTTTACAGTAAGGCATGAAATTCACTGCCTGAGGAGGTGGTGCTATTGAATACATTAGATGCTTTTAAAAAAGGTCTGGATACTTATTTAAAAGAGCATAACATAGAGTGCTATGTACGTTAGTATTGGGATTAATATTTAGTTAGGGCTTGTGGATCCCAGGAGAAATCTGATTGCCATTTGGAATCAAGAAGGATTTTTTTCCCCCCATTCAGAGTAGAATTTGAAATTGCTGTATTGAGGGGTTTTTTTTGCCTTCTTTTGGATCAACGATGGTAAAAAGGAATAGGAAAAGTGTTGAACTAGATGGACGCAAGTCTTTTTTCAACCTAAATTACTATGTTACTATGTTATCAAGTTGGCTGTCCTTACCCTCCTACATTTGGAAATCCTGAGTATTCCACATAGCACTATCACACATTTTATAACATTTGAATCCACACTTAGTGCTTAGAGGGGATATACTGTTTGAATCCCAATATTCCTTTGTATTTCATAAGGGATTCATTGATGCATATATGTTTCTGGGGTGTATATACTTCTTAAAACTTTTTCTGTAAATAATCTAGCAGGGGACAAATTCTATACAGCTTGTCATACTTTTGGTAGGCAAAGAGTATTGTCACTGAAATGCATGAAGCAGAAAAGCATTTCATATCTGGTCCTGGACATTACTTTTGTTAAAATAAAAGTATCACAGATGGAATTTTTGCTCCAGTGTGACTTAAGGCTTAATTTTTAAATTATCCCCACAGCCATTGTTAAGGCCCAGAACTGTTTAAATTCAGTCAGATCAGTTGGGTACCATGATTTGCAAACGAAGGATGACAGATTGGTGGCAATGTATTGGGCTGCATAGACATGTGTTTGGGATACAATCTTCCCAAAGTGTCTTCCCCAAAAAATAAATTAAAAATCATAAATCCTACCATATTCACAGGAATTTGTGGACATATTCATCTAGTGGTACCCATTCCCTAGGGTCATGATGAGAAGTTGTACTTGGGTCAGCTCTTGACTTAGTTCTTGGGGCAGCTCTTGTAGGTCTTGAAGCAATCCTTGGGGCAGTACATCTCTACAGGAGACCTAGAGTGATCATTAGAGCTATCACTTGTAAAGTGGGCTAAATCAAAACCTGAGGAAGTTTTAGTGACTTCTGAATCAGATGCCAAAAAGGCATACACCTCTTCATAAGAATACATTGCTGCATTCTGTTACCTACTTAGCTACCTACCTACCCTAAATGCATCTATCTACCCTAATTTCTACTAAATAACTACTCACCCACTCTTACTAACCTCCTTAACCCACCTATGTAAATTATTATTATTTTTTTTTAATTTATAATATACATTTTTTTATGAAATAACCTAAAGCCTAATTCTGCATAATTCCCCAGTAAGTAAATACCCACCCAAGCTATATAACTAACCCAAACCAAATTATATTGCAAAAAATGAATCCCATCCTGTCACTTTTCATATATATAGATATATCTATATATCTATATATCTATATATATATATATATATATATATGTTGTATTGTGGGTGTTGGAATGCACTTGCTGTAAAACGAGACATGATGACCTGGTTGCACATCAAAAAGAGCATAAGATACATACAGTTCATGGAGACAGACCGCACTCACAGGGTCTTTATTCAAAACTTAAACAAAGTTACATTTATTGGAATCGAGTTTTGGCTGTCACCGCAGCCTATGATAGAGTATTGTGGTAGAGCACAGATACAGCAAGGCAAAAAGATGCATCACCATTTCAGTAAGCCTCTTAAACAGCACCAAAACAGCTTAGCTCTTCTTAAAAACATCTTCTTCGTCATAAAAAACATATATGACATACCTTTGGGACGTAGAACATACAAGCAAACACATGGGCTCATTCACAGAGTGGAAATCATGCTGACCTAGTTATCCCGATCAATGCGTTTCACACCTACATGGCTGTTAGTCATGATCAAAGGCCATGTAATGTGAAACGCGTTGATCGGGATAACTAGGCCAGCATGATTTCCGCTCTGTGATTGAGCCCCTGTGTTCTCTTGAATGTTCTATGTCCCAAGAGAACGTCATATATGTTCTTTTATGATGAAAAATTAAAGATGTTTTTATGAAGAGATACACTGTTTTGGTTAAGTTGAACCCTTTGAGAGCCAGAGGGCAATGCGTTGCGTACCCCTCTGGCACTCAGTGGGTTAAGGAGGCTTATTGAAACGGTGGTGCGTCTTTTTGCTTTGCTGTGTATGTTTATTCTATGGATAAGAAGGGATATCCTGATTCACACACAGTTACTATCTTCCTATATGCAATAATATTACATTTTTTTTCCACCCCATTATTGGAGTCCTTAGGTGTGTATGTGTGGTCTGTTTTCAATGGAGCCACTTTTTTTGATAGCTTTCCATTATTGTGGTAGATCACTCACTGATAATCTTTGGTGAACTTGCCTGGGTGTCAGTCTCAGAGGTGTGTAGATATCCATTGGAAATTACCACACTCACAGGTCTTTTAGATGAACAAAAAGTACTGGTTTATTGTATCGACGTTTCAGTCCGAACAGGGGCCTTTTTCAAGATTTACAGAAAGCAACAGAACAGCCCTTATATACCTACAAAGAGTGTTCACATTGGAGCCTCATGACATCAGGAGGTCAAAGGTGAAGAGGACAGATGAAAGGTGATGGAATAAACATAACAAAATACACAAAATGTATATAATATATACATAATATGTGGAATAAAGAATATTAACAAGTATACATATATATATACCATAGCCCGATGTACAGTAATGTTGCAGTTGATATCCTGTCAATCATATATACCTCCATAGCATCACAAAGCAAAAGCAGAAACATATTTAGGCCCACGATATCATGCAATAGAACAACACATGAAAACAAAGACTCCTATGAAACAGACACCAAGATAGAAACAGATATAAAAACTTTCCAGATAAAATACTAAGGGTTAATCATAAAATTCACCAGATCAAATAGAAGCCCAATGTTATGGTTTTCAAGACACTCAGACCAGTAGGTGAAATAAAACACAGTTTTATTAAGATCAAAATAAATGGCAGAATCGCCCTCTATAGACAGCACTGAGTAATAGCAAGGAGGCAACAGTAGGATCAATATATAGATAATGGCTTAACAGCACAGGCAGATAACAGATACTGAGTACAGCGATACAAGGGTAAACACAGTAATCAGTCCGTCTCAGTTGTGGTGTTTGGCACTCCCAGGGTGATAATAGGAGGTAAATGGTGGAGAAAACTCAACACCAAAAGTTCATGATACTGAGATAATTGTCCAGAAAAGAAGAACCTGCAACCCAGAGCCTGCTGAACTTCAGCCAGTAGCCCCCACGGGAGTTATAATGGACAAATAGATTGCAAGAGCTTGAGCCAATAGCCCCCACAGGCGTGATAATGGAAGCAACCGGATTGCAAGAGCTTGAGCCAATAGCCCCCACGGGCGTGATAACGGAAGCAACTGGATTGCAAGAGCTTGAGCCAATAGCCCCCACAGGTGTGATAACGGAAGCAACTGGATTGCACGAGCTTGAGCCAATAGCCCCCATGGGTGTCATAACAGAGGCTTGCACAGTAGCAGCTAAAGCCGTAGCTCCTACCGGGCGCGGTAACGTAAACCAACTATACTGCAAAGAGTGATATGAGCCGTGAGAAATCACTGCACCGTGATACCCAATGACCTTTTCAGAAACACAAAGATATGGTTCTATAGGTGTTAATAATTAGATTTAAAACTAATTAGTAACGCTATTTGATTTAAATTGCTATCAAACTACCTTGCCCAATTGGGTCTATGATTGGTACTGTGCAGCCTCTAGAATATTCTAACTTTACAGCCCAAATGGCTACTATGTAATAGCCTCCACTAGAAATCCCAGGACTATTGAAGAATATCACCAAAGGAGGCTATTCCAGAATGAACTGGAATATATTTATTGTAGAAGCTTTACAGGACTTATACAAGAAAATGTATATTTACCACACATAGAATTAAGGCATGGTTCTCTCAGGTTTCTTCAGCTCTGGTAAGATGGCTACTTCATTGAAGTCAGAACAGAAAGACCAATGTGGCTTCCAGCCCCTGTATTTTAAGCCCCTTATCAGCAAGTTACAACCCATCCTTCTCTGATAGGATGAGTTGCCAGATCATAAAACTATGATGTCAGACCAACTTTGTAGACTCTCTCACTGGTTAGTCAAACATAACATTATTGAAGTTAAAATCCTAGTAGCAATAATCATTTGTTCCAGGAGGTGGCACTACAACATACAAATCTGCATATATTAATAGACAGACCAGGTGTGAGATCTCAAATTCCTCCCTAGATAATCAAACTTTGAGAGGGAAACAAGGCATTCCAGGAGTTTGTCCTCCCAAAC
The DNA here is from genome assembly GCA_037306005.1 of Rhinophrynus dorsalis. Lineage (NCBI taxonomy): Eukaryota > Metazoa > Chordata > Amphibia > Anura > Rhinophrynidae > Rhinophrynus > Rhinophrynus dorsalis. Next base: position 553,453,548 of record CM074721.1, read on the forward strand.
TTTTCACACAAGATAAGTGAGTAAGTTCCAGACATGACTGCCTTCCCCCATAGATACAAGGCTAGAATTCAATGATCAACAGGTATTTATCACCATTAAATGTCATCTTGTATGTTCCAACCCCCCAACTCTCAATGAGTCCATTGTCTCTTTTAACACACACAGGTTTAAAGAGAGAATTTCAACAGTCCAAATGGTTTTCCAGAAGATGTTAACCATTTACTATCCAGTCCAGGGCAGTCCCTCTGACAGCAATATAGGTGGGGTATATATACAGGAAATACAAGCTTGCACATCTGACCGTGGGTGCCAAAGTGCAGCGATAGGGGGGTGACATGGGAAAAAGGGGCTGTAGCCCAATGTAACAAAGCTGGACAACCAGTGCAGACCCAATTCCCAGATCAGCTAGGGTCGATAACATAGGAACCAAGTCCCCCAGTAGGGTAATAAAGAAACATGAGGAAGGAAAGGGGGAAGAAAGGGGAAGAAAGATGGGGAAGGCTAGGAGAGGGCAAAGAAGGTGGGCAAGAGAAGACTATTGAGGGCTGAAGAGGAGAGAAGTGGGGAAGATGGACAGAGGATTCTGTCACAATGGAAAGAAGGCAACAGTCAGGTGCAACCTAGAGGTCAGGAGTGTAATGGAAGCCTAAGACCTTCAGCTGATTGAGACCATCATTCTGCGTCTCCCCCTCCTAGATGAGGCTACAGAAGGGTAGCTGGTCCAGTGAAGCTGGGTGGCTGTCTGGAATATCTGGAACATAGGGCTCCTGAATGGGAGTCAAAGTGGACTCTTTAAACCATTCAGGAATGAAGACTCTGTACTCTTGCTTAGTTCAGAACAACTAACTATTAGGTGAAACCACAGCTTATTTATACATTTCAAACTACATTGACTTGGGTACAGTACATGGTGCAGACATGACACAATGGGTGAGTTTACAGGGATAATGCAATCATAGTAGAGTAGGCATAATACAGACACAGTGGATACAATAGGTCACAGCAAATGGTAATAGGCATCACACAATGAGAGCACTCACAGAGATAATACAATAACAACACCTAATACAAAAGACTAACAACAGAAGAATCAGGTTTACACAGTGGGGCAGACGTGAGTAGATTAATACCCAAAGAGCTTGATTTAGGGTGAACAATTAAGGAAAAGGGCTTGAAGGACTGCAAAACACATTTGAAGTAGCCTTGCCCAAACTAAAATAATTAACCTCTAATTTCCAAGTCCCTTGAAAGCAAGCCAGCAGGCTATGGCTTTTAACCAATCAGCTTAGTGTAGCAAGTTTTGAAATTTGAGATTGACAGCAATCAATATTCTGGTCTATGAGTAAGCGCTAGTTAGCGTGAAACACGTTAGACAGAGTCTCTCTCTCTCTTCATCTGTTCTACTGCAGCATTGCTGAGATCGTGTTTATAAAAAAGAAATCTTTCACGAAAACGGTCTTCTACGTGTGCTTGCAAACCAAGCACAAACCAAGCACACTGCAAACCAAGCACACGTAGAAGACCGTTTCAGTGAAAGAATGATTTTTTATAAACGTGATCTCGGCTCAGCTGCAGAGCCGCCTGATGCACATAAGACTGTCGTACGACAGCTTCCCCTGCGTTCAGCGTTCAGTCAGAGAAGGGGGAGGGAGGGGGGAACTTTGAGCGCTATCATCTCTCAAACCATAAGGGTCTGAGAGATGACACTGAGGACTATATGTTTCTTTTTAACAAAGCTACAATATGGGGATTAGTAATTTGCAAGTACTACTATCCCTTTAAGGAAAAGTCTGCTTTATATACATATCTATACTTATAAGTCTGAATGTGGATGTTCTGTTATTGCTCCAGAATACCTCCAGTTCTACTCGGTACATCAGCCATTATCTTTCCCTAATGATTTGTTACATTGTCTGTATTCTGGAGGGATTAATTGGCCTCACACTACTCAATTGTCCTTAATATTAGACTTTATTAAAATCACCCTCTAAAGAAAATGGGAATTCCCTACTGACACCTCTCTTCTTTTATAACCTTGTGTAAATATAAAGATCCATTGCATTTTACATTACAAATCTGGATTCACGCAACTAGGATCTAGCAAACTTTCTTATTAGATGGAATTGATGATACTGTCAAAATTCACACAGAATACTTTGTTTCTGACTCAAAAGATTCACATATTCAGCATCAGGTATAACTAAAATGATAAAACCTGGAAATGAGATATATTATATTTTGTATAGTAATATACATTTTAAAACACAATTTTGCTATTTATATGGATCTTAAAAATTACCAAACTGATTAAAGATTATCTAAGAAATTTTACAGAAACCAGACAAATAATTTGTGTATGTTGTATTAGAGACATGCACATTCCTCTTCCTTCAGCTTCCTTAAAGGTGTCTGTCTTGCAATGTATTCTGGTGCTTGAATTTTCATAATCATCACTCGTATTGACCTTGAAAAACAGCACTGATCTGAGCAGTATGGAAACACACCAGCATGTAAATACAATTCAGAGACTGGTAAGTAAAATGCAAGTTTGTTTTGTAACATTGCTTTGTTATGTAAATATTAAAGACTAATTTACTAATTTAATAAAAGCAGTCATCTTAAAAATGTAAATTTATTTACCTAATAATTTTAATCTTAATTTTTCTTTCAATTTTACAAATATACATTAGAATTTCAGAGCACTACTTTTTATGTAGACAAAAAATACAGCACAAACAATACTGCGTTACAATTTTTATTAACTTAACATATATAATAATCATAAATAGTAACATGACTATAATTATCTTTTTTCCTGGTGAAAATTACAGTCAGTACTGCAGTTTAAAACCAAATATATTTAACGGAAAATAAAGCCAAAAACAAAATAAAGCCTGTACAATGGCATTACAGTTGTTTTCATTTTGTTCCATTTGCAGCAAATCCATGAAGGCAACATTACAATGACTGAGGAATTCTTGCTTGTTGGGCTTCAAAGTCTTCACAGTTTTCAAGTTCCGCTCTTTCTTCTTCTCATTATAATTTATTCTGCCACTTTAGCTGGAAATCTTCTGATTATTGCATTGGTATCAACAAGCCAACAGTTACAATCTCCTATGTATTTCTTCCTCTGTCACCTTTCTCTTTGTGACATATTAATTAGTTCAAATGTTTCCCCAAACACTGTACAAGTTATAATGGCAGGTAGATGTCCTATATCTGCCAGTGCCTGCTTCACCCAGATGTACTTCTTTGGTGCCTCTGCAATTATAGAGTGCTGTCTTCTGACAGTAATGTCGTATGACCGATATTTGGCCATTTGCAACCCCTTGCACTATTTGTCCATCATGAACTATAATCGCCCTTGTCATCTGGTCATTTGGCCTTGGATGGCTGGTTTACTAATAGCTTTGTTGACTGATGTACTTGTATTTGAGCTCACTTTCTGTGGCCCCAATATCATTGACCATTTCTTCTGTGATCTTGCTCCTATGCTTGAGCTTTCCTGCTCTAACACATCAGCTGTTGAAATTGAAGTATCTATTGTAGTAATTGTGATAGTTATCTCACAGTTATTGTTTGTTGTTGTAACTTACATATGCATCTTCATTTCTATTCTCCAAATCTCTTCCACCAGTGGTAGACAGAAAGCCTTCTCCACCTGTAGTTCACACCTAGCTGTTGTGTCTATGTATTATGGAACCCTTATTACTCTTTATTTGGCTCCATCAAGAGGATATTCATTGACTATGAATAAGATCTTATCTTTACTAAACACAGTGGTGACCCCTTTGTTCAATCCCATCATCTACAGCCTGAGAAACAAAGAGATCAGGACAGCTGCAAGTAAACTTATGTTACGAACTTACATTTTTCTAAGTCAAATAGGTAAAAAAAATAACATTTAATATAGATGATCCAATCTCACTTGCAGTTAATTCTTAGAAGCCTATACATATCTATGCATGTAATGAACATCAGAAATGTACATTAAAATATAATAGCATTGTTTATGTGTGTCTGATATGATGTAGTGTGATAGAATTATGGTATTGATGCAATTCAGTGCTTTATTTGGTATATTTTAGACAACTAAAGATTGTTATATTTAAATTAGCCTTATTTCAAATTGGGAAAACTAGTTCCATTGCAACAATCCCATTACTGCACTTGGTGAATATTAATTTACTAATCTGGTTTCTATTGTAGAGTGATGCTAGCCAAATATCACACATAATTCACATACTGGAGTTTCTAATTGAAAGGTCGAAGTACATTGGAGGAGAGAACTATTTTAAATAGAGTGATACCCAGAACATATTAAAAAGAGACTGTTATTTTACCTTTAATCTAATGGAAAAAAATACCTGAAATTGTGCAATAGAAAAATGCATGATTGTCTGTCATTTGCTTTTACATAATGAAGCTCCATCTGACTTACATTCTGTGCAAAGAACTGGATGCAACACGCCTCCTTCAACTAACCTCATCTTTCACCCTTCAACAGTGGACTGACTCTAGCACACACAAAGATGATCACCCCCTCGACTTGGTTTTCTCAAAGAACTGCTCCTTACTAGATTTCTCCATATCTCCTTTCCCACTCTCCGACCACCATCTCATAACCTTCTCTACAACCCTTTTCCTCATTCCCCCACGCACTACACCCGCAACCTTCGCTCACTAGACATTTCTGCCTTATCTTCTGCATTGCATTCAAACCTCTCCACCTTCAACACTCTTTCTGAATCGGACAGACTTATAGAATACTACAACAACCTCTTCTCCTCATCACTTAATCTGTATGCCCACGTCCAGGCCCGTCACAAACGCCCCACAAACCCACGCCCAGGCTCAACTCACAAACATGCTTTCTACGCTCCTGTACCCACACCTCTGAATGCCTATGGAGGAAGTCACGCTCTCACGCAGACTTTATCCACTACAAATTCCTCCTGTCCTGCTTCAACAGTGCTTTATCCTCTGCCAAACAACTACTCCTCATTAATAAATACTCACAAATCGAACCCACGGCACCTCTTTTGTATCTTCAATTCCCTCCTTTGCCCCTCCATCATTCCCCCTCCCCTCCCTAACTCCGCTAGCCTTTGCAGAATCTTTCACACAAAAGATTAACACAATACATCAAACAATCCCACCTTCCCAGCCTTCACAGCTGTATTTTCCTGATCCTCCATCCTACTTATTTGATTCCTTTACTTCAGTCACAGAAGCAGAGGTCTCCCTTCTGTTGTCCACATCACCACTCACCACCTGCTCCCTTGATCCTATACCATCCCACCTCCTCATTCCTCTGCAACACACATTAGTACCCATGTTAACTCTGGTATTCAACTCCTTCCTATCCTCTGGCATCTTCCCCTCCTCATTCAAACATTCAATAATATCTCCAATCCTCAAGAAAAGTTGTCACGGTTTTTGAAGACTCTCAGACTTAAGGTTTGGTAAAAACTTAACTTTATTAAAACTTAAAGGCTGTCCCCGAAGGGTAAACATACATAACAATACAGCATCAATAGAACATACAATAGGTTCTACCGGCCTTGCGTAAATACCGGGCAAGGCAACAGAAGTGACAGTTTTAATGACAGGCTCTACCGGCCTTGCCTATACCGGGTAAGGCAACCGTGAGATGACAATTCCGGTTCTACCGGCCTTACCAATACCGGGCAAGGCAGCCCAATGGAATGCTGAATGTAGGCTCTACCGGCCCTGCCAATACCAGGTAAGGCAACCTTTAAGATGGTGAGTAACAAGGTTCTACCGGCCTTACCAATACCGGGCAGGGCAGCCCAAGGAGGTACTGTAGTAGGCTCTACAGGCCCTGTCAATACCGGGTGAGGCAACCTACAGGATGGTAACGTTCAATGTTCTACCGGCCTCACCAATACCGGGCAGGGCAGCCTGAGTAGACCAGCTGTCAGGTGACTAAGACAGCATAGAGCATAAGTATAGAGGTCTTACTCAGCAGAAGTCTATAGCCAGGGATAATCAGACAACTGCAAGGAAGTGGACAGCGACTGACCACAGTACTGGATGTTTCAGGAGCAAACCAACGTCCGCACATTGGGACTAAGGGTAAATAGCGCCACCAGGTTTAATGGAGTAAACCAGCGACCGCACGCTGGAACCAACAATGTATATCGCAACCAGTTTAGTGGAGTAAACCAGCGTCTGCACGCTGGGACCAACAATGTATATCGCAACCAGGTTTAGTGGGGTAAACCAGCGTCCGCGCGCTGGAACCAACAATGTATATCGCAACCAGGTTTAGTGGAGTAAACCAGCGTCTGCACGCTGGAACCAACAATGTGTATTGCAACCAGGTTTAGTGGAGCAAACCAGCTTCCGCACGCCGGAACCAACAATGTATCTCGCAACCAGTTAGTGGAGTAAACCAGCATCTGCACGCTGGAACCTACAAGGTGTATTGCAACCAAGTTTAGTGGAGTAAACCAGCGTCCGCATGCTGGAACCAACAATGTATATTGCAACCAGGTTTAGTGGAGTAAACCAGCATCCGCACGCTGGAACCAACAATGTGTATGCAATAGCGAGGAGAACAATATCGCCGGAGCGACAGCTGGATCGCGAGACTCAGGAACCGTCAAGATTAACCCGTGAGGTGCTGGAACACAGGAACACCGGAATACAGGCACACAGGAACGCTGGAACACTGGAACACCGGAATGTTAACGTACAGGAACACTGGAACACCAGAACATTAACGTACAGGAACACAGGAACACTGGAACACCGGAATGTTAATGTACAGGAACACTGGAACACCGGAATGTAGCATACAGGAACACTAGAATAGGCCCAGAGACCTGACAAGGTCAGGCAGAGTGGAGTCAGAAACACCACGACAGGGCAACCTGGAAGTGCTCAACCTGGGTTTAAAAAGACTGTGTGAGGAGGGCTAATGACAGACAGCCAATCACGAATACTCAGCAAGTGACAGGCACAGAGCAGCACGAATCACAGGCACCGTGATAGTACCCCCTTTTCAAAGAACCCCTCTTCTAGAGTAGGGTCCAGGCTTCTGAGGGTATTTGGCATGAAATACTCGTAGTAACTTGGGTGCATGAAGGTCCTTACTGTCTACCCAGGAACGATCCTCAGGACCATAACCTTTCCAATGCACCAGATACTGTACCCCTCCTCTACGTCTGCGGGAATCAATAATGTTTTGTACTTCATACTCCTCCTGCCCCTTGACTTCAACAGGACCTGGCATCACGGGTGTGGTAGTATAACAGTTACAGACCAGAGGTTTAAGGAGAGACACATGGAATACATTATGAATGCACATAGAAGCAGGCAATTCCAAGGCATAAGAAACAGGGTTAATTTTGCGAATGATCTTGTACGGACCAATGAACCGAGGTGCCAGCTTATTAGATGGGACCTTGAGCTTTAGATTCTTGGAGGACAGCCATACTCTATCTCCGACTTGGAAGGAAACCGCTGGAAGCCTACTGCGATTGACATGACGCTGATGTCGTTGAAAAGACTGGCCCAATGCCCTCTGAACTTGTGCCCATGTGGAACGGAGTTGCTCTATATGCTCATCCAGAGCTGGAATCTGCTGTGATTGAAAGGAATCCGGGAGCAGACAGGGTTGGAACCCATAATTGATCAAAAACGGAGAGCTCCCGGAGGAAGAATTAACTGCGCAGTTCCTGGTGAACTCTGCCCAAGGCAACAAGTCGGCCCAATTATCATGATGGTCAGTCACAAAACATCGCAGAAACTGTTCCAATCCTTGATTGGCCCTCTCAGCGGCCCCTTTAGTCTGGGGATGATATGCCGAGGAAAATGATAGCTGTATGCCCATCTGTTCGTAAAATGTCCTCCAGAATCTGGACACAAACTGGCTCCCCCTGTCAGATACCAGCACCCTGGGTACTCCATGTAACCGAAATACTTCTCGAGCGATTACCATTGCCAGTTCTTTAGAGAACCTGTCTACCACCATCAATATGAAGGAGTACCCTCTAGACCTGGGCAATTCTCCCATAAAGTCAATAGAGACGTGAGACCAAGGGCGTTCACCATTAGGCACCGGCTGAAGCAAGCCCACAGGGAGATGTCTAGGGGTTTTGGCACGGCACAGGTGGCACAGGCATTCGTAAAATTGGCACAATCTGCTCTCATAGAAGGCCACCAAAATAGCTGAGAGAGAGACCAGATCAATTGATCCCTACCAATATGTCCTGCAGCCTTAGAGGAGTGGTAGGTCTCAAGTAATAGAGTACGGAATGGCTCAGCGACAAAACATTTGCCCACTGGAGTCTCATGAGGAGCAGAGGCTTGGGATGCCAAAATCTCCTCCCCTAGTGGTGAAGTAATACTAGTACGTATGGTAGCCAATATTCGATCAGGTTGAATGATAGGTGCTGGTACCTCTTCTCTGTCAACCTCTGCTTCAAATTGTCTAGACAGAGCATCAGCCCTAACATTCTTTGATCCCGGCAGGTATGATACAACGAAATTGAACTGGGATAGAAACAGTGCCCATCTGGCCTGGCGAGAAGACAGTCTCTTGGCCTCAGAAAGATACGTCAGATTCTTATGATCAGTTAGAATCAAAATGGGGGTTTTTGTGCCTTCAAGTAAATGACTCCATTCTTTAAGAGCGAGGATAATGGCCAGTAATTCTCGATCACCAATCTCGTAATGACTTTGAGCCATAGTCAATTTTTTTTAGAAGAATCCACAGGGTCTGAGTGTACTGCCTTTAACCTGTCACTGAGAGAGCACTGCCCCGACCCCAATATCTGAGGCATCAACCTCTAAGGTAAAGGGAAGTATTGGATTAGGGTGGGACAACACAGGCGCTTCAGCAAAGGCCACCTTCAACTTCTCAAAGGCCTCTTCAGCAGCCACCGTCCAGAGGGATGGGTTAGCGCCCTTATGCGTGAGGTCAGACAGAGGGTGATACATTTATATACAAAATGCACAGGCTGATCTCCTAAACACGGGGACACCAGGGTTATACACTTATTTACACTTAACACCATCTGATCACCTAAACACAGGGACATCAGGGTTATACACCTGTATACACACCACACAGTCTGATCTCCTAAACACTGGGACATCGGGGTGATACACTTATATATACACTGCACAGTCTTATCTCCTAAACACAGGGACCCCTGAGTGATACACTTATATACACATCAGTCTGATCTCTAAAACACTGGGAAACCAGGTGATACACTTCTATACACACCACACAGTCTGATCTCCTAAACACAGGGTCATCAGGGTGATACACTTATATACACACCACACAGTCTGAGTCTTATGTCCTAAACACAAGGACATCAGGGTGACACACTTTTATGCACACCACACAGTTTGATCTCCTAAACACGGGGACACTAGGGTGATACACTTATATACGCACTGAACAGTCTGATCTCCTAAACACAGGGACACCAGGGTGATACACTTATATACACAATGCACAGGCTGATCTCCTAAACACTGGGACATCAGGGTGATACACTTCTATACACACCACACAGTCTGATCTCCTAAACACAGGGACACCAGGGTGATACAATTATATACACAATGCACAGTCTGATCTCCTAAACACAGGGACACCAGGGTGATAGACTTATATACACATCAGTCTGATCTCTAAAACACATGGACACCAGGGTGATACACTTATATACACAATGCACAGGCTGATCTCCTAAACACTGGGACACCAGGGTGGTACACTTTTATACTCACCACACAGTCTGATCTCCTAAACACAGGGACACCAGGGTGATAGATTTATATACACACACCACACAGTCTGATCTCCTAAACACAGGGACACCAGGGTGATACACTTATATACACAATGCACAGGCTGATCTCTTAAACACAGTGACACCAGGTTGATACACTTATATACACTTAACACCATCTGATCTTCTAAATACAGGGACACCAGGGTGATACACTTATATACACACCACACAGTCAGATCTCCTAAACACAGGGGCACAGGGGTGATACACTTATATACACTTAACTCTATCTGATCTCCTAAACACAGGGACACCAGGGTGATACACTTATATGCACTTAAAACCATCTGATCTCCTAAACAGAGGGACACCATGGTGATACACTTATATACACACACCACACAGTATGATCTCCTAAACACTGGGACACCAGGTTGATACACTTATATACACACCACACAGTCAGATCTCCTAAACACAGGGACACCAGAGTGATACACTTATATACACACCACACAGTCTGATCTCCTACACACAGGGGCACAGGGGTGATACACTTATATACACTTAACTCTAACTGCTCTCCTAAACACAGGGACACCAGGGTGATACACTTATATACACTTAACACCGTCTGATCTCCTAAACACAGGGACACTATGGTGATACACTTCTATACACACCACACAGTGTGATCTCCTAAACATAGGGACACTGGGGTGATACACTTATATACACACTGCACAGTCTGATCTCCTAAACACAGGGACACCAGGGTGATACACTTATATACACACCACACAGTCTGATCTCCTAAACACAGGGACACCAGGGTGATACACTTCTATACACACCACACAGTCTGATCTCCTAAACACTGGGACACCAGGGTGATACAATTATATACACAATGCACAGTCTGATCTCCTAAACACAGGGACACCAGGGTGATAGACTTATATACACATCAGTCTGATCTCTAAAACACATGGACACCAGGGTGATACACTTATATACACAATGCACAGGCTGATCTCCTAAACACTGGGACACCAGGGTGGTACACTTTTATACTCACCACACAGTCTGATCTCCTAAACACAGGGACACCAGGGTGATAGATTTATATACACACACCACACAGTCTGATCTCCTAAACACAGGGACACCAGGGTGATACACTTATATACACAATGCACAGGCTGATCTCTTAAACACAGTGACACCAGGTTGATACACTTATATACACTTAACACCATCTGATCTTCTAAATACAGGGACACCAGGGTGATACACTTATATACACACCACACAGTCAGATCTCCTAAACACAGGGGCACAGGGGTGATACACTTATATACACTTAACTCTATCTGATCTCCTAAACACAGGGACACCAGGGTGATACACTTATATGCACTTAAAACCATCTGATCTCCTAAACAGAGGTACACCATGGTGATACACTTATATACACACACCACACAGTATGATCTCCTAAACACTGGGACACCAGGTTGATACACTTATATACACACCACACAGTCAGATCTCCTAAACACAGGGACACCAGAGTGATACACTTATATACACACCACACAGTCTGATCTCCTACACACATGGGCACAGGGGTGATACACTTATATACACTTAACTCTAACTGCTCTCCTAAACACAGGGACACCAGGGTGATACACTTATATACACTTAACACCGTCTGATCTCCTAAACACAGGGACACTATGGTGATACACTTATATACACACCACACAGTGTGATCTCCTAAACATAGGGACACTGGGGTGATACACTTATATACACACTGCGCAGTCTGATCTCCTAAACACAGGGACACCAGGGTGATACACTTATATACACACCACACAGTCTGATCTCCTAAACACAGGGACACCAGGGTGATACACTTCTATACACACCACACAGTCTGATCTCCTAAACACAGGGACACCAGGGTGATACACTTCTATACACACCACACAGTCTTATCTCCTAAACACAGGGACACCAGGGTGATACACTTCTATACACACCACACAGCCTGTTCTCCTAAACACAGGGACACCAGGGTGATACACTTCTATACACATCAGTTTGATCTCTAAAACACAGGGACACCTGGGTGATACACTTCTATACACACCACACAGTCTGATCTCCTAAACACAGGGACACCAGGGTGATACACTTATATACTCACCATACAGTCTGATCTCCGAAACACAGGGACGCCAGGGTGATACACTTATATACACTTAACTCTATCTGATCTCCTAAACACTGGGACACCAGGGTGAGACACTTATACACACACTGCACAGTCTGATCTCTAAAACACAGGGACAACAGGGTGATACACTTATATACACACCACCCAGTTGATCTCCTAAACACAGGGACACCAGGGTGATACACTTATATACACAATGCACAGGCTGATCTCCTAAAGACTGGGACACCACGGTGATACACTTACATACACTTAACTCTATCTGATCTCCTAAACACAGCGACACCAGGGTGATACACTTATATACACTTAACTCTATCTGATCTCCTAAACACAGGGACACCAGGGTGATACACTTATATACACTTAACACCGTTTGATCTCCTAAACACAGGGACACCATGGTGATACACTTATATACACACCACACAGTATGATCTCCTAAACACAGGGACACCAGGGTGATACACTTATATACACACCACACAGTCTGATCTCCTAAACACAGGGACACCAGAGTGATACACTTATATACACACCACACAGTCTGATCTCCTAAACACAGGGACACCAGGGTGATACAGTTCTATACACACCACACAGTCTGATCTCCTAAACACAGGGACACCAGGGTGATACACTTATATACACAATGCACAGGCTGATCTCCTAAACACTGGGACACCAAGGTGATACACTTCTATACATACCACACAGTCTGATCTCCTAAACACAGGGACAGCAGGGTGATACACTTATATACACACCACACAGTCTGATCTCCTAAACACTGGGACACCAGGGTGATACACTTATATATACTTAACACCATCTGATCTCCTAAACACAAGGACACCAGGGTGATACACTTATATACACACCACACAGTCTGATCTCCTAAATACAGAGACACCAGGGTGATACACTTATATACACAATGCACAGGCTGATCTCCTAAACACTGGGACACCAGAGTGATACACTTATATACACATCACACAGTCTGATATCCTAAACACAGGGACACCATGGTGATACACTTATATAAACATCACACAGTCTGATCTCCTAAACACGGGGACACCAGATTGGAAAACAGGAGAAATTTTGGTCTCAAAGAGGAACTGTCCCTCCTAAAGAAGGGCACATGGGAACTATGCCTCTGGCACTCAAAGGGTTTACAAAAAAACTCACATTAACATGACTGATCAGATGAGGCAACCAGGCCACTGTCTCCCACAAAACAACAATTTGCACAGCGCCATTTGATATATGCTTGGTGCCTGCTGCACCACCTAGACAAAGATTATACCTTCTTTTCCCACGCTCACTCCTTTCACAGTAGAATTGACTACTTGTTCATCTCTCAATACCTCCTCTCGTACCTGAAGGAGTATCGGCTTTTTGCCCAAGAGGGAAACAAGACACTCCATCGCCACTGTGCTCTTTCTAACAGACTTTGCTAAAAGTTGTTACATCCCCTTTATACTTCTCTCGTCGGATGCCGAAAAGGCGTTCAACAGAGTTGATTGGACATACTTTGAGGAGGTCCTACGAAATGTAGTCCTGGGTCCAATGATGCTCACAGCAATTATGAGCCTCTACTCCTCCCCCTCGGCCATGATCTTAGTTAATGGTACCATCTCGGATTCCTTCCTAATTACGAATGGGACCCGCCAAGGCTGCCCGTTATCGCCCCTGATCTTTATACTCACATTAGAACCCCGCTACAAATAGTCAGTGCCCATCCAGATATTCATGGCTTGCAAATACAATCTGAACATTTTAAATTGGCTGCATTTGCTGATGATGTCCTATTTAGGGATGGGCGAAAGTTGTCACCATGTTCCCACGAGGAATTTTGCAAAAGCCCCGTTGTTATCTGCTTTTTTCACAGTAAAATCCACTTTAGAACTAGTGATTAAAATGTATGCATCTTTCATCCATTTGCCAAACTCTTTCACCATTTTTTCAATGGCTAAAAAAGTTTTCGCCCATTGGTTTACATTGTTTTTGCACTTCCTATATAAAAACGTAACATTTTCGCTGAAGGCAGACACAATAGAAGCAGCTACAGAGCATGATACATGTGCTGTGCTGTTCTCTTGTGATATTTAGCAAAAAGTGAGGCAGGAGAGGCTCATAGTGACTCCTATCACTATGAGCAGCAAACAGAGGAACTAGAAGGACCCTTATTATGTGTCCACTGAGTCTGAGGAGGAGAAGGAGGAGGAAGTGACTAGCAGTACTGAACCAATGCTGTCCAGTCCCCCTAAGTCACCTCAAGGGATCTTGCAGAATTTAATGAGGGAGGGAGAAAAGGGAGTAGGAAGGGAGAAAAGAATAGTGAGAACAGGACAGGTCAGCGGCCTGTGCCTGCTGCAAGTGCCACCATTGCTGTTCCTGCAGCCACTATTGTTGTATCTGCTGCCAGATGTGCTGTCCCTGCTGCTAGTGCCACCATTGCTGTACCTGCAGCCACTAGTGTTGTACCTGCTCCCAGACATGCTGCCCCTGCTGATAGTGCCACCATTTCTGTTCCTGCAGCCTCTAGTGTTGTACCTGTTGTCAGTGCTGAACCTGATGCCAGTGCTGAACCTGCTGCCACCAATACTTTGCCTGCTGATAGTGTTTCATGTAGTACTCAAGGGGGGAAGGAGAAAATGATGTCAAGTGTGACAGCAAGGGACCCTAAATCACACTTACCATTCCCAAGCAGTTCTGCCAGTGCTAGTACTACTGCTACTAATGTCCAGCAGCTTGTTAGCATTACGAGTGAAGGAGGTGGTAATCAACAACATCCTCATATTACTAGTGACTGTGAGATTGAGGAGGAAGACTCTGCGGCTGAACTAGAGGTGTTTGGTGTTAGTAGTAGTAGCAGTAATGGTGAAGCAGTCAGAGTGGTATGGAAACATTTGAAAGAGTCCAGACTAGCGATCAAGGGAGCCCACATCCTTCCTCTGTCTCTGGGAGTACCCTTCCCTTCACTACAGTGTTCAAGTTGAACATGATCCTTAAGAAGCCAGAATTGGTGTTGGGGGAGAGCAGGCTCAGAATTAATACCATCACCACCAGCAGGGGCACAGATCAGCTGCCTGTACCTGCTGCTACTTCTTCTAGTGCTAGTCTGACTTCTTCAGGTCAAAAGGTAATGGCAAGTGTAACATTAGGGAACCCTCTATCACATTGCTCGTCACCTCCTCCAAGCAGCAGTGAGATGTCTGTAATAGAGCAGCAGCAACAACAGCATGTAGGGACTAGTGGTGATGGTGGTGATGATGCTGGAGAAGCTGGGGTGGAAGAGACATTGATGGCCTTTTTAGCAGAAACTGAGAAGGAATGGGAGACAGGGATGAGGATGGGCATCACCACCACCACTAGCAATGACATCTTGGAATTAGAGGAATTTACAACTGTTCTAATTCCTTCTGATGATAAGATGCAAGGGTAGCAGGATGCTGAGGAGCAGACTAGTGTGCCACAGGCCACCGTGGACAACAAGTCAACAAGTGATGCTGGACTAGGACAGGTTCCACTTGCCAGCAGTAGCAATACTCCTGCTCTAAATTGCAGTGCTTAATCTGAGGCAGTAGCAGCAACAGCAGCAACATTATCTGCTGCCACAGACCATGAAGGGAAATGTGGAGGACAAGATTTATGAGGCCATCCTTCTCCATCTGTTCCCTTCCCCCTGAAGTCATCATGGGTGTGGGACTATTTTTCTGTTGGGGCAGGCACAGTGCAATCATCAGCAATGGCACTGTGCACAATTTGTGACAAGTCAGTGAAAAGAGGAAAGGAACACACCTTGGCACAAGTGCCCTAATATCACACATAAAACACAGACACCATGACATTTACATCAAACATGTTAAAGACAAATACCCACCAGAGCGCCAATAGTGCAATATTGTTATTAGTACAACAATTGATTGATTGATCTTTTTCGTTTATACTCACATTAAGGTTTGGCCAGGTCCTTGTTATCAAGGGTACTAGCTCACTAGCCTACGGAGAATATTCCCGTCTCCGTTCGGGTATACAGCTCATCAGCAGATCAAACCACAGGCGGAGGATCCAAATGTTCCAAAATCCAAATATAATTTATTAAAATTATAAAAATACACAGTTAATCACGCTTACACGTTCCGCAGCATAAACAAATTCCTTTTTATCAAAGCTAAAACTAATAACCCAGTGTAATCAATAAAAATAAAAACACAAAGAGCTGCCACCGAAACAAACCTAACTGTTTAAATCAAGACATCCATACTCATTGGATAAAGCTTAATTAATCCAATCAGTAACATATATTCACATTAACCCCTGATTTACTTCTGGAAGGGGATTTGGATATATACCGGTAATGATCAAATAAATAAAAGAACAATCTAATCTCTATTATTCAAAAAGCTATTTAAAAACACCATGCATTACCGAGTCTCACCCCAGAACCAAAACAGGAGTTACTAACAATCTCATTAACCTCATGATAAACTAATAGAATTGAAGATCTAAATTGACCCCTGTTTTCTGGTTTGGGTTGGCTTGGGATCACACGGAGGTTTGTTAATGATGTGAGTCTTTATTGGTATTTTTTACATCTAAGAGCGGTTCCAGTCACCATTCCAAGTTTATCATGGGGTTAATGAGATTGTTAGTAACTCCTGTTTTGGTTCTGGGGTGAGACTCGGTAATGCATGGTGCTTTTAAATAGCTTTTTGAATAATAGAGATTAGATTGTTCTTTTATTTATTTGATCATTACCGGTATATATCCAGATCCCCTTCCAGAAGTAAATCAGGGGTTAATGTGAATATATGTTACTAATTGGATTAAGTAAGCTTTATCCAATGAGTATGGATGTCTTGATTTAAACAGTTAGGTTTGTTTCAGTGGCAGCTCTTTGTGTTTTTATTTTTATTGATTACACTGGGTTATTATTTTTACCATTGATAAACCGGCATTTGTTTGTGCTGCGAAACGCGTAAGCGTGATTATCTGTGTATTTTTATAATTTTAATAAATTATATTTGGATTTTGGAACATTTGGAGCCTCTGCCTGTGGTTTGATCTGCTGATGAGCTGTATACCCGAATGGAGACGGGAATATTCTCCGTAGGCTAGTGAGCTAGTACCCTTGATAACAAGGACCTGGCCAAACCTTAATGTGAGTATAAACGAAAAAGATCAATCAATCAATTGTTGTACTAATTTGTCTTTTGGAATTGATCATACCGTTTGGGGAGAATGAGGAAGAAGTCGAGCAGCCGAGAAGGATACTGTGACTGGAGACAGTGAACTACTCCAGAAGCTTTTAAGTTGGATTAGACGTATGTCTTCTCCAATAAACTCATTTTGTAAGCATACATCTTTATGATATTATTGGTGGTGGTTATTAATATCCAACTGATACACACAGGGGCGCCCCGTTTTCTTTCCCTCCCTTCTTCTTTTGATAGTACATCATGGGTCGTTAACTCAGATCGACCCATGACGTACTATGACCGCCAAGGGTCGTTAAGGGGTTAATCAAATCTGGCTGCAACTGAATCTACTGATCGTTTGGTCTGGTCTGGAAGGAAAACTGTACTACATTTCATCTAGACAGCTGAATCATCCTGCCTGCAAGTCACTGATCACTCACATCACCAATCTCTCACCCAGCTGAACTTATATTGTCATTATCATTACACAATGCAGCTATTAATTTTCTTATTATTGTTTCTGCCACCTCAACTATGCAAAATATCAAAAACCTTCAGCCCTCCTACCTGCTCATCAATCTCAATAGCTCCATCCCTCTTACAATCTCCAATGATTTGCTCACATGAACTGTTCTGTTACCTTAACTCTTCATATCCATCCACCAATAGACAGCCCACACCTCTTCACACATGCAAATCCTCCTCTCACCTGCTTTTCCTGACTGCAACTCTTCTCAAGGCTGCAGCTGACATCTCTCCCAACCCTGGTCTCTCCTACATTCCCACCTATGTCCAGCCTAGATTGCGGCCTACCCACTATTCTTGTGGGGCAAACCCTAGCAATCTACTAACTGTTCCCTGCCTCCCTGCCTCCCCCCATCCCTTTCACCCTTCTACTGTGCATTATGGAACGCTCAATCTCTACTAAAAAACTCCACACTACCCACATCCTTTTTCTCTCTAACTCTTTAAACCTATTTGCTATCACTGAGGTCTGTCTCTCACACTCTGACTCATCTGCTGAAGCTGCTCTCTCCTATGGTGGCCTATCTTTCTCTTACACTCCTCACCCTGATGGCAAGGGTGGAGGTGTGGGGCTTCTTCTCTCTTAGCTCTGCCACTCCAGGCCTCTATCACTTCCTCCCTCAGTCTCCTTTACCTCTTTTGAAGTGCACACAGTCCAGCTCTTCTCCCCTGTCCCTCACCTGGTAGCCGTGATTTACAGACCCCCAAGCAACCCTTCCTCCTTTCTCTCTGAATTTGAAACTTGGCTCTCTGTTTTTCTGTCTTCAGACACCCCCACATTACTCCTTGGCGACTTCAACCTACTTGTTGATGATGCCTCCTCATCTAGTGCTTCCCTATTTCTCTCCCTGACCTTGTCCTATGGCTTTCAACAGTCGACTGCTGCCAGCACTCACAGGGAAGGTCACTGGCTAGATCTAGTCCTCACCAGAAACTGCTCAGTCTCTGACTTCACAGTTTCCCCATTTCCACTCTCTGATCATCATCTTGTCTCCTTTACACTCTCTGACACACCTTGCCCTGCCCTCCCTAAATCACCCTTCCTAACCAGGAAACAACACTCAGTAAAACTAGCAGACCTGGCATCAACTGTACAGACTTCCCTCTTTTCTCTCTGCCTTTCTACTACTTCTACTAATACTAACATCGACACTCTGGTCAATGAATATAACACCTCATTAACATCTTCCATGGACATGCACGCTCCCCTCCAAAGACGACACTCCCGCCCTAGGAATCCCAGACCCTGGCTAAATTCAACAACCCGCATGCTACGCACCTGTTGTCGAGCTGTAGAACGTCTCTGGCAGAAGTATCATTCTGTTGCCAACTTTCACCATTATAAATTCATGCTATCCTGTTTTAACACAGCTCTCACTCAGACTAAGCAGCACCACTTCTCTAACCTCATCACTACCCACAAATCTAACACACGTGACCTCTTTAAAATCTTTGATTCTCTTCTCAAACCTCCAACCTTAAACTGCTCCTCCTTCTCCAACACTCCATAGTAGCAGCAGTACGAACAGCAGTTGCAACTCAGGACTCAGGAGGACATTTGACAGTGGCCACTGGACAACATGACCTGCTGGCATTAGGCCAGTAGAGCATTTTTATTTTTTTCTCAGGGCTTGTGTTTTGAAAAAAAAAATAGTCCTACAAAAAATAAGCAATTTTTGGGGGGTTTGTGTCTAACAAGCCTAAGTTCTACAAATCAATGTTTCCTTAGGGCTTGTGCCAAACAAGCTTAAGTCCTACAAATCAAGGGTTCTTCAGGGCTTGGGCCTCTAATAAGTCTAAGTCCTACAAAGGCCTCTAACAACAAATCAAACAAATCATCCTCTACAAAATACTCTATCAAGTCAATTATCAGTCCACCCCAGTTGCAGCTTATGTCAGAAGGTTCCTGTCTCTATCACTTTAAACACAAATGTCTTATTTTATTTTTTTATTAACTGTCCCCCCAATAGCAGTCAAGAACCCCCCAAAACAAATTTCCTGTTCAAATGATTCATTCATTCATTCACCAACACAGACACCCTCCTCACACCGCTTTATACAATGTCTTATGGTTTCTATTTTATTTTATTTAATTTAGGATTTCTTTTTTATTAAGTGCCCCCCAATCCCAGTAAACAACACCCCCAAAAACCATCCCCTGTGCATCTGATTGTTTTCCCACACCCCACCAACACAGGCACCCTCATGCCACTTTTATACTACGCCTTTTGGATATAAAATAATATTTGCTATGTGTTGTGTGTAACTTCTATGTTCCCATTGATTTCAATTGAATGAGCTAGGTGAAAAAAAAATCAGAAAAAAGCAGAAAATCTGCACTTTTTGCAGAAATTTTTTAGACAAGCGGAAAGTGCTATTTTTTTGCAGTTTGAGGTGGAAATTTTCGCCCATCCCTAGTCCTATTCTTCATTTCCAACCCTGTCAGTTCACTCTCTCCTCTTATAGATTCCTTACAGCAATACTCTGCTGTCTCCCAGGCATCGATCAACTACTCAAAATCCGAGGTTCTAAATGTTAATCTCGACCCACTCACAGCTTCTCTACTCCAGGCAAATTATCCTCTTCGATGTACTGACCTCAATATCGCATATTTGGGGATTCGGATATCACCCGACTTATCCTCCTTACCCAAAAGAAATCTTACACCCTTGTACGTGAGTTGTCCCATGATCTGTCAGCCTGAAACCCCCTATAGCTCTCATGGCTCGGTCGTGCAACATGATAAAAATGCTGGTGCTCCCCAAGGTCCTATACATACTAAATGTGCTAACGTTACATATCCCAAGGCACTTCCTAGACTCACTTACCTCTATAGTTTTCCATTTCACTTGGGCTCAGATGGTAGTCCAAGAGTTAAAAGTACGCTGCTGCTGTCCCCCAAAGTGACCTCTCTGGCCTTTGACCAAGCCATTCTGTAGAAAAATGGAACAGAGACTGAATTTTTATGTGCAGTCTCTGTTCAAAATGGTTCCCACTCTACAATAACCTGGGCACCGGCATGAGAGGTAACTTGGGAGGGGGGGTTCCTCTCCAGCATGATTTTAACTCTTGGACTACCATCCAACTGTCATTATTGGACTGCAATCAGACTTTTAATGCCAGAGTGGCACATTGATGTGCATTGAGTTTTGGGAACAAAAAACACACGCTGGATGTTGGGCCAAAAGTCAGGTTCTTTGACCCAACGTTCCTTGTGGTTTCTGTTAGCAGGGATATTGAATACCAACAGTAAAACAGTGTGTGTGTGTGTGTGCTGGTCAGTATCCATTTTTTAATCAAGGCCTAAATTTTTGCTGATGACACGAAGCTGTGTAAGGAAATACATACATACAGAACAGGATTTTTTTCTCTACTGAAAGATTTGGACAAACTGAGTAAATGGGAAGGAAAGTGGCAGATGTGATTGAATATATAGAAATGGAAGGTTGTGTATTTGGGCTATGGAAACAAACATGCTACAAATACTCTAAATGGAAATTTGTTGAGGAATCCTCACTAGAGAAAGCTTTAGGAGTACTGATAAACAATAGACTTCACAGCAGTGTGCAGAGTCACTCAGATACTGTAAGTAATATGGCACTATCCAGTATAAAAAGGGTATAGATGCAAGGGATGGGAATATACTTCTACTTCTATGTAAAACCTTGGTACAGCTCCATCTAAATAAATTATGGAGTATAGTTTTGGGCAACATTGATAAAAAAGACATGCAACACAACTGATAAAGGGATTTGAGGATCTGAGTTATAAAGAGAGACTAACCAAACTGGGTTTGTTTACATGAGAGAAGAGACTTCTAAGGGGTCATATGATTACCATTTACATATATATATATATATATATATATATATATATATATATATATATATTCAATGGTAATGCAAAGAGGAACTATTTACTCAGACATGAGCAAAAAAACATTGGTCATCCATTAAGACTAAGAGGGAATGTGATTTATTTTGACTATAACAAAGTCAGGGATTTTTACAGCAAGGGTAGTAAAGTTGTGGAGATCCTGTGTTTGTAGATACTCTAGATACTGTAGATGCTTTCACAAAATTAGCTGGCACCTTTCTGGCTCAGAACAACATTGAGAATTGTGACAGTTGGCTTAGAAGCAAATAGGTTGTTGATCCAGAGAAATATCTGACTGCCTTTTGGAGTCAGTAAGGATTTGTTTTTACCCACTTAGAGATTAATTAGAAATGGATTCAATGTTTTATTTTTTCCCTCTGGATCAACAGGGGTGATATGTCATGAGCTGAACTTGATGGGCAAGTGTAATTTTTTTAGCCTAATCAACTATGTTGCTATATAATACTACATTTTTTTAACAATGCTTTTATTGATTTATTTAGGGACTCTACCCAAGTCTATCTAATTTTGGAGCCTTGTAACAATCTTTAAAATATTCGTAAAAGTTCTTCTTTTTTATTAGCAAAACCAACTGCTCAATCACATATTCACACATACGTATTTCACACCACAGTTGTATTTTGATGGCCAGCTTTTATGACAATGGGGGAGATTCTCTAAGCAGTGATAAAGAGGTGATAAAGCAGAGATGACTTCTTCAGTGATATCACTTTTCCAGTTCCTATGTTATTCTAAGGAGCCAATTCACTAAGATCTCTAGCACTTTGGAAATCTTAGTGCATTGACTCCAGAGAATAACATAGGAATTGGAGACGTGATATCACTGGAGCAGTCATCACTACTTTATTACCTGTTTATGATGCTTTAGTACATAACCCCATTTACCTGCTTGCCACTGTGTATGTATATTAGAGATGCAAATTTTGTATCTATTTGCCTAAATAATATGTGTTTTGCTTTGCCAACCATTGTTTAAGTGCATTTCATTTCCTACTGTAAAAACCTCAAACCTTATTTGGTCCTTGGTCTTGTCTTATGTTTTCGAAAGCCTTATGCCTATCCCATGCACGCTTACATCCCCTCACTGTATTAACCTCTACCACTTCTGCTGATTCCACTTATCTACTACCCTCTCCGTGAAGTAAAACCTGCCTCTCTAGTTTTAGACTATGGCCTCTTGTCATAACATTTTTATTACTTTGAAATAAGCTTCCCTCCTGCACTTTGTTGAATCACTTCATGTATGTGAATGTGTCTATCATATCCCCTCTCTCTCTTCTCTCCTCCAAGCTATACATGATCAGATCCTTTAGTCTATCCTGATATTTCTTTTCCTGTAAACCAGTCACCATCTTAGTAGCCCTTCTCTGAATTCTCTCTAGAGTATCTATATCCTTCTGGAGATGGGGTCTCCAGTACTGTACACAATACTCTATAGTATCTATATCCTTCTGGAGATGGGGTCTCCAGTACTGTACACAATACTCTATAGTATCTATATCCTTCTGGAGATGGGGTCTCCAGTACTGTACACAATACTCTAGAGTATCTATATCCTTCTGGAGATGGGGTCTCCAGTACTGTACACAATACTCTAGAGTATCTATATCCTTCTGGTGATGGGGTCTCCAGTACTGTACACAATACTCTAGAGTATCTATATCCTTCTGGAGATGGGGTCTCCAGTACTGTACACAATACTCTAGAGTATCTATATCCTTCTGGTGATGGGGTCTCCAGTACTGTACACAATACTCTAGAGTATCTATATCCTTCTGGAGATGGGGTCTCCAGTACTGTACACAATACTCTAGAGTATCTATATCCTTCTGGAGATGGGGTCTCCAGTACCATACACAATACTCTAGAGTATCTATATCCTTCTGGAGATGGGGTCTCCAGTACCATACACAATACTCTAGAGTATCTATATCCTTCTGGAGATGGGGTCTCCAGTACCATGCACAATACTCTAGGTGAGGTCTAACTAGAGATATGTAAAGTGACATGACCACTTCCCTTTTTCTGCTACTCATGCCCTTAGCTATACAACCCAGCACCCTGCTTGCATTCCACACTGCTTTATTATATTGTCTGCCTACCCTTAAGTCATCAGAAATAATTAATAATAATAATAATAAATCCCATTAGCACCATTAATACTATATTCTGCCTTTGAATTTTTTGTCCCAAGTGCATTATATTTATCAACAGTAAACTGCATCTGCCACACTTGTCCATTCTTCTAATTTACCTAAATCATTAGGCATTTGTCATTGAACAGATAAAATATTCAACATACCACTAGTTACCAGTATGGTTATGAGGGTCAACTGACATGAATTATGTTTCACATATTTTCTATAATCGACAGCAGAGGTCCCTAATCTCTTCTGAAAAAAATTCTGAAGTATAACAACACAACAAATCAGTTCTACTAATTGTATAATTACAAACAAATAAACCCTGTTGTATGAGTGGTATAGAAATGGATACTGGCTCTACTCCCTTCTTCATTTAGCAAAGTCAATGATCCCACTTCATTGGAAAAAATCCTCCCCTCCATGTATCACAGGATGGCTCACCAAAGTGGACTCACGGCTCTCTCTACAAAGATGCCATGCAATATCAATGGACTCTCTATCCTCCTTTATGTCTGATTGGACATCCTGGTCCTCATTTTGTCTTTCTCTAACAACTCCTTCCTCCTAAAATGTTTTTCACCTAATCATCATCTGGAATTTTTCCTTGGCTTGGTCTTTTTATCTACCACATGCATAGCCCATACATGTATTACTATGATCATAATTCCTGCTTTGGGCTGGTACTTGTATCTTTATTGCATTTTATTAATGTCCCTTTGCGACAGCAGTTCTATCCAGGTTCCCTCACTTTTTTTTCTCTCCCCCTTACCTTTGCTTTTAATTTCCTTCTTGTTCTGCTTCTACTCTTAATGTTACTTGTAATTTCATATCTAATACTATTACATACCTGGGAACTTTACAACATGGACTACCAGGAGGGTAGCCACTGGGGGAGCTCTATGACACAATTTGCGTCAGAAAAAGGGGCGGGGCTTAATCACGGTGGGGGGGGTTTGACAAAAAAAAAACACACTAAAAAGAAAATAAAAATAGGCAGAATAGCCTGGGGAAGTAGGAGACTAGGATGAGGAGCAGTAGGAATGGGGCGGGATGGAGCACATGTGGGCACATCCAGCAAATTAGACTCTGCCCGGGAGACCCGGTAATACAGTGTTAAATCCGGAGTCTCCGGGGCAAAACAGGAGAGTTCCCAGCTATGACAATTACTCCAGTACTCTCATCTGCTTCCCCTTCATATAAACCCCACACATTTTCAGATTTTCTTTTGATAAATATACTCAATGTCTGTCTCTGAACTGCGACTTCTTCCCTGATTATATGACACACTCTGTATATTCTACAATCCTTCGTTGTCTATTGTAATGCTTAATTCGATCAATAAACTAATAAAAAAGGAAGAAAAAAAGAAAAGAAATGTATAGTGGTTCAATTCGCACTACTGAGTATAGTAAACATTGTGTCTAATGCACCCATGACTTAAAGGGATAGTAATACTTCGTTTTAACTTTATTTTATTTTGTAGGCATTAAAAAAACATGAAGAATGATAGAAGTCTTATCTCTCAAACCTTTATGGTTTATGAGATATTCACAAGCAAAGTTTCCCCTCCCCCCTGTTCAGCCAGATCAGAAGGGAGGTGCCCAGGTAGACTGCAGAGAGGGACAATCTTCAATTAAGATAAGAGGAAAAAGCTGAAAAACTTGTCAAGGGGGGCAGGGCTTTCATTGTTTTCATACAAAGAAGATTGTCCCCTGCTGTTATCTGTCTGGTCTTACAACCAGATTCACATCTGAGAAGAGATAGCTTACACTAGGAAAAAGGGGCGGGTAGGGGAACTTTGCTTGTGAATATCTCTTAAACCATAAAGGTTTGAGAGATAAGACTTGTATCGTTCTTCATGTATTTTTAATGCCTTCAAAATAAAATAAAGTTAAAACGAAGTATTACTATCCCTTTAACTGATCTGCAGGATTAGAACCCGGAAGGATCAGGACCCATGGACTCATTTTGAGAAGAGATTAACCCTTTGAGTGCCAGAGTGGTATGCATTGTATTGCTTTACAATGTGTTGCGTACCACTCTGGCACTCAAAGGGTTAGTCTATCATCATACGTTTGCACTGCAGATGATTTCTGACCGAGGAGCAAACATTAGGGGAGGGTTACTGGCAGCTCGGAGGTTCCAGAAACACTTCCCTGTGAAAAGCGATGGGTGAGATGTTTATCAAATAATCTTTAACCCCTTAAGGACCAGCCGCACACACACGCGGTGGTCGCTTAAGGACCACGGGGCTTTTTTTTTTTTTTTTAAATCTGATTTCGGACTCCCCGAATGGCGTGCAGCCGCGTGGGGATCCCGGAGTAAAAAGCTCTATTTTGAAGGCTTATGGACATATTCAGGTTAAAGGGGTAGTAATACCTAATTTAAAGTTTCTTTATTATTGTAGGCTTTAAAAAATATTAAGAACTATGTAAGTCTTATCGCTCAAGCCTTTATGGTTTGAGAAGTTTCTTCTTCTTGGTATTTTCAATCAAGTCTGCCATCTAGCTGGCAAACCAACAAGCAGCTCTTCAGCAAAGCCGAGATCGAGATCTTTAAAAAGAGTTACTTCATTGGAACGGTCTACAAAGTGTGTCTGGTTTGCAAGCACACTTTGTAGACCGTTCCAGTGAATAACTCTTTTTAAAGATCACTATCTCGGCTCTGCTGAAGAGCCGCTTGCCAGTCTGTGGACCAGAATCCAGATCTGTCAGCTAGAGCTCTGATATCACGGAGGGGGGAACTTTAGTTGTGAATATTTCTCAAACCATAAAGGTTTGAGATATAAGACTTACATAGTTCTAAATATTTTTTAAAACCTACAATACTAAATGCATTTTAAATTAGGTATTATTATCCCTTTAAATGCATCTTTTAATATGAATTTTACACCTCTCATGATGCAGTTGGTTTGCCCCAATATTGCAGCTCATGTACATTCAGCATAAGGCCAATAGTGTTTTTATGATAATTCACTTTATATTCAGTCTGTGCCCCTATGTTGTAAACTATAAGATTTATAGGCAGCACAAAACAAAAGTGAGCAATTCTGGATAAACTAACTGCATCGCAGGGGGAGAAATTAACATTTCCATTGACTTAAGAGGGTCTTTAACTCATTGAACACTAGAGAGGTCTCCATCTTGTTGGTTCACAGCTTGCTGGAGACCAGGCTACCATTCAAGGGCTGAAAATCCTTTTATTAAATTATTGGGAATTTTGAAAATATTAATTTCTTACCTACGTGCAGTTGGTTTGCTCCAGAACTGCACCAATTTTTCCTAGTACATCAGCCTCAGTATCAAATTTAAGGTTAACCCTTTGAGTGTCAGAGATGGTCACAACGTTCTCTGGCATTCAAAGGGTTAAGTGAACCTGTGGCTGTGACGAATATTTGCAGAACCAAGCAATGACTCCCTTGTGGAATGATCCCGGTGACAGCTGCATTACTCTGTAGTAATTAACTGTGCGTTAATTCAGTCTCACAACAGGAACAAGAGGAAATTCCCAGTGCACTATGTTAACTATATATATCAGTTACAGTAACAAGTAATCAAACATTATATGGAACACTGATTTGGACAATTAATGAGATCTTCTTTTTCCAGCATGAAAATGACAAAATAACATATCAAACCTATTTCTCATTTGCCTTGAAATATTTTTATTTATAACTACCAAAAAGAAGAAATCACTTAGACGTGACATTATGGTAAAATTTTTATGAATTTTACGTGATTTCTGAACATTGATTCTAAACAGCACTGTCCATTAGAAAAACATACTGTTATTAAGATTTGGGACCTTGTAATTGAACTCAGCATTAGAGACATAGTAGTCTGCAGTGGAACACACACATAATGGTAAGTAGAATTTAGTTTTGTTATACATAAAGGGGTAAATGTATGCTAAATTAGGGATGGGCAAAAGGTCCTGTTTTTTTCCCAGTGAGACTGTTTATGGAAAACCCATAATTGTCCACTTTTTCCATGAAAATTCCTGCTCATTGAAATTCTGTAAAATTTCTGCCTTCTCGCTAATTTCCCTTGAAATATTTTTATTTATAACTTCCAAAAAGAAGAACTCACTTCTGTTTTACCAGGAAGAATACATTGAGATTTCTCTCATTTTCAAGTATGTCCTGTATAGTTTTCAGTAAATGGTTACATAGTTACACAAATTGAGAAACATTATATATACATACACACATAAATATACATACATACATATTAAACATTACATACAGTTACATACTGTTTTTAGATATAAAGACATATTTATGTTTAAATATTTTAGACTGGGAGTATTTGTGATTATTTCAGGCAGATCATCCTGCTTCTTTCTTGCATTGTTGTATATACAGTGAATTGTTGGCAGTGGAGTAGAGGTTATAGTTAGTATGGAGAGCTGGAGTGATCATACTGCTCAGGTAGTGTGGAATAGTCAGTGAGTTGTTAGTAGTGGAGGTTATAGTTAGTATGGAGATCTAGAGTGATCATACTGCTCAGGTAGTGTGGAATAGTCAGTGAGTTGTTAGTAGTGGAGGTTATAGTTAGTATGGAGATCTGGAGTGATCATACTGCTCAGGTAGTGTGGAATAGTCAGTGAGTTGTTAGTAGTGGAGGTTATAGTTAGTATGGAGATCTGGAGTGATCATATTGCTCAGGTAGTGTGGAATAGTCAGTGAGTTGTTAGCAGTGGAGCAAAGGTTATCGTTAGTATGGAGATCTGTACTGATCATACTGCTCAGGTAGTGTGGAATAATCAGTGAGTTGTTAGTAGTGGAGGTTATAGTTAGTATGGAGATCTGGAGTGATCATACTGCTCAGGTAGTGTGGAATAGTCAGTGAGGTGTTAGTAGTGGAGGTTATAGTTAGTATGGCGAGCTGGAGTGATCATACTGCTCAGATAGTGTGGAATAGTCAGTGAGTTGTTAGCAGTGGAGCAGAGGTTATAGTTAGTATGGAGATCTGGAGTGATCATACTGTTCAGGTAGTGTGGAATAGTCAGTGAGTTATTAGTAGTGGAGGTTATAGTTAGTATGGAGATCTGGAGTGATCATACTGCCCAGGTAGTGTGGAATAGTCAGTGAGTTGTTAGTAGTGGAGGTTATAGTTAGTATGGAGATCTGGAGTGATCATACTACTCAGGTAGTGTGGAATAATCAGTGAGTTGTTAGTAGTGGAGTTGAGAATATAGTTAGTATGGAGATCTGGAGTGATCATATTGCTCAGGTAGTCGGGTAGCTTTCCAGAAAAGTGGTTGTGTACTATGCAAGAAAGGAGAAGGGCATGTCTAGATTAGAGTGTTAACCAATTTAGTTCTTTAACATACAGTGATGGGTAGTATAATTACATTGAAGTATAAAGCAGCATAATGAATTATACAGAGTGTCAAACAGTTATTCTACTTAATTCTATGGGACTGGTGGGTCACTGACTGTAATTCCCAATATAATGTGATAGTAACAGCTTTATCACTTTGTGACAAACTTGAACAGTTAATTTTTCAATAAAATAAATGCCAGCAGTGGAAACTGCTACATAATTTATTTAGTTGGAGAATGCCAACAAAATATAGGCTTTAATTTAAAAAAATATTCTTCCTTTAATTCCCTGCTAACATTTTAAAATTTTTTACATTAACTTACTTTTGTTGATTATAAAATATAAAAGCAAAGCAAACAGAGAGGGCACAGAGTTAAAATTCACAGTATTTTAACTGGGGTTTTCCTACTTTTGATAATTTAAGAGACATTAAAATGTGTCATATTTTCTGTCTTTATAATTCCATCCTGTGTTTATTTGGTCATTTTAAGATGATAGTAACATAGTAAAATAGTTGATAAGGCTGAAAAAAGACACGCATTCTTCAAGTCCAGCCCATGCCAAATCACCCCTGTTGACCCAAAGGAAGACAAAAAAAATTGAAGCCACAAGTGGGTAAAAATAATTCCTTCCTGACTCCAAATGACAGTCATTTAGTTCCCTGGATCAACAACCTATCTGGTTTGAAGCCTTCTGTCATAATTAGATCAATGTTTGTGGTAGATTTTTTGAACAGATTAAGCATTCTTTTTTTACTTGATTACATTTTATTTTTAATCTTGACTTCTTTGTTTTCATCTATCAAACACACTTTGTGTGACTGATCAATTTTTTTGGACAGTGAATGTTCTGAGCGATCATACAAGCTGTGTGTACTCGATTGATCATGAAAGTTTGAATTTCCCAACTCTATGCTGTGTCAAAATGTACAGAAGTATTTGAAAATTGGCAACAGACACAGAAATGCCTTTCAAACTTTCCAGCTGTACCCTACACTAAAATTCAAAAAAAGTATGTAGGTATAATTGATTGTATAAAGCATGCATAACCTAGTTAAGGTCTTCATTTTGTGTGGAAAAGATCCAAAATTCAAGCATATTCATGTTGGATTAATTTATTTCTAAGGCTGTATTAACTATAATAATAATAATAATATAATATAAATATTACTTTTTAAAGTTGGGAAATTGGACTTTTCACTAGAACAAAATACCAGGTTAAGATCAGCTCAGTTCTTCAAGTGTAGGAATAGGTGTAGAAGGGAGGGCATTTCATAAAGAATCAAGCATGTTCAAGAAATTATAAATAATGTTAATGATAATTTGTTTTGCATTTTTGAACAAGACATGTTTTAAATTGTTATGTAGATTGTTCAATTAAATTAGTTATAATTTAAGCTATCTTTGTTGCCCAATGTTTTATGTAGAGCAGAAGATTTTAAAAGCAAGTACATTTTATTCTTTTACATAATAATCATTTATTTAATTCTAATGTCCATATATTTGTTCGTGCTTGTATGAGATAGCTCAGTGGTAATGTCCCTGACTATGGAGCCTATTCCAACCGCAAGGTTGCAGGCTCGCATCCCAGCAGGGTCATCTCAGCTCTTCATCCTTCCGAGGTTGATAAATGAGTACCATTGATTGGGTAATAATAACATCTATTATTTCAGCTGCCGATTTGGTTAATTCCTAGAGCGTGCGCTGAAAGCGCTTTGAGTCCCACTGGGAGAAAGGCGCTAGATAAATACTAGTTATTATTATTGTATAGAGTTGGGGAATATATTGCACCTTTATAAACAAGCAATAATAGAAATTCATAATTTATTCCAAATTTGTATGCATTCCTTAATACTGATCCATAATAATTTTATTTATAAAATATTAAACAACCGTAACAATAATAATCATATGCACAGTCCCTGTCTGACCGCCCTTTCTGCACCATTTAACATGTCAACTGGAATGTCGGTTCTATATACAATATACTACAGCCAGTCATTATATTTTTCTCTCTAATACTCTTATCAGTCACTGAGACCTGGGCTGAGATGCACTAAGGTTCCATTAGGGCTCAGAATGGTGATGTTGTGCTGGATCTATGTCAAAGGCACATCACGATGCATAAACATGTATTTGCCATCATAATCCCATCAATGTGCCATCAATCCACCATCATCATCATCATCATCATAAATCTGCCTTCAAAGAGTTTTGCACTGAACACATCAACAATGGCTCATTTCCATATGAAAATGCATGTTAATGAGCCATTGTCATATTCACATGGGTTGGTTTATACGTTAACACCCATAAATATTTTTCTTCAAATCTTACTTCTGTGCCCATAATATTTACATGCATTTGAAAAGAAAACAATATACAATACTGTAAGGGTTCTGCTCTCCTCTCCCATTTTTTCACCCTACTATCTGAATTCTTTATTGTATCCCTGGGAAACCTATTATCCCTTTGAGTGCCAGAGGAGTGTAGAATTAATTGCTTTGGATCCCTGTTATTCCTTTGTCTTTATTCCAGCACTAAAATCCATCTTCAATTCCTTCTGTAACATTTCAGCTGCCAACTGTGCATTCATCACTCCCATCTTAAGAAACCCTCTCTTAACACAGCATCTGACTCTAAGTACCGTGCTATCTTTCTTTATAATGTGGAATGTATCCTCATCTCATTACTCAACACAGACTGCACTCACCCAATAAAGTGTCCAACAATTTACTCATTCCCAAAACAAAGGACTAGTACTCTTTAATAACAGTTCTGGATCTCTCACATGCTTTAGACATAGTGGTCCACCCATTTCTCCTTCAAACCAACCACAGCTTAGACCTGTCTTACAGTTTTTATCCTATCTCTTTGACCATTAATTTTGTATTTCCTTTTCTGACACTACATTCTCTCCAATCCCTTTTTCAGAGAGGAGAACCTATATGTCATGTACTAGATTCCCTTCTGGTTTCCACCTATACTTAATCTCCAGGAAATCATGTAAATTCTTACCATCATTACTCGGCTGAAAACTAAGTCTACCTTTCCTCCCCTGACATCCCTCCATCTCTTATGGATCTGGCCAGGATGTCCTCTCATTACCTAAAATGTAATTAATCCAATGCTTCCAGTGTTATATGTCCAATGCCTCTTCTTGCCTTTCACCAGTCTTGCACCATATAGTTAGGATCACTTCTGAGAAACTCTACTTAAAAAGATTCTATCACATTTTATTAAGTCTGCTCCCAAAAAACAGCTCCTATCAGTATTTATGAAGGGGGGTCATATAAATGTCACCTCTCCTGAAATGCAACCTAGAGGTATGTGGCTCTCAGTCACAAATTTTGGTAGTTGAATGTACAGTGCCCAATAGACCCTCTCTGTAAGGATTTCTATCTGAATGTGTGCCACTGAAATGCGTGAATTTAGTTTTCCAGTTCAGTCTCTTTGTGCAAAACCAACATGGATGCACCTGTTGTCTCTTTTCAGAGCCCCCTTGTGCTACCACATTGGTCCTCCAGAGCTCAAACTGTAGCCCTGGCTTCACTGGTAGGTATGCTCCCAAAAGCGCACTACTAGAGTGATAGTTACCCTTTACACCCACAACTTCACCCACTGCCTGTCCTGATTACAATTAAGTTCAAAGTCTTAGTACTAGTCTAGAAGGTATTCAACAGTATTAGCCCACCCCATTTCTACACTTGTCTCATGATACTTACCAAACCAAACCCTCCACTGTGACCATTATTCATGCCGATCCTCCTCTCTAAATATCACCTCTCACTGCCATCTAAAGGCTTTTCTAAGGCTGCCTATATGTTTGGTACTTTCATTCACACCCTGTCAGACTCTTCCCTAGCATCCAGGTTTTTAAAAAGGTTCCTGAAAATGCACGTTTTTATGGAAATACATCAAATCACAAACAACCCTTCCAAAACCCTCTCCCCACCTAAAGAGATTTTACTCTGCACTTCCCTGTAATATCTTGCTGAGGTTTGACTTTATTACACCCTTTCTCCACTCTTACTCTGGCACAGTTGTTATTCTTGATCCTATAACATCTCAACATATTAGCAGCTAAATGTACAGTATCTTATAACGTGCCAATTTAATTCCCTCTATTGTGTCAGATACTATGTCTGATCCACTCGGCAGCACATAAATATCTAGCCACCTCACTTCTTAAGGATTATAAGCTCTATTGAGCAGAGGTCCTTTTATGATGTTGTCTCAAAGTTAATCTTGATTACCATCCTTGTATCCAAAGATCTCCAGTTGTATACCACATTGTACAGTGCTGCAGAAAATGTTAGTGCTATATAAATAAATGATAATAATATGTAATGTATAATGCTACACACCAAGGTCGGGATGTTCAAAAAGTCGTCATAATGAAAAACTTGTTGGATCATGAGTTGGTGGTAAGAGAAGGATAATGTTTTCAGAAGAAAATCCATCACGTTTGAAAATGTATCTGAAGGATTAAAAATGACAGTAAGAAGATCTCATTGGACATTGCCATTAAACATTCTGATCTTAAAAATTGTCTTTGATTTTGTCTTTGAAACAAAAATTTTCAAAGAAACAAAGACTTTTTTTTGTCTTTGAAACAAAAAATTGCTTCTCAGTACTTTAATTTGTCTTCTCCAAGTTTAGGCCATTTTTATTATGTCGGGAAAAAATGATGTTAATCAGACAAAAAAATTACTTTCAAACGAATATTTTTCTGAAAATACCTTACATTAGGACAGAAAATTAAGGCACACCCGGTTTTAAGACGTCTTTTTCTCTTTGACGGAGATGGCGGAATTGGATGCAAAAAATGACAGAAACATGTCTGAGAATTGATGGATCATGGAGTAAGGACTTTTTTATTCTGACTACAGACAATTTCAGTTACCACCACTTTCTGAATCTCTCGCCCCAAGACTAGTAAATCTTAGGACCTCCTGAATACAACACTCATCATCTCCAACCCAAACAGTTGGAGGACCAACAATATACTTCTCCTAGTATTCACAGAAATCAATTTGAATCAAATGTACGTTATGTTTAATTTATTTAATAAAAATCTTACTTGAATATAAGGCAAGTTTGTATTATAGTTTCTTAAAGTAGGATATTAATTATACAAATGAGTACTAATATGTTCATGTGCTCTCATTTTCTCTGCAGGAAATGTTCAAAGAGAACCAGACAATGGTGACAGAATTTTTGCTTCTGGGGTTTCAAAATATTCACAATTTCCGTATTCCAGTCTTCCTGATCCTCATTATCATTTATGTTGCAACTGTAGCTGGAAATTCTCTTATCATTTCATTAACAACAACTAGTTTATCCCTCCAGTCTCCTATGTATTTCTTTCTCAGTCACCTTTCTCTTTGTGATATCTTAATAAGTACAAATGTGACTCCTAAAACTCTACAAGTCATAATAAAAGGATCAAGCGTCATATCTGCTGGTGGTTGTTTGACTCAGTTGTATTTCTTTGCAGCATCTGCAATTATGCAATGCTGTCTTCTCACTGTGATGTCCTATGATCGATATTTGGCCATTTGTAAACCTTTGCAATATGCATCAATTATGAACATTAGGCTTCCTCGTTATCTGGTCACTTGGTCTTGGATGGTAGGATTTGTACAATCACTGATTGCACATATTTTTGTGCTACAGTTGCAGTTCTGTGGTCCCAAAGTGATTGATCATTTCTTCTGTGACCTTGCTCCTGTCCTTGAACTTTCCTGCTCGAATACATCAGTTGTACAAATTGTAGTATCTATTGGAGCCATTGTTATAAGTCTGCTGCAATTCTTGGTCGTCATCGGAACTTATATCTGTATCTTTACTTCCATCTTACAAATATCTTCCAAAATTGGTAGGGAGAAAGCCTTCTCCACATGCAGCTCCCACCTACTTGTTGTCTGTACATATTATGGAACAATGATTAGTCTTTATGTGGCTCCATCAAAAGGATAC
Organism: Rhinophrynus dorsalis; assembly: GCA_037306005.1. Classification (NCBI taxonomy): domain Eukaryota; kingdom Metazoa; phylum Chordata; class Amphibia; order Anura; family Rhinophrynidae; genus Rhinophrynus; species Rhinophrynus dorsalis. The sequence continues at coordinate 553,488,662 of CM074721.1, forward strand.
TCATTTAATGCAAATAAATTATTATCTCTGCTAAATACTGTAGTAACCCCAATATTAAATCCCATCATTTATAGCTTAAGGAACAAAGATATTAAAATAGCTATTAGCAAATTTATCAAACATGGAAAATTTGAAAAATAATTAAAGGAATATTAATTTCTAATTACTCCTCACCATTTGCAGACCACAGTAACATTTGTCATTAAGCCTTTGTTGAAAAGAAACCATTTTCTAATCACATTTTGGCACTATGTTGGAGATGTAATACTGAAATAGGCTCAATCACAGATATTTGGTGGACACGCTCTCAAATCTTCTCATATTGGGCAGACACACTAACGCAGATAAATAAAATATATAACATTTCCTTACCACTAGACCCTTTTTGTGTCTTTTTCATAAAAAAATCACATACCTATTTTGTCTTTACCAGAGAAATGGGGAAATATACAAGTTTTGCTTAATTCAGGAAAGGCGCTAATTCCTCTTTATTGGAAACGGTCAAATGTCCCTCCTATTAAAGAATGGATTTCTAGAGTAAATGAAAATGTCTTAATGGAATATTATCATGCGCTAGCAAATCATAGAGTTAAGCAATTCTTAGATAATTAGTCTGAATGGATAAGGATCTACCCTCTTCAGGACGCTCTTCAGGAAGCGCTTTTCTTTTCGGTGAATTGAGGACATTGATTACGCAACAGAGTTGGGGTCCTCCGTTATAGAGAAGAACTTGCCATAGGTGATGGAGATTTGATAAACCAGATGTGTGTTGCACTCGCTCCCCCCCACCCTTCTTTTTCAACATTCTATGATATTTCTTATTTTAGTTGTGAATAAGCTGTTATGACTCTTCTTGTTTTAATATTTCATCTCAAAAGATGATCTCAGAACATATGCAATATTTTCATATCAATACGTCTTGTTTTGTTAATGATGCTTTAATTTCTGTGCTGATTTCATACATTTCTTAATTTGTAATAACATTCTTGATTAATGTATTGTGCAATTATTCTCAATAAAATAAATAAAAAAATAAAAAAAAGAAAAGATACCATTTTCAATCGGTCCTGGATGTCATATCCATAGAGGATGATATACTTGTTTGTTGACAAGACCACAGGACACAAACTTCACCCACTAGAAATTCCTTTTTAAGTTTTGTTTTTCATGCTGACACAGAGTGCGTGAGTCTTAAATATGTCAATAGTCCACTGGAGCAGAGTTTCATGTGTAGTAATCCTGTTAACAAGAGTCATGCCATGTCCACGTTTGGAAACATGACATCCAGTATAGATTGAAGCAAAGTGAGGGTTATTATTATCGGGAGGTATCACTATTCTTTTACAAAATAAAAAATAGGTCCATCCACCTCCCCCATTTTTCTTTTTCTCTGTTGCTTAGTCTTCTCTTCAGTCTCCATATCTCAGTTGTTTTCATTTCATGTCATATCCAGGGAGCCTTTTTCACTATTCTCATGTGGTTAAGTTGTGGCGCCCACCATCTTCAACATACTGGAAACATATTTATTGGGGCTTTTAATCCCTTGGGTGACTATTGACACATATGGCCATATTCAACCAAAATTCATAGAGATGTGCTAAAGTGCTACAGTTCTGGAACAAACCAAATGGGACAAATGACTTGTCCTAGTTACTTGAAGAGATATAAACTTTTCATATTGAAAAATATAATATATGCACTATATTCAAAAGTTATTGCAGCCCAGACATGCATTTTTTGGTTGCAGTACCATCATGACCTGAAGTTCTACAGTGGAGCTGTTGCTACGGTATCCTATGGAGTTTTATGGTGAACAGACCAGAGAAGTCCATAGACAATGTAGCAGGTCACCACTGTAACATTTTATGGAAGTACTGTACACAAGTACTGTACATTATTAAACAGGTCTCAGCAGTGGTAACACGTGATTTTCTCAACAGGATAAACCCTGCCATGTATATTTTTTTGTTTAATATTAAGCATTACTGTTCCCTTAAAGCATTAGAAGAGTTCATGTTTCCTCTGTGGTGCATTAGATTTACTCCAAAATTGCACCTCATTAGCTTGTTTTATTCACCAACACTACCAACACTACTACTACCTATGGGTATGGTGGATTCACCAGTCTGATCCTGTGATGCAATATCTTATACTCAAGTGACTCAGCAACATCATCAGTAGCAGCAGAAGGAACTAAATCATCAATCACCATAATGTCAATGAGAGGTGCCATTTGATGTTCCAGGTGGTGTCTTACCTGGTCATAGGCTTGCAAATAATTTACCTTACTTTATTAGGTTATTCTGATAATATCTATACAGGTTTTTATGTAAGTATACTAATTTTTGCAAATGCTTATAAACAAAGCATGAGTCGCTGTTATAATTTTTGGAATTATTTACTTCACTTGTAAAGCTGTTGTAAATACATTTTTTTGTAAGGCCTGCTGTAGTGGCTAACTCCTCTGTAAATGACTTTCTTATGTTTCAAGGTTTTCCTGTAGTCCTGTTAATAACATATGAAAAGAGATAACAGCTGTGTGTGAAACACAGAGACAAAACATCCAGCTCTGTATGTATTTCCTTACATAGTTTAGTCATCAGTAAAGATTGAGATGCTACTTCCAGTTCCCACTTCTTGATCATTAATAAACAAATGAAAAAGCATTGGTCCCAGGACTGAACCCTGCGGCACCCCACTTATTACTTTAGACCAATCTGAAAAGGTTACATTTACAACAACTCTCTTCCATCTATCATTGAACCAGTTTTCAATCCACGTACAGATAAGACCACCCAAACTGGTGTTTTACCAAAAATTCTGTGTGATCAAGGAGACACAGGCAGCTGTGGTCCAAGTTGCTTTTTGATCTGGCTGGTATCTCTGGCAGTGAAATCTGGGGGTCTGAGAATAGAGCAAAATACTACAACTTTGTGTGTGATTGACTGGGAAGACACAGGCAACCATGATGCAAGTTTCTTCCTGCTCTGGGGAAAGAAGCAGTTGACATTGAAGGGAGTGTTTTTTTTTTTTTGACAGTGATAGTGATAGGGTGGATAGTTACTTAAAATAGATAAATAAATAAAACATTATAGGTGACAGAAACAGGGGCCTGATGTGATCCGTGACTGAGGCAGACTGATACTAGACAAGATGGTAAATACAAAATACTCTATTCCTTTGAGGGTTTTGGATTGTATGAGGAATCAAGTAACACATATCTGCAAATTGCACAGTGGCTATTATAGTCAAGCCATTGTCATCAAACCAGACACAAAGTCTTTTCTCAATCAGTGGGTTAGAAGCTATTCATCTATGACCTTCTGCAGATTCTCTAACAGCTTTGTTTGATTTTACATCGAAGCTCTATGTGTATAAGGTGGCATGATAACGGAATGAGCTGCCCTGAAACTACTATTGCCAGAACCAGAGGAAACATTGGTGGTGACTTGTTGCTGTCACATTCTGGAGTCCACTGACAGAAAAGATACCCAGTGAACAGTGACAGTCATATTGTCTGTACTCTGGTCACTTGTCCACAGGTGAAGTTTGTTACCATTTAATGTTTGAAGGCACTTTGCCTATGAGAATAATCATTAGCTTGTACAATGCTGGAACAGTAATCCTTGAAAAATAACTACGATTTACGATATGCCAGTTGGGTGAATCACATGACATCAGAAATGTATTACCTCTGTTTTCAAAGAATGAATAAGGCAGCATGTCAACCACCAACATTTTGCCAAGTTTGCCCTTCTGAAGGTATACATTTGGATTATTTTTTTACTTCTTTCTAAAAGTCAGTAAGTGTGGTTTGATAACAAGTAGAAGAAGAACTGTGTAACTTCATTGTTTTAATAGCACGTCCAGTGGTGGTGCAGGTGGTGATGGCAGCAGGTGTTGGGACTCTGTGACTCTTGTCAACTCTTCCAGATAACTCAGTTATAAATGTCCATTCTTTGTCATTAGACAACAGCAGTAGGATGCATGGGTGCTATTACAGATAAAATGTTCTACTCCCTGAGACATCAATACACTGTTACTATTTTGCCTCTTGTCCTCATAATCATTCAGGAGTGTATATACTGCTGCTAGTTGTGATACTACTGACATAGTAATATAGCTGATGAAGCTGTAAAAAGACATGCGTCCATCAAGTTTAGCCCTTGCCAAATCACCCCTGTTGATCCAGAAGAAGGTAAAAAAAAATTAAGCAATTTCCAGTTAAGCTCCCTGTTTTTTTCTCCCGTTTCTTTTCCTCCATACCCCTTTTTATGCATGTCCATCATCTATCAGCATTCCTAGCCTTTCTCTAATGAGGATTCCCCAAGTAGTTTCCCATTTAGTGAAAATGTTGCCTTCTTGTTTCTACAGCCCAAATACAAAACCTTACATTTACCTACATTAAACCTCATCTATCACTTTTCCACCCATTCACTCAGTTTTTCCAAAACTTTCTGAAAGAAAAATCATCCTGCTCTATATTTTTTCCCTTACACAGCATAGTGTAATCAGCAAAGATTACGACATTACTTTAAATACCCACTTCTAGATTAATAAACAAATGAATATGCAGTCGTCTCAGGACTGAACCCTGTGGTACCCCACTTACAACTTTAGACCAACTTGAAAAGGTTCCTTTCACAACAACTCTCTGTCATCTATCATTTAACCAGTTCTCTATGTAAGCACAGATACCACCTCCGCAGCTGAAGCTGACATTTTGTTGGTGTGTCTCCTAATCAGATCTATGACTATGCTTCAGGTGCAATCTCAATAAGGAAATGCCTGGAGAACCAAATTTCTCCCTAGTCACATGTATTTACAGAGACAACAGATAACATGTTCAGCTTTTGGATCATGATTAAAGAGTGAAGTATCTCCATACTGCAGATTTCATAGACTGTGGGGTTCTGAAGGACAACTACTACTAGAGGTTGCAATAGTACTAGCGGTAGGTGTCAGTGGTGTTGCATTTGAAAAGCTAGGGTTAGTTAGGGTTGTGGATGTTGATGACCTATATTGATGCTTAGTATAAAATTAATAAGTGTCTGAAAACCAGACATATTACTAACATTAAACTTCCTAAACAAACCCAATTTATCTAAATAATAAAAAACTACAGAAGAAGACAGAATATGTTTGTTTATTCATCTATGCAAAAAAGATGTGTATACCTGCCCTTTGGAAGAGCCCTCTCTCTCCAACCATATCTGGTTGGGAAGAAAGAGTATGCCATATTATGGCAATGGAGAAACTGGCACACAGAGGTAATAAAAATGACTTATTGTTTTGTGATACATGGCAACCTGGGATTACCTATGTGGCCACTCATAGACATATAACATTTTGGATTATATATAAAGAACTGTCCAATGCACATATAGTATTTGGATATTACTGCAATCCTTCAATTTATACACTTTTTCTCTACTTTCTTCCCATTCAGCACCCTTTCCTTTTCTCTAGTTCTATTCTATTTCTGTTCTTTTTTTCTTATCCATATATGGCAGTATCCTATATGTATGTGTTGATATCTGGTTTTAGAATAATGTATACATGGTTAAAAGAGCTAATTAGAGGGTTCTACATTAGCCTTATTATTCTTAGCCAATCTATAATTGTTTCACAATGCATTATTATATGTCTATCGGTTCTGGAAATAAATTGTTGGAATATGAATTTAGACTTCATTTGTGTTATTTCTACCACTGGATTTTGCCACAATCAATTCAGGGGTCCCCAAGCGGCATGCAGCCACGCAGGGACCCCTGAATTCCATGACGTGCCATGGGTCCTTAACATAAGTTTACCCATGAGAATCCTGACACATTATGGGTCGTTAAGGGGTTAAAAAATTATTGGGTTTTGTTGGGGGCTGGAGAAGGTGACTCTGATGATGATGGCTAAGATGATGACTGTGTATTATTAACATTTACAATAGAGTCATAAGGAGATATTTTTTTGATTAACCTTTAATGCTCAGAAACAGGTCGACTTTATTAACCATTTGACTGCCAGAAGGGTACACAATGCATTGCTTTGCAATGTGTTGTCTACCCATCTGGCACTCAAAGGGTTAAATTAAAAAAATAATACACTTACCAGCCAGCACAGGCTGGACTAGAGAGGTGCCCAGATTCTCTGCTCCACTCCTCCGATCCTCATGTGAAGCTGCCCTGTGCCACTGTATATTTGTTTTTAGCACATTGCTTGGGCTCGCTGAGGCCACCTGCCTGCAGATGTATGCTAGTGCAGGAACCATGAGTATATGAGCTTGACACAAAAGTATGGGAGCCATTGATAATAACTTAAAAGCTGCGCAGGAGCAGCTAATGCATTTTTTTACCCGGAGAAAGTAATATTTCACCTGGAGACTGTGCCCTAAATCCGGAGTCTCTGGGTGAAACCCAGCAAGTTCCCAGGTATGATTATTAAGCATGTTTTCTTGTCCAGAGTAAGAGTTTCTAGTTGATCTCTTTCAACAGTTTATAAACAGGCAAAGTGCTCCATCTAGTGGTGGAAGACTGAGCCTTTTCCTTTCAGATAATTATTTGGTTATATCTAGTGTTGAGCGAGCATGCTCGGCCGATGCTCGGATCGGCTCGAGCATCGCTCTGCTCGGCACATGGCGGTACTCGTACGAGTACCGCATGTGCTCGACCGCCATGTTCGGGTCTCCTCCCCGCACGTTTTGCGGCTGCTGCGCAGCCAATAAACGTGCAGGGAGGCTCTGACATCGGTGTAATGCCAGCAGCCATGTTGGCTGCTGGCATTACACTGATTGGCTGGCCAGAACCCGTGGTCAGGTGCTGTATAGCACCTGACCATCGAGTTCGGCTCAGTCTTAGCCAGGGAGAGCTGAGGATAGGAAGGGAAAGGCAGTGTAGGGAGGAAAAAAACCAAAATTGTGAAAAAAAAGAACCAAAAGTCCTTTTTAGGACTACTGTGTGTGGGGGCAGCAGGTTATTTTGTGTGGGGGGAAAAAAAAAAAAAAAATATTCTGTTTAGTGTGCAAAGTTGCAGATTAGAGCACATTCTGTTTAGTGTGCACAGTTGCAGATTAGAGCACATTCTGTTTAGTGTGCAAAGTTGCAGATTAGAGCACATTCTGTTTAGTGTGCAAAGTTGCAGATTAGAGCACATTCTGTTTAGTGTGCAAAGTTGAAGATTAGAGCACATTCTGTTTAGTGTGCAAAGTTGCAGATTAGAGCACATTCTGTTTAGTGTGCAAAGTTGCAGATTAGAGCACATTCTGTTTAGTGTGCAAAGTTGCAGATTAGAGCACATTCTGTTTAGTGTGCAAAGTTGCAGATTAGAGCACATTCTGTTTAGTGTGCAAAGTTGCAGATTAGAGCACATTCTGTTAAGTCTTCAAACTAAAATATCAAAGTCACATATTTCATTCAGTGTGCGTCGCCGCAGTTTAGCAGCACATTCTGTGTACTGTGCAGAGTTGCAGAATAGGAAGAAATACTGTTAAGTCTTCAAACTAAAATATCAAAGTCACATATTCCATTCAGTGTGCTTCGCCGCAGTTTAGCAGCACATTCTGTGTACTGTGCAGAGTTGCAGAATAGGAAGAAATACTGTTAAGTCTTCAAACTAAAATATCAAAGTCACATATTCCATTCAGTGTGCTTCGCCGCAGTTTAGCAGCACATTCTGTGTACTGTGCAGAGTTGCAGAATAGGAAGAAATACTGTTAAGTCTTCAAACTAAAATATCAAAGTCACATATTCCATTCAGTGTGCTTCGCCGCAGTTTAGCAGCACATTCTGTGTAGTGTGCAGAGTTGCAGAATAGTAAGAAATACTGTTAAGTTTTCAAACTCAAATATTAAAGTCACATATTCCATTCAGTGTGTGTCACCGCCGTTTAGCAGCCTATTCTGTGTACTCTGCAGAGTTGCAGAATAGTAAGAAATACTGTTAAGTTTTCAAACTCAAATATTAAAGTCACATATTCCATTCAGTGTGTGTCACCGCCGTTTAGCAGCCTATTCTGTGTACTCTGCACAGTTGCAGAATAGTAAGAAATACTGTTAAGTTTTCAAACTCAAATATTAAAGTCACATATTCCATTCAGTGTGTGTCACCGCCGTTTAGCAGCCTATTCTGTGTACTCTGCACAGTTGCAGAATAGTAAGAAATACTGTTAAGTTTTCAAACTCAAATATTAAAGTCACATATTCCATTCAGTGTGCTTCGCCGCAGTTTAGCAGCACATTCTGTGTACTGTGCAGAGTTGCAGAATAGGAAGAAATACTGTTAAGTCTTCAAACTAAAATATCAAAGTCACATATTCCATTCAGTGTGCTTCGCCGCAGTTTAGCAGCACATTCTGTGTAGTGTGCAGAGTTGCAGAATAGTAAGAAATACTGTTAAGTTTTCAAACTCAAATATTAAAGTCACATATTCCATTCAGTGTGTGTCACCGCCGTTTAGCAGCCTATTCTGTGTACTCTGCAGAGTTGCAGAATAGTAAGAAATACTGTTAAGTTTTCAAACTCAAATATTAAAGTCACATATTCCATTCAGTGTGTGTCACCGCCGTTTAGCAGCCTATTCTGTGTACTCTGCACAGTTGCAGAATAGTAAGAAATACTGTTAAGTTTTCAAACTCAAATATTAAAGTCACATATTCCATTCAGTGTGTGTCACCGCCGTTTAGCAGCCTATTCTGTGTACTCTGCACAGTTGCAGAATAGTAAGAAATACTGTTAAGTTTTCAAACTCAAATATTAAAGTCACATATTCCATTCAGTGTGTGTCACCGCCGTTTAGCAGCCTATTCTGTGTACTCTGCAGAGTTGCAGAATAGTAAGAAATACTGTTAAGTTTTCAAACTCAAATATTAAAGTCACATATTCCATTCAGTGTGTGTCACCGCCGTTTAGCAGCCTATTCTGTGTACTCTGCAGAGTTGCAGAATAGTAAGAAATACTGTTAAGTTTTCAAACTCAAATATTAAAGTCACATATTCCATTCAGTGTGTGTCACCGCAGTTTAGCAGCCTATTCTGTGTACTCTGCACAGTTGCAGAATAAGAAGAAATACTGTTAAGTTTTCAAACTCAAATATTAAAGTCACATATTCCATTCAGTGTGTGTCACCGCAGTTTAGCAGCCTATTCTGTGTACTCTGCACAGTTGCAGAATAGTAAGAAATACTGTTAAGTTTTCAAACTCAAATATTAAAGTCACATATTCCATTCAGTGTGTGTCACCGCAGTTTAGCAGCCTATTCTGTGTACTCTGCACAGTTGCAGAATAGGAAGAAATACTGTTAAGTTTTCAAACTCAAATATTAAAGTCACATATTCCATTCAGTGTGTTTCACCGCCGTTTAGCAGCCTATTCTGTGTACTCTGCACAGTTGCAGAATAGTAAGAAATACTGTTAAGTTTTCAAACTCAAATATTAAAGTCACATATTCCATTCAGTGTGTTTCACCGCCGTTTAGCAGGCTATTCTGTGTACTCTGCACAGTTGCAGAATAGTAAGAAATACTGTTAAGTTTTCAAACTCAAATATTAAAGTCACATATTCCATTCAGTGTGTGTCACCGCCGTTTAGCAGCCTATTCTGTGTACTCTGCAGAGTTGCAGAATAGTAAGAAATACTGTTAAGTTTTCAAACTCAAATATTAAAGTCACATATTCCATTCAGTGTGTTTCACCGCCGTTTAGCAGCCTATTCTGTGTACTCTGCACAGTTGCAGAATAGTAAGAAATACTGTTAAGTTTTCAAACTCAAATATTAAAGTCACATATTCCATTCAGTGTGTTTCACCGCCGTTTAGCAGCCTATTCTGTGTACTCTGCACAGTTGCAGAATAGTAAGAAATACTGTTAAGTTTTCAAACTCAAATATTAAAGTCACATATTCCATTCAGTGTGTGTCACCGCAGTTTAGCAGCCTATTCTGTGTATTCTGCACAGTTGCAGAATAGTAAGAAATACTGTTAAGTTTTTAAACTCAAATATTAAAGTCACATATTCCATTCAGTGTGTGTCACCGCCGTTTAGCAGCCTATTCTGTGTACTCTGCACAGTTGCACAATAGGAAGAAATACTGTTAAGTTTTCAAACTCAAATGTTAAAGTCACATATTCCGTGTAAGATGAAGAAGGCGGGTAAAAAGGGACGGGGAAGTGGACGTGATCCTGATAGTTCAGGGCGCGGGTCAGGACGCGGAGAAACTGTGCCTGGTGCCAGAGCACAAGAAAGAAAGACATCCACCATACCTAGCTTCATGTGTAATTTTACAGGGCGTCGCAGGACATCACTCTCGAGGTCCGACCACTGCGAACAGGTGGTCGGTTGGATGACAGCTGATACTGCTTCCAGTCGGTTAAGCACCACCCTGTCTTCCACCAAGTCCACTCTCAGTAGCCAAGAGTCTGGTCAAAATAATCCTCACTCTGATCATCCTTCCTCCCACCATACACGGTCTGGTCAAAGAAGTGATCCCACACTGGGATATAGTGAGGAGCTCGTCTCATCACCAATCCTTCATTTGACCCTCTCTCCAAGCACGCTTGCAGAGGAACATGACATCTTGTGCCCTGATTCACAACCTCTAGAGGCTACCCAATCACAAGAAGATGACAGATGTGAACGGCATTTAAGGTCAAAGGAAATAGTGGATGATGATGATGATGATGAGACACAGTTGCCATTAAATCAACCACTATTTCCGTCTCAAGACCTTGTTGAGGAGAATGTTATACAGTTGTCAATGACTGAGTATGTGGTGGGATCAAGACTTGAGGAGGATGATCAGAGTGAGGAAGTGGAGGAGGACTTGGTGGACGATGAGGTGACTGACCCCACCTGGGAAGGTGTAGAGCCGAGCGATGACAGCAGTCCTGAGGGTGAGCCATCTGCAGCACCGCAACAGGCTGGAAGAGGCAGTGGTGTGGCTACAGAAAGAAGGCGGACCGCACCAAACCGGCCCGCAAATGTTCCACGGAGCACCCCCTTGCGTAAATCTCCCTTGCCAAAGGGTAGGTGTTCCGCGGTATGGCGTTTTTTTAAGGAAAGTGCGGACGACAAAAGAATTGTAGTTTGCAACCTGTGCCACACCAGAATGAGCCGAGGCATGAACACTAGAAACCTCACCACCACCAGCATGATCCGACACATGGCATCCAAGCACCGTAGTAAGTGGGAGGAACGCCTGGATCGCCCATCTGTGTCTGCAGGCCACACCACTGCCTCCTCTTCCCCTGTTTTCGGTGCCGGCCAATCGCCTGTCGAAGGCGCAGGCCCGCATACCTCCCGCCCTGCACCTGTACCATCTGAAGCACCATCAGCGACCACATCCACTTCCCTGTCCCAGCACAGCGTCCAAATGTCGTTACCCCAGGCATTTGAGCGCAAGAGAAAGTACCCAGCCACCCACCCACAGGCCATAGCACTAACCTCACACCTTTCAAAATTACTGGCCATCGAAATGCTGCCATTTAGGCTTGTGGACACTGAGTCCTTCCGCAGCCTGATGGCAGCAGCTGTCCCTCGGTACGCGGTCCCCAGCCGCCACTACTTTTCCCGGTGTGCCATCCCCGCATTACACCACCATGTGTCCCGTAACATCACCCGTGCCCTGACCAACGCAGTTACTGGGAAGGTCCACTTAACGACTGACACATGGACAAGTGCTTGTGGCCAGGGACGCTACATTTCCCTGACGGCACACTGGGTGAATGTCGTGGAGGCTGGGAGCGACTCGGACCCTGGGATGGCACGGGTGCTACCCACGCCGAGGATTGCGGGCACTACCTCCATCAGGGTTTCCGCCAGCACCTACGTTATTGGCTCCTCCTCCTCCGTTTCCACCTCCGAATTCTCTACACGCAGCGCCACTCCCCCATCAGCCAGTAGCTGGAAGCAGTGTAGCACTGCAGTGGGGAAGCGTCAACAGGCCGTGCTGAAGCTGATCTGCCTTGGGGACAAACAGCACACGGCCTCAGAGCTGTTGCAGGGGATTAGTCACCAGACCGAGCAGTGGCTCTCGCCACTCAACCTGCAACCAGGCATGGTTGTGTGTGATAATGGGCGTAACTTGGTGGCGGCTTTGGAGCTCGGCAAGCTCACACACGTACCATGCCTAGCGCATGTATTTAATTTAGTGGTTCAGCGATTTCTAAAAACCTACCCCAATGTGCATGATCTCTTGACCAAGGTGCGCCGCGTGTGTGCACATTTCCGTAAGTCATCTACAGCTTCGGCCGGCCTGTTGAAGCTGCAGCAGCGCTTACAATTGCCAGCTCACCGGCTGCTGTGTGACGTGAGCACGCGCTGGAACTCCACCTTCCACATGTTGGCCCGGCTTTGTGAGCAGCAGAGGGCAGTAGTGGAGTACCAGCTGTTACACGGTCGTCGCCTCTCCGTTCAACTTCCTGTAATCAGAAGTGAGGAGTGGGAATGGATGTCAGACCTCTGCGAGGTTTTACGCAATTTTGAGGAATCGACACAGATGGTGAGCGGCGATAACGCTATTATCAGTGTAACCATCCCACTTCTGTGTCTACTGAAACGCTCGCTGCTCACAATTAAAACCGACGCTTTGCATGTGGAAGAGGTGGAAATGGGGGAGGAAGAGCTTACACAAGGTGATAGCCAGAGCACCCTCACTTCGTCTTCTCAGCGACAATTGGAGGAGGCGGAGGAGGAGGAGGAGGAGGAGGAGGAGGAAGACACGGTTGCCTCCGCTACAGAGGGTAGCCATGGAACTTTAGTTCCATCTCTTCAGCGTGGGTGGGCAGAAGAGGAGGAAGAGGATGAGGATATTGAGAGTCATCCTCCTGGTGAGGACAGCGAAATCTTGACTGTTGGTACTCTGGCACACATGGCTGACTTTATGTTAGGCTGCCTTTCCCGTGACCCACGCGTTATACGCATTTTAAACAACACGGATTACTGGGTGTTCACCCTTCTGGACCCCCGCTACAAAGAGAATTTCTCATCTCTCATTCCTCCGGTGGAGAGGACAAGCAAAATGGTGCAATACCAGAAGGTTCTTGTTGAAAAATTGCTCCAAAATTTTCCATCTGACAACGCTGGCGGCAGAGTACGTGCTACCTTGGCCAACAGAGAAGGGGAGAAAAGGGGAGCACACAGCAGTTCCGAGAAAGGCAGGGCAACACTCTCCAAGGCGTGGGACACCTTCATGACACCCCGCCAGCACCCTCACCCTGATGCGCAGCCTAGTGTCACAAGGAGGGAAAAGTTTTGGAAGATGGTGAAGGAGTACGTAGCAGACCGTGTCAGCGTCCTCAATGATCCCTCTGTGCCTTACAACTACTGGGTGTCCAAGCTGGACACGTGGTATGAACTGGCACTCTACGCCTTGGAGGTGCTGGCCTGCCCTGCCGCCAGCGTTCTGTCTGAGCGGGTATTTAGTGCTGCTGGTGGCATCATAACAGATAAGCGTATCCGCCTTTCCACCGACAATGCTGATAGGTTGACACTTATAAAAATGAACAAGGCCTGGATTTCCCCTGACTTCTCCACTCCACTGGAGGAAAGCCGCGGGGGAACATAAACTCACTTTATATATGTTATTTACAATGATGTGAATACTCTGTATTCCCATTCACCCCTTCCACCCAAAAAACGGGTATATGGTTGACTCTTAATCTTCTCATCCTCCTCCTCCTCTTCCATATGCCCTGGGATATAATTTTTATATAGGGCCAGCTCACCAGCGGGCCCTGTGATATAATTTTTATATAGGGCCAGCTCACCAGCGGGCCCTGTTTGACAATTTTTATATAGGTCAGCTCACCAGCGGGCCTTCTCATATAATGTTTTATTGGGTCAGCTCTCTAGCGGGCCCTCTCATATAATGTTTTATAGCGTCAGCTCACTAGCGGGCCTTCGCATATAATATTTTATTGGGTCAGCTCTCTAGCGGGCCCTCTCATATAATGTTTTATAGCGTCAGCTCACTAGCGGGCCTTCGCATATAATGTTTAGGATGGTCAGCTCTGCAGCAGACCCTCACCCATAATGTTTTAGATGGTCAGCTCAGCGCACGTTTCCCTCTTAATCATGGCCTCAGTTCTGAAAATCAAGGAAATTTTTGGGAGAATTTGCCTCTGCGCACATTTCCCTCTTAATCATGGCCTCAGTTCTGAAAATCAAGGAAATTTTTGGGAGAATTTGCCTCTGCGCACGTTTCCCTCTTAATCATGGCCTCAGTTCTGAAAATCAAGGAAATTTTTGGAAGAATTTGCAGATGATATACAAGTAAATATACAGCAAATATTGTTTGGTAACAATTTTTCGCCTAAAGTCGTTTTTATTTTCCTTTTTGTGTGTTTTACGATCAGTCTGTAAAAATGGCGTACTACGGGCGAAAGATCGTTCCCAGCAGCGATGTTGGAGTCCAAGATGCATCCAGACATCCTCCCTATGCTGTCCCTGAACCATTTCTGTGGTGTTTCCATCCTTTTCTGCCCTTTTCCTATGGACCAGGCACCCTCCCCTCATCAGAGCAGGGGGTGCCTGGTGTAATGCTCGAATCCTCCCATTGACTTCAATAGGGCTCGGGTGCTCGGCCGAGCACTCGAGCCTCAGGGGGTGCTCGGTCAGAGCACCCGAACACCCGAGCATTGGGGTGCTCGCTCATCACTAGTTATGTCATCATCACTCCCACTCTTTACTTCATCTGTATCAGGGATTGGAAAAAACTTCCACCTAAAAGACAAAAATGCAAAAAATGGCACCTCTTGCCTTTCAAGGGAATTCCCATGACAAATGCCATTTTTCTGCTACCACCAATACTCCCACATTGTAACTTTCCTCTAGCATCAAACATTCAGTCGCATTCTCTCTCCCAAGCCCAGACTGACAACATGTGGGAAACTGGCAACTCATTTGTATTTGCAGGGCAGGAATTCATGAGAAGAACTTCACTTTGGTTATTATTATATCATGATTATGGATTTCAATTTAATGGAAAAATTGGGAAAAAAGTAGAAAAAAATTGGTGTAAAGTGTAAGTACTGTTTTTTTTTCTGTTTATCTTGTGAGGTGGTGAGTTTTGCCAATCCCTAGTAGTGACCTTTAAAGTGACATAAGAAGAACCTCACCTTTTCTGCTGCAAATGCCTTTTCCTGTATAATCAAGTATCATGCTGACTTTTCCTATATCTCTAATGCATTGCTTGCCTACTTTTATTTTATCAGCTATGATTAGTATGAAAATACTTTCCTCTGCCATTGTTGTCAGCAGAAAACCATTAAGTCTATCTCACACCTTTGTGTTTTAGTGCCCTACATACATTATTTTGCGACATTACACTTTAAATCCCATACTCTTCTTCTAACTTTTTATCATCACTTCTTATTTGATTTACTCCTCCAGTAATGTCTACCCTGTTACAGGTCTTAGAGTCTCATTCACTGAGCAAAAAAGAAGCAATTCTGGGGAAAATCAACTGCACCATGGGGTGAAATTAAAATTCTATTATCATTGGTTTCATTTCTTTTTTTATACTCTTTGTATGCTAGAAAGGTCTCCAGTAAGGTATGCCTATCATTTAAAGGAGCAGTAAACTTTTTTTTATGAAAACACATATTTTACAGAACATTTCCTGCTGAATAAAACAAGGTCACTCCCATCGCTGTCAGATGTTTTATTCAAACATTATAGCAGTTTAAATAATCAGGAAGTGAATTTACTGTGTGTTCACTTCCTGCTAGTTCTAATTGACAGGAAGTGAATTTACTGTGTTTACTTCCTGATAGTTCTAACTGACAGGAAGTGACTCAGCAGTTTCTATCACATTCTATGGAGAACTGTAAGCCTCTGGCTTTTCTGACTTTCCTCTCCATTAGAATCTACCAGGAAATCTAATTAGAATTTGACCACTAGAGGGCACTGCCAATGTAAAAAAAAAAAAACATGGGTTTAAACTGTAATAACTCTGGAAATATAAATCTCTCGGCAGTGGGAGTACCATTATTTCACTCAGTAGGAAAATCCCTACAATATATATTTTTTTCATAAAATAAGTTTACTGCTCCTTTAATGAGTTAAAACACCATTTAAAACAATGGAAATCCAAACCCCACCCTATCGTGCAGATGGTTGGCTCCAGCATTGCATATCTTTAGCTTGCTTTATGATTGGAGTAGATTAGATATAGTGCATTATTTCAAAATGAGGGCAAGATCTAAACATGGGAATTATTGACCTGTGAGCATGACTTCCATAGAATAAAGATATTAGAATGGTTACTTAACAATATTATTCAGGAATATGTGACAACCAACACATTATAGCAGCAGCCTGTATGGTTTTAAGAAGAATAGATGTCACACTAATTTAATTACATTCTATGGAGTAACTTGGATTTGGTAAAAGCCTTTTGATATTGAGCCTCACAAGAGGTTGTTGTGGAAATGAAAAGTTTGGTCTTGAGAGTTGATATACTGTGCATGAATAGAATTATGGAAAACCTTTTGAGTGCCTGAAAGGTATCCAATACATTGGGATATAATGCACTGGATACCTTTGGCAGTAAATGTAGAAAGTTGTTGTAAATCCTGCTCAAAGAATGCTAACATGCCATTTATCAGATGGTTCCTGTTCATGTTGTCATTATTATATGAAACATTAGGCTGCTCTTCATTATTTCTGTCTAAAATTTGGTGAAAAAGAAGCTCCCCCAAAGCCTTCCAATTTTGCAATGTATTGTAGCTAATGTCTTTTTTCTGCTCATACAAATGCTCAGCATGTACTATTTGGAACATCAACTGGAAAGGACCTACATTTTTAGCTGGTGACATTATAATGTCTCTTCGATCTATAGTGAATCTCCACCTATAATAGGAGCCAGCATAATTTTATGAAGAATAGATCATGTCAAACTAATTTACTTGCATTTTATGAAAGCTAAGAAGTATTTTGGACAAGGGAATTGCTGTTGATGTTGTATACTTGCATTTTGCAAAACCTTTTGATTCATTACTGCATAAATTAAATGGCTTCAGTTTGGGAGGTGAAGGTGATATGCATGGATAGTGGTGATAGCAGAGAGTTTTTGTAAATGGAATCTTTTCAATTTGTTCTAAATTTATAAGTTGGGTTCCACAGGGTTCAGTCCTGGGCCCAATGCTTTTTTATTTGTTTATTAATGATCTAGAAGTGGGAATTGAAAGCAGAGTGTCAATCTTTGCTGATAACACTAAGCTATGTAAGGAAATATGTACAGAGTTGGATGTTTTTTTCTGTAAAAAGACTTAGATAAACTGAGTGAATGGGCACAAAAGTGACAGATGACATTTAATGTAGATAAATGTAAGGTTATGCATTTGGGCTGTAGAAACAAACATGCTACATATACTCTAAATGGGAAACAACTTGGAGAATCCTCATTGGAGAAAGATTTAGGAGAACTTAGACAATAGATTTCACAGCAGTCACTCAGAGTCACTTAGCAGCTGCAAGAGCAAATAGGGTACTAGTCTGCATAAAAAGGGATATTGATACACTGGATGCTAATATTATCCAATGTCTATATAAGGTCTCATCTAGTATATGGAGTACAGTTTAGGGCACCATTTCTTAAAAACAATATTGGTGAACTGGAAAATGTGCAGAGACGTGCAACCAAACTGGTAAAGGGACTGAAGGATCTGAGTTATAAAGAGAGACTAGCCAGAGAAGATACATCAAAGGGGTGATATGATTACCATATAATACAAAGAAATCTCCAAGGAACTAGGCTTGTGCGATTCAGTTCGTCGATATTCAGAATTCAATGAAAAAGGGGTCATTCGGTGACATTCGGGCCGTCTGAAAGGCAAGTGTCGTTTGCTAAAAAAAATCCAAATTCCACCAGCCCTGGTCTGAATGTCATTGAAAATTTCGGAAATTCGTCAACTACTTCCCAAGCACGATTACTTTCCCTCCATACTTTCCCTCCATGTCTGTAGTCCAATTAGCTTCTCTGTTTCATGTGCTACTTTCCCGCTTTGTCTCTATTCCAATTAGCTTCTTTGTTTCATGATGGGGGTTGGACTAATGACACAGACACCCAGAGAGCCTGCATTTCCTCTTAGTGCTTTGTTGGAGCTCAGAGAGAAGAAGCAGGAGATAGATATTAGAGTGTCCAGTTGTTGTGTAAGCAGGAAGGTAGCATTAGGCACAGGCAGGCAGCCAGCATTAGTGCCTTATTGCCATTGCAAGGGAGAGTCATCTTTGTTCCTGTGCAAAATATTAAAAATATTAGTGATTTGTTTGAATAATTTCCAGAGTGACACATCAGCTAGTCTCACAGTTCTGTAGGCAGGCCTAGTACCTTATTGTGTCCACAAGGGAAAGTCACCTTTGTTTCTGTGTTAATATCATGGTTCCCGTGATCTCTCTGTCACTCTCACTTGTGCTGCTCCCTTATTGGTTGAGCTTGTTTGGCCCTCCCCTGGTGACCTTTTTATTCTGTCCATTGGCACCTGTCAGATGCCCTTTCGTGGTGTTCCAGAGCCAGTATTGCTGTTGAGGTGTTCCTGCGTTCCTGATCTCCTGTGTACCGAATTGGCCTGTATTGACTACTCTTCTGTGTTCCTGTTCCGTGATCTGACCCGGACTGGCTGACGTCCTGCTCGTTGCTGATCTGGCTTGTCTGCGAATCTCCTCCGTGATCTGACCCGGCCTGGCTGACTTCCTGCTCCGTGACCTGTACCGGCTTGCTACTGTTCCTGTTTCCAGCTCCTGTGGTCACCCCTGCGACATTCTGATCGCTGCTGCGTGTGTGTCAAAGCCGATCGAGATTGCTGCATTAACTCCTGCTGAGCCGTGTCTCCTGAGCTGAGCCTTCCGTTTCTCTGGTGCACTGTACTACGTATAGCTGAGTCTCCTTGGCACTTGCTGTGTTATTCCGCTACTCACTGAGCCTCCGATCACTGGTGGTGCTTACTCCTCAACCTTTGCTGCTATTGTTAACCCTTGCTGAGCCGTTACCTTATCCACTGCTTCTGCTGAGTCAGCCGCGTTGTGGGCCTCAGTTAGTCGGCGGCTCTTTGTCATCTAACAGAGCAGTAGGTCTCTGTTAACGCGCCCGTGGGAGGCGCTATTGGCTCAAGCACTTGCAACAACAGGGGGTCGCCATTATATGCCCGTGGGGGCTGTTGGCTCAAGCGATCTCGATACTGTTGGTGTCCGTTATAAGCCCGTGGGGGCTATTGGCTCAAGCTATCACAATACTGTTGGTCTCCGTTATACGCCCATGGGGGCTATTGGCTCAAGCTAACACAATACTGTTGATCTCCGTTACAAGTCCGAGGGGGCTATTTGGCTCACGCTCTTGCAGGACAGCATTCTCTGTTATACGCCCATGGGGGCTATTGGCTCAAGCGATCTCGATACTGTTGGTCTCCGTTATACACCCGTGGGGGCTATTGGCTCAAGCTATCACCATACTGTTGGTCTCCGTTATACGCCCGTGGGGGCTATCTACCAACTACCCTGCAGCTTCTGCCTCTGACTCAGCGCTATCTAGCAGCTCTCTACATAGTCGGACTTACGGTGTTGTGTGATCTAGCACCTATAGCTGCCTCTCATCACCTGGGGCGTGCCTAACACCACATTTGAGACTGATGATTCTTTGTATTTAACTATTCATTGCCAGTCGCTGTTTTATGCCTGTCCTGTGACAGTATATGTATTGTCCCTGTTTCAGTATCCTGGTCCTGAGAAGGCATATGTAGCCTATATTCTGCTATTTACTGTACTGCCTGTAGAGGGCGATCTTGTTCTTATTTTTTTTTTTCTAAATAAACTGTGTTTTATTCTAATCCACTGTCTGAGTGTCTGAAAAAACGTTACGGTTAAACAGTAAAATTAATATTAGGGATTTGTTTGAATAATTTTCAGAGTGACACATCAGCCAGTCTCACAGTTCTATAGGCAGGCCTAGTACCTTATTGCGTCCGCAAGGGAAAGTCACCTTTGTTCCTGTGTAAAATATTAAATGTAATAATAGGAATTTGTTTGAATAATTTTCAGAGTGACACATCAGCCAGTCTCACAGTTCTGTAGGCAGGCCTAGTACCTTATTACTACCACAAGGGAAAGTCACCTTTGTTCCTGTGTTAAATATTAAAAGTAATAATAGTAGGAATTTATTTGAATAATTTTCAGAGTAACACATCAGCCAGTCTCACAGTTTTATAGGCAGGCCTAGTACCTTATTACCACCACAAAGGAGTCACCTTTGTTCCTGTGTTAAATATTAAAAATACTAAACTAGTAGTTTGTTTGAATAATTTTCAGAGTGACACACCAGCCAGTCTCACAGTTCTTGTAGGCAGGCCTAGTACCTTATTGCTTCTGCAAGGGAAAGTCACCTTTGTTCCTGTGTAAATATTAAAAGTAATAATAAGAATTTGTTTGAATAATTTTCAGAGTGACACATCGGCCAGTCTCACAGTTCTGTAGGCAGTCCTAGTACCTTATTACCACCGTAAGGGAAAGTCACATTTGTTCCTGTGTTAAATATTAAAAGTAATAATAGTAGGAATTTATTTGAATAATTTTCAGAGTGACACACCAGCCAGTCTCACAGTTCTTGTAGGCAGGCCTAGTACCTTATTGCTTCTGCAAGGGAAAGTCACCTTTGTTCCTGTGTAAAATATTAAAAGTAATAATAGGAATTTGTTTGAATAATTTTCAGAGTGAAACATCAGCCAGTCTCACAGTTCTATAGGCAGGCCTAGTACCTTATTGTGTCCGCAAGGGAAAGACACCTTTGTTCCTGTGTAAAATATAAAAAATAATAGTAGAAATTTGTTTGAATAATCTTCAGAATGACACAGCCAGTCTAACAGTTGTTGTGTGGCCAGGTTTTTACATTTTAAAACAATTATAGTTCATTCCCTACCTATCTGTCATGGATTTGAGTCCTAGTGAACAACCTGATGTTCTTTGTCCTGGTACCAGCTGCAGTGACCCAGCAACCACCAACACCACCACAATGATGTTGCTTTCAAGCACAGCTAGCAGCAGCAGGCGGGGAAAGTAGCATACTTTTAGTAGTAGTAGTCAGACTCAGCAGCAGCACTCCAAACGCACTCCAAACCAAAAACTAAAAAGAAAAAGGGAACTGCAGGTCGTTCTATCTCTACTAGCAAGGTAAAGAGGTCCAGGTCCTCCTATGAGACCACGAAGCAGCCGTCACCTGTGTCTCATCAGCTGTTTGGTGATGATCCCCCCAGAACCACCTGCACAATGACTAGTGCCACTGCCAGTTTAGTCACCACCTCCTCTACAGCCACTTCTATGACAGTGCCTGTTATTTCCTTGCCTGCTCTTCCATCCAGTGGTGGGTTGCTTGGCTTCCGATATCTCCTGGTTCTCGATCATTGGCTTGTCTGACTAGCCAGTTTTGACCTTGGCTCCATCTATCTGATCAGGGTATGACTCTGGCTTGTCAGACTACCCACTCTGTGCTGACCCCGGCTGTGGCTGACTACCTGATCCGGTTCCTGACTGTGGCTTGTCTGACCTACACTCCGTGCTACTCCTACTTCAGTCTGACTACCATTGTCTCCAGGTATAGCCGTAGGCATGCTCTACCTATCCTGTACAACTTCTACCTTGCTGGTAGCATTGCTAGTTGCCTCCGCACTGTGCGATCCCATTGCCTTCGGGCTCTACCTATCCGGTTCAACTACAACCTTGCTAGTAACGTTGCTGTTGCCTCTGTACTGTGTGACCCCATTGCCTCCAGGTTTGTAGTGTTACCTGTATCGCTCTACCCCTTACATCTTGGTACACTACCTTGAGTGTTCCTTGCTGTCTCTGCCAGTACTCACTCTGAGTTTCGCACTGTGCTACTGCAATTCTGTATTTGGCAGTCTCCTAGTGTACCTCCGCTGTGTGGCCTTCGATCGGTACCTTACTGGTATGCTAGCTGTGCAAACTCATCTGACATCCCTCTCAGAAGGTTGTCCGGGTATGCTCCGTTACTATCCCTGGTGTTTCAGGTTCCTATCTGTCGTGAGAGCCAAGTCTGGTTCTGTACCCTTGTTATCTACTGTCCTTTTGCAGTGCAGTGTCAGCCTTGAGTAGTGGACTAGACACTGTCCTTGCGCCTGTCTCTCCAAGGGTGAGGAAGTGTTCGTTCTTATTGTTATTCGTATTATTACTATTATTATTTTATTCAATAAACTGGTTAAATTCACTTCTACTGTGTCGTGTGATTATTTGCCTGAGTTACCGTGGCAGTACGAAAGGGCCATGAGTACTGAAAGTCTGCCTGTCAACAGCTAAAACACTATCTCAGGCACTTGTTCTCTCTAGACTTGACTACTGCAACATTCTACTCTCTGGTCTTCCTGCTTCTCATCTCTCTCCACTTCAGTCTGTTATCAATTCAGCCGCAAGAATCACCACATTGGCTCCCAGATACCTTCCATCTCATCTCCTCCTGAAATCCCTCAACTGGCTACCTATAAAGTATCGTATTTCTTACAAGATTCTCCTCCTCTCCTGTAAGTCCCTCTATTCTTCAGCACCCTCTTACATTTCTGCCCTTATCTCCCGCTACACCCCTTCCCGTCCCCTACGGTCTTCTCAAGGGTTCTTCCTGTCCTCTCCCTACACAACTCGAGCCATCTCTCGACTACAATCCTTCTCACTGGCTGCTCCTCGACTCTGGAATGCCCTCCCCATCACCATTCGCCAATCATCCACAATAATCACTTTCAAGCAACTCCTCAAAACCCACCTGCTCAGGGAGGCATCTCAATAGCAATGTCCTCCTTCTGCACTTCTTTCACCACACCTTGTACCTGCACTTATAATACTCCTCCTAGTGTCTCTGTTTGTCAATATGAATTCAGCCTAGATTGTAAGCTCCTTGGGGCAGGGTCCCTTTCCTAGTGTATGATTCCCTTGCTGCACTTTCCCTCACAAATAATGTAATGATTGTACTTAACCTTAATGCTCTTAACCCCAGTTCTGTCATTTTTGTATTGTATTATTTCAACTTCTGTTAAGCGCTGTGTACATGTATGGCGCTATATAAATAAAGATACATACATACATACATACATACAAGTGAACCAGTTCAGAGCATTCTATCCAGAATGGACTCACAGGATCAATTAGCTTCTGCTATGCTACCCTATTAAACTGTACCACACACCTTAGTCAAGCTCCTAATCAAATGATGGCCTTCTCAGATTTGGCACTGGCAGTACCTCCGAACCTGACAAGCAGTATCAGTCGAGGGTTGTCAGGTACCACTCCCCTTCCTCAATGTTACGAAGGGGAGCCTACTCTTTGCAGAGGGTTTTTGAACCAGGTGGACATTTTTCTGGAGGTGGTACCACAAGCCTTTCTGAGTGTCCGAAGCAAGGTCAGGCTGGTGATCTCCTTGTTGTCTGGCAAAGCTCTAGCCTGGGCTAATCCATTATGGGAGACAAAGAAGCCTATTGTAGATAACTTCTCTGAATTTTTTTGGGAATTCCGCACAGTGTTTGACATTCCGGCCAAAGCAGTATCTGCAGCAAAACGATTCATGACCATATGTCAGGGCACACGCACGGTGGACGACTTTGCCATTGAATTTCACACCTTGGCTGCAGAAGTAGGCTGGAACAATGAGCATTAGTAGCAGCATTTACTCAGGGTCTTTGCGACACAATCAAGTTCCGTGGCTGGCAGGGTGGAACCTATGCAACTGCACTTTATGCGCCTATGTGGGGAGGAGAGGGTGCTCCGAAGGAGAGAGGGCCTTTGTCTTTACTGTGGGAAGGCAGAGCACCTGCTACGCTCCTGTCCTGCTGGCTGGGAAACACTCGCACCTAGGGTTGTGTTGGGGCAAACCCTAGGTGGAATATCGCAGTCCCATGATTCCCAGCCTGGGAAACCTATTCTTGATGTAGTAGTACCTGGTCCACATCCTCTATCACGGCTCCAGCCTTGGTGGATTCGGGAGCTGCTGAATTCTTCATAGATGCTGGCTTTGCGGCCCAGCATGATATTCCTTTGTTGCCTCGCTCTTCTCCACTGGCCATTGAGGCTATTGACGGTAGACCATTACAGCCATCTGAAAGCCATACAGAGGTTTCTAGGGTTCACAAACTATTATAGTAAATTCATTAAGAATTTTTCCTCAGTGGTGAAGCCACTTACTGATATGACACATATGGGGGCAGATAGGTCCAACTGGTCCCCCACGGCTATCCAAGCTTTTTAGGATCTAAAGGCTGCCTTCACTAAGGCTCCTATCCTGTCTCATCCCAATCCCGCCCTCCCCTTTACCCTGGAGGTTGAAGCGTCTATGTCAGGAAAAGATGCCCTCCTGTCCCAGCACTCGGCTCCTGGCAAGACCCTACTTCCTTATGGATATTTTTCCAAGAAATTGTTGAGGGCACAAAGTCTGTATGATATTGGAGATCGAGAACTGCTGGCTATTATTCTCACACTTAAGGAATGGTGCTACCTACTGGAGGGGACAAGCTCCCCGATTCTTATCCTCACTGGCCATAAAAACCTGACTTATCTCTCAGAGGCCAAGAGATTGTCTCCCAGACAGCCAGATGGCCATTGTTCCTATCCAGGTTTAATTATGTGGTTTCGTACC
Organism: Rhinophrynus dorsalis; assembly: GCA_037306005.1. Lineage (NCBI taxonomy): Eukaryota > Metazoa > Chordata > Amphibia > Anura > Rhinophrynidae > Rhinophrynus > Rhinophrynus dorsalis. Next base: position 553,513,266 of record CM074721.1, read on the forward strand.
TTCCTGGCACCAAGAATGTAAGAGCTGATGTTCTCTCCAGACAACTAGGATCGTATCCCGAGGCAGATAGCACTCCATTGCCTATCATTCCCACCAATTATATTCTAGCTAGAATTCTTACTAGCAATACCCCTCCCTTGGGGGAGGAGACTTTGGCAGCCCAAGCTACCGCTCCCACAGACAAACCTAGTGGCAGGTGCTTTGTTCCCGCATCTCTTCATTCTCGCCTGCTGAATACCTACCACTCCTCGAAGGCCGCAGGGCATATTGGTCATGACCAACTGATTTGGTCCATATCTCGGCTTCGTAGCGGCCTGTACCACATGTGCCCGTAGCAAGTCTCCCATACACCTGCCGGTTGGACTGTTGCAGCCAGTCCCTAATGGAGAATGTCCTTGGTCTCACCTGTCCATTGAATTCATGGTGGAGTTGCCTGTCTCCAAAAAGGCACACAGGCACATGATTGTTGACAGGTTCTCCAAGATGGCCCACTTTATACCACTGAAAGGTCTTCCCTCCTCTAAGGAGCTGGCCGAGATATTTGCCAGGGAGGTATTCAGGCTTTGTGGGGTATCCAAGGTACTGGTCTCGGATCGAGGAAGCCAATTTGTGTCCCGGTTCTGAAGAGCGTTCTGTGGGCAGATGGGCATTCAGTTGTCATTTTCCTCGGCCTACCACCCCCAGTCGAATAGTGGTGCTGAAAGAGCCAACCAAGGCCTAGAACAGTTCCTATGATGTTTTATTTAGGACTATCACAATGACTGGGCAAATTTGTTACCTTGGGTGGAGTTTGCAAGGAATTGTGCCGTAAGTTCTTCTTCTCAGAACTCTCTGTTCCTGATTAATTATGGCTTTCAGCCTGCTCTGCTACCCGACTCATTCGAAGCACAAGAGATTCCAGCTCTAGATGAGCATCTTAGGCAGCTCCGCTCCATATGGGTTCAAGTTCAAAGATCCCTTCAGAGGTCAACGCAGCACTACAAGAAACATGCAGACCGTCGTCGGGGGCTGACTCCAGTATTTCAGGTGGGGGAGATAAAGGCTCTCCAGGATGGCAGATTTGTGGGTGTGCGCTGCTCAGCACGTGTCCTGCATCTGGTAGTGAAGGCTGCTCTCGAGGATGGCAGTAACATTGGAAGGTTGCCAGCACTTCTGGAGACGCGCCGACAAATTGCTGGCCACTTCCATCATAGCCAGCTCTTCGGGGGGGGGGGCAGAAAAAGGCAGACCTCCCAGAGCACTGCCTAAAACAAGATGTTGGGACCAGGTGGAACTCCACCTTAGATATGCTAGAGCATATCCTGGAAAAGAAAAAGGCAATTCATGGAATGTTATGTCACCATTTCATTGGTAGAAACAGAACACTGGGCAAGGCTGACTGGGCTCTGATGGAATAGATAGTGACAGTCCTCATGCCTTTCCGTGATTTGACGTAATTTTAAGCAAATAGAATGCTAGCCTGGCAGAAGTCATTCCTCTCTTCACACACCTCTCCTTAAAATTGGACAGTTTCTTTGCCCATAGGGAAAGCTTGCCTGGTGCTGAGGGTAATATACTTCCCGATGTTGCTGCCCTTCTAACAAGGCTGAAGAAGGAACTGACTTGGCGCATGGAAGAGAGCATGGACAATTGTCCCGAGTTAATGCTTGCCACAATTTACGATCCTTGAATCAAAGGCAAGATGGCACTTAATTCCAATTCCCTTACTGCCTGGTTTGAACAATTGATAACGAGGGTGCGTGAGAGGCAAAGAAATACTAGAATGCAGTAACAGGAAGCAGGAGAAGATTCTGAAGATGAGCTGGAGGAGTGTGATGGTCTTCTGGAACCTATCAGTAGCAGCGCCAGTAGCACTTCATCTTGTTCCAGTGGAGCAGCTGCTGCTTTTTATGTTGAAGCAATGGACAGATTATGCTTTGGACAAAACAAACAGCTCCCCATCAATAGAAAAAGTGCTGAGTTTGAGGTTAAGGCTTACCTTGCAGGACCTTCTTTGGCCCCAAGTACAAATCCCTTGACACTCTGGGATAACAAGAGGACTCTGTGGTCTACTTTATCCCTGGTAGCCCAGGAGTTGCTTTCCTGCCCAGCAACCACTGTCCAGATTGAGTGGGTATTTTCTGTTACTGGAAATATACTTAGCCCCCAGCGCTCTCAACTGGCCACCCAGCTCATGGAGCAAATGGCTTTTTTAAAAGTCAACCTGCCAAAGCTGGGTTACCCTGCTTTCAGGTTCGATGCAGATTAGAAGAAAAAAATTACCATAGTACCATAATATGCTGAATGCTCCTGCTTATCCAGCTCTAGAACTGTGGTAGATTGGGCAGAGGACACCCCCCTGACTTGGAGAGACACAGGGGGGAAATTAAAGTCTACATTGTTGCCCCACTATACAGGTTGTTCTGTCTGGCTCTATTGTTTTTCTTCTCTTGTAAAAAAGTCTGCTGTATCCATCTACTGTGTCCTGCCTGCTCCAGTGTTCTGCAGTTTGCTGCTGGCTATATCTACAGGGTTATTTTCATCCTGAGTCTACCCTGCACCAGTCATCCTCAGTTTTGTAGTCTCTTGTAAGAAAATCTGCTGTATCCATCTACTGAGTCCTGCTCCAGTGTTCTGCTGTTTGCTGCTGGCTACAACTCCAGTGTTGCAGTCATCCTGAGTCCATGTCGCACCAGTCATCCTCAGTTTTGTAGACTCTTGTAAAATAGTCTGGTATCTCTACTGAGTCCTGCTCCAGTGCAGTTTGCTGCTAGCTGCATCTACAGTTTTGCTATCATCCTGAGTCCACCTTGCACCAGTCATCCTCAGTTTTGTAGTCTCTTGAAGTCTGCGGTATCCATCTACTGAGTAGTGCCTGCTCCAGTGTTTTACAGTTTGCTGCTGGCTACATATACAAAGTGTTCCAGTCATTCTGAGTCCACCCTGCACCAGTCATCCACAGTCTTCCTTCTTCCTTCGAATTTACCTTCATCCGTACTTCATCTACTTCATCTACAGTACCATAAGGCTAAAGCTCCACCATATCCTGTTCCACCATCTTCATTTAGACCCTGGAAATAGTTCCATTTATTTAATTTTCATTTTTTATTGTAATTTCAAAAGTATTTTAAATTCGACTAATAATTTGGCCTGTCGTTGAATTTCGTCCGAGTCTAACAAGTCAGATCCAAAATGTGGAGTCAGCAAATGAAAAAAAAAAATTTGTACAAAATCGAATTTTAACTAAGATTTTTCTTGTGCACAAGTCTACAAGGAACCATTTACTCAAAGAGCTGAGCGAAGGACGAGAGTTCATCCATTTAAGACAAGAGGAAAGATGCTTTTAACTAAAACAAAGGCAGGGATTTTTTTTACAGTAAGGGCATACAATTATGGAATAATTTGCTTTGTGATGCTGTGCTTGCTGTTACTGTAATTGCTTTCAAATATGTAATGGATACCTATGTAGTACAGAACAATATTGAGATGCCTTCAAAACAGGTAGATGCCTTCAAAACAGGTAGGCTGTTGATCCAGGGAAATATCTGACTGACATTAGGAATCAGGAAGGAATTTTTTTACAAAATTGGGGCTTAACTGGAAATGGCATCAATGTTTTTTGGGGTTTTTTTTGCCTTCCTCTAGATTAACAGGGGTGTTTTTAGGCATGGGCTGAACTTGGACACGTCTTTTTCTTTTAGCCTCATCAACTATATTACTATGAAAGTCTGGGTGGTTTGAATGTGGTGTTTTATGGCTACTATGGTATAAGGCTGGGGGGCCACCATGTGTGGTTCTATGGCTGCCTACCAGTGTGGTGGATCAGTTTGTGTTGCTCTATGGATACCATAGGTCTTTAAGTCATTGTTTGCTGCTGACATCCAACACTTAAAATGCTTTTCTGGTGTCTTATTTCCACATCTTGATTGCAAGACCAGTACTGTAGGTAACACAATCTTTATTAAGATACACAACGTACAGAATTATTTAGCAACAGCAAGTAAACAGAACAATATAAACAATGTCAGGGAGGATAGTACTGTTGTAGTGATACCAAACTGAATCCCAGACAGTAAGAAGATAACCCGCTTCAGGTCCGCACCTGAATGCACCAGTAAACGGATGGAAACAAGGAGAAGTCTGCCAGAGCCGATGATAGTACCGAACAGGTTATCCACTGAAGTATGCTGGGTGCGCAGTGCACAGAACCCAGGTAACACCAAAGGGGGTGGTCAGACAAATCGGAACATACACGGAGCAAATAGTCAACCAGAGCCGCAGGTCTGCACCAGATTGGATATCGGACTAGCCAGGGTCATACATGGAGCGGGTGGTCGGACAGAGCCACAGCACCAGAAATGATAGTCAGCCAGGCCAGAGGTCATACACAGAGGAGGTAGTCTACCAGAGCCGCAGGTCCACACCATGAGGGATGTCAGACTAAGCTGGGGTCATACACAAAATGGGTAGTCAGACAAACCAGAGGTCGGCACCAGAACGGGTAGTCAGACAAACCAGATAATGCACCAAACTCAACCTACTGCACTGGACACCATGAAAGGGCGACTGAGCATAGTGTCCAAGCAGTATTTGAGCTTAGGAACCAGGAAGAGGAGGAGTCAGCAATTGTATCACTGCCCCTTTAAATGGAGGACACATCCATGCCCTTGGACATGCGCCCATAGTCATCACAGAGCCGCGCCGGAACCCAGCACCTAGGAAGCGATCGAACCACCAACCTCATGCGGCTGGAGCTGCCAGACAGCAGTGCGGCTGAAGCTGCCGGGCAATACCCTGTCTGGAGCCGCCTGTCATAGAAGCGGCGGCTGCCGTGCTGACCGCTAACTCACCCGACTCTCCTCCAGCGCATTGGGCAGATGGCCTCTGTGTCCCTCGGCGGCTGCCGGCGTTCTGCTGTTCTCGGTAGCTCTGCAGCAGCTCTTTCCGGCAGGCCACACGTCGTGTCTTGGTGCGTGTCCAGGTTAGACACGCGTCAAATTTAAAGAGACAAGTATCAATTTTGGGACTCCTGCTCTTCTGGTCATTCTGTTTATAAACTTCCTGGACACCACTCTCAGTTACCCTTTCATGGTATCCAGTGAAGTTTCCTTGAGTTGTACAACGCCTTGTGCAAAGGGACGAATTGCACAAGGTGATCAGGCAGCCTGGCACAATGCCACCGCTAGAGGAGAGGTATTGGAGGAAGCGGGCAGCAAGTACAAGCCTACCACCCGCTTCCTCCAATGTCTCTGTCCCCTCCTCCCGCTGTCGCCAATGCCTCTCTGCACAACGGTTTACTATGCTGTGGGCTTCACAGCCTCCCGCAGCAAGAGAATACATAAATAATATAAAAAATAAATATGAACAATAAATACTGTATTAAAAAATAACGAATGTATAATTAAAACTGAGGGAAGCCCTGCATTCACAGTGCAGGCTGCTCCCTCAGTTGTATGTTAACCCTTTGAGTGCCAGAGTGGTACTCAACGCATTGCTTTGCAATGCGTTGCGAACCACTCTGGCACTCAAAGGGTTAACTTAGATCACAACCATTGATGATGCCATACTTACTGTGTCCCTTTGCTTTTAGTACTTTTGCTCCACTCTCAGTTTGAAGAAGAGTGGAGCAAAAGTACTAATAGCAATGGGACACAGGAGGTAGGGGGTTAACAATGAATGAGATCTAAGTTAAACTGTCTAATAATATTATTTTAATTAAAAAAAGGTTAAAACACACACAAACACACACATATATATATATAGGCAAGGTATGTAGTCCATACGTTGCCTATTAACCCTTTGGGTACCAGAGGGGTAGGAAACATGCTAAGCAATGCTTTCCTACCTCTCTGGTACTCAAAGGGTTAATTGTGGAATAAAAGGCAGATTTGTCCACTACATGGAAGTTAGTATGTCCCATATATGCAATATATGTGACATACTAAGGGGGGGTATGTGGAAGGGGGCATTGTGTAGTGCTTGGTGTACTAGTTTTATTGCTTTTAACCCTTTGAATGCCACAGGGGTGAGCAGTGCACATCCCTATGGCATTCAAAGCTGTCCATGGTGCTGAAAGCCTTCTCTGTGTTCCCCTAGTGGCTGGGTAGGGAAGCACAGAGAAAGCTATTCAGAACTGGAGACGTGGGTTTTGGATTTTCTGACTGAACTTGATAGTTTGCAGTGCTGTGATTGGCTGTGGTGCTAGGTAACATTTTTATCGTGTGTTTTTAGGTAAGATTTTCTATGCGACGCAGGTTTAAGGTTAACGTGTATTTTGTTGGTTATCGCTCCTTAGGCTTTCTGGGTAAGGAAGATTTGAATCTCACGTTACCTGGTCTTGCTTAAGGAGCGAAGGCAGTTTTTTTCTTCACGTTGGTTTTAACGCCAACATTTGGATCGAGCCCTTAGTCCTCAGTGGAGTTACGTATCGCACTTCCCTATTCCTGCCTGTCTGATTACCCACCTTGGTGTACCTGAGGTCGTCCGCTGCGCACCCAGCATACAAACGCTCAAGTGGAGTCTTGGAGGGTATCTCGGTTGCTCTGGCAGACATCTCTTACTGCGGCGTTCAGGTGCGAACCTGTAGCGCAGTATCTATCTCTGGTACTTTGCCTGCACAGGTGCGGACCTGTAGTTGCCTCTGATACTTTGCCTGTGCAGGTGCAGACCTGTAATAAGGGCTCAGGTGCGGACCTGAGTTGACCTTATCCGAGTTGCTATAGGGACTCGGTTCATTTACAAAGAAGAACCTTCCTTCCGGAACAGCTGCCTATTGTTTGTTGCTCTTGTTTACTAAGATCCTGCACGTATTCTTAATAAAGATTGTGTTACCTATTGTACTTGTCTTAGTCTCATTTCTGAGTCTGTGACACCGCCGGAGGAAGCCGCGGTCAGCTCAAGCAGCCGCCGCACCGGTACTCTAACAGATTGTTTCTAATTCTGCCTGACAGGGAACATAATCTGTGCAGAAGAGTTACATGAGTTCACAGCCTGATTTCCAGAGCATCCTAAAAACACACAGAAAAAGCACTAGCTTGTATATAGCACCTGTGAGACCAGACGGTTAAGACTCTCCTGCAAAACATGGGTCCTGGCCCAGCACTTGGGAGCAGCTCAACACAACTCATAAAGGACATATAGAGAGCAGGAGTTGTTCCAGGTCTCAGAGATTTTTAGATATTAGAAACCACTTCAACAAGATGGAAGCATTTCAGAAGACTCACTGATCTGTTGTGCCCTATGTGAAGAGCTTTGCATCCAAGCACTGAATATAATGTGACGTAAAAAGGTCAGAAACACATACAAAAAACATATAATAGAGGCTAAGTAGTGTAGGGATAGTAGACACCATAATGGCAGCTCTATCTGAGGAGTGTTGCAGTGATTTTCATAGATTTTTTTTTTAAAGGAATCAGAGAAGAGTCAGAGAATTTTAATAAAAAAACAAAATTTCCCTCTTTTTCGAGAAAATTCCCACCCATAGAAAATACATAAAATGTTCTCCTTTTGCCACTGACAATAAATTTGACATTTTTGGTCTGATTTCTGTGCCTGCAATATTTTCTGTTGCAGCATTAATTCTTCTGAGGGATGAAGTGGAAAAGTAAACAGCTGACAGTAGAGGTTGTGTATCCTACAGCAACATATGCCTTGAAAAAATTGTTAGCAGTCTACGTTCCTTTGGCCCATGACACTCACTTCCTGCTTAAGTAACACTGGCACAACCAGCAGGGTGCAAAATATTACATCAGTTCTTTAACCCCTTAGGGACCCTTGACGTACCAGGACCGTCAAGGGTAAACTTTCTTGAAAGACCCTTGACGGTCCTGGTACGTCACGTACATTTTACTTACAGCGCTCTTCCGGGAGCGCTGTAAGTAAAAATGGGGCATGAAATAGACCGCTCCAAGATCGGAGCGATCTATTTCAAGCCCCATAATGACGCGCCGATACACGTGACAGGTCACGTGTACCGGCCCGTCAACGTGCCCCTATGCGGACGTTATGGGACGGAAATGTCCCATAATGTCCGGTCCTTAAGGGGTTAAGACATTAAAAGGAAAGGGCAGCATGTCAACTGCCAACATTTTGTCAAGTTTACTAGTCAACAAGAGTACTTTTGCCTTATTTTTGCATTATTTTGTGAAGGTTTGGACTTCTTTCTAAGAACTTAATAAGTGTGGGAAGGCAGTATATAGTGCAAGAACTGTGTAACTTTATTGCTTTAACAACATGTCTTGTGGAGGTGGTGGTGGGGAGTGATATGTGTGGGCACGCTATGATTCTGCTCATTCTCCTCTGCAGCAAGAACAGACAATCTTGGCACACTCCTTGTCACATCCACAGCACTTCTATCATGTAGCCCAGAGCTCAGGAACTTTAAGGAATACATTATTCTGCTGCTAGATGTGGCACCTGTGACCTGATGATGGTGTGTCTTCCAGTCAGATCTCTTCTTGTGCTTCAGGTGGGATCTCATTGCAGAGGTGCCTAGTTGTGTGCCTGCTTTCTTCCTTGCGCACATGATTCTTACACAGACAACACGCTTAGCTTTTGCATAGTGAGTGAAGTATCTCCATACTGTGGACTTCATTGGCTCAGGGGCTTCTGAGGGACTGCTACTAATACTGAATTTGTACTACTACTAAGTTTCACAGGTGCTGCAAGAGGCACTCATCAAAGTTATGGCTGTAGATGCTGATAATCTGTGTTGTTGCTGGTTTCACAAACTAGTAATGTGTTGGCTGATTGGTACTTGGACTTGGAAGCAAGAGATGATGCTGATAATGACTGACAGGATGACTATATATTTCTTGGCATCTTTGCTTGCCCAGGGTCAGACTTTCAAATAGTTTTCTCAAACAGTTTATAGACAGGCTGTCACAGTCACTGAGCAAATGTCACGGACACCAGAGTAAATGAAACACACGACACAAGTACAGTTGAATTTAACCAGTTTATTAAAATCAGTAAGGGCAAGCACTTCCCCAACCTAGTAGGAACAGGCGTGAGGACAGTGTGTAGTCCACTACCCAAGGATTGACACTGAACTGTAGCCGGTTGTCTGTAGCCTATAGAATATATGGGAGCAGAACCAAGCTTATTTCTATCACAGAGTATATGGAAACCTGGAACGCCAGGAACCCGGACTACTGAAGAGACAGATAAACTCCCAGACATGAGACAGGGAGACAGGCGTCTCATAAGCAGTGAATCTACCATGGAGTGGTAGGAGGAGCGAGGCAGAGAGTAACCTATACCCTGATAGGTACGCACAGAGCGGAGGCAAAAGAGTGGAGCATAGCCAGCCACGGTAAGTATGTGAAGGCTGCACAGTATATAGGCAACAGAGCGGATTGTATGCAACAGGACCAGGAGGCAGCTGATACAGTGCACAGAATGGAGGCAACGGAGTGAAAGGAAACCAGTAACTCTACCACAGAGGTAGCATTGTTCAACACTGATGGAGCGTGCCCACAACTAGCCCAGGCAGTTGGTAGTCAGACTGTAGTGAAAGGCAGCACGGAGTATAAGTCAGACAAGCCACAGTCAAGAGCCAAATTGGGTAGTCAGTCACAGCCAAGGTCAAAACAGAGCGGGTAGTCAGACAAGCCAGGTTCATACACAGATCGGGTAGTCAGATAAAGTCACTAGGTCTCAAGTCAGAGTGTTAAGTCAGACAAATCCAAGGATCGATCAGGAGAGAACACGGCAGCCAAGCAAGGGTCAAACGAGAGCAACACTGAAGCAACGTACAGGTACACCACAAAAGGTCAACAAGTCCTAGCCTCAATGAGGTTTATAAAGCAGCAGAAGGAGGTGGGACCCAATTAGGCCCAACAGAATAAGCCCATAAACAGGCATCCATTCCAGTGCCTGTAACATGACTCTAGCAATGAGGAAGTGGCCGGAGGCCATGCCGGCCAGTGACCATACAGAGGTAAGAGCACAGGATCGCTTAGGCCTCAAAGGGAGACTGTGATACAGGCACAGTGATCCTTTTTAGTGGTGGAAGATTGAGCCTTTGAGCAAACATTATAGTAAGGTCATTTTTTCTCTCACTCTCAAATTCATCTGTTTCTGACAAGGAGGATACTGGAGGAACACATTCTAGATCTATATAATCATCATCAGTTAATAAGTCATCCTCAGCATTGCTCTCCACTTCTTTCCCACTACTTTTATATATAAATTACATTGTAAGCTCCTTGGGGCAGGGTCCCTTTCCCAGTGTATGTTTTCCTTGCTGCACTTTCCTCAAAAACTAATGCAATGATCGCACTTTAGCTTAATGCTCTTAACCCTGTTCTGTATTTTTGTATTGTATTATTTCAAACTCTTTTAAGCTCTGTGTACATGGATGGCACTATATAAATAAAGAAACATACATACATACCTACATCTAGGCATTTAGAGGTCTCAAACAATGTTATGTTTGCCCTTTGAGGAGTTTTCTGTTGTATTGTGTTGTATTGTATTTATTTATTGTGTTTAATTGTTATTTTGGTAGAAATGTCAGTAGTTTCTCTCTGTGGGGAATTTTCTTCCCTGTTCAGGGCATTCTGAAATCTGATGGATTTCTTTTATTCTGCCACTGCAGGCAGGATCCATGATGGTCCTTGGGGTTGAAGCAGGCAAGAGATCCATTGGAATATTTGACCAGTTATTGGTGGCTCTGACAAAACAAATTTATTTTGGGTGATAGCTTTAATAGGGTTGCTTATTTCTTGAATATCTTTGTCATGGGAGGGTGCACTGTGGCACACAAGGGGTGCTGAGGTCCTCCACTGTATTGAGGTATAAATTAGGTCTAAATAACATTCTGACCCAGTGATGATAATCTGGACCTCTGAACTGGAAGTATACGGTTCAGAGAAAAAACGTTCTTGTTAGATGTGATGGCATTATATTCCTTCGTGATAAGTTGGGACAGAATTGGGTTTTAAATTTTACTGGCATCTCTTGTCAGAGATATCTGTTTAGCATTCATACAAATTATGGCCCCCATGCTGCAACATGTGCTACGAACTTCAATGATAATCCAGTCATAGCTTAGTATATTCCAATCTCAACAAGGGTTGGGCCAAGAGTTTGAAAAAAATGTGCTAGGTAATTTTTGCAGTCAACTAGCATTTTCCTGCATTTCCTGAGAAAAATCATGCTCAAAGAAAGTACATGAAATCTCCACTTATTCACAAATGCCAATACATTTCCAACTAGAACTTTACTCTACCTATTTCCAAGAATTTTCGCTGTCAAGAAGATTCAGTATGTGTTGTTCTTTTGCTACCAGTGCAGTTTAACTAGGGTGGGACTCCTAGAAGGTCAGTGTGTGTGTGTGTGTGGTTCTGTGGCCACTAGTGTAATGGAATAAGGCCAGTTAGACAGTATGTATGGTTCTATGCTGCCATTGGACAAGGCTGGGATGAGGGGCAATGATAGACTCTTCAACTGTCTCCAAACTACAAATCTCATCATTCCCTGCCAGCTGATGACTGGCAGAGAATGATGAGAGATGTAGTCTAGCAGTAGATGGAAGGCTGGGGGGGGTCAATAAGTGTATCTTTATCTACCAGTTATGTTGGACAAGGCTGGGAGGGTCATTATGTGGTTCATGAATACCAGTGCAGTGAGGCAAGGTTAGGGAGGGACGTATGTGTGGTTTTAATAGCTACCAGTACAGAGGGACATGGGTGGGCATATACTATTCTATAGTTATGGCTGGACAAAGCAGGGGGTCCCTATATGTGTTTCTTTTGGTTACCAGTGCAGTGTTGGATGACGCCAGAAAAAAAGAAGAAATATTTTTGGCTGGAAGTGCCACTTTTTTTTGTCTGTTTTGCATATGAGGCAATTTTTAGGCAAAAAAAAATCACCCATCCGTATTCCCAACCAACAAATGTTGAAACTATTCTAGACAATCTGGCTCAATGGAAGGATTCAAGGGCCTCATTGATCACAGAGGAACTTATTTATATATTTATTTTTTATGTTTTTTATTTTAACATTTCTCACATAAACGCTTTAGGGCTCTGTGATTAAGGGAAAAGCAGATTAACAGTACAATAAACCAACGGCATCATAGGGGACTAAAATAAAAAATAAAATTCCCATTTTACTTGCCCTCTACGGTACAGTTGGATCCCTCCATAATAATTCTGATTTGACTTAGTAATATTTCACTAAATAAGTACTGATGACCCATTAAATTCCAACTGTTAAACTGACAAACGTTGAATTCTTTAGAGATTAATTTATTTTCTGTTTCATTTTAATAATCTTTCACTCAAAGGATAACTAGAATTCCCAGAAAACACACAGGCCTCCCCATATGTGAGAGGCTATAAAACGAACTGCAAATGAAAAGCTGGTGTTTGACTGGAACAATGACATCCAATGTACAAGAGCCTAAAAAAATGATTCTTTATTACATCATTATAACAACCTTCTACAATATATCCTCTTCATCTGTTTTATCTTCTCACATTGTTCTGCTTAACTACTAAACCTTTTTCTAGTTATGTTTCGGCATAATCCATAAACATTCATCTTGAAAATCAATTTGAAAACTAGAGAATGATTCAAATAAACCAACTAGAAAAAAGGTAGGTAGAATGAAGCCAGTTTTGTTCAGGGTGAGCTCTTTTGTGATGGTATGCACATTGTTATATTTTCTTAATCTGTGATCACATTTTATGACACTATTTAAGTAGTTTAGGCACCCAGGGTTCACGTGCACAGTGTAGGGTCATGAGGAATTCCGAAGCATACCAACTGTACCACAGAGGATACATAATATTCCCCAAATTGCCATTGTTTTATTTCATCCCTTTGAATTTCAGGGGGTTCTCCAAGCCATTGTTTTGCTGCTAGTACTCAAGGGGTTAAATGTTGTACTTGAATTAGAAGGAATTTCATCCCTTCCTTCTCCACTGTTGTGCAGTAGTTTTTTTGCAGAACTTCTCTTTGGTTTTCCATAAGACCCATTAGATAGGATTCAGCGTAGTAAAAAACTCACAAGAGTGATATAAAGGAGATACTTTTTAATGGATAACTGAGAACATAGAAAGTGTAAGTTTTCAGGACACTAAGGCCCCTTCTTCAGGCCTGGGTTAACAAATATCAAGAAAGAAAACTTACATCGCCAACTCACCATAACATAGCCATATGAATATATAATAATATAATAATAATAATAATAATAATAATTCATATTATTATTATGAATATATAATTTTAATTCATGACAGGAGGCTCCTATTTGCTTATCTCGCTCTTTATTTCCCCTACAATAGCAGCAAGAGAGGAAAACAGTATCAACCAATCAGGAACAAAACACTGTATGAAATAGGTCTGTCAACTCCACCACTTCCTCTATCTTGCTGCTCGCCTCCAGGAAAACAGGTCAGAGTTTTCTGTCTACATTGAATCGATTGAATTTATATATGTGTTTGCTAGATTTGACCTTTGGGGTTTTTTTTTCTGTGTTTTCTGTGTTTTCTCCTGTCTAATAGCAGGATTTTCCCCCTTTGTTTTGCGCATTCATTCTTTCCATTTCAAGGACTTTGTTTATATTAGCCCTTTCGACTGTCTATTCACTTTTTGCTAGCTTTGTCCTTTTTTGCTTGTCCAGTATGTTTTCCTCACTAGACTTTATCTAACGACGCTGCGTTTGTTGTTCCTTGCCTCCCGGCTGCTTCTCACAGCCGAACGGACGTTGGCCATTGTTATCTCGCGTCTCGCAGGATTTGGACACCATTTTCCCCTCTTATTTTTCTTTTTACCTGAGCCGTTCTACTCTGCCGAACTCGCGTCTCTCTAGAGTTAGACACCATTTTCTTTTCTTATATCGCGTTTCTAGAAGTTCTTTATCACTAACTGTGCGGTTCTTTCACTACTTACTCCTTTCGTCTCTTGGACCTCGGAGGGTGAGCCCTCCCATGTATCTGTACATATAGAAGACAATTCAGCTGAGGATTTTTTTGGGTGACCCCCTTTTAAAGATTTACTATCTAACAAACCAATTGACTATTAAAGGTTATCCATTTTTTCTTCTGTCATACTATTATTTGGTGGTAACTCTTGGATTCTTTACCATCTTAGACTCTGGCTTATTTGTTGAGTGAGCCCCAACTATTTTTCCTTAGGGTGAGCCCCCCTTTAACTTATATATACATTAATATGGAAAGCTACCAGAGCTCTACCTTAACAGCTGCAGATTTGCAGGCTCTTATTAATGCTGCTGTGACTGCAACTCTAGAAAAGTAGAAAACTAGATCTCTACCCCAGTTAACTACTTCAGTACCAGCCTCTCTGCTCCAGGTTGCAGAGGGTTCCCTGGATTCAGAGGGATCAGATCATGACAGGTCCAACTCCTCTAAAAGGCACTGGAAGGGGTCTGGCTCTAAAGTCAACCCAGAAAAAGGAAAAGTCCCTGCTAAAAAGGGTAAATTGACCTCTACCCCAGAGGATTATGGGGCTAATAGAATGTCCTCAGAAGAGGAGGACCCAGATTCTGCCCTAGAATTTAGGGAAATAGATTATAGGCAAGCTAACCTCTGCTATTTTTCTGATGAAGAGGAACAATATAATATGGCTTCTTACATTGACAAGCTTTTACAGGTGAGCCCCGTTTGATAGATACTCATCCCTCTAAAACTACTACTGATATCAGTAAAATCCTTGATACTCTGGGTAAACCAATGTTTGACCTATGTGAAATCAGACATCCGCATTCTGCTGAATGGGTTCCCCCTCTTCATCTTGCCCAATACTTACATTTTTGGCTTAGACACCCTCTAGACAAAGAGGTCAGGGCTCGATTATAGAATGAATGCCCACCCCCTATCATCCCAGACAAAGTGGCTCTCACTCCAGAGTTTGATCTGACCATGCAAACCTTCATCACTAAATCGGGCAGAGACCCACGTAAGGGCCTTGAAAAAGGTCTTCGGTTGAGCCAAGACAATTTGTTGGATATGACCGACCCAATGGCCCAGATCTTCCTGGCAGATTCTGCGCTCTCCTCTAATTTAGATGCCCATTCGGTCAGTGAATGGATTCAGCGTTGTATTTGCCTGCTAGGCAATGCTAATGTCACTATTTCAAATGAGAGAAGGAAAGCAGATCTCCTTCGGATCGATCCCAAACTGACAGACTTCAGCGACAAAGAGCTCGGCCCAGCTGCACAAGGAATGCTGTTTGGGGAACCATTCTTAAAGCAGTTGCAGAAGCTCGTTAATATTTTTTCTACACGGAACAAAGCCCAATTATCCTTGAAGAAAGTATTCCGAACCTCCTCTCAACGGGGTGTTTTTGGCAGTGCTGGTGGATAGCGGGGCCATGTCTCCAGCCGTTTCTGGCCATCAGGTCCCAGAAATTACCCTTCTCAAACCTTTTACCAGCCATCAACATCCAGGCTTCAATTTCCTCCGCAGAGAGGTTCCAGTGGGGTCTGAGGATTTCGAGCTTGAGGCCGTTCCAGATTCCACTCAGGTGAGTCAAACTGCTTTAAGCCCTTTTTCCCCCCTCTTCTCTGCAGGCAGACTCCCTTTTTTCCTTCAAAACTAGAGGTTCATCTCCCCGGAAGCCTGGATCCTTCATACGGTGCAGGGTTACAAGATCGAGTTTGTGGCAACCCCTCTTCAAGGTGCTCTGCCAGTTCCCACTTTTTTTTGTCAACCGACAGTCAGAGAATCCTCCACAACGAATTTATGTTTCTCATAGACAAAGGAGCAATTCAAAGAGTGCAAGACCATGGCAGATTCTTCAGCAATGTCTTCCTGGTTGCAAAAAAGTCGGGAGAATCCCGACCGGTGATCAATTTAAAGACCCTCGAAGCTTTCATCAGATACAGACATTTCAAGATGGAGGGTGTCCATCTCCTCCAAGACCTTTTACTCCAGAACGATTGATTTACACACCTGGACTTGAAAGATGCATACCTTACCGTGTCTATACACCCTTCAAGTCTGCGTTTCCTCAGATTCCTTTTGTCAAACAAACCATGGGAATTCACATGCCTAACGTTCGGCCTCAGTTCCGCTGCCTGGTGCTTCATGAAGTTGTTCAAACCGGTGTTAGCACATCTCCTAGCCTCCGGAATTCGTTGCATCATCTATCTAGACAATATTCTACTTTTCTGAGCAGACAGAGATCAGTTATCTTCCCAAACAGAATTCGTCATTCATCTCTTAGAGAATCTGGGTATCATGATCAACTGGAAAAAGTCGGCATTTATTCCCACCCGGACGGTCCAATTCCTCATCTTCGAGATAGACCCAGTGCCTTACTCTCTCAGGCTTCCTCACACCAAACTCGTCTCCATCAGAAAGGAGCTCAAACAAGTCCTCAGATTATCAACAGTTCCCTTGAGATGGCTGGTGCGGATTGTAGGACTCTTGTCGTCGTCCATTCAGGCAATTTTTTCAGGTCCCATCCATTACAGAGCCATGTAGCGTTTAAAGGCCCAGTTTCTCAGGAAGGATCCTTCCTACGACCAGTTGGTCCCTCTCTCCACGAAAGTCTGTACAGAGCTCAAGTGGTGGTTACTCCACATGCAGGCATGGAACGGCCAACCTATTTTCGGTATAGTTCCAGACTTGATCATCAATTCCGAAGCCAGTCTATAAGGATGAGGAGCGACTTGAGCAGGGATATCTACAGGGGGTGCTTGGAAGAAGAATCGCTCCACATCAATTGTTGATAGCGGGTTCCATTGCTATTCGCAGTCTCGCCGGGAACCTTTCTGATTGCTGAATTTTACTGCGCATGGACAGCGTCTCCACAGTTCAGTATGTCAACCGTCTTGGCAGGGCTCGATCCAAAACCCTGTTGGATGTGACCAAGGATATCTATAAGTTTTGCTTTCAGAGAAACATTACCCTACAGGCAGAATACCTTCCGGGGGACTCGAATCTAGAAGCAGACTGGTTTTCTCGTCACTGGTGAGACTCCAGCGATTGGATATACTGACACAGGTCAGGCAGAATACAAAGGAATCCCAGTGTATAAGTACTGCATGGGTTAATGGTCTTCAGCGAATGTAAACAGTCCCATGTGAGGAGAGGTCTGTTAAGGAGCTCACTTAAGATAGAGAGCTTATAGATGAGTAACGCCCAATAATCGGTTTGCAGACAAACGTGAACTGCCAGAGCAGTAACGTAGACTAGGCCATGTGATCACTGCCTTAGCCGTAATGGAGACTGAGAGATGTAGATGTGCCATAGCAGTAACAGAGACCAGGCAACTTGTATTCTACCGTAGCAGTAAACGGAGACTAAGCCACTTGCACTCTGCCGTAGCAGTGAACGGAGATAGCCCACTTGCACTCTGCAGTAGCAGTAACGGAGACTAGGCCACTTGCACTCTGCTGGAGCAGTAACAGAGACTAGGCCACTTGTACACTGCCGTAGCAGTAAACGGAGACTAGGCCACTTGCACTCTGCCGGAGCAGTAACAGAGACTAGGCCACTTGCATACTGCCATAGCAGTAAACAGAGACTAGGCCACTTGTATTCTGCTGGAACAGTAACTGAGACTAAGCGAATGGAGACTGCCGTGACAGTAGTGGAGACTGCGCAACTGAGCACTGCCATGACAGTAACGGAATGAGCAACTGAGCAACTCACCCTGAGGAGGCAACCAACCGGGAGCTTCACGAGTGACAAGCCAAAAGGAATGTCGCCAAGGCGACAGAGAGGCAACCGGAGCAGGAACGTCAGCCAAGCCGGGTCGGTACACGGAGCAGGAACATCAGCCAAGCCGGGTCGGTACACGGAGCAGGAATGTCAGCCAAGCCAGGTCGGTGCACAGGAGCAGGAGAAACAGAATAGTCAGGCAGTACGGGTCGGTTCACAGGCAGGAGATGAGATGCAGAGTAGTCAGGAAGGCCGGGTCGATACACTGAGAATACTGAGATCAGGAACAAGCACTGGTACAGGAACACAACGAAAGGGCACCAGAGAGGTGCCAGAACCCAGTATATAAAGGCCATACTGGGCGGGACAAGCACAGTATAGCCAATAGGCGTAGAGCAGGAGTGTAGACTGAATGAATGTCGCAAAAGGAGCACGGGCACTGTGATATTCCCTCCCTTCGCCATGATAACAAGGGTACTTCATTATCTCCGGATCCAGAAAGCGGAGATCACTTTGATCACTCCTTTCTGGCCGAGCCAACCCTGGTTTCCGGAAATTCTTTGCCTCTTAGCTTGGGATCCCCTCCTGTTTCCGTCTTTTCCAGTCCTACTGATGGATCCAAAGGGGAACCTTCACCCTCTGGTTCTCAACGACCACCTGCAACGGGTGGCTTGGTCTCCTTCCAGGGATCCTGGGAAGTCAGTGGATTATCGGACACACCGTTACTATGCCTCCACTTGGAGGTCTTGGTCTCGCTGGTGTGTGGAACGGTGTGTCAATCCCTTTACGGCCTCTACTCAATTAGTGCTCAATTTCCTCTCCCACTTATAACAGATCAGCTATTTCCGCCGCTCACATTTCTATTCATGGGCTTCAAGCTGGTAAGGATCCTAGAGTGTGTCGCTTACTGTGAGGTATTCGACTTTCTCGTCCTCCAGACCCAAGGTATTTGTCACTCTGGGATGTTTCCACAGTTCTGAGTTTACTTCAGGCTTGGCCTGACAATGATCTCCTTTCCCTTCATCAGTTGTCTGCCAAACTTCTTTTGTGTTTAGTTTCCTTTCATCGAGTTTCGGACATACGGGCTTTCGATGCTGATGGCATTGTTTTTCCCCCCGAAGGAGTTGTTTTTTCTGTTTCTCGCCATACTAAATCTAATTCTCTATCCATATCTTACACTTTCTTTCCAGCGGAACTCAAGCTTTGTGTAGCTAATGTTCTTCCCTGTTACTTGGATAGGTCAGCATCAACACAACCTCCGGATGCAAGACAACTCTTAATCTCCTATGTCAAGCCATTCAAACCAGTATATACACCCATGTTAGCTTGCTGGGTGCGGATGGTTTTATCTTTGGCTGGTATTGACACCTCCTTTGGAGCTCATTCAGTGAGAGGGGCTGCTGCTTCTTCAGCTTTTTCTTCTGGCGCTTCACTATCAGATATTCTTCATGTGGCGGACTGGTCTCTCTAGAGAGTTCTTTCCGCGTTTTTTACTTTCGACCATCTCTTCATCCCGGTTCATTACTTTTGAAGTGTTAAAACTGCAAATAGGAGCCTCCTGTCATGAATTAAAATTAGGGATTATCCTAGTTTAGTGAAGAGATAATGTGAATTTTAAGAATGACAGGAGGCGAGTATTTCCCTCCCTTCTGAGATTTTATCTTTTTCCCCCCATATTTTACTCGTTTTTCTCATTCTTTCTTAATTTATGAGAACTGGATGTAATGTTTTTACATTTCATGTTATTTATATGATATTGTATTTCAATTCATTAGGAAGTTACAAAGATGTCCTTTCTATTTCATGTATTTCAGCTTGAATTACATCTCTACGTCAGGTTTGACTAGATTCCAGCTTATGGGAGAGTCTTTGTTATGATCTCCTGTCCAGCTACAGTCATCTACGTTTCCGACAGTTGGAGTGTTTAGTTTCATTTGTTTGACTTCGAGAGACTCCTGGTTTCCTGTTCGGCTCACTTCTGGAAAGAGGAATTGGTGGAGTTGACAGACCTATTTGATACAGTGTTTTGTTCCTGACTGGTTGATACTGTTTTCCTCTCTTGCTGCTATTGGAGATGAAATAAAGAGAGAGATAAGCAAATACTTGCCTCCTGTCATTCTTAAAATTCAGATTATCTCTTCACTAAGCTAGGATAATCCCCAATTTTATTGTGTGAATACATAGACAGCAGCAGAGAATGAGAGGGTTCTCCAGTCCCCCAAACCTCAGGTATAGACCCAAAGTAAAAACAGACAAACAAAAAGACAAACCTGTGTTCTTCTATGTAAAATGAAAATGTGTGCCCTGCAATGTGCATATATAATATTTCTTAGTAAATATTTGCCCAGTAATGTGCATATATAATATTTCATAGTAAATATGTGCCCTGTAATGTGCCTATATAATATTTCTTAGGAAAATAAGAGAGAATTTGATATTCACAAATTGGCCAAGTTGTGGGTAAGCTTGCCACCGCGCCAAGGTATCTCACTGTGGCAAGTCTTACTCTAATACAACTTAAAAAACCCTAACTAAATTTAAAATCCCTGATGAGATGTTATAGTAAATACATTTTTTTATTCAGTCACTTATAGTGTTGCACTACATTTCATTTCTTTTTTCACTCTTGCCCTTTAAGGACTGGGCCTAGTGGCCTGTCCTAGCTTGCATGCATTGTGCCTGTAATCATTCACTCCTCAGACGAACTGTAGGGGGTTACTATACAAAGGTACCTTTAAAGGAGCAGTAAACTTTTTTTTATGAAAACACATATTATATAGAGCATTTCCTGCTGAATAAAACAAGGTCACTCTCATCGCTGTCAGATGTTTTATTCAAAATTGATAGCAGTTTAAATAACCAGGAAGTGAATTTACTGTGTTTACTTCCTGATAGTTCTAACTGACAGGAAGTGAATTTACTGTGTTTACTTCCTGATAGTTCTAAATGACAGGAAGTGAATTTACTGTGTTTACTTCCTGATAGTTCTAAATGACAGGAAGTGAATTTACTGTGTTTACTTCCTCATAGTTCTAACTGACAGGAAGTGAATTTACTGTGTTTACTTCCTGATAGTTCTAACTGACAGGAAGTGAATTTACTGTGTTTACTTCCTGATAGTTCTGACAGGAAGTGACTTAGCAGTTTCTTTCACATTCTGTGGAGAACTGTATGTATCTGACTTTTCTGACTTTCCTCTCCATTAGAATCTAACAGGAAATGTAATTAGAATTTGACCACTAGAGGGCACTGCTAATGTAAAAAAACATGGGTTTAAACTGCAGTTACTCTGGAAATATAAATCTCTTGGCATTGGGAGTACCCTTATTTTACTCAATAGGAAAATCCCTACAATATATATTTTTTCATAAAAAAAGTTTACTGCTCCTTTAAGGAGAGGACTGTTGGATCCACGATCCTCTGATACACTCACTTTCCAGACCTATTGAGGTTCTTGCACCAGATAAGTCTATTATCTGTGTGTTTTTATACTGTATGTCTTCTGTTTTTAAGTACATCACACTGAGACCCACAAGCACTGCAAAGAAAGTAATTAAAGGGTTCCCCTCCAACATGTTTACTATAACATCTCATCAGGGATTTTAAATTTTAAATGTAGATAGAGTTTTTTAAGTTGTATTAGAGTAGGACTTGCCATACAGTGAGATACTTTGTTGGGGTGGCAAGCTTACCCACGACTTAGCCAATTTGTAAATACCAAATTCTCACTTATTTTTCTAAGAAATATTATATATGCACATTACAGGACACATATATACTAAGAAATATTATATATGAACATTACAGGGCACACATTTTATTTTACATAGATGAGCACAGGTTTGTCTTTTTGTTTATGGGTTAACAAATAAAGCTTGAACAGCACTGAATTTATATTTACAGAGTATGACATGCATTTGAAACAAATTATATGTGTATACAGTGGAAGTCAATTCACTTAGTAAACATACAGTCTGCATAGATATGAAATGATATGGACAGGGTTAGATCAAGGGAATACCTTCTTACGACCAGCTGGTTCCTCTTTCCACAGAGGGTCGCACGTAACTGAAATGGTGGCTCCTCCACATGCAAGCGTGGAACAGCCGAGCAATCTTTGGTACCATCCCAGACTTGGTCATCAATTCAGACACCAGCCTTTGGGGATGGGGAGAAACCTGCACTGGCATTTCCACCGGGAGAATCTGGACACAATTGGAAGAAGATCTACACATCAATTGTTTAGAATTGATCGCTGGATCTTTTGCAATTTGCAGCCTCGCCAAAGACCTGATGAACTGTTGCATTCTGCTTCACATGGATAATGACTCTGCAGTCCAATACATAAACCGCCTAGGAGGAGCCCGTTTGAGAGTACTTTCGGAAGTGACCAAGGAGATTTATCATTTTTGCTTCAAGAGGAACATCACTTTACAACCAGAATACCTTCCGGCCATATTCAGTCTAGAGGCGGACTGGTTTTCCAGATACTGGAGAGATTCCAGCGACTGGATGAGACACCTCTTGTTCTTCCTTCAACTACCAGAGATTCAGGGCCCCTTTGTCCTAGATCTCTTTGCTAATCGAGTGAACCATCAGACGCCGGATTATTTTAGTTGGCTTCCGGATCTGAACTCCAGAACGGTGGGTGCCTTCCTTCAAGCTTGGCCTCAGTCAGGCGCCTATGCCTTCCCTCCCTTCCCAATGATTTTCAGAGTACTTCACTATCTCAGGATCCAAGGCTCAGACCTCACATTGGTAACTCCCCTTTGGCCGAGTCAACCTTGGTTCCCGGATCTCCTTTGTCTTTCAGTCAAGAACCCTCTCTTGTTCCCATCCATTCTAGATCTTCTGACAGATCTCAAGGGCAACTGGCATCCTCTTGTGATCCAGAACCGGTTACGGCTGGTGGCTTGGTCTCTTCCAGGGGATCTTGGAATGTCCTTGGCCTATCGGACTCAGCTCAAAAGCTCCTTTGTGATTCATGGGCCCCGGAAACTCAACATTGCTACCTTTCAGCCTGGAGATCCTGGTCACATTGGTGTGTGGGACGGAATATATATCCCCTTACGGCCCCTGTTCCCTTAGTCATCAATTTCCTTTCTTACCTCTGTGATGAGGGTAAATCTTATAGGACCATTAATGTCCATAGATCTGCCATTTCAGCCTCTCACGCTACCGTCCATGGTCTTCCCATAGGTAAGAAACCTTTGGTTTGTCGATTGATGCATGGCATCAGACTAGCTTTCCCTCCTCAACCCAGATATTCCTCGCTTTGGGATGTTTTCAAGGTTCTGCAATTCTTACGGACATGGCCTGAGAATGAACTCCTCTCACTTCACCAATTGTCTGCTAAGCTTGTACTTCTTCTTTGCTTGATTTCTTTCCGCAGAGTCTCTGATGTTCAGGCTTTTGATGTTGACGGTGTGTCCTTCTCTCCGGAAGGTGTAGTTTTTTCCAACTCGCGTCGTACTAGATCAAATTCAAAATCTATCACTTATCCTTTCTTTCCTGCGGAACCTAAGCTTTGCGTTGCTAAAGTGCTTCGCTGTTATATCGACAGGTCCGCCGCAGTTCATCCCCCCAATGCAAGACAACTCTTGATCTCTTATGTTCATCTGTTTAAACTGGTTTCTACCCCAACTCTGCCTTGTTGGTTGCATTAAATTTTGTCTTTAGCTGGCATCGACTCCACCTTCGGAGTCCACTCTATCAGAGGTGTCGGCAGCTTCGGCAGCTTTTTCTTCGGGAGCTTCTTTATCTGATATTCTTCACTCAGCAGATTGGTCCCGTGAAAACACTTTTCGAGCTTTCTATTTTTGCCGTTTTAATCATCCTGGTTTATCACTTTTCTCAGAGCGTTGAAACTGCAGATATGAGCCTCCTGTCATGCATTACAATTGTGGATTATCCTAGCTTCAGTGAAGAGATAATCTGAATTTTAATAATGACAGGAGGTGAATATTTCCCACCCTTGTGTGGAATTGTTCTTCCTCTTTTTTCCCTCCCTTCTTATTGATTTAGTTTGTTTTCTCTTTATTTCTATTGTTACAATGACTTTGTCAATGTTTTTTATTATGCATTTCTCAGATTACTGTATTTTAATATGCATTTCATTCAGTGCATTTTATCGATACTATGACCCGTTTGTTCTGTCTTTCAGCCTAAATCAACTCTTCAAATCCAACTCCATTTCATCACGCTGGTTCCGGGGTCTTCAACTAAAGTTCTGATGGCCAACATTTTCTTTGGAATTTGACTGCGGTTCTCATAGTTCTCAGTGCTAGGGGAGGTGGTAATGCATTACTGAGCAGTGTCTGTGAGTGGGGAGGTAATGTAGGGATAAGACAGGAAGTCAGCGCTAGGGGAGGTGGTAATGCATTACTGAGCAGTGTCAGTGAGTGGGGAGGTAATGTAGTGATAATACAGGAAGTCAGTGCTAGGGGAGGTGGGTAATGCATTGCTGAGCAGTGTCAGTGAGTGGGGGAGGTAATGTAGGGATAAGACAGGAAGTCAGTGCTAGGGGAGGTGGGCATTGCATGGCTATGCAGTGTCAGTGAGTAAAGAGGGGTTAATTCTCACAAAACTTTTGCTGGTGAATTTCCTCCCTACCACTAGTTTCAGAAGGAAATTTTGTACATTTCAAATGTGCCACTTCCCTATACTATTGCAGAAAAACACCCATTAATTTCCTGCTGGCTTCTACTACAAAAGCTAAGAATTTCCCTTCAGTGTGGGATTTGTTAGTAGTGAGAGAGGAGTAGAGGTGATTTAGGAGAGAAGAAAGCTGATAAAACTAAAATGTGTTCAACTGATCTAATTCCTGCTGCTGTTGAATTGCAAGGGCAGCAGGATGCTGAGGAGCAAGCTAGTGTTCCATAGACCACCGTGGACACAGTGGGAATGGGGTCAACAAGTGATCTGGAACTAGGACAGGATCCACTTGTCAGCAGCAGCAATACTCCTGGTCCTAGTTGCAGTGATGATTATGTGGCACTTGCAGCAAAAGCAAGGCCAGTAGGGTTTTTTTTTCTCAGTGTTTGTGCTTTAAAAAAAATAAATAAATAAAAAACCCATAGTCCTACAAAAAAATAAACACTTTTGGAGGTTGTTTCTAACAAGCCTAAGTCCTACATCAAAGTTTCCTTAAGGCTTGTGCTAAACAAGTCTGAGTACTACAAATCAATGTTTCTTCAGGGCTTGGGCCTCTAATAAGTCTAAGTCCTACAAAGGCCTCTAACAACAAATCAAACAAATCATTTTCTACAAAATACTCTATCAAGTATCAGTCCACTCCAGTGGCAGCTTAAGTCAGGAGGTGCCTGTCTCTATCACTTTACATACACATTTCTTATTTTATTTATTTTTTTATTAATTGTCCACCCAATACCAGTCAAGAACACCCCCCAAAACAAATTCCCTGTTCAACTGATTCTTTCCCCAGACTTCACCCACCACCACAGGCACCTTCCTCAGACCCTTTTTATACCATGTTTTATGGGGGGTTTTTAATTGCATTTAGTTTTTTTTTTATTATTAACTGACCCCAATCCCAGTAAACAAAGCCCATCAAATAAGATTCCCTGTTCAATTGATTCTTTCACCACACCCTGCCAACTCAGGCATCCTCATGCCCCTTTTATACTATGCCTTTGGGAAATAAATAATATTTTCTATGTGTTGTGTGTAACTTCTATGTTCCCATTTATTTCAATGGAATGAGCTAGGCAAAAAAAAAATAGAGAAACGGCACTTTTCGTGGGAAATTATTCACCAAGCAGGAAGTGCCATTGTTTGCTGATTTCAGTTTGAGGTGAATAATTTCGCCCATCCCTACTCTTGAGGTCTATTACATTGTACTGCTTCTATAGTTGAAATAGTATGAACACATATAAGGACAATGTGAAAAGATGTGATTGTCGGAGGGCGTGGTTTAGCAGCCGACTCGAATGGCTGCATAGCTTCCTAGCTCCTGACTACAGGTCTGAGAAAAGATCGATTCTCATACTGTCACAACCTGCCTCCTCTTTGGTGGTGGATCGAGGGGGGATTATGGTCAAGGGACGATCCCTGAAGAATTCTTCACAATTAAACTCCTTTTTCGCGAAGAAAAAGTCTATTCACCTCGGATCCAGCGGAGTCAAGATGGCGGATCATGAGACCGTAAGGCCTACTCTGGACACCGCACCGGTGACGGAGCTCGTTCTACTCCCTGCTACCCAGGTGCCTATAGCCCTTGATATGGCCGCATCGCCGTCCACTAAGAGTGACATTAACAACCTACATAAACAACCTACCTAAAATCGTTTCTTAGGGAAGAAATTCTTGAAGTCAGACGGGAAATACTGCACATAGGCGGGAGAGTAGAAGCCTTGGAGGAGAGTGTGGCGCACTTTTCCTCATTCAAGTCTGAGTCCTCCAAATCACTTCACTCTCTCCAGCAATAGCAAATGGATCTTATAATTAAAGTGGATGACTTGGAAAACCGGAATAGGAGAAACAATTTGCGTTTGAGAGGCATATCTGAGGAGGTTGATCAAGCTACCTTACCTGATTTTCTACAGCGCTTTTTCCTCTTTGTGACAAAGGCCCCACAGGACCGAGTTTTCCTGACTGATCGTGCGCACCGGGCACTCAAACCCAGAGGCCCCTCACCTGAATCCCCTAGGGATGTCATTCTACGCTTCCATTCATATCCGGACAGGGACGCAGTGTACAAGGCAGCGAGAAGGTCACCGTCAGTGCAATTCGAAGGCCACAACATATCCGTCTATCAAGACCTCTCAACCACCACTATCCAGTGGAGACGGGACATGGAAACCCATCACTTCGGAACTTAGAACACGGCAAATAAAATACAGGTGGGGTTTCCCTATGTCCCTCTTGGCTTCCATGAATGGCACTACGCATATACTGCGATACAAGGGCGATATTCGTGCATTTGCTACTGCGCTGAATCTACACTTACCAGAGGGATTTCTCTCCGCGTCGGATCAAGATCCTGCTGATATGGACTTTGGACCGTCCATCTCCCCCTGGAAACCCGCCTCAAAGAAGAGGAAGGCATCGAGGGTGATACCGCTATCTCCTACCCAGGTGGCGGGGCCGGAGGAGGCGGGATGACTCCCCAGGGATGTATGCATATAGGCCTTCTCCTCTTTGAGGCACTTTGCTCCTCAATCACTCAACAGCTGGGACACAGGAAGACTTCCAGGTTTTGGCTTGTGGGTCCTTAGGGATCTACCAATTTTCTGTTATTGTATTTTATTGCTCTCTGAGACACCAGGGGTTTTTAGGTTCAACTATTGGGATGAGTTCCTTGGTTGGTTAGGAGCTGTGCCCTGTCTCTCCCTCTGCCGTCCCGTCTACTCCCTCCCTCTTTAGGTGGCGGGGGGGTGGGGGCAGGCGGCGGAGGGACAGACGGGCTGCGGCTCTGCAGGTACCGGGCTAACCAGTTTTTCACTTATACCATCCGGATATTCTAGGTAGGAAGAAATACGGGGGGAGAAAGAGGAAGAAAGGGAATTCATCCATACAAAAGGTTGAGGGACACTAAGGAGTAGGGAGGAAGGGAAACGCAGGAAGAAAGGAGAAGGGGAAAGGGAAAAGAGAAGGAAGGGAAAAGGGAAGAGACTGATAGGAGAAAGAGGAAAAAAAAAAGAGAGAGATAAGTAATGAGATGAGGTGTGAAAGGGAAAAGGGGAAAGAAAGGAGAAGGATAGGGGAAAAGAGGGATAGAGAAAAAGAAAAATAAATAAAATAAAATAAACCATAAAGGGAAACAGGGTCTAAGGGGATTGCATGGCATGCTGGACTGTGTATTTCTGGCTATACCTTATGAAGTGGGTGGGCGGGGGGGGGGTCTTCCCGAGTCATTGGTTAAGTACTCTTGCTTCCTTTGGGAGCCTTTACCCTGTACGTTCTCATTGTGTACGGCCAGGGATTTGTCCCTGCATTCTTGGCTGGACAGAATGCAGTAGAGTAACAAGCTTTGCACTGTTGAGGTTTTGTTAACTCAAAGGTAATAATCTCTGAGGATATACCGAGTCCAAAGGCTCTGTTTGGTTCCTACCTCTCTCGGGAGGGCGCTCTCCCCCTCCCCCGATTTCCATATATATTCACTATACCGTTATATCAGTGTAATGTCACATGATTAAAATGTTGTTGCGACATATATTGCTACATGTGTTCTATACGCCTCTATCTCTACTGTTTCCTGCTTCCCACCTACTCCGGACGCAATTTTTCCCTCTGTAATTGCGGGGCACTCCTTCCCTGCACATGATTGGTTAGTTTAGCTCTCTGCTTCTTAGGGCCCTGAATATCACGCCGCTTTCTATCAAGTCCCATAGAGAAGCTGCGTTCTTTCCTTTCTCCATGATGTTCTCCCTCCTGTCCTCCGCCCCTGTAGTGCTCTTGGCCCTCATTCTACCTCCTTACTGAATGTTAACAGCCGACTTCGCCTTTCAATATACAGTCCCTTTCTATTATAAGCCTGTGCCCGTTTTCTTTAAATAGTTTGTACTAGTGGTTGTGTCCCTATTCTACGTACAGTCCTGTAGTCTTCTCTACTACACATTATTTAAACATTTTATGAGATTTTCTATCTCATTACATTACTTTGTTCTTGCCCTCTTCTGGCTCATTCCCTTCCTATCGGTTGGACTGGGGGGTTGTTTCTTACCTCCCATTCCAAGCGAGAGCCTTTTCCCTTCCTCTATTCCGTTCCCTTCACCTACCCTCCCCCCCTCCTTTTTTTTTTTTCTCCTCACTATGTGTGGGTGGCGGATATGCACCAAGTCCGATGGTTCGATTACTTACTGTTTCAACTGGGTGATTTGTCATGACCTCCAGAGCCCATGACATTCAACCTACTCCAGCCCATCCATCCACTCTTACATTTTTGTCATATAATGTGAAGGGGTTAAACTCTCCTGTGAAGCGTTCCATGGCTCTTCATGATGTCCATCGCATGAAGGGTGATATCATTTTTATTCAAGAGACACATTTTAAAACAATCCAGGTAATTGACATTAACGAATAGATTCTTTTCCCAGGCATTTCTGAGCACCTCTTCCCAGAAGAAAGCGGGAGTAGCTATTTAGTGCACAAGAAGATTCCCTTTATCCTGTCCTCTTCTTTTAGCGACCCCCAGGGGCGGTTTACCTTTGTGAAGGGATTCATCGACTCTCAACTTTACACGTTCGCCTGTTTATACTCACCGAATTCAACTCAGGATTCTTTTCTTTCTGCCACTCTCGACAAACTGGATACTTTTAAGGAAGGGGTGTTGGTAGTGGGGGGTGACCTTAATCTGCCTCTCCAACCTTTCTTAGATTGTTCAACTGTACACTCTTCTTATTCCAAGTCTTTAATTAAGTCCGTACACAACACACTACAGAGTCACAAACTCATCGACACGTGGCGGATCTGCCACCCAGACCGCAAGGATTTCACTTTCTATTCCAACCCGCATGCCTTTTACTCTAGGATTGATTATTTCCTTATATCACATGATCATCTCGATCATTTAGAATCAGCGGCGATAGATGTTATTACCTGGTCTGATCATGCGCCTATAAGACTGGACATGCGGATGCCTAGGGGTCATCTTAGTGTTCCTACGTGGCACCTAGATGGTACTTTACTACAGCAGAAAGATTCGATAGCCTGTATTTCCGAGGTCTTAGATCATTATATTGCTGAAAATGTAGATGGAGTTACCTCTCCCTTGTCTCTATGGGCTGCTCATAAGTATGTTCTCCAGGGGGAGTTCATTAAACTAGCAGCCACTCGTAAGAAACAACGCATGGCGTGGATTCATCAACTGGAATACCGTCATAAGGCTTCCGGCAGGGCTTCAGACTTATTAAGGCTCACTCAATTGTGCTCCCAACTATCCTCATTACTCAATATCCGAATGGAACGTCTTTTTTTCAAGACTAAATGCACATTCTTCGAGCACGGAAATAAAATTGGATCACTCTTGGCTCGCCAGTTACAGAGATATACTGCTCATTATATCCCATCTATCCGCACCTCTACGAACGCTCTTGTGCATGATAAAATTTCTATTGCTGATGTTTTCCGAACATACTATGAATCATTGTATAACCTGCAAGACCAGAAGTCATGTTCAGGGCCGACCTTAGAATCATCTATTTCTGCATACCTAGATGCTGCCAATATTCCTAGGTTGTCCCCCTCTGAGATTGATTCTCTTGAAATCCCGATCTCGCAAACCGAGATCAAGAGGGCCATTGATGCTTTACCGGCTGGTAAAAGCCCCGGGCCTGACGGGTTTACCCACGTTTACTATAAAATGTTTCGTGACCAACTGACCCCCCTACTCTTTGAGGCATACAAAGTTCTTCCTACTGAGATAGGGCATCATCCTTCTCTGACGGAAGCCCACATTACCGTTTTACCAAAGGCGGGTAAGGATCTGCTAAAATGTGAAAGCTATAGACCCATTTCATTGCTTAATATTGATATCAAACTTTATGCAAAAATTTTAGCGGACAGAATAAAACCCTTGTTAGCCTCTCTGGTTCATACAGACCAAACTGGCTTTACCCCCGAAAGGGAGGCATGGGATAATACCCGTAAACTGCGCAACTTCCTGCGGTCTTTTTATCCACAGATGCAGAGAAGGCATTTGACCGGGTGAGTTGGCTTTTTCTTGAAAACTCCCTAAGGGCTTTTGGATTTGGGCCGCAGATGTTGAGCTTAATTTTTGCACTCTATAAGAATCCTTCGGCCCGGGTGAGCGTTAATGGCCACTTCTCTGACAGTTTTACCATAGCCAACGGCACAAGGCAAGGCTGTCCACTCTCTCCTATACTTTTTGTTTTACTTATGGAACCATTTGCACAACATATTCGTCTTAATAGTGACATTGAGGGGGTTCGGATTGGCGATTCTGACTACAAATTGTCAATGTTTGCGGACGATGTCCTTCTGACCGTTACTAATCCTGTCTCCTCATTGAGATCAATTCTTGATGAAATGGTGTCCTTTGCAGCCCTCTCTAATTTCAAGATTAATTCCACTAAGTCGGAAGCACTTCCTTTAGGACTAACAGAGGGAATGTTACTATGCTTGAAGCGACGAACCCCTTTTAAATGGTCAGACTCTCCTATTAAATATCTCAGAATTAATCTATCTCCATCCTTAGAGTCCCTATACAGTCTTAATTTCCCACCTCTGTTGCGTACCATCCGGAATGACTTCTTGAACTGGACTAAGCTTTATCTATCTTGGTACGGTAGGATAAATGTTATAAAAATTAACGTTTTGCCTCATATTATTTATTTACTGCAAACTTTGCCAATCCATATTCCTTCGACTTTTTTCTACTTACTCAATCGCTCTATTTGTCGCTTTCTCTGGAGACAGAGACCTCCGAGGCTAGCCATGCGATGCTTGTACTTACATAAATCTCAGAGGGGTCTTGGTCTACCTAACCTGCTTCTTTATTACCAATCTGCGGCGATTGCCTCCGTCCTAGATTGGACCCATAACGGAAAAGACAAGGCTTGGGTACATCTCGAATGTCGGTTGTTGGTTCGCTTTGATCCTCTTATAGAGTTGCTTCTACCTGCTAAGGAGAGGCATAGGTCACTTTACTCGCACCCAATTATTTCGCACATTTTTGACATCTGGTCGAAGTGCAATAAATCAGGGGTACTGGCGCAATCCCCTTCATTAGCTTCCTTCGTTTTCCATACGAGACATACCCCTTTCTCTCTTCTCCGTACAGAATACCCCGGATGGCAAACTCAATCTGGTATACGCATTATAGATCTTATATCGTGTGGTTCGGTTCGGTCCTTTGAAGAATTACGGGAGACTTATAATTTATCCAGGTCAGAAATATGGAGATTTCTGTGTATTAAACACTTCTTAGACAATCCTACTTCAAGATCTCTTAGGACGTCCGTCCTTTCTGATTTCGAGAAACTACTGTTGATGACAACGCCTCCAGATGGCAAATTAGGTAGGGTATACCGCATTCTTTCGGTTCCACGGATCCCTTCCAAACCAAGTTATGCCCTGGCCTGGGAAAGGGAGCTCAATTGTATACAATCTGTTGAAACTTGGAAGGATATATGGAAAGCGGCTTCATCGGCTTCCATTTCATCTACTGTGTTGGAAACTCATTTTAAATTCCTGAGTAGATGGTATCTAACTCCCTCTATACTCCATGCTTTTTCTCCATCAGCAAGCGCCCTTTGCTGGCGCTGTATGATGAATACGGGAACCCCTTCGCACATTTGGTGATATTGTCCTAAAATTCATCCTTTCTGGTCCGAATGCCTAGATCTGATTGCAAAAATTTTAAACATTTCTTTAACTAAAGACATATGGCAATCCCTCGTTTATTTTATATCAATAAATCCCTTCTATATGCAATGCTCCTCACAGCGAAGTCTCTGATTCCTCGTCATTGGAGGGATGTAAACCCCCCTACAATCGGGGAATGGGCGAGCTCAGTGAGACTGCAAATCTCCATGATGAGGATATAGATTGCTTCTAGATGTGGAGACCCGGATGTGGTGAATGCATTCTTTTTATCGTGTCCCTTTTAGGAGTATATCATGATGGCGAAGGTGCATGAGTGGAGAGAGTGGAGAGGTATGGATGAGTGGCAAGGTGTCCTTGAATTGTTTGTGTACGAGTTCAGTTAAGAAATTAACGGACAGCCCTCGGACAACCCTCGGACTTGGTGCGTCACAGTACACCGCACTATTATTTTATTATTATTATTTTTTTTATCCCCCCCCCCTTTTTTCTTTCTCTCGGCGATCTCCTCCCTCCCTCCCTCCTCTCTGTTTTTCACACCTTTTACAGCTGCCATACTGTTCCTAGCCATACTACTGTTACAGCTTACTAACGCCATATAAGTGACCACATACGGTATTCTCTGATTTATTATTTATGTGACTGCAATATTATGTATATGTCTATGTTCTACACACATGGTCTTTTTTGTATGGCTTTTTTGTTCTCTTTTGTTTCCACATATATTTACCCCTGGTATTGGCAACTGTACTGCTGCTTGTTGTTTGACTCATATTGTTTGTAACTTGGTATTTGTAATGCTTTGTCTTTTCTCCAATAAAGCTTTTTTGAAAATTAGAAAAAAAAAAAAAAAAAAAAAGATGTGATTGTCATAGCCTTTGAAGGCCACATAGGTGTTTTCCACAAACTTGCCAGTACTTGGTTCCCAGCTGGAGGAGGAGGTCTATCTGGCCAGACAACTTAGCTATGAAAGGTCATTGTACATGTACATTTTGGTATATATGTCCAATTAACAAATTCAGCATACATATTAGCAGTAATAAAATTAATAGAAGTAGGAAAAAGGCTAGAAAGAAGCATTTTTCTTAGACGTTCTGGGTGAGTTTCCATTCTACCAGAACCATGTACACAAGGATGTTCTAATAATTCTGTTTGAAATAAACAAATTTTAGGGTGACAAGCCCACATCACTGGATTCTGAGTCTAGTACATTGTATTAGAGTTTACTAGTTTCTCCACATTTAAAAATCTAATATTAATGGCAAAAATTATTTTAGAGTTAGAAGAGAAGAGGAGATGCAAGTGGACAACCAAACATTGGTCACTGATTTCATACTTCTTGGATTTAATGGTTTGAATACCTTCAGGATTCCAGTTTTCCTTCTCCTTTCTATCATTTATACAGCAACATTAACTGGAAATTTTCTGATCTGTGCTTTAGTGTCTACCAGCCACCGCCTCCGTTCACCTATGTATTTCTTTCTTGGCCAACTTTCTCTCTGTGATATTTTAATCGCTACAAATGTTGCTCCGAACACTCTAAGAGTCATATTATCAGCCAG
The DNA here is from genome assembly GCA_037306005.1 of Rhinophrynus dorsalis. NCBI lineage: Eukaryota > Metazoa > Chordata > Amphibia > Anura > Rhinophrynidae > Rhinophrynus > Rhinophrynus dorsalis. The sequence continues at coordinate 553,546,750 of CM074721.1, forward strand.
AAGCTTCATATCTCTTCTAGGATGTATAACACAGTTATATTTTTTTAGCTCCTATGCAATAACAGAGTGTTGTCTTTTGACAGTGATGTCTTATGATCGATATGTGGCTATTTGCAACCCATTGCACTATACTTCCATTATGAATGTCAAGATTTCACTTTACTTGGTTATTTGGTCATGGATGTGTGGTTTTATATTAAGTGTTATTTTTTATGCTCTCCTTCTTGAGTTACGGTTTTGTGGTTCAAATGTCATAGACCATTTCTTCTGTGATCTACTTCCACTACTTCAGCTTTCCTGCTCAGACACATCAGCTTTACAAATTGAAGTTACCATCATTGCCACTGTAATGTGTCTCTTCCAATTTGTGTTTATTGTAATAACTTATATATGCATCTTAATTTCCATCCTCCAGATCTCCTCTAGCACTGGAAGAAAGAAAGTCTTCTCCACCTGCAGCTCCCACCTCACTGTTGTCTGTGCATATTATGGGACATTGATTTCTCTCTATGTGGCTCCAGCCAAAAAATACTCTTTCAATATTAATATGTTCTTATCTTTACTAAATACTGTGGTGACGCCAATATTCAATCCCATTGTTTATAGTATGAAGAACAAAGAGATCAGAAAAGCCATGAGTAAACTTATGCTAAGGAGACAGTTTTAAAACAAAATCAAATACTATATACACCAAATTCTATTTGGGGCATCCAGGTTGATAATTATTTTCCATTGGCTGTAAAAAATGTGAAAGAAGATAAGGAATGGTGTAAATAATTAGTACAGGGATCGTTGTTGAAAATATTTTGGTGATAAGGGCTGAAGTGTCAGAAGAGAGATAATATGAAAATATTTATATAAGAGATTTGAACTGTAGTAATAGTATGTATTGCAAGACCACCTAGTACACTGTAAATTAGAACTTAATCAAGTAAAACTTTGAACATGTCTTTCAATGCCACTTTTAGCAGCCTAGAGAGTCCATAATTAGTTTTTCTATTAGTGTTTTAACATTCTTTGTTATGTGTATATATATATATATATATATATATATATATATATATATATATATATATATATATATATATGTGTGTGTGTGTGTGTGTGCGTGTGTGTAATGGAAAGCACTTCACAAGAAACTTCTTGCAGTGAACAAACAGCATTTAAAGGGATAGTAATGTTTCAAAATAAAAGCAATTCCAATTAATATTTATAGTATTTGGGCCATACTGTCAGAGTTGTAGTACAAGAGTAATTGAATGATAAAGTATCTCCCTCCCGCCCCTTTTACCTAGTGTCAGCTGCCTCCCCTCAGATGTGGAATCTGGTCTTAAGACCAGACAGATCACAGCAAGGGACAATCTTCTTACTGTGAGAACAATGAAAACCCTGCCCCCCAGGTTTTTCAGGTTTTTCCTTATGCTAATTGAAAATTGTCCCTCTCTGCAAGCCATCTGGACACCACATTTCTGTTCTGAGGTGAGCAATGTTACATCAATAAAAGGGGCAGGAGGGGGAAACTTTATTATTCAATTACAATTGAACTACAACTCTGACTGTATTGAACAAACACTCTCCATGGTCCAAATACTATGAAGATTAATTGGAGCTGCTTTTATTTTGAAACATTACAGTCCCTTCAATGGGATCCTAGTTATTATTTTTGTTCACAAAGTGCTTTCCATTACAAACATATGTTTATGACTTTTCCTCTTCACGATGAGTACCCAGGCATTTGGATGAAACTTAAATACATAACACACAAGGGTGTTACGGTTCAGTACACTCAGACACGATAGGTTTAGGTTAAAACACAATTCTATTGAAACACGCAAGAAATAATGTAACCCTCACGGGTCCAGTAAATAGCATCAACTGACACAAGACAGGTTACAAGTGGTTACTCACACGGGTCCAGTATGGTACACAACACAATACTGACACAGGTCAGGTAATATCATGATACAGTGTATGAGTCCGATATTACAGTGGAGCCACTGGCAGAGTGGCTAGCAATAGCTGCGGTACAATGTCGCCTAACGCAACAGGAGGCGACAATGGCATAAGAGTAACGGAGGCAAAAGTAACTAGCATGGTTCCACTACAGTGGACGCCCACCGTGGACTACAATAGGCTGGTCAGAGCTCGTGCCAAACGGAGGCCCAACTGAGAGGTCAACAACAATGCTCTTGCTATGCCCCAAAGGGTTAATGTGCTTCACATAAATGGATGGAAACCGGAAGCGCCCAACTGACCTACAGAAACAGTACGCCCAAGGTACTGGAAGCAACCACACTGGTATAGCAAGTGGATATGAGGCAACACCCCTGAAGGGGTTAATAATCGCAATGGTCTGGATAACGGCAACCACGGAAACCGCCCAACTGAACCCAAATGAGACCAAGCGATGCAGCATGGTGTGAGAGATTACTGGCACACTGAGACTCTGAGCCACCTGGTAGGATCGGACAAGGTACCGGAGTACCGGAGTCATGAGATACACTCTGAGGGAACCGTGAAACTGTAAGCAGCCGGAACTGCCGGAGCTAGTCCAGTAAAGCAAGCTGAGAGCAGGAACCACCGCCAAGCAGGTTCGGTAACCAGCACAGGAACGACAGCCAAGCTGGGTCGAAGCAGGAACGTCAATCTCGCCGGGTCGGTACACAGAGCAGGAACATCGATCTCGCCGGGTCGGTACACATAGCAGGAACGTCAGCCAGGCCGGGTCAGAACAGGAAGCAGGAACGTCAGTCAATCCGAATCGGTACACAGAATCAGGAGCAGAGACTAATGGCGTGGTCAGGCAGTCCGGGGTCATACACTGGTATCAGGATAACAGAACTAGCGCTAGGCATCAGGTACACCACGAAAGGGCACTAGCCGAGTGACAGCCCAGGGTATAAAAAGGCTGTCACTAGGAGGAGCAATACAGCGCAGCCAATAGGAGAACAGCATAATACAGACGGACAGAATGTCGCTCAGATCACGGGCGCCGTGATACAAGTGGTAGGATGAAAGGCATAGAAGGATTGCAGGGACACGTGAGTAAAGTGGTAGTCCAAAAACTGACTGCAGTCATGTATGGCGTGACATGCGCAATAAATTATGGTGTTCCCACTGCTCCTGAGGTGGAGGTAGTTTGTCAATGTCCCACAGAAAGTTCCACCACCCCCAGCAGCAGTACTATTAATAAACCATCTAAGGAGCACTGAAGATAACAGTAAGTCCCATTCTAGTGCTGTTGGCATAGTGGAAGAAGGTATAGCTTAACCAAATGCTGCATTTGCCAATGAGACAGACAAGCACATTAACATCTGTCCTGAAAGTAGTAGTGAACATTGTGAAAATCCCTCCAAGTGGAAAATTAAAAGGAAATTGTTTCAAATGTCTAAAAGCTTAGAGGAATATAAAACTAGTGGGGAAGAAATGGCGGGCAATGCTGAGAATGACCTAATTACTGTTGATGATTTTGAAGATCTAGAATATATCCCTCCAGCATCCTCCTCTTCTTCAGATGCAGATGAAGCTGAGAGTGAGAGAGATGATGACATGGCCAGAAAATTAAAAGGCAAAGGCTTAGTCTTCCATCACTGAATAGGAGCACTGTGTTGGTTTATAAACTGTTGTCTGACCCTGGACCAACACCATTTCCAACTCCAACCACCCTCCCCCCCCACATAACAAAGTAATCAGCATTGCAACACAGCTCGTCAACATCCAGAACCCTAGCTATGATCAGTAATTCTGCTGCTGTTGGAAGTACAGCACCTTTGACACCAACTTCAATTGCAAAATCTATCCCCAGTAGATGGGCAATAAATAAATAAAGTGGGGTATTTGATTCATCCTTGCATCAGCACGGGTGGCCTCCTCAAAAGTCACCAGGAACTGACAGATATCTGATATAAGCTTCTACTGAACAGGTGACAAAGATTCTCCCCCCAAAGCCTTCCAGCTAAATATTAAGTATGCAATTACACTCATACAGATGTTCTAGCATGTACAATGTGGAATTTCGCCTAGTAGGAACCTCCATTTTCAGTGGGTGATGGGGCAGGTGGTTAAGCTCTTGAGTGTCTATATATATATAAAAGAAAAACCTGCAGCTCCAGCCACACACAGCCATAGGTGGCAGTAAGGAGGAGATAGTCATGTCTCCTCCCTACTGCCACTCCACAACATACACAGGTACATGACTTTTGTACTTGTGCTTCACTATGTTTTTAACTGTTTGAGTGCCAGAGGAGGTATGCAGTGCACTGCAGCGCAATGCAATGCATACCACTCTGCCATTGAAAGGGATACACTTTTGAGCATAGTGCCTTCACCTATCAGTTGTCATCCCATAGATTACCTCACACCCATTCACTAATAAAGCCAATTAAGTCTGCTAAAATCGCCCTTTTCATCACAACCACTGAAGAATTATGGGAGTTGTATTGCTATTAAAATATCACATGTTTCAGTATGTTTAACCTTTCCTCACCTGCCTATCCTATAGCTCTGTGTGTATAACATTGTCTGGATTGTGTTATTCATACAGCATTTTTGCTGTACTGTCTCTGTATTTATATTGTATCTCTATCAATATTTTCTGTTCTATATGTGTGCGTGTGTTGTGACGAAGTGTATGGGAGGATTGTAGATGGAAGCACCCAGAATTCTACATAGCCTCTACCCCACCACCTGTCCCAATTAGCAGGTTTAGCAATACCAGGCTGCAACGGTTGTAAAAAGAAAATGAAGTTTGACTTGCTGTGAGCAAGAAGTGCAGAGCAGAGCAACAAAGCAGGACTTGAAAAGGTTGGTTAAACCTGTGTTAATTTTGTTAGTTTAGAACCTTGAAGTAGAAGATAGTGCTCATATTGAGCTAGGTTTTTATTTGTAGTGTTTTTTCATTTTGTTTTGTAAATTGCTGCCTGCTGATTGTGTTTGATACAATGTCAAAATAAACCTACAAATCTTTTTTAAGTACTGTGGACTGTGTGTGATATCCTAGAAGACTATGCTTGCTTCCCACCCACTTATGGGTTATCATAGTGTGTTTTGTGCATGTGTGTTGTACATGTGTGTGTGTTGTGGTATATTGTGTGTATTGCGTGTGTGTATTTTGTGTTTGTGTATTGCATGTGCATTTGTGTGTGTTGTGCTTGTTTATGCAAATTGCTCTTGGGGTTGGTCACCCTAAGAGTAATGAGGGGAATCCAGACGTGGACCCCTTGCTCACAATGCCTAGAGGGATCAGCTGCACCTCACCAATGAGGCCCAAAAAGGCCGAAACATACGTCTGGGGTTAGCTGTTTCCCTTGTTCAGAGAGGAATTGTCTGGCATTTCGTGGCTGGACTGTCATTTGGCAGGACCCGTATGATATGCTTCAGAAGATTTCCTCTCTGTGTATGGCACTGGTGAGCTAAAAGAGATTGCACCCTGGGCGCAAGGAGTCAGTCCCAGTGAGCTTTTTGCATGTATTTGCTAGCTCATGAGCCTAGTTGAGCATCTCTCACCTTTCTTTCTACATATATATATATATATATATTGTATCTTCTACAACAACATCTGGGTGGCAGATGCCTCTGCCATTACCCTTTTGGCACTCAAAAGGTTAGAGTGAATCTGTTTCTTTCTTCCTTTTTTCTCCCTAGATGAAAGGTGTAGAGAATGCTTTCTTGGAAAGTTCTCTAATTATCTGTGTAACAAACTTCCTTCTACTGTCATCAGGTCTCAGGGGTATAATGTCAGCTTTTGGACAAAAATTACCAGTTCTCAGTCACATATAAGAACTGCCCAGTACGACCCTTTACTTTCAATGTGTATACAGATCTGGAAATCACATATGTCCACAAGAAAAGGCCATTTTTGGTATAAAAAAATCAGGTTACTTTCCACCAGTGGAAGACTAAACCTTTTTGGGACAATTCATCATCTCTCTCACTCTTTGCTTTATCTGGATCTGAACAAGAAGGGGTGGGCAATGGAAAGACATTTTCTAAATCACCAACATCAGCTTCATCATTAATAATTAGGTAATCATCATCAGTATTATCTGCTTACTCACCGCCACCATACCCACCAGATTCTCCAGCTTCTTGCTTTTTCACAAACACGTTATTGTCACTTTTCTACTGAAAGTTACACAACTCACTCTCAACATTACTTTGCAGTGCCAGTGAATGATGCAACTCTTGGTCCCATTGTTAAATCTGTCTCCTCCACTGTGACAATAACACAAGAATGTCACTGCACATTGTATATTAGAAGATGCTACTTTCCCTTTAAGAAAACTTGAAATACAAAATAAATAAATAAATAAATAAAATCATTGGGCTTTACCATTTTGCTCTTTCAATTGGAAACTTGTCATCAGATTTTACTTCTTATCCCAATACCTCTTCATGCCTTCATACCTCACTACCTACATCTAGTACTGTACCCCTCCATCTTAAAAATAACCTTAAAAGGAAAGTAACACCTCCTAGTAATAACAGCCCAATAACTTTACTCTGGCCAGAAAGTCTTAGTGGACCTTATACATTCTCCCACTGTACCTTTGTTCAAGAGATAACATCTTTAATTATCATTATTATGATTTATTTATTGTGTGACAACATATTCCACAGCCCTTTATAAAATAATGTTGATAACATACAATGACATATAGAACTCGATCAATACAAATGGTAGTGGGGGCCCTGTTCACAAGAGCTCACACTCTAGTGGGTGAGGCAAGAAATACAAAGGTGAAGGGGAGGGTAAAGATAGGCAAAGTGAACAGAAGTGTAGAAACTAAGGCATTTGTGAAAAGGATTGTGTGAAGAGGTGTGTTTTCAGTAAGTGCTTTTGTTACGGTTCAGTACACTCAGACACGGTAGGTTTTAGTAAAACACAATTTTATTGAAGCACACTAGGAATAATGTAACCCTCACAGGTCCAGTAAATAGCAGCAAAACTGACACAGGACAGGTTACAAGCAGGTTAACCCACACGGGTCCAGTATGGTCCACAAACACAATACTGACACAGGTCAGGTAATTATCTTGATACCGTGTATGAGAGTCCAATGAGTACAGTGCAGCCACTGGCTGCGTGACTAGCAATAGCTGAGGCACAATGTTGCCGAAGGCAGCAGGAGGTGACAATGACAGGATTGCAACGGCAGCCAGACAAGGTTCACTTCTACAATGGTGGACGCCCACCGTCAACTACACAAGGCTGGTCAGAACTCGTGCCAAAACGGAGGCTCAACGGAGCTGTCAACACCAATGCTCTTGCTACCCACAAAGGGTTAATGTGCATCAGATAAAATGGATGGCAGACCGGAAGCGCCCAACGAACATAGGGAATCGGTACGCACTGAGTAATGGAAGCAAACCACACTGGTGTAGCAAGTTGGTAACGAGGCACCACCCCTGAAGGGGTAAATGATCTCAAAGGTCTGGATAACGGCAACCACGGGATGCGCCCAACTTAACCCAAGTAAAGACCAAGCGATACAGCACGGTGTGAAGGGATACTGGCACACTGAGACTCTGAACTACCTGACAGGAGTGAGCAAGGTACCGGAGTACCGGAGCAATGAGACACAATATTGAGAAAACCGTGCAAACAGTAAGCAGCAAGGACTGCCTGGAATGTGCCCAGCCGGGCATGCAGGAAGCAGGAACCACCGCCAAGCCAATTCGGTACACAGCACAGGAACGTCAGCCAAGCCAGGTCAGTACATAGAGCAGGAACGTCAGTCTCGCCAGGTCGGTACACGGAGCAGGAACGTCGGTCTCGCCGGGTCGGTACACATAGCAGGAACGTCAGCCAGGCAGGGTCAGAACAGGAAGCAGGAACGTCAGCCAATCCGAATCGGTACACAGAATCAGGAACAGAGACAATGGCGTGGTCAGGCAGTCCAGGGTCATACACTGGTATCAGGATAGCTAAACTAGCTCTAGGCATCAGGTACACCACGAAAGGGCAACAGTACAGTGACAGCCCAGGAGAAGTCTTATATGAGAGGAGATCATGAGATGGGAATGGAGCTGAAGGTCATGGGAGATTTCAGGAGCATGAACTGGAATATTTGCATGTGAGTGAGGAAATGTATAGGACAGCTGTGATGAAGAGAACTTTGTATGTCAGTGTCAGGATTTTGAAAGAGACTCTGATTAGAATGGGAAGCCAGTGTAGGGAATTGCAAAGGCAGTATCCATTATGGATTGACAGGTTAGATAGATAAGACTGGCAGCAGCATTTTGGAAGGGTTAATGGGATGTCTGGCCAGAAAAAAGTTGCAATGTATAGATGAGAAATGATAAGCGAAAGGATGAGAGTTGTTTCAGAGAGATGGCAAGACTTGGAGAAGGGTTGGATGTGCGGTATAAAGGAGACGGTATAGTCAAACGTATCCCCTAAACAGCAAATTTCTGAGTTAGGTTTAATGGTTGTTAACTGTAAGGGAGAGTAATGAGGTGGAGTAGGAGCAACAAGGGGGTGATGTACAGTACAGTTTGAATAAGTTGCATTTGTGGTAGCTAATCGATATCCACGAGGAGACAGAAGAGAGGCAGTTGGAGACAGAAACTATGTCTACTGGAGAGAGCCTAGTGATGAGATGTGTATAGAGAGGAGAAGAGGGCCAAGAACAGAGCACTGTGGGATGCCTATTGAATGGTTTGGGATGAGGATCAATCACCTGAGGAAGAGATAGAGAAGAACAGTTCAATCAATATCTAGTCCAATGATGCAGATGACAGTATTTTCAAACTGAAGCAGTTAGAAATCATTAGACTACTACTAGTTGGGTGTTCAACAAACTCTATGTAAAGTTGATACCTTTATTGGCTAACTAAACAGATTTAAAATGCAAGCTTTCAAGACTTCTTAGGTTGAAAGCTTGCATTTTAAATCTGTTTAGTTAGCCAATAAAGGTATCAACTTTACAAAAAATTTTGCATCCTGTATTTCTACGGCTAACACGGTACCAACTCTCATCTATTATCAACAAACTCTATTTCACACTGCTCTGATCCTAAAAAGGTTAAAGGGATAGTAATGTTTCACAAAAAAAGCAGCTCCAATTAATCTTCATGTATTTGGGCCATGGAGAACGTTATTTCAATACTGTCAGAGTTGTAGTACAAGATTAATTGAAAGATAAAATATCCACCTCCTGCCCCTTCTACCTAGTGTAACACTGCTCACCTCAGAGCAGCAAGACTGTCCGGATGGACAATCTTCAGTGAACATAAGGAAAAACCTGTCTGGGGGGCAGGGTTTTCATTGTTCATTGTTTCTTTGTTTTCATTGTTCTCACAGTAAGAAGATTGTCCCTTGCTGTGATCTCTCTGGTCTTAAGACCAGATTCCTTATCTGAGGGGAGGCGGCTTACACTAGGTAAAAGGGGGGCGAGGGGGATACTTTATCATTCAATTACTCTTGTACTACAACTCTGATAGTATTGTACATAGCCCAAGTACTATGAAGATTAATTGGAGTGGCTTTAATTATAAAACATTACTATCCTTTTAAAGCTTTGTGTACATAGAGCATATATTTATTGTATTACCTATTTTATTTATTGTATATTGTACTTCTTTAATGCTCTGTGTACATTGGGCATATATTTATTCTATCACCTACTTTATTGATTGTATATTGTTCTTCTTTAAAGCTCTGCATACACAGGGCATACACGTACATACATGTCTCACATTCTACTGAAATTCCTTGGTGGATATAGTCCCTACTCATAATGTGTAGACATACTGAAGTTTGACCCAACTAACAAAAAAAATGACAATGCTAAGGATCGGTTTGGTTCAGTGTATAATTGTCACTTTGGCAACAGAAGAATTCTGGAGAGATTTCTTTGTAACCTTTCTACTTTAAAAACCTTTCACTCAAAGGACAACTAGAATTGTCAAAGGACGCCTCTCTTTGCATGTGAGATGGTATAAATTGTAACATAAATTCTTCATAACCGCTGTTTGTCTGCAGCAATCACATCAGTTCTGCGGTCAGAACAATTAGTGATTCTATAGGAAAGATGAGTTACCATCACAAATACATCACTGATTTTTTCAGCATTTTACTTTGTTCTGCTGAACAAATGAAAGGTTTTCTGGTTATGTGTTTGAGAACAAATCATTAATGTTCACCTGGAAAACTAATAAAAAATATAAAGAAAAATCCAAGGACATAATAACTAGATCATTGTAAGTAGACAAGTCAATTTCTTTCAGAATTATCAATTTATTCTTTATAAAGTCTGTTAATATTTCTTAACCTTTGGAGTGCCAGAGGGGTGTCCAATGGATTATGAAGAAATGTGTTGGACGCTCCACTGTCACTCATTGGGGGATATTCACTAAGCGGTTATAAAGAGGTGATAAAGTGGAGATAACTTCTCCAGTGATATCATTTCTCCATTTCCTGTCTTATTCTATAGAGCCTATTCACTAAGATCTCCAGAGTTGAAGAAATCTTGGTGCATAGGCTCCATAGAATAACACAGGAACTGGAGAAGTGATATCACTGGAGAAGTCATCTCCACTTTATCACCTCTTTATCATTCCTTAGTGAATCTCCCACAGAAGGTTAACACTAACAAAAATGATGATGATGTTCTTAGACAGACTGGGGAAAATCAAAGATAAGCCAAATGTACCATATGGGTCCAATAAAATTCTGGGACCTTTTAGTCCTTTGAATGCTAAAGTGGGATCCAGTGCATTTGTTTGTTAAAAAGCCATATTAAATCAACAGCTACTTGTATGTAGGAATATTTTTTTCTATAGCACCAACAGGTGTACTTAGCACTTTACAGGGAATACAATAAGTTCAGTAATTATGTGGTTATATAGACAATCAAAAGGGGAACACTAAGAGACTATACATTAGGATAGGAAGACCCTGCCTCGTAGAGCTTACAGTCTTACAATCTTGTGGCAATGAACTGATCTAGATCTTCTCAGTACATCAGCCTCAGTGTGTTTATCTAACAGTGCTTCTCATTGCCTTATGTACAAAGTATCTTAACTACTTGTGATATTAGAAGGAATTTCTACATCATGATTAGCAAACCCAGGTCCTCAAGAGATACCAACAGTGCTTGTCTTCAGGACTAGCTTGCATCAGTACAGGTGGATCAAGTGAAGTGTCTAAGGCACTGAATGATTCACTTGTACTAAAACAGGGATATTCTAAAAACATGCACTGTTGGTAGCTTTTGAGGACAAGGGTTGTCTATCCCTGGTCTGCATCCACTTTGTATTTACACTTGTTCCATATTTTAGTTTTGCCCTGCACACTACAGGGTTTGTGATTGTAGTGACAGATTGCCCTCAGTTTTTATATTTCATATGTGTTAATATTGTTTCAGTTCACAGAGACCACATTGGTAGGTGAGCGCCTTATTACCGATATATTTTGTGTTTGTTTATATATATATATATATATATATATATATATATATATATATATATATATATATATATCAAGTTGTAGATTAAAAAATGTATGGGCAGTATTCTTTTTTTACTTTTCCAATCACTTCTTTGTATATGTATCTCTATGTTTGCGGTATGGTCATCTCTGCGCTCCTATCGGCATTGATTGTTCCAGTGCCCACGTATGACAGAGAGTTTTATATTGATACTATTGATGTTACTTTGTATAACATATATTTAGTGTTGCAGCGTTGTCTCTTACATCAGCTTGACTACAGTGGGTTGATATCGTACTGACACTGGAGGCAATTATTATGACAGCCCTAGCTAATGTGGAATAATAACTGCTGGCCCGGGCACTGCAGGGGTTAATACTGTATGCGGTCCATTACAATGCGTTCCACAACGTGCGGGGACGCTGCGCAGTGGCCTTGTGGTGTTCAGGTGCAATCTAACTACTGTATTTAAGGTTATTTCTGTGCATGGTTTGACGTCTTGAGAAAGGCCCCAAGGGAGTTGAAACGTTGATCTTTTATATATCATAATAACAGTTATTTTTTATTTTCATAGACCTTAGTGTGTGCTTGCTGTTTGATGATTTTTTCATCTACAACTTGCTACATAAACATAATTCAGGCTGCACCGGGCAAGTAGTTAAAACAATACATTTTGATATGGAGTGCCCACCTTTTACATATATTTATGGAAAAAAATGTCACATGTATTAATGCAATATAAATGAAAAAGAAAACATGAGCACCTAATATATTAATGAAAACTGATCATTGGAAATAATAAGGCGTTTAAATCAATATTTTATTTATTTATAAAATGTTTTACCAGGAGGAATATATTGTGATTACTTCTGTTTTCAAGAATGTCCTGGAGAGCTATAGGCTTTGCTCTAGTCATCATTTTTATTAAAAGTTTGCCTTAATAGTGCCCTGTAATGTATTAGTCAATAGCATAAAGAATACTTTTAAGTTACTTCAGAGGTTTTCATTCCATCTGTTGGGGACTACAAGTCCTCTCATCCTGAACCAGGTAATTCTGATCCTATTACATCATGACAAAATGGCTGTTGGCTATGACCAGCATAAGCCCCCACTATCCTAAAATTAACTGTGCCACCAATTGGATGTTGTGGGTAAATAAACATCTGAGTTTTAATCCTTTGAGTGCCAGAGGAATACACAATCCCCTCTGGTGTTGAAAGGGTTAATGGTGACGAGCTCCTGATTTATCTTCTTTATGGTGTGAAGTCCAGACAATGGCAGGTTAGAATGATGGAAGCTGTGGTCTCCAGAAACTGTCATTTCAAAATAATGCCAATAACAGGCAGAGTTTCTGCTGTGTATTTCAGAATTGTGTATCTTTCTTTTGAACCTGCAATGCATACACCATAGCACTGTACCATGAACTAGTATTATTTGGTGGTAGATTTTTATTTGGGCTAACAGTGTATATTTTGGGACAATCGTGTGAGATCCTCTGTCTTCTTCAGGTCAGTCAGTACCGAATCTCAAAGTTTGTTTAACCTTTTGAATGAGAGAGACGTATCCAATGCATTGCAATGCACTGAATACCTCATTAGTACTAAAAGGATTAAAACAATGTAGAGTTCCAAAGTAGATAACAATCTAGGAGAGAGGAGTCAAATTTAGTCCTCAAGGGCTGCAAACAGGCTAGGATTTAAGGTTTTCCCAGTCTGAGTACAAGAAGGAACAAGTTACTGATTAACTCACCTGTGCTTAATCGGGGAAATCCTTAAAACATGGCCTGTTTGCAGCCCTTCAGGACCAAACTCCAACATTCCTGATGCAGAATGTAAAACAGAGTAGGACAGAGGGTTCTCTGTGTAAAATGGATGGTGCAGTAAATAATGGGTGTGTAGGCAGAGGTGTGGAGAAATATAGCAACATAGTAAATTAGGTTGAAAAAAGACAAGTCCATCAAGTTCAACCCTTGACTCACAAACCAGAGAAATTAGAATTATATAACTTTCCTACTGCCAAATAAGTTAGTCTTTATCAGATCTTCCTGATTTGCCTACTAATACATAGTATAACCCTGTATGTTCCCATTTGAAAAAAAATTATCTAATCTTCTCTTACATGTATCCATTGTATCTGCCATAACCACATACTTTGGCAAGGAATTCCACAATTTAAAGAGATAGTAATACTTCATTTTAACTTTATTTTATTTTGTAGGCATTAAAAAACATGAAGAATGATATACGTCTTATCTCTCAATCCTTTATGGTTTACTAGCAGTTTGGGACGGCGTTGCCCGTCATGTTATGCAGGAAATGTTTCTTTTTTTTTAAATAAATGTTATGATAGTGAATTATAGCGTAGGGTGTATGTGTCAGAAAGGTACACACAGTGATAGACAGAGACACATGCAACACACACATATACACACACATGCACTGACAACACAAACAGTGACACACAGCTGCAAATCAGAACATAAATACATACAGTGTGAGCAGTGTAAGTAACATACCTCCCAACATTTCATATGGCCAAAGAGGGACACTTGTGTTTTCGGTGGTGTTACTGGGGGCGTGGCTGGTGGTGTATTTTAGAGAATTTTTAACCCTTTGAGTGCCAGGGGGTAAGCAATGCATTGCATCCCCTCTGGCATTGAAATGGTTAAGTTACTCTTTCTGTAAGTGAATGATTTAGAAGAAGATGAAAGTATTTTTTTTACACAGACTAATTTAACAGATATATACAGAAGTTTATTCCCACATTACTGTGGGTTTTATTGATGTGGAGCAATCTGATACACTGGTATATACACCACACAATGTGATCTCCTAAATAGAGGAGCAGAGGGATTTGGGTGTCAAACAGGGACTGTCCCTCCTATACTGTATAGTGCCAGTCCTTATACACAGACACATGCAGACTGTATACTATACAGCAGAGGTTCTCAGCCCATGCCCTCAGTGGCCACTAACAGGCCAGGACTTAGGAATTTCACTGCTAGAACACAAGTGTGTTGATCAGAGGCTCAGTCATATTGATTAACTCACCTGTGCTCTTAAAAGGAAATTCTAAAATCCTGGCCTGTTAATAGCCACTGAGGGCACAGATTGAGAACCACTGCTATACAGTGCCAGACCATTGTAGAGAATTTTTAACCCTTTGAGTGCCAGGGGGTAAGCAATGCATTGCATCTCCTCTGGCACTGAAATGGTTAAGTTACTCTTTCTGTAAGTGAATGATTTAGAAGAAGATGAAAGTATTTTTTTACACAGACTAATTTAACAGATATATACAGAAGTTTATACCCACATTACCGTGGGTTTTACTGATGTGGAGCAATCTGATACACTTGTACATTAGGCTGACCAGACCTCACCTTTAACCAGTGACACATATGAAAAATGCATACTGCAGGGCTGCTTTGATTTTGGTGCACTCCTGAAATATGCTTATTTCCTATGTGTCCCCGGTTAAAGGTGAGGTCTGGTCAGCCTACTGTATATACACCACACCGTGTGATCTCCTAAATAGAGGAGCAGAGGGATTTGGGTCTCAAACAGGGACTGTCCCTCCTATACTGTATAGTGCCAGTCCTTATACACAGACTGTATACTATACAATTCCAGACCATATATAAATAGTTTGTCATACATGCTATACAGTGAGCTATGTACAGCATGGAGATGATTGCAGGAACTGGCACCTCTACTTACAGACAGACTGACAAACAACCTGCTCTCTTTCTCTCTCTTTGTGCAATATATAAATACAGTCACATCCATGTCTCTGCCATTTACCAGCTCAGCTGAAGCCTTGCTCTGCACTGCCTGATCACCTCTCTGCCGTTGTTTCCACTTTCTCAGCAAGCCAGTATCCTCCTGCTGATTGTTTAGAAATCAGCTCACTTGTAGTAATTAGCAGAGCTGTGTAGGCTCAAAGACAGGGAATGAAGAAGCTGCATAATACAGATTGGACCATGGCCTTCCAGCTGTAGCTTGAACATTGTTCCCATGATCCTCAGCGTGCGTGTGTGTATATGTGTGTATGTGTCTGCTAGTGTGTGTGTGGGAGGGCATGTGCATGTGTCTGTGGTGTAGGAGTGTGTGGCAGCCATTTTTTTTTTCAGCCTTAGATAGTGGTGGGCGGGCTGGATAGTGGGGGCAGGCCAAAAATCACACTCCCACAGAATCACCCAATGGCAGCAGTAATCCTTTTTACTGCCGCCCCTGGGTGTGTTTTGCCAGGCACAAAGTCTTCTTTTATATATATAGATGAGATATTCACAAGCAAAGTTCCCCTCCCCGCCCCTTTTACCTAGTGTAAGCCATCTCTTCTCAGATGTGGATCAGGTTGTATGACCAGACAGATAACAGAAGGGGACAATTTTCTTTGTATGAAAACAATGAAAGCCCTGCCGCCCTTGACAAGTTTTTCAGGTTTTTCCCTTATCTTAATTGAAGATTGTCCCTCTCTGCAGTCTACCTGGGCACCTCCCTTCTGATCTGGTTGAACAGGGGGTGATACTTTGTTTGTGAATATCTCTTAAACCATAAAGGTTTGAGAGATAAGACATATCATTCTTCATGTTTTTTTAATGCCTACAAAATAAAATAAAGTTAAAACGAAGTATTACTATCCCTTTAACAGTACTTACTGTAAAAAAAAAAAAACACTTCCTCTGCTGAAAACAAAACCTCCTTTCCACTAATCTCAAGGAGTGTCCCCTAGTTATTTGACCACCCCTAGTTATTTGACCAGGCCTTGGAATGAATAGTTCACCAGAGAACTCCTTTTACTGACTTCTCATATACTTGTACAATGTCATAAGGTCTCGTCTTAGTCATCTTTTCTCTCATGTACATAAACCAAGTTTGTCTAGTTGTTACTCATATGTCAAGTCATCCATTCCCTTAATTAATTTTGTTGCTCTTCTCTGTACTTTGTCTTGTTACAGAATATCCTTTTTCAGAACTGGTGCCCAAAACCGCACTACATATTTGAGGTGAGGTCTTACCAATGATTTATACAATGGCAAAATTATTTTATCCACTCTTTCTTCAATACCCCTTTTTATGCAAGACAGGACAGTTTTCTTTAAGATATGGTGGAAGGGGCAAAGACAGAGAATACAATAATTCTATAAATGTCTGATTGTATGAAATAATCTATGATGTAATAGTGGGTACTTTCTCATGCGTTTTAAAGAGAAATGCAGCTTCAGTTTAAATGTTTTTCTTGGGTGTATATGGCATTCACTCTAAGAACCCTAATTGTACAACTGTGTGATTTGGTTGTGAGAGGTGCTATTGTGTCTATGCCGGTTCAGAAAGATTTGTAATTTTTTTTGCCTGCCAAACCAATACAGTATGCTTGTTTGTGCATATTTAATTGAATCGGTGTTATCCTATGATGTTGAAGGTCCCTGTATTGGGGCACCACTCATTTATTGCACTGCCTGGTTTAACTTTTGTTTCCCCATCTGTCTCTTCCTGTTATATCCTAGATTATCTTAAAGGGATAGTAATACTTCGTTTTATCTTTATTTTATTTTGTAGGCATTAAAAAAACATGAAGAACGATATAAGTCTTATCTCTCAAACCTTTATGGTTTGAGAGATATTCACAAGCAAAGTTTCCCCTCCTGCCCCTTTTTCCTAGTGTAAGCCATATCTTCTCAGATGTGGAATCCAGTCCATAGACCAGACAGATAACAGAAGGGGACAATCTTCTTCCTATGAGAATAATGAAAGCCCTGCCCCCCTTGGCAAGTTTTTCAGCTTTTTCCCTTATCTTAATTGAAGATTGTCCCTCTCTGCAGTCTACCTGGGCACCACCCTTATGATTTGGCTGAACGGGGGGGGGGGATACTTTGCTTGTGAAGCAAAGTATCCCCCCCCCCCCCGTTCAGCCAAATCATAAGGGTGGTGCCCAGGTAGACTGCAGAGAGGGACAATCTTCAATTAAGATAAGGGAAAAAGCTGAAAAACTTGCCAAGGGGGGCAGGGCTTTCATTATTCTCATAGGAAGAAGATTGTCCCCTTCTGTTATCTGTCTGGTCTATGGACTGGATTCCACATCTGAGAAGATATGGCTTACACTAGGAAAAAGGGGCAGGAGGGGAAACTTTGCTTGTGAATATCTCTCAAACCATAAAGGTTTGAGAGATAAGACTTATATCGTTCTTCATGTTTTTTGTATGCCTACAAAATAAAATAAAGTTAAAACGAAGTATTACTATCCCTTTAATTTTGAATTCTGTATTGTTTGAAGCAAACTTTGTGACTCAGTTTTGACTGATGTGAAGAAGAGAAACTTGAATTATAATATATAGCATTCACATCCTTACATTACTATAACTTGACTAATATGGTTAATACAGACTCAAGCAATTGAAAAATTTAAATTCTAAACTTTGAAAATAAAACTAGAATTTTTTTAATGTTTTTTCATATTCCATCTATTCCATCTACAGGAGATGCAAATGGGCAACCAAACAGTGGTCAATTATTTCCTACTTCTGGGATTTAATGGTTTGAATAAATTCAAGATTCCAACTTTCCTTCTCCTTATTATTATTTATACAGCAACAGTAGCTGGAAATCTTCTGATCTATGCCTTGGTGTCTACCATTCACCAACTTCAATCTCCCATGTACTTCTTCTTCAGCCACCTTTCTCTATGTGACATTATAATCAGTACAAACATTGCACCAAACACCCTACAAGTCATATTATTAGGTAGAAGTCGTATATCTCCTCTAGGATGCATAACACAATTGTATTTCTTTGGTACCTTTGCTATTACAGAGTGCTGTCTCCTTACAGTCATGTCCTTTGATCGATATGTGGCCATTTGTACTCCGTTACACTACACTTCCATCATGAATCAGAAGACTTCATGTTACTTGGTTATTTGGTCATGGACAGCCGGTTTTCTATCGGGTTTTATTTTTTATTCTTTTCTATTTCAGTTGCAGTTCTGCGGCTCCAATGTTATCGACCATTTCTTCTGTGATCTTGCTCCTCTTCTTAACCTGGCATGCTCAGACACCATAGCTATACAAATTCAAGTGTCCATTGTGGCCATTGTAATGTGTTTCTTCCAATTCTTATTCATTGTTGTGACTTACATCTGTATCTTAATTTCCATCCTCCAGATCTCCTCTAACACTGGGAGACAGAAAGTCTTCTCTACCTGTAGCTCCCACCTTGCTGTTGTCTGCGCATATTATGGGACACTGGTTGCTCTCTATGTGGTTCCATCAAGAAGATATGAATTTAACATTAACAAGTTCTTATCTTTACTAAACACTGTGGTGACTCCTCTATTCAACCCCATTGTATACAGCATGAAGAACAAGGAGCTCAGGAAAATCAGTAAATCTGTGTTACGAACTTTGTTTAAAATAAATTCAAGCACAAGCTAAAGAGATTCAATCCTGGAGTAACCCAACTGCACCGTAGGGGTGACATGAAAATGGTACAGATTCCTATTGATTTAAAGGGATAGTAATACTTCATTTTATCTTTATTTTATTTTGTAGGCATTAAAAAACATGAAGAACGATTTAAGTCTTATCTCTCAAACCTTTATGGTTTAAGAGATATTCACAAGAAAAGTATCCCCCCCGTTCAGCCAGATCAGAAGGGAGGTGCCCAGGTAGACTGCAGAGAGGGACAATCTTCAATTAAGATAAGGGGAAAAAGCTGAAAAACTTGTCAAGGAGGGAAGGGCTTTCATTGTTCTCATAGGAAGAAGATTGTCCTCTGCTGTTATCTGTCTGGTCTTACAATCAATTTCACATCTGAGAAGAGATGGCTTACACTAGGTAAAAGGGGCGGGAGGGGAAACTGTGATTGTGAATATCTCTCAAACCATAAATCATATCATTCTTCATGTTTTTTAAATGCCTACAAAATAAAATAAAGATAAAATGAAGTATTACTATCCCTTTAAATTGAGTTTTAACTCCAGCACATTGCAACACATTGAGACTTCACTAGCATTCTATCAGTTATAAATTATATTTATAAATAATATGAATTTTGATTTCCCCTCATGGTGCTTTTGGTTTGCTCCAAAATTGCATATTTTTAGCTTGATCAGTGAGGTCTTATATAGATTTGTGCACAGCAAAAAAAAATTGGTTTCGGACAAATTTTTTTTTCACATTCGGAGGATACGCATTTTGGATCAGACCTGTTTGAATTATTTGGCAGAATTTAAAATACTTTAAAATATACAAAAAAAAAATTAAAATTAAATAAGTAAAATAAATTGAACCATTTTGGGATCTAAATAAAGACGGTGGAACAGGGTAAGGTGTAGCTTTAGCCTTATGGTACTATGGATGAAGTACGGATGTAGCTAGGTAGTTACAAGCACAAATGAACAAATAAATGAAATTCAAAGGAAGAAGGAAGACTGAGGATGACGGGTGCAGGGCGGACTCAGGATGACAGCAACACTTTAGATATAGCCAGGCAAATTGCAGAACACTGGAGCAGGACTCAGCAGACAGATACAGCAGACTTTTTTTTATAAGAGATTACAAAACTGAGGATGACTGGTTCAGGGAGGACTCAGCATGACACCAACACTGTAGATGTAGCCAGCAGCAAACTGCAAAACATTGGTGCGGTTGTCTGAAGCATAATCTGTCCATTGCCTCAGCATAAAAAGAAGCAGCTGCTCCACTGGAACATGATGAAGTGCTACTGAGTCTGCTACTGATAGGTCCCAGAAGACCACCACACTCCTCCAGCTCATCTGTGGAATCTTCTCCTTTCTCCTCTGACTGCTTTCTGTTTTTTCTTTGCCTCTCACGCACCCTCGCTATCAATTGTTCCCTCCAGGCAGTGAGGGAATTAGAACTAAGTGCCATCTTGCCTATGATTCAAGGATCGCAATTTGTGGCAAGCATTAACTCGGGACAATTGTCCATGCGCTCTTCCCTGCGCCGAGTCAGTTCCTTTTTCAGCTTCATTAGAAGGGCAGCAACATCGGGAATGTTATTACCCTCAGCATCAGGCAAGCTTTCCCTAAAGGCAAGGAACTCTTCAATTTTTAAGGAGAGGTGTGTGAAGAGGGGAATTACTTTAATCAGCCTAGCGTTCTCTTTGCTTAAAATTTCTGTCAAAGCACGGAAAGGCACGAGGACTGTCACTACCTGTTCCATCAGGGCCAGGTCAGCCCTGCCTAGTGTTCTGTTACTGCCAATGAAATGGTGACATGACTGCTTGAATTGCCTTTTTCTGTTCTAGGATACATTCTAGCTTATCAAGGTGGAGTTCCACCTGGTCCCAACATCTTGTTTGAGGCGGTGCTCTGGGAGGTCCGCCTTTTTCTGTTCCTCCCTGAGGAGCTGGCAATCTTTGACTCTACAATAGAAGTGGCCAGCAATTTGTCGGCTGACAACCTTCCAGTGTTATTGCCATCCTCGAGAGCAGCCTTAACTACCAGATGCAGGACATGCACTGAGCAGCACACACACACAAATCTGCCATCCCGGAGAGCCTTTATCATGTTAGCTGCACCATCAGTAACTACAAACCCCATTTGTGCCTGTGTGCCTGCCTGCTCCCCTAGCCACTGAGCCACCATGTTCTGCAGTGCTTTGCGAATGTTATCTGAGGTGTGCTGCTGATCCATTACCTCAACAAGGAGGAGGAAACTGTCACGGTTTTTAAGACACTCAGACCATTGGGTGAATAAGAACACAGTTTTATTAAAATAAGATAAGGCAATAACACGCCCTCTAGTGGTGGTAAATATACACAGTGGTAATATGTAGATACAATGGTAAATGCACAAATGACTGATAACACAATCCGGAACACAGGAACACAGCAACAGTAACTGGCACAGAAACACCACGAAAGGGCGCCTGACAGTTGCGCTAGCCAGGTATAAAAAGGTCACCAGGGGGCGGGCCAAACCAACACAGCAAATCAGTATCTGTCATAGATGAGACTGACAGGAATCACAGGCACTGTGATAGAAACAGATGTGCCCCTGCTTGGCTACTGCATCTGAACTTGTTGTTGGTATTGGTAATGATGTTCTTGCAACACATTAGGCTGCGACCAATGACAAGAAGGAATGCAGGCCACTCGGAGTACTCCATAAGTCAGTGGTAAAGTGCAGTGACTGACCACGAGCCTTTCCTAGCAGGTCCTTCAAAAGCCCAATGCATGGCTTGTACAATGTGGGTACTATAGTTTTACTAAATGTGGTGCAGGATGGAATTTTATATCAGGGTACGACAGCCTCCATAAGTTGCTGGAAGGGCTCCCCGTTCCCCAAATTAAAAGTAGCACCCCCAATGGCTATGAGCTGTTCAATGAGGTGTGTAATTTTTTGGGACTGATGTCTGCACATCCCCTTTGAATGAAACCCACCAAGATCTAACAGTGTGTCCTGTACTGATTTTGAGATGGGCTGTGGCTGTCTGCTCTTACTAGGACTAGATGTGGCATGATCCCCTGCTCTTGCCTACTGGTGGTGAGTGTGACACTGGTATATGTAGTAGTGCCACTTTCTGCACTTATCATATAGAAACATATAGAAAGAGAGAATTTGACAGCAGATAAGAACCATTCGGCCCATCTAGTGTGCCCATTTTCCTACTGTAAAAAACTCAAACCTTTTTTGGTCCTTGGGCTTTTCTTATGTTAAGGACAGATTTTTGCCTATCCCATGCATGCTTAAATTCTGTCACTATATTAACGTCTACCACTTCTGCTAGCAGGCTATTCCACTTATCTACTACCCTCTCAGTGAAGTAAAACTTTCTTACATTACGTCTAAACATGTGTCCCTCTAGTTTTAGATTATGGCCTCTTGTCCTAACATTTTTTCCCGCCTGCACTTTGTTGAATCCATTCATGTATTTGAATGTTTCTATCATATCCCCTCTCTCTCTTCTCTCCTCTAAGCTATACATGTTCAGATCCTTTAGTCCTGTTACTTATTTTTGTGTAAACCAGTCACCATTTTATTAGCCCTTTTCTCTGAATTTTCCCTAGAGTATATATATATCCTTCTGGAGATGGGGTCTCCAGTACTGTGAGGTCTAATTAGAGATCTGTAGAGTGACATGACCACTTCCCTTTTTCTGCTACTAATGCCCCTAGATATACACCCAGTACTCTGCTTGCATTCCCCACCGCTTTATTACATTGCCTGCCTACATACTGTCCCATACAGTTAAGATTCAACATACTGTCCCATACAGTTAGGATTTAACATGCTGTCCTATACAATTAAAGGGGTAGTAATGTCTCTTTTAAATAAAATGTAGATATTACAAAATTAAACTAACTGATCCAAGTCCGGTCTCTCAAATCTTTATAGTTTGAGATATATACAGTGATAAAGTTCTCCCCACCCTCCCCTTTAACAGACATAAGCTGTAAAGCAGGCAGAAGATCCTGATCCCAGGACTGGCAGCAGCTCTTCAGTAGAGCCGAAATACCAACATCTAAAAAGAAATACTTTATTGGAACGGTCTACAAACCAGGCGCAATTTATAGACCATTCCAGTGAGGTATTTCTTTTTACATTGCGCTATTTCGGCTCTGCTCAAGAGCCATCTGCTTGTCCTGGGACCAGGATATCATGCCTTCTGCTTACAGCTGATGTCATGGAAAGCAGTGGTAGCGGGGAACTTTAGCCTTCTATATCTTTCATACGATAAAGGTTTGAGAGATGGGACTGGGGTCATTTAGTTTCTTTTTCTTATAGCTGCAATATGTTTATTTTTTATATAGATACTAGTTGAAAAGCCGGTTACACGGGCCACAGTGCCACTGGCAGCCGGTCGCAGTGCAGTCATGCTCAGTAGAGACTGCCTGCGCCGTGACTGATACAGAACAGGATGCTCCTTCGGAGCGCCCCAGTCTGTATCAGCTGCGGCGCGGTCAGTCTCTACTGCGCATGACTGCAACAGGTGCAGCAGTCTCTACTGCACGTGATTGTGGCGTTACACACGTTTTAGCAAATTATTATATAGGATACAGTACTAACCCTTTAACTCAGCATAAGGGGGTGTCAGTTACAGTTTGTGTGGAAGAGTGAGAAAGCTTCTGAAAGCACAGACACCCCAACTTTATGCCTCTCATAGCCTTAGAACCACACCTATTGACCCTCAGCCTTGTCCCAATGGTGTCCATAGAATCACACATAATTACCCCTCCAGCCTTGTACCACTGCACAGATACCTACAGAACCACACATAGTGACTCCACAGTCTTTTTCCACTGCATTGGCAGCCATAGGACCACAAATATTAACCCCCAGCAACCATGCCCAACTGCACTGGTAGCCATAGAACCAACATATCCCCCAACCTTGTCCTGCTGGTAGCAGAACCACACACACATCTAGTCTGATCTCCAGTATTATGGCAGGAATTCTTGTGAATCAGGAAAACATAGGCCAAAAATGTCAAATTATTTGTGTGAAACAGAGAAAAGATGAAGATTAGAGTACTTTTTTATGTGCAGGAGATTCCAAGAAAAAAACAACAAATTTGTTTTTTTTTTCTATGAAAATTCCCATAAAAAAATATGGGACTTTCCTCCCATGTCTGGTAAAGTAGGGAAATCCACAGATGAAAGTAAAAATTATTAGCAGATTGGGTCCTGCAGGGATATAAGCCTTGAACAATTGCTAGCAAGCTGAGGCTGGAGACAGAACATGAGCAAGTGAGAGCGACAGCACCTAATTCTATCTTGGTAGGATGTATGTCTGTATTTATATAGCACAACACAGTGTAATTCCTTACAACAGTAGTATCTTACAAGGATCTTACAATGTAAATTGTGGTTTCATACTATAAACAAACTTTGATGTGTGATGTTTCCAGCCTTTGCCCTTGATGCCAGCCATCTGATTGCACCAGCCTGCCACAGCCAATGATTCACATAAAGGCAAAATTATATTCTCACTCCATGCATCTATAATCCTCTCTCTACATGATAATATCCTATTGACTCTTGCAGTGTCTGCTCAGTCTATTGTCCATCAGTACTCCCAAAACCTTCTCAAACAAGTATCACCCAAGTAGCTAGTGTATATTTAGCTGTATACAGCACTTGAACCTTATGTACTCTGTATGTCTCCCATTACCACTTTAGATTGTAAGCTTTCGGGCAGGAACCTCACTTCCAGTGTTTCACTTTACAAAGTACTTGTAACCCTGTATTGTCTAAACCCTCAAATTGTAAAGTGCTGCGTACACTTGTGACACTATATAAATAAACATATTATTTTATACACTCAGGTATCATGTTTCATTCTGCAGACCAAATGAAAAATCTTACATTTATCAATACTAAATCTTGTGTGCCACTCTTCTGCTCATTTACTCAGTTTGTTAAAACATTTCTTCAGAGAAAAAACATCCGCTCTGTATGTATTTCCTTGCACAGCGTAGTGTCATCAGCAAAGATTCAGACATTGCATTCGATTTCCACTTCTAGATCATTAATAAACAAATTAAAACCCATTGGGCTCAGGACCTGAAAACTTGAATAGGTTCCATTTAAAACAACGCTCTACATTTACTGCCAAAGGTTTCTAGTACATTACATCCCAGTGCATTGGTAACCTCACAGGCACTCAAAGGGTTAACCATAGATCTATTCATGCACATATATCAACTCTCAAGACCAAGGCTTTTCATTTCTGCAGTACCCTCCTGTGAGGCTCAATAGCAAAAGGCTTTTTCCAAATTCAAGTATACTAAATAATGTAATAGCCGTGTCCAAGTCACTACATAGACTTTCAAATAATGCAAGTAAATTAGTGTCTATTCTTCATAAAACCATGCTGGCTGCTACTAATAATGTTGATTGTCATATAATCCTGAAAAATATTGGTTAGTAACCCTTCTAATATCTTTATTCTATGTAAGTCAAGCTCACAGGTCTATAATTCCCAAGTTTAGATCTTGCCCTCATTTGGAATAATTGCACTACATCTAATCTCTTACAATCACAGGTCAAGTTAAAGAGATGCAGTTCTGGAGGTAACCATCTGCAGCATGGGGTGGGGGGGTTTGGATTCACATTGTTTTAAATGGTGCTTTTAACTCATTGAATGATAGACATACCTTTAGGGAGACCTTTCTAGCATACAAAGAGTAAAAAAAAAATTAAACCGATGATAATGGAATTTTAATTTCAGCCCTATGGTGCAGTTGATTTGTTCAATGGCTGAGACCCTAAGACCTGTAACAGGGTAGACATTACTGGAGGAGTAATCAAATGAGAAGTGATGATAAAAAGTTAGAGGAGTTAGAAGAAGAGTATGGGATTTAAAGTGTAATGTCACAAAATACAAAATAATGCATATAGGGCACAAAAACACAAAGGTGTGAGATAGACTTAATGGTATTCTGCTGACAACAATGGCAGAGGAAAGTATTTTCATACTAATCATAGCTGATAAAATAAAAGTAGGCAAGTAATGCATTAGATATATAGGAAAAGTCCTTCTTATGTCACTTTAAAGGTCACTAGTAGGGACTGGCAAAACTCTCCACCTCACAAGATGAACAGGCAAAAAAACAGTACTTCCACTTTCCTCTACCAATTTTTGTGAAAGTACAATTTTTCTACTTTTTTCACACTTTTTTCACTGCATTGAAATCCATAATCATAATATATTAACCACCTAAGTGGCAATCTCCTCATGTATTCCTGCCCTGCAAATACAAATGAGTTGCCAGTTTCCCACATGTTGTCAGTCTGTGCTTGGGAGAGAGAATGCAACTGGATGTTTGATGCTAGAGGCAGACAGGAACAACAGCTGAAGTTACAATGTGGGAGTATTGGTGGTAGCGGAAAAATGTCATTTGTCATGGGAATTCCATTGAAAGGCAAAAGGTGCCATTTTTTGCATTTTTGTCTTTTAGGTGGAAGTTTTTTCCAATCCCTGATACCGATGAAGTAAAGAGTGGGAGTGATGATGATATAACCAAATAATTATCTGAAAGGAAAAGGCTCAGTCTTCCACCACTAGATGGAGCACTTTGCCTGTTTATAAACTGTTGAAAGAGATCAACTAGAAACTCTTACTCTGGACAAGAAAACATGCTTAATAATCATACCTGGGAACTTGCTGGGTTTCACCCAGAGACTCCGGATTTAGGGCACAGTCTCCGGTTGAAATATTACTTTCTCCGGGTAAAAAAATGCATTAGCTGCTCCTGCGCAGCTTTTAAGTTATTATCAATGGCTCCCATACTTTTGTGTCAAGCTCATATACTCATGGTTCCTGCACTAGCATACATCTGCAGGCAGGTGGCCTCAGCGAGCCCAAGCAATGTGCTAACCACAAATATACAGTGGCACAGGGCTTCACATGAGGATCGGAGGAGTGGAGTAGAGAATCTGGGCACCTCTCTAGTCCAGCCTGTGCTGGCTGGTAAGTGTATTTTTTTTTAATTTAACCCTTTGAGTGCCAGATGGGTAGACAACACATTGCAAAGCAATGCATTGTGTACCCTTCTGGCAGTCAAATGGTTAATAAATTCAACTTGTTTCTGAGCATTAAAGGTTAATCAAAAAAAAGATCTCCGTGTGACACTATTGT
Source organism: Rhinophrynus dorsalis (assembly GCA_037306005.1). NCBI lineage: Eukaryota > Metazoa > Chordata > Amphibia > Anura > Rhinophrynidae > Rhinophrynus > Rhinophrynus dorsalis. The sequence continues at coordinate 553,573,785 of CM074721.1, forward strand.
AAATGTTAATATTACACAGTCATCATCTTAGCCATCATCATCAGCGTCACCTTCTCCAGCCCCCACCAAAACCCAATAATTTTTTAACACCTTAACGACCCATAATGTGTCAGGATTGTCATGGATAAACTTACGTTAAGGACCCATGGCACTTCATGGAATTCAGGGGTCCCTGCATGGCTGAATGCCGCTTGGGGACCCCTGAATTGATTGTGGCAAAATCCAATGGTAGAAATAACACAAATTAAGTTTAAATTCATATTCATATTCAAGTTTATTTCCAGAACTGATAGACATATAATAATGCATTGTGAAACAATTATAGATTGGCTAAGAATAATAAGGCTAATGTAAAACACTGTAATCAGCTCTTTAAAACATGTATACATTATTCTAAAACCAGATATCAACACATACATATAGGATACTGCCATGTATGGATAAGAAAAAAGAACAGAAATAGAGTAGAACTAGAGAAAAGGAAAGGGTACTGGATGGGAAGAAAGTAGAGAAAAAAGTGTATAAATTGAAGGATTGCAGTAATATCCAAATAATATATGTGCATTGGACAGTTCTTTATATATAATCCAAAATGTTGTATGTCTATGAGTGGCCACATAGGTAATCCCAGGTTGCCATGTATCCCAAAACAAGAAGCCATTTTTACTACCGCTGTGTGCCAGTTTCTCCATTGCCATAATACGACATACACTTTCTTCCCAGGAAGATATGGATGGAGAGAGAGGGCTCTTCCAAAGGGCAGGTATACACATCTTTGTTGCACAGATGAATATACAATCGTATACTGTCTTCTTCTGTAGGATTTTATGATTTAGATTAAGAAGTATAAATTGGGGCTGTTTAGGAAGTTTAATGTTAGTGTTATGTCTGTTTTTCAGACACTTATTAATTCTTTACTAAGCATCAATATAGGTCATCACCATCTACAACCCTAACTATGATGAGTGTTTCTGCAGCTGTTCAAATGCAGCACCACTGACACCTACTGGTAGTACTATTGCAACCTCCATCTCCTCTAATAGTAGTAGCTGTTCCTTAGAAACCCCACAGTCTATGATATCTGCAGTATTGAGATACTTCACTCTTTAATAGTGTTGAGCGAGCATGCTCGGCCGATGCTCGGATCGGCTCGAGCATCGCTCTGCTCGGCACATGGCGGTACTCGTACGAGTACCGCATGTGCTCGCCCGCCATGTTCGGGTCTCCTCCCCGCACGTTTTGCGGCTGCTGCGCAGCCAATAAACGTGCAGGGAGGCTCTGACATCAGTGTAATGACAGCAGCCATGTTGGCTGCTGGCATTACACTGATTGGCTGGCCAGAACCCATGGTCTGGTGCTGTATAGCACCTGACCAGCGAGTTCGGCTCAGTATTAGCTAGGGAGAGATGAGGATAGGAAGGGAAAGTCAGTGTAGGGAGAAGACAAGCAAATTTGTGAAAAAAAAGAACCAAAAGTCCTTTTTAGGACTACTGTGTGTGGGGGCAGCAGTTTATTTTGTGTGGGGGGAAAAAAACAAAACAAAAAAAAATTTCATATATTCTGTTTAGTGTGCAAAGTTGCAGATTAGAGCACATTCTGTTTAGTGTGCAAAGTTGCAGATTAGAGCACATTCTGTTTAGTGTGCAAAGTTGCAGATTAGAGCACATTCTGTTTAGTGTGCAAAGTTGCAGATTAGAGCACATTCTGTTAAGTCTTCAAACTAAAATATCAAAGCCACATATTCCATTCAGTGTGCGTCGCCGCAGTTTAGCAGCATATTCTGTGTACTCTGCACAGTTGCAGAATAGGAAGAAATACTGTTAAGTCTTCAAACTCAAATATCAAAGTCACATATTCCATTCAGTGTGCGTCACCGCAGTTTAGCAGCATATTCTGTGTACTCTGCACAGTTGCAGAATAGGAAGAAATACTGTTAAGTCTTCAAACTCAAATATCAAAGTCACATATTCCATTCAGTGTGCTTCGCCGCAGTTTAGCAGCATATTCTGTGTACTCTGCACAGTTGCAGAATAGGAAGAAATACTGTTAAGTCTTCAAACTAAAATATCAAAGTCACATATTCCATTCAGTGTGCTTCGCCGCAGTTTAAGAGCACATTCTGTGTACTCTGCACAGTTGCAGAATAGGAAGAAATACTGTTAAGTCTTCAAACTCAAATATCAAAGTCACATATTCCATTCAGTGTGCTTCGCCGCAGTTTAGCAGCATATTCTGTGTACTCTGCACAGTTGCAGAATAGGAAGAAATACTGTTAAGTCTTCAAACTCAAATATCAAAGTCACATATTCCATTCAGTGTGCTTCGCCGCAGTTTAGCAGCATATTCTGTGTACTCTGCACAGTTGCAGAATAGGAAGAAATACTGTTAAGTCTTCAAACTAAAATATCAAAGTCACATATTCCATTCAGTGTGCGTCACCGCAGTTTAGCAGCATATTCTGTGTACTGTGCACAGTTGCAGAATAGGAAGAAATACTGTTAAGTCTTCAAACTCAAATATCAAAGTCACATATTCCATTCAGTGTGCGTCACCGCAGTTTAGCAGCATATTCTGTGTACTGTGCACAGTTGCAGAATAGGAAGAAATACTGTTAAGTCTTCAAACTCAAATATCAAAGTCACATATTCCATTCAGTGTGCGTCACCGCAGTTTAGCAGCACATTCTGTGTACTGTGCAGAGTTGCAGAATAGGAAGAAATACTGTTAAGTCTTCAAACTAAAATATCAAAGTCACATATTCCATTCAGTGTGCTTCGCCGCAGTTTAGCAGCGTATTCTGTGTACTCTGCACAGTTGCAGAATAGGAAGAAATACTGTTAAGTCTTCAAACTAAAATATCAAAGTCACATATTCCATTCAGTGTGCTTCGCCGCAGTTTAGCAGCACATTCTGTGTACTCTGCACAGTTGCAGAATAGGAAGAAATAATGTTAAGTCTTCAAACTCAAATATCAAAGTCACATATTCCATTCAGTGTGCGTCACCGCAGTTTAGCAGCACATTCTGTGTACTGTGCAGAGTTGCAGAATAGGAAGAAATACTGTTAAGTCTTCAAACTAAAATATCAAAGTCACATATTCCATTCAGTGTGCTTCGCCGCAGTTTAGCAGCACATTCTGTGTACTCTGCACAGTTGCAGAATAGGAAGAAATACTGTTAAGTCTTCAAACTAAAATATCAAAGTCACATATTCCATTCAGTGTGCTTCGCCGCAGTTTAGCAGCACATTCTGTGTACTCTGCACAGTTGCAGAATAGGAAGAAATACTGTTAAGTCTTCAAACTAAAATATCAAAGTCACATATTCCATTCAGTGTGCGTCACCGCATTTTAGCAGCATATTCTGTGTACTGTGCACAGTTGCAGAATAGGAAGAAATACTGTTAAGTCTTCAAACTCAAATATCAAAGTCACATATTCCATTCAGTGTGCGTCACAGCAGTTTAGCAGCACATTCTGTGTACTGTGCAGAGTTGCAGAATAGGAAGAAATACTGTTAAGTCTTCAAACTAAAATATCAAAGTCACATATTCCATTCAGTGTGCTTCGCCGCAGTTTAGCAGCATATTCTGTGTACTCTGCACAGTTGCAGAATAGGAAGAAATACTGTTAAGTCTTCAAACTAAAATATCAAAGTCACATATTCCATTCAGTGTGCTTCGCCGCAGTTTAGCAGCACATTCTGTGTACTCTGCACAGTTGCAGAATAGGAAGAAATACTGTTAAGTCTTCAAACTAAAATATCAAAGTCACATATTCCATTCAGTGTGCTTCGCCGCAGTTTAGCAGCACATTCTGTGTACTCTGCACAGTTGCAGAATAGGAAGAAATACTGTTAAGTCTTCAAACTCAAATATCAAAGTCACATATTCCATTCAGTGTGCGTCACCGCAGTTTAGCAGCACATTCTGTGTACTGTGCAGAGTTGCAGAATAGGAAGAAATACTGTTAAGTCTTCAAACTAAAATATCAAAGTCACATATTCCATTCAGTGTGCGTCACCGCAGTTTAGCAGCATATTCTGTGTACTCTGCACAGTTGCCGAATAGGAAGAAATACTATTAAGTCTTCAAACTCAAATATCAAAGTCACATATTCCATTCAGTGTGCTTCGCCGCAGTTTAGCAGCACATTCTGTGTACTCTGCACAGTTGCAGAATAGGAAGAAATACTGTTAAGTCTTCAAACTCAAATATCAAAGTCACATATTCCGTGTAAGATGAAGAAGGCGGGTAAAAAGGGACGGGGAAGTGGACGTGATCCTGATAGTTCAGGGCGCGGGTCAGGACGCGGAGAAACTCTGCCTGGTGCCAGAGCACAAGAAAGAAAGACATCCACCATACCTAGCTTCATGTCTCATTTTACAGGGCGTCGCAGGACATCACTCTCGAGGTCCGACCACTGCGAACAGGTGGTCGGTTGAATGTCAGCTGATACTGCTTCCAGTCGGTTAAGCACCACCCTGTCTTCCACCAAGTCCACTCTCAGTAGCCAAGAGTCTGGTCAACATAATCCTCTCTCTGATCATCCTTCCTCCCACCATAGACGGTCTGGTCAAAGAAGTGATCCCACACTGGGATATAGTGAGGAGCTCGTCTCATCACCAATCCTTCATTTGACCCTCTCTCCAAGCACGCTTGCAGAGGAACATGACATCTTATGCCCTGATTCACAACCTCTAGAGGGTACCCAATCACAAGAAGATGACAGATGTGAACGGCATTTAAGGTCAAAGGAAGTAGTGGATGATGATGATGATGAGACACAGTTTCCATTAAATCAACCACTATTACTGTCTCAAGACCTTGTTGAGGAGGATGTTATACAGTTGTCAATGACTGAGTATGTGGTGGGATCAAGACATCAGGAGGATGATCAGAGTGAGGAAGTGGAGGAGGACTTGGTGGACGATGAGGTGACTGACCCCACCTGGGAAGGTGGAGAGCCGAGCGATGACAGCAGTCCTGAGGGTGAGCCATCTGCAGCACCGCAACAGGCTGGAAGAGGCAGTGGTGTGGCTACAGAAAGAAGGCGGACCGCACCAAACCGGCCCGCAAATGTTCCACGGAGCACCCCCTTGCGTAAATCTACCTTGCCAAGGGGTAGGTGTTCCGCGGTATGGCGTTTTTTTAAGGAAAGTGCGGACGACAAAAGAATTGTAGTTTGCAACCTGTGCCACACCAGAATGAGCCGAGGCATGAACACTAGAAACCTCACCACCACCAGCATGATCCGACACATGGCATCCAAGCACCGTAATAAGTGGGAGGAACGCCTGGATCGCCCATCTGTGTCTGCAGGCCACACCACTGCCTCCTCTTCCCCTGTTTTCGGTGCCGGCCAATCGCCTGTCGAAGGCGCAGGCCCGCATACCTCCCGCCCTGCACCTGTACCATCTGAAGCACCATCAGCGACCACATCCACTTCCCTGTCCCAGCACAGCGTCCAAATGTCGTTACCCCAGGCATTTGAGCGCAAGCGAAAATACCCAGCCACCCACCCACAGGCCATAGCACTAACCTCACACCTTTCCAAATTACTGGCCATCGAAATGCTGCCATTTAGGCTTGTGGACACTGAGTCCTTCCGCAGCCTGATGGCAGCAGCTGTCCCTCGGTACGCGGTCCCCAGCCGCCACTACTTTTCCCGGTGTGCCATCCCCACATTACACCACCATGTGTCCCGTAACATCACCCGTGCCCTGACCAACGCAGTTACTGGGAAGGTCCACTTAACGACTGACACATGGACAAGTGCTTGTGGCCAGGGACGCTACATTTCCCTGACGGCACACTGGGTGAATGTCGTGGAGGCTGGGAGCGACTCGGACCCTGGGATGGCACGGGTGCTACCCACGCCGAGGATTGCGGGCCCTACCTCCATCAGGGTTTACGCCAGCACCTATGTTATTTGCTCCTCCTCCTCCGTTTCCACCTCCGAATTCTCTACACGCAGCGCCACTCCCCCATCAGCCGGTAGCTGGAAGCAGTGTAGCACTGCAGTGGGGAAGCGTCAACAGGCCGTGCTGAAGCTGATCTGCGTTGGGGACAAACAGCACACGGCCTCAGAGCTGTTGCAGGGGATTAGTCACCAGACCGAGCAGTGGCTCTCGCCACTCAACCTGCAACCAGGCATGGTTGTGTGTGATAATGGGCGTAACTTGGTGGCGGCTTTGGAGCTCGGCAAGCTCACACACGTACCATGTCTAGCGCATGTGTTTAATTTAGTGGTTCAGCGATTTCTAAAAACCTACCCCAATGTGCATGATCTCTTGACCAAGGTGCGCCGCGTGTGTGCACATTTCCGTAAGTCATCTACAGCTTCGGCCGGCCTGTTGAAGCTGCAGCAGCGCTTACAATTGCCAGCTCACCGGCTGCTGTGTGACGTGAGCACGCGCTGGAACTCCACCTTCCACATGTTGGCCCGGCTTTGTGAGCAGCAGAGGGCAGTAGTGGAGTACCAGCTGTTACACGGTCGTCGCCTCTCCGTTCAACTTCCTGTAATCAGAAGTGAGGAGTGGGAATGGATGTCAGACCTCTGTGAGGTTTTACGCAATTTTGAGGAATCGACACAGATGGTGAGCGGCGATAACGCTATTATCAGTGTAACCATCCCACTTCTGTGTCTACTGAAACGCTCGCTGCTCACAATTAAAACTGACGCTTTGCATGTGGAAGAGGTGGAAATGCGGGAGGAAGAGCTTACACAAGGTGATAGCCAGAGCACCCTCACTTCGTCTTCTCAGCGACAATTGGAGGAGGCGGAGGAGGAGGAGGAGGAGGAGGAAGACACGGTTGCCTCCGCTACAGAGGGTAGCCATGGAACTTTAGTTCCATCTCTTCAGCGTGGGTGGGCAGAAGAGGAGGAAGAGGATGAGGAGATTGAGAGTCATCCTCCTGGTGAGGACAGCGAAATCTTGCCTGTTGGTACTCTGGCACACATGGCTGACTTTATGTTAGGCTGCCTTTCCCGTGACCCACGCGTTATACGCATTTTAGACAGCACGGATTACTGGGTGTTCACCCTTCTGGACCCCCGCTACAAAGAGAATTTCTCATCTCTCATTCCTCCGGTGGAGAGATCAAGCAAAATGGTGCAATACCAGAAGGTTCTTGTTGAAAAATTGCTCCAAAATTTTCCATCTGACAACGCTGGCGGCAGAGTACGTGCTACCTTGGCCAACCGAGAAGGGGAGAAAAGGGGAGCACACAGCAGTTCTGACAAAGGCAGGGCAACACTCTCCAAGGCGTGGGACACCTTCATGACACCCCGCCAGCACCCTCACCCTGATGCGCGGCCTAGTGTCACAAGGAGGGAAAAGTTTTGGAAGATGGTGAAGGAGTACGTAGCAGACCGTGTCAGCGTCCTCAATGATCCCTCTGTGCCTTACAACTACTGGGTGTCCAAGCTGGACACGTGGTATGAACTGGCACTCTACGCCTTGGAGGTGCTGGCCTGCCCTGCCGCCAGCGTTCTGTCTGAGCGGGTATTTAGTGCTGCTGGTGGCATCATAACAGATAAGCGTATCCGCCTTTCCACCGACAATGCTGATAGGTTGACACTTATAAAAATGAACAAGGCCTGGATTTCCCCTGACTTCTCCACTCCACTGGAGGAAAGCCCCGGGGGAACATAAAGTCACTTTATATATGTTATTTACAATGATGGGAATACTCTGTATTCCCATTCACCCCTTCCACCCAAAAAACGGGTATATGGTTGACTCTTAATCTTCTCATCCTCCTCCTCCTCTTCCATATGCCCTGTGATATAATTTTTATATAGGGCCAGCTCACCAGCGGGCCCTGTTTGACAATTTTTATATAGGTCAGCTCACCAGCGGGCCTTCTCATATAATGTTTTATTGGGTCAGCTCTCTAGCGGGCCCTCTCATATAATGTTTTATAGCGTCAGCTCACTAGCGGGCCTTCGCATATAATGTTTAGGATGGTCAGCTCCGCAGCAGACCCTCACCCATAATGTTTTAGATGGTCGGCTCAGCACACGTTTCCCTCTTAATCATGGCCCCAGTTCAGAAAAATCGAGGAAATTTTTGGGAGAATTTGCCTTTGCGCACGTTTCCCTCTTAATCATGGCCTCAGTTCAGAAAAATCAAGGAAATTTTTGGGATAATTTGCCTCTGCGCACGTTTCCCTCTTAATCATGGCCTCAGTTCAGAAAAATCGAGGACATTTTTTGGAGAATTTGCAGATGATATACAAGTAAATATACAGCAAATACTGTTTGGTAACAATTTTTCGCCTAAAGTCGTTTTTATCTGCCTTTTTGTGTGTTTTACGGTCAGTCTGTAAAAATGGCGTACTACGGGCGAAAGATCGTTCCCAGCAGCGATGTTGGAGTCCAAGATGCATCCAGACATCCTCCCTATGCTGTCCCTGAACCATTTCTGTGGTGTTTCCATCATTTTCTGCCCTTTTCCTATGGACCAGGCACCCTCCCCTCATCAGAGCAGGGGGTGCCTGGTGTAATGCTCGAGTCCTCCCATTGACTTCAATGGGGCTCGGGTGCTCGGCCGAGCACTCGAGCCTCCGGGGGTGCTCGGTCAGAGCACCCGAACACCCGAGCATTGGGGTGCTCGCTCATCACTACTCTTTAATCATGATAAAAAAACCCCGAACATGTTATCTATTGTCTCTGTAAAAAACAAGTGACCAGAGAGAAAGTGGGTTCTCATCCAGGCATTTCCTCATTGAGATTGCACCTGAAGAATAGTCATAGGTCTGATTTGGAGACACACCAACAAAATGTCAGCATCAGTTGGGGTGGTGATGTCTATATTTGGATAGAGACCCCCCGTAGGACAGAGATAACAGCCAGATCAGGAAGAAACTTGGAACACAGTCTTCCTAGTTAGTCACACAGGATTTTGGGGTATTTGGGTCAACCTCCTTTCTCCCTTCCTGTCCCCCAAACTCCTCTAATTTAGAGACCAGATTTCCTCCCTACAAGACTCCCTAAACTAAACTTCAACTCCACTTTATTAGCTTGCCTTCTCTAGCTCACAACTGTGCTGATTTCTCCTCTCACAAACACAGAATGGCATGTTGTGAGAGCCTGACACCCTGTTATATAACCTGTAGGAAAAGAAGAGAAAACTGCAATGTGTTGGGAAGAAATTGTCTTTCCATTGATTTCAAAGCAAAGAACTAGGCAAAAAAGCGAGAATACAGCACTTTTCACTAAAATGTCCCACATGTGGAAAAGTGACATTTTCTCCTGTTTCTCATTTGAGGCAAAAACTTTGCCCCATCCTTAATTACATCATCCTTTAAAGAGATAGTAATGTTTCATAATTAAAGCAGCTCTAATTAATCATCATATTAATTGGACTTTGGAGAGTGTTATTTCAACTCTGTCAGAGTTGTAGTTTAAGAGTAATTCAATGATAAAGTATCCCCCTCCTGTCCCTTTTACTGATGTAACACTGCTCAGCCAGATCAGAAGTGAGGTGCCCAGGTAGACTGCAGAGAGGGACAATCTTCAATTAAGATAAGGGAAAAACCTGAAAAACTTGTCAAGGGGGGCAGGGCTTTCATTGTTCTCATAGGAAGAATATAGTCCCCTTTTGTTATCTGTCTGGTCTATGGACTGGATTCAACATCTGAGAAGAGATGGCTTACACTAGGTAAAAGGGGCGGGAGGGGAAACTTTGCTTGTGATTTTCTCTCAAACCATAAAGGTTTGAGAGATAAGACTTATATCATTCTTCATGTTTTTTAATACCTACAAAATAAAATAAAGTTAAAATGAAGTATTACTATCCCTTTAAAGCAATGGATGTGCCTCAGGCAATCAATACTTCTAATGCTGATGGTGGAGGTGTTGTTGGGTTGAGATTGTTGACATCTCTATGGGACTTAATCCCACTCTTTTGTTTGAAAGCTGATAAACACTGTCTAGCTCCAAGGAGTTGCCCTCTGCATGTGAGATGGTTACAACTTACTTGAAGGATGGCTTGTGTACTTGCACAAAAAATATTGTGTGCAGCCAGACATGGTGCATAGTTGTCCACCAACAAGCATGTAGTCAGAGTGGTTTTTCAGTGCTGCTGGCTATATCATTAATCACCATAGGACACATCTATTCAACAGCAGCGTTGGTAGACTTACATTTTTAAAAAAGAACCTGCATCAAATACAGACATGAGTATCATACAGCAGAACTGGGAAAAACACACAAGACAGAAGAGCATGTGGCACATGTAGAAACAAACACTGAGGAGGAACATACATTTTCTCCACGGTTGTCACCATTTAAAACAGTTAAGTCCAGTGCTAGCCCTATGATCATTGATGAATGATTGATAAATAATAATGCAAAGTTATACTGTAATCATTCATATCATTTGTCTAGAATTATTTCCTACTTATCATATCATTTTTTTCAGTTCACCATCACTATCTTTAAAGGAATAGTAATACTTGAAAATAATTTTATTTTATATTGTAGCCCTTAAAAAATTAAAAATGATACAAGTCTTATCTCCCAAACCTTTATGGCTTGGGAGATATTCACAAGTAAAATAAAGTTCCCTTTTCCTGGCTGTTTCATCAAAGTCTGCTATCTAGTGGACAGATTTGGAATCCAGTCCACAGATCAACCGGCAGCTCTTTAGCAGTGCCGAGTTCACGATCTTTAAAAAGAACTACTTAATTTGAACTGTGTACAAAGTGTGCCTGGCTTGCAAGCACACTTTGTAGACCATTCCAATGAAGAAATTATTTTTAAAGATCGTGATCTTGGCACTTCTGGAGAGCCGCCGCTGGTCAAGGGACCAGATTCCAAATCTGAGTGCTAGAACGGTGACGTCACTCAGGGGGAAACTTGCTTGTGAATATCTCCCAAACCATAATATCATTTTTAATGTATTTTTAAGGGCTACAGTATAAAATAAAGTTATTTTCAAGTATTACTATTCCTTTTATTTCACATTTTACACTGTCAAGTGCTATAGCGTTTCATACACAGCTGTTATCTCTTTTCATATGTTATTAACAGGACTACAGGAGCACCACGTAACTTAAGAAAAAGTTTTATTTACAACTGCTTTACAGGTGAAGTAAATAATTCCAAAATTTATACCAGTGACTCATGCTTTGTTTATAAGCATTTGCAAAAATTAGTATACTTCCAGAAAAAAACCTTTATAGACATTGTCAGAATAACCTAGTAAAGGAAGGTAAATTGTTTGCAAGCCTATGACCAGGTAAGACACCACCTGTAACATCAAATGGAATCCGTCATTGACATTATGGTTATTGATAATTCAGTTCCTTCTGCTGCTACTGATGATGTTGCTGAGTCACTTGAGTATAAGATATTGCATCACAGGATCAGACTGGTGAATGCTGGTGAATAAAACAAGCGGTGTAGTTCTGGAGTAAACCAAATGCACCACAGAGGAAACATGTCCTAGTGATTTAAGGCAATAGAAATGCTTAATATTGAATAAATATACATTGCAGGGTTTATCCTGTTGAGAAAGTCAAGTGTGTTACCACTGCTGAGAGCGGTAATGTATTTTTTGTGTACATTACTTCCATAAAATGTTACAGTGTTGATCTGCTACATCAGTCTATGGACTTCTCTGGTCAGTTCACCATAAAACGTCACAGGATACTGTAGCAACAGCTCCACTGCAAAACTTCAGGCCATGAAGGTACTACAACCAAAAACTGAATGTCTGAGCTGCAATAACTTTTCAATATAGAGCCTATATTATAATTTTTAATATAAAGCATTTATATCTCTTGAGGACAAGTAATTTATCCTATTTGGTTTGTTCCAGAATTGTAGCACTTTAGCACATCTCTATGAATTTTGGTTGAATGTGGCCATTTGTGTCAGTAGTCACCCAAGGGATTAAAAGACCCATTTAAATCAATAAACGTTTCCAGTATGGTGAAGCTGATGGGAGCCACAACTGAACCACTTTTGACTGATGAATAAGTCTCCCAGGTTTTGACATGAAATGAAAACAAGTGAGAGATGGAGACTGATGAGAAGACTGAAAGACAGAGAAAAAGAAAAATGGGGGAGGTGGCTTGTGCTTTGATTAATTTTTTTTAAAGAACAGTGATACATGTTTCCGAAGGTGGACATGGCACGACTCTTATATACAGGATTACTGCACATGAAACTCTTCTCCAGTGGACTATTGACATATTTTAGGGCTCATGAAAGTTCTAGTGGGTGAAGTTTGTGTCCTGTGGTCCTGTCAGCAAACAAGTATATCATCCTCTATGGATATGGCATCTAAGACCGACTGAAAATAGTATCTCTTCAACAAAGGCTTAAAGGGATAGTAATACTTCATTTTAACTTTATTTTATTTTGTAGGCATTAAAAAAACATGAAGAATGATATAAGTCTTATCTCTCAAACCTTTATGGTTTGAGAGATATTCACAAGCAAAGTTCCCCCCTCCCGCCCCTTTTACATAGTGTAAGTCATCTCTTCTCAGATGTGGAATCCAGTCCATAGACCAGACAGATAACAGAAGGGGACAATCTTCTTCCTATGAGAACAATGAAAGCCCTGCCCCCCTTGACAAGCTTTTCAGGTTTTTCCCTTATCTTAATTGAAGATTGTCCCTCTCTGCAGTCTACCTGGGCACTTCCCTTCTGCTCTGGCTGAACAGTGTTACATCAGTAAAAGGGGCTGGAGGGGGACACTTTGTCATTGAATTACTCTGGAACTACAACTCTGACAGAATTGAAATAACACTCTCCAAAGTCCAAATACTATGATGATTAATTAGAGCTGCTTTTATTATGAAACATTACTATCCCTTTAAGGACAAATGTTACTGTGGTCTGCAAATGGTGAGGAGTTATTAGGAATTAATATTCATATAATTGTTTTTTTAAACATTTTCCATATTAGATAAATTTGCTAATAGCTATTTTAATATCTTTGTTCCTTAAGCTATATATGATGGGATTGAATATTGGGGTTACTACAGTATTTAGCAGAGATAATAATTTATTTGTATTAAATGAGTATCCTTTTGATGGAACCACATAAAGACTAATCATTGTCCCATAATATGTACAGACAACAAGCAGGTGGGAGCTGCATGTGGAGAAGGCTTTCTCTCTACCAATTTTGGAAGATATTTGCAAGATGGAAGTAAAGATACAGATATAAGTTCCGATGATGAACAAGAATTGCAGTAGACTTATAACCATGGCTGCAATAGATACTTCAATTTGTACAACTGATGTATCCGAGCAGGAAAGTTGAAGGAGAGGTGCAAAGTCACAGAAGAAATGATCAATCACATTGGGACCACAGAATTGCAAATGCAGAACAAAAATAGTAGTAATGAATGACTGTACAAATCCTACCATCCAAGACCAAATGACCAGATAATGAGGAAGCCTAATGTTCATAATTGACACATATCGCAAAGGTTTACAAATGGCCAAATAGCAATCATAGGACATCACAGTGAGAAGACAGCATTGCATAACTGCAGAGGCTCCAAAGAAATACAACTGAGTCAACCAACCGCCAGCAGATATGACGCTTGGTCCTTTTATTATGACTTGTAGAGTTTTAGGAGTTACATTTGTACTTACTAAGATATCACAAAGAGAAAGGTGACTGAGAAAGAAATACATAGGAGACTGGAGGGATAAACTAGTTGTTGTTAATGAAATGATAAGAGAATTTCCAGCTGTAGTTGCAACATAAATGATAATGAGGAGCAGGAAGAGTGGAATACGGAAATTGTGAATATTTTGAAACCCCAGAAGCAAAAATTCTGTCACCATTGTCTGGTTTTCTTGGAGCATTTCCTACAGAGAAAATGAGAGCCAATGAATATTTTAGTATTAATTTGTATAATTAATATCCTACTTTAAGTAAATCTGATACAAAATAGCCTTATATTCAAGTAAGGTTTTTATTAAATAAAATAAACATAAGATACATTTGATTCAGATTGATTTCATTGTATACTAGGGGTAGACCATTGCTGGTCCTCCAGCTGTTTGGGTTGCAGATGATGAGTGTTGTATTCAGAAGGTCCTAAGATTTACTAGATTTGGTGTTTACTATTTATACATGACACATTATTATCATTTTCTGCAGCACTGCACAATGTGGTATCAACACCTAAGAACACTATACAACTGGAGACAAGGATGTTAATCAGGATTAACTTTGAGACAAAATGATATAAGGGCCTCTGCTCAATAGAGCTTATAATTAGTGTTGAGCGAGCATGCTCGGCCGATGCTCGGATCGGCTCGAGCATCGCTCTGCTCGGCACATGGCGGTACTCGTACGAGTACCGCATGTGCTCGCCCGCCATGTTCGGGTCTCCTCCCCGCACGTTTTGCGGCTGCTGCGCAGCCCATAAACGTGCAGGGAGGCTCTGACATCAGTGTAATGCCAGCAGCCATGTTGGCTGCTGGCATTACACTGATTGGCTGGCCAGAACCCGTGGTCGGGTGCTGTATAGCACCTGACCAGCGAGTTCGGCTCAGTCTTAGCCAGGGAGAGATGAGGATAGGAAGGGAAAGTCAGTGTAGGGAGGACTACTGTGTGTGGGGGCAGCAGGTTATTTTGTGTGGGGGAAAAAAAAAAAAAAAAAAATATATTCTGTTTAGTGTGCAAAGTTGCAGATCAGAGCACATTCTGTTTAGTGTGCACAGTTGCAGATTAGAGCACATTCTGTTTAGTGTGCAAAGTTGCAGATTAGAGCACATTCTGTTTAGTGTGCAAAGTTGCAGATTAGAGCACATTCTGTTTAGTGTGCAAAGTTGCAGATTAGAGCACATTCTGTTAAGTCTTCAAACTAAAATATCAAAGTCACATATTCCATTCAGTGTGCGTCGCCGCAGTTTAGCAGCACATTCTGTGTACTGTGCAGAGTTGCAGAATAGGAAGAAATACTGTTAAGTCTTCAAACTAAAATATCAAAGTCACATATTCCATTCAGTGTGCTTCGCCGCAGTTTAGCAGCACATTCTGTGTACTGTGCAGAGTTGCAGAATAGGAAGAAATACTGTTAAGTCTTCAAACTAAAATATCAAAGTCACATATTCCATTCAGTGTGCTTCGCCGCAGTTTAGCAGCACATTCTGTGTACTGTGCAGAGTTGCAGAATAGGAAGAAATACTGTTAAGTTTTCAAACTCAAATATTAAAGTCACATATTCCATTCTGTGTGTGTCACCGCAGTTTAGCAGCCTATTCTGTGTACTCTGCACAGTTGCAGAATAGGAAGAAATACTGTTAAGTTTTCAAACTCAAATATTAAAGTCACATATTCCATTCAGTGTGTGTCACCGCAGTTTAGCAGCCTATTCTGTGTACTCTGCACAGTTGCAGAATAGGAAGAAATACTGTTAAGTTTTCAAACTCAAATATTAAAGTCACATATTCCATTCAGTGTGTGTCACCGCAGTTTAGCAGCCTATTCTGTGTACTCTGCACAGTTGCAGAATAGGAAGAAATACTGTTAAGTTTTCAAACTCAAATATTAAAGTCACATATTCCATTCAGTGTGTGTCACCGCAGTTTAGCAGCCTATTCTGTGTACTCTGCACAGTTGCAGAATAGGAAGAAATACTGTTAAGTTTTCAAACTCAAATATTAAAGTCACATATTCCATTCAGTGTGTGTCACCGCAGTTTAGCAGCCTATTCTGTGTACTCTGCACAGTTGCAGAATAGGAAGAAATACTGTTAAGTTTTCAAACTCAAATATTAAAGTCACATATTCCATTCAGTGTGTGTCACCGCAGTTTAGCAGCCTATTCTGTGTACTCTGCACAGTTGCAGAATAGGAAGAAATACTGTTAAGTTTTCAAACTCAAATATTAAAGTCACATATTCCATTCTGTGTGTGTCACCGCAGTTTAGCAGCCTATTCTGTGTACTCTGCACAGTTGCAGAATAGGAAGAAATACTGTTAAGTTTTCAAACTCAAATATTAAAGTCACATATTCCATACAGTGTGTGTCACCGCAGTTTAGCAGCCTATTCTGTGTACTCTGCACAGTTGCAGAATAGGAAGAAATACTGTTAAGTTTTCAAACTCAAATATTAAAGTCACATATTCCATTCAGTGTGTGTCACCGCAGTTTAGCAGCCTATTCTGTGTACTCTGCACAGTTGCAGAATAGGAAGAAATACTGTTAAGTTTTCAAACTCAAATATTAAAGTCACATATTCCATTCAGTGTGTGTCACCGCAGTTTAGCAGCCTATTCTGTGTACTCTGCACAGTTGCAGAATAGGAAGAAATACTGTTAAGTTTTCAAACTCAAATATTAAAGTCACATATTCCATTCTGTGTGTGTCACCGCAGTTTAGCAGCCTATTCTGTGTACTCTGCACAGTTGCAGAATAGGAAGAAATACTGTTAAGTTTTCAAACTCAAATATTAAAGTCACATATTCCATTCAGTGTGTGTCACCGCAGTTTAGCAGCCTATTCTGTGTACTCTGCACAGTTGCAGAATAGGAAGAAATACTGTTAAGTTTTCAAACTCAAATATTAAAGTCACATATTCCGTGTAAGATGAAGAAGGCGGGTAAAAAGGGACGGGGAAGTGGACGTGATCCTGATAGTTCAGGGCACGGGTCAGGACGCGGAGAAACTGTGCTGGTGCCAGAGCACAAGAAAGAAAGACATCCACCATACCTAGCTTCATGTCTCATTTCACAGGGCGTCGCAGGACATCACTCTCGAGGTCCGACCACTGCGAACAGGTGGTCGGTTGGATGTCAGCTGATACTGCTTCCAGTCGGTTAAGCACCACCCTGTCTTCCACCAAGTCCACTCTCAGTAGCCAAGAGTCTGGTCAACATAATCCTCACTCTGATCATCCTTCCTCCCACCATACACGGTCTGGTCAAAGAAGTGATCCCACACTGGGATATAGTGAGGAGCTCGTCTCATCACCAATCCTTCATTTGACCCTCTCTCCAAGCACGCTTGCAGAGGAACATGACATCTTGTGCCCTGATTCACAACCTCTAGAGGGTACCCAATCACAAGAAGATGACAGATTTGAACGGCATTTAAGGTCAAAGGAAGTAGTGGATGATGATGATGATGATGAGACACAGTTGCCATTAAATCAACCACTATTTCCGTCTCAAGACCTTGTTGAGGAGAATGTTATACAGTTGTCAATGACTGAGTATGTGGTGGGATCAAGACATGAGGAGGATGATCAGAGTGAGGAAGTGGAGGAGGACTTGGTGGACGATGAGGTGACTGACCCCACCTGGGAAGGTGTAGAGCCGAGCGATGACAGCAGTCCTGAGGGTGAGCCATCTGCAGCACCGCAACAGGCTGGAAGAGGCAGTGGTGTGGCTACAGAAAGAAGGCGGACTGCACCAAACCGGCCCGCAAATGTTCCACGGAGCACCCCCTTGCGTAAATCTACCTTGCCAAAGGGTAGGTGTTCCGCGGTATGGCGTTTTTTTAAGGAAAGTGCGGACGACAAAAGAATTGTAGTTTGCAACCTGTGCCACACCAGAATGAGCCGAGGCATGAACACTAGAAACCTCACCACCACCAGCATGATCCGACACATGGCATCCAAGCACCGTAATAAGTGGGAGGAACGCCTGGATCGCCCATCTGTGTCTGCAGGCCACACCACTGCCTCCTCTTCCCCTGTTTTCGGTGCCGGCCAATCGCCTGTCGAAGGCGCAGGCCCGCATACCTCCCGCCCTGCACCTGTACCATCTGAAGCACCATCAGCGACCACATCCACTTCCCTGTCCCAGCACAGCGTCCAAATGTCGTTACCCCAGGCATTTGAGCGCAAGAGAAAATACCCAGCCACCCACCCACAGGCCATAGCACTAACCTCACACCTTTCCAAATTACTGGCCATCGAAATGCTGCCATTTAGGCTTGTGGACACTGAGTCCTTCCGCAGCCTGATGGCAGCAGCTGTCCCTCGGTACGCGGTCCCCAGCCGCCACTACTTTTCCCGGTGTGCCATCCCCGCATTACACCACCATGTGTCCCGTAACATCACCCGTGCCCTGACCAACGCAGTTACTGGGAAGGTCCACTTAACGACTGACACATGGACAAGTGCTTGTGGCCAGGGACGCTACATTTCCCTGACGGCACACTGGGTGAATGTCGTGGAGGCTGGGAGCGACTCGGACCCTGGGATGGCACGGGTGCTACCCACGCCGAGGATTGCGGGCCCTACCTCCATCAGGGTTTCCGCCAGCACCTACGTTATTGGCTCCTCCTCCTCCGTTTCCACCTCCGAATTCTCTACACGCAGCGCCACTCCCCCATCAGCCAGTAGCTGGAAGCAGTGTAGCACTGCAGTGGGGAAGCGTCAACAGGCCGTGCTGAAGCTGATCTGCCTTGGGGACAAACAGCACACGGCCTCAGAGCTGTTGCAGGGGATTAGTCACCAGACCGAGCAGTGGCTCTCGCCACTCAACCTGCAACCAGGCATGGTTGTGTGTGATAATGGGCGTAACTTGGTGGCGGCTTTGGAGCTCGGCAAGCTCACACACGTACCATGCCTAGCGCATGGATTTAATTTAGTGGTTCAGCGATTTCTAAAAACCTACCCCAATGTGCATGATCTCTTGACCAAGGTGCGCCGCGTGTGTGCACATTTCCGTAAGTCATCTACAGCTTCGGCCGGCCTGTTGAAGCTGCAGCAGCGCTTACAATTGCCAGCTCACCGGCTGCTGTGTGACGTGAGCGCGCGCTGGAACTCCACCTTCCACATGTTGGCCCGGCTTTGTGAGCAGCAGAGGGCAGTAGTGGAGTACCAGCTGTTACACGGTCGTCGCCTCTCCGTTCAACTTCCTGTAATCAGAAGTGAGGAGTGGGAATGGATGTCAGACCTCTGCGAGGTTTTACGCAATTTTGAGGAATCGACACAGATGGTGAGCGGCGATAACGCTATTATCAGTGTAACCATCCCACTTCTGTGTCTACTGAAACGCTCGCTGCTCACAATTAAAACTGACGCTTTGCATGTGGAAGAGGTGGAAATGGGGGAGGAAGAGCTTACACAAGGTGATAGCCAGAGCACCCTCACTTCGTCTTCTCAGCGACAATTGGAGGAGGCGGAGGAGGAGGAGGAGGAGGAGGAAGACACGGTTGCCTCCGCTACAGAGGGTAGCCATGGAACTTTAGTTCCATCTCTTCAGCGTGGGTGGGCAGAAGAGGAGGAAGAGGATGAGGAGATTGAGAGTCATCCTCCTGGTGAGGACAGCGAAATCTTGACTTTTGGTACTCTGGCACACATGGCTGACTTTATGTTAGGCTGCCTTTCCCGTGACCCACACGTTGTACGCATTTTAGACAACACGGATTACTGGGTGTTCACCCTTCTGGACCCCCGCTACAAAGAGAATTTCTCATCTCTCATTCCTCCGGTGGAGAGGACAAGCAAAATGGTGCAATACCAGAAGGTTCTTGTTGAAAAATTGCTCCAAAATTTTCCATCTGACAACGCTGGCGGCAGAGTACGTGCTACCTTGGCCAACCGAGAAGGGGAGAAAAGGGGAGCACACAGCAGTTCCGACAAAGGCAGGGCAACACTCTCCAAGGCGTGGGACACCTTCATGACACCCCGCCAGCACCCTCACCCTGATGCGCAGCCTAGTGTCACAAGGAGGGAAAAGTTTTGGAAGATGGTGAAGGAGTACGTAGCAGACCGTGTCAGCGTCCTCAATGATCCCTCTGTGCCTTACAACTACTGGGTGTCCAAGCTGGACACGTGGTATGAACTGGCACTCTACGCCTTGGAGGTGCTGGCCTGCCCTGCCGCCAGCGTTCTGTCTGAGCGGGTATTTAGTGCTGCTGGTGGCATCATAACAGATAAGCGTATCCGCCTTTCCACCGACAATGCTGATAGGTTGACACTTATAAAAATGAACAAGGCCTGGATTTCCCCTGACTTCTCCACTCCACTGGAGGAAAGCCCCGGGGGAACATAAACTCACTTTATATATGTTATTTACAATGATGGGAATACTCTGTATTCCCATTCACCCCTTCCACCCAAAAAACGGGTATATGGTTGACTCTTAATCTTCTCTTCCTCCTCCTCCTCTTCCATATGCCCTGTGCTATAATTTTTATATAGGGCCAGCTAACCAGCGGGCCCTGTGATATAATTTTTATATAGGGCCAGCTCACCAGCGGGCCCTGTTTGACAATTTTTATATAGGTCAGCTCACCAGCGGGCCTTCTCATATAATGTTTTATTGGGTCAGCTCTCTAGCGGGCCCTCTCATATAATGTTTTATAGCGTCAGCTCACTAGCGGGCCTTCGCATATAATGTTTAGGATGGTCAGCTCTGCAGCAGACCCTCACCCATAATGTTTTAGATGGTCAGCTCAGTGCACGTTTCCCTCTTAATCATGGCCTCAGTTCAATAAAATCAAGGAAATTTTTGGGAGAATTTGCCTCTGCGCACGTTTCCCTCTTAATCATGGCCTCACTTCAGAAAATCAAGGAAATTTTTGGGATAATTTGCCTCTGCGCACGTTTCCCTCTTAATCATGGCCTCACTTCAGAAAATCAAGGAAATTTTTGGGATAATTTGCAGATAATATACAAGTAAATATACAGCAAATATTGTTTGGTAACAATTTTTCGCCTAAAGTCGTTTTTATTTTCCTTTTTGTGTGTTTTATGGTCAGTCTGTAAAAATGGCGTACTACGGGTGAAAGATCGTTCCCAGCAGCGATGTTGGAGTCCAAGATGCATCCAGACATCCTCCCTATGCTGTCCCTGAACCATTTCTGTGGTGTTTCCATCCTTTTCTTCCCTTTTCCTATGGACCAGGCACCCTCCCCTCATCAGAGCAGGGGGTGCCTGGTGTAATGCTCGAGTCCTCCCATTGACTTCAATGGGGCTCGGGTGTTCGGCCGAGCACTCGAGCCTCCGGGGGCGCTCGGTCAGAGCACCCGAACACCCGAGCATTGGGGTGCTCGCTCATCACTACTTATAATCCATAAGAAGTGTGGTGGCTAGATATTTGCATCTAAATGTTCAAAGGGATAACAACAAAAAATTGTCGTATGAAAGACAAAAATAAGTAATTGAATGCATGAACGACATATTTTCTATAGAGTATACAACAAAAAACTAGTAATGTCCTTTGTGTACGACACAACTCCATAACTTACAGGCAAAGGGGCGGGGTTAGGGTGTAGCTAAACTATTCTACAGTGTCGTATAGAGGAAAAGAAAATTTGTCTTAACCAATGACAAAAAATGTCTTCCAAAAGACAAAATTTGTACATTAAGGAAAAAGTGGAGGGAATATGTTCTGAAGGTAAGAATTTTTGTCTTTAGTAAAGACATTTTTAGAGATATTTTTGTCACTATTTAAGACTTTTTTTGTCATTCCATACGACAATTTCAGAAAAAATATTAATGATCCCAACGACACTGTACTTTGAAAAGTTGTTACAAACAACAAAAGCTATTTCACTACGTCTTTGAACATATGGCCCATAGTGTCTGACACAACAGATGGAATTAAATCGATATGTCCTATAAGATACTGTACATTCAGCTGGTAGAATCATGGGGGTTATATGAGGAATAAGAATACAAATGGCAAAAGCAAAAGAAACAGAAACCTTGCAGCGCTAATTCACATTAACCCATACATAACTTTACAAATAAAAATTAGAAACCCAAGTGAATAAATATGAATGGCGGCAAGAAGTGTGGGAGTTCTCCAGGCTCCCCAACGTTAGGCCAAAGCCTAAACAAAAAACCCAAAGCGAGACAAATCTGCGCTCCTCCATATAAACTATCCAAATGAAAACCCTGTGTAAAGCATATATTATACCACTTTAATAAATTTTGGGGTCTTCGTTGCATAGCTTGGCCAAAGTATGTCTAAGCCCGCCTGCCAACGTCATGGCTCCCCAATATCAGGCGAGTATCTAACTTTTCATACAATCATTCCTATCTAGGTTAAAATTTCCCTGATGATTCTTGTAAGTAACGCGTTGGATATATTTAAAAACATTTAACACATTTAAAAACAGTTTCAAACACATTCATGTCAGGACTCACCTTCAGTGACCTGCAGGGAGTTGACATCCAGCTAGTGGACTGGAGCTCTCAGTCCCCTTTACATTGCTGCTCCACCTACCCTCACAGGTCACATGGGGATTTGCACAAAGCCTAGACTGCATCAAGCATAGGTCAGACAGCCCAGAACACCAGGCCAAAACCTTGCCTTTAAAAACCCCAATGCAAGTGGTAGCAAATGTGCAAATACATAACATTTTTTATTTTGGAATTAATTAAAGTAATAGTGACAAAGCAGCTAGAATGAGAAGGAGAAAAAGTGCAAAAGCAAAAGAGACAGAAACCTCACAGCGCTAATTCACATTAACCCATACATTAATTTTACAGTGGGGAAACCATTAGTATCTTGATGTGTAGTAGGATCAAGAAGAACAACTGTGTCAGAGTTAGAGTGGAGAAAGGGTGTAATAAAGTCAAACCTCAGAGCAAGATATCACAGGGACGTGCAGAGTAAAATCTCATTAGGTGGGAAGACAGTTATGAATAGGGGTGGGTGAAAGGTCCTGTCGTGTTGCAGCATAAAACCAAGTTTTTGTCTGCTTTGTCACGCAAAAATTCACTTTAAAACCAGCAATTAAAATCTTCACATTTTTTCACCCTTTGGCAAAAATTCTTCACCATTTTTTCAATGGCTAGAAAGTTTCGGCCCATTAATTTTGTTTTTTTTGCTTTTTGCTATAAAAACATGACATATTCCAGTAAGTGAAACACAATATAAGCAAGTACAGAGCGAGGTAGATGTGCTGTGCTGTTCTACTGTGTTTTTTTTTTTTTTTTTTTAATTTAGGCAGGAGAGGCTTTAAAAATATTAAAAGGAGGAACTGGAAGGACCCTTATGTGTCCACTGAGTCTGAGGAGGAGAAGAACATGAGCACTACAGAACCAATGCTGTCCAATCCCCCTAAATCACCCCTAGGGATCTTGGGGAAATGAATGTTAATGGAGGAAGAAGAATGTAGCAGTAAAAGCAGGACAGGTTAGCTCTCTGTGCCTGCTGCCAGACATGCTGCCCTTGCTGCCAACATTGCTGTTCCTGCTTTCAGATGTGCTGCACCTGCTGCCACTAGTGCTGTGCTTGCTGTCAGACATGTTGCCCTACTACTACTAACACCATTGCTGTGCCTGCTGCCACACATGCTGCCCCTGTTGCCACCAGTACTGTTTCTGCATTCAGATGTACTGCCCCTTCTGTCACTTGTGCTCTGCCTGCTGCCATGGCTGAACCTGCTGCCACCAGTTCTGCCCCTGCTGCCACCAGAGCTTTGTCTGCTGTCAGATGTGCTGCCCCTGCTGCAACCAGTGCTGTGCCTGCTGCCAGTGCTGAACCTGCTGCCACCAGTGCTGAACCTGCTGCCACCAGTGCTGAACCTGCTGCTAGTGTGTCTTGTAATAGTCAGGAGGGAGAAGGAGAAGATTATGCCAAGTGTGACAGCAGGGGGCCTTAAGTCACACTTGCCATCCTCAAGCAGTACCACCAGAGCAAGAACTACTGCTACTAAGGTTCAGCAGCTTGTTAGGGGAAGAAAACTCAGGGGCTGAAATTTGAAGTGGTTGGTTGGTGATACTAGTAACAGTGATGGTGAAGCAGCTGGTGTAGTGTTAGTGGAGTGGTAGGGGAAGCAATTGAGAGAGTCAAATCTAGCAGTCAAGGGAGCCCACACCATTCCCCTGACTCTGGGAGTCCTGTTTCCCCCACAGAATTGTCCATGTGAAAAGCATCCTGAAGAAGGCAGAATTGTTACCTAGCAACATTAATACCATCACCACCACCACCTATAGGAGCACAGATCAGCTGCCTGTGCCTGCTGCTAGTGCTGCCAGTCTGCCTTCTTCAGGTCACCAAGAAAATGGCAAGTGTGACCCTCTTTCGCATTTCTCGTCACCTCCTCCAATCAGCAGTGAGATGTCTGTAATAGAGCAGCAGCAGCAGCATGGAGAGTCTAGTGGTGCTGGTGATGATGATGGTGGAAAGGCTGGGATGGAAGAAACATTGATGGCCTTTTTAGCCCAAACTGAGAAGGAATAGGAGACAGGAATAGGGATGGGCATCAACACCAATACCAGCAACAGTGAGCTTTTGGAATTTGCGGAATTTGCAAATGCTCTAATTCCTACTGCTGTGGACTGCAAAAGCAGCAAGATGCTGAGGAGCAGGCTAGTGTGCCACAGACCACCCTGGAGACAGTGGTAAGGGGTCAACAACTGATGCGGGACTAGGACTGGTTCCACTTGCCAGCAGCAGCAATACTCCTGGTCCTAGTTGTAGTGCTGATTATGAGACAGTAGCAGAAACAGCATTAACATCATGCTCTTACCCAGACAGTGAAGGGGAATGTGCAGGAGAAGAAGAAAGAGGCCATTCTTCTCCACTTGTTCCCTCCCCATTGAAGTCATGGGTGTGCGACTATTTTTCTCGACATCACTGCGCACAATTTGTGGCAAGTCAGTGAGAAGGGGAAAGGAGGGAACACACCTTGGCACAACCACCCTGATAACACACAGACACATGACATTTATGCCAAGCATGTTAAAGCCAAACACCCACCACAGAAAATGAGCACCGCTGTTGCTGTACCACCTGCCTATCCCGAAAGGTAACAAGAGGATAGGTGGAGATTAAAGAGGAAGAAGGCTGGAAGTCTGATGACGAACGAAACAACTAGCTCGCCATCACCTTCTTCCTCTAGGATAACTAGATCTTCTGCCAATCCACCTCATTCATCACTACCTACCCCAACAAATGATAGCCACTCTGTAGATGTTAGGATGTGGTAGTTCATGTCCACCCATTGTATACTGTGTGGTGCACTGACCACACATGGCAGTGTGGTGGAGGAAAATAGCAAGTAGGGCATCAAATGGCATATGAGGAGATTCCATTCCCAAAAAAATATGCTAAGATGGTGTCAGGGAGGGTTTATCATAACTATTAAATTGTCAGCAAATTGTCTTGTTTTCTTAGCGGGGTATGGACAAAGGTCATATCAACAGCAGCAGTACTTGGCCTCTGGTGTCATGATGTATGGATAGAGTTGTGCCAGGAGTTATTTAACACACTGTGCACATTGCAGTTGCTGATGAGAGGCACAGTTACTGCTCTCATGGGAAAAAATTTTATTCTAGTAACAACCCATGATTTTGTAGGAGGGGCAGGTGGTGAAGAATTATTGGCCAACTTCTTTTTTTCTTCACAGATACCTGAAGTGGTGGGGGCTAGGTCTGGTGCTGCTACTGCCTCAGGCTCATTATTGTAGCTAGGCGAGGCAAGAGGAACATTTATCTCCATCACCCATGTTACTGCTGTTGATGTTGATCGCATTCCCTTTGAGCTGCCTAATAATCCTACTGTTTAAACAATGCAGCAGCAGCAAGAACAGAGGTCACATATTCTGCATCTACATCAGGGCATTGACAGTGGCCACTCGACAACATGACAAGACCTGTTAGCACTAGGCCAGTAGAGAATTTTTTCCACAGGACTTGTGCTAAACAAAAAATAGACCTACAAAAAAATAAACAATTTTTGGGGGCTTGTGTCTAATAAGCCTAAGTCCCACAAACCAATGTTTCCTCAGGGCTTGAGCCTCCAATAATTTCAAGTCCTACAAATCAATGTTTCCTCAGGGCATGGCCCTCTAACAACAAATCTTACAAATCATCTTCTACAAAATATTTTGTCACGTCAAGTATCAGTCTACCCCAGTGGCACCTTATATTGGGGGGTTTCCATCTCTATTACGTTACAAACAAATTTTGTATTTTATTTTATGTGTCTATTTTTTATTAACTGTCTACCCCAAAAACCCCCAAAAACAAATTCCCTGTTCAACTGATTCTTTCCCCAGACTCCCCCCACCAACAAAGACACCCCCTCAGACCCTTTTTATACCATGTCTGATGGTTTTTTTAATTGTATTCAGTTTTTATTTTTAAATTAACTGTCCACCCATCACAGTAAATGATATGTATGAAGTCAGCTGTGGAGCGCAATTTCCTCCAGTGCCTTTTGGCAATGTGTGAGCAACTTTGGAGGTATCTCGTTTGTCTTGTGTGCCAGGGTTGTATTGGGGTTGTGCATGGGTGGCATGGAGTTGCAGGTGCAGCTGTGTCAAGGGCTGTTGTGAGAGTGCTGTTGTAGAGAGCAGTAGTTTTGTCAGGGCAAGTAAGTGTGAGGATGGGGTTGAGAAGAGGTTGCAGGGATGTGGAGAATTGTTGTGGATCAAGAGTATGTAGATTTCTCCGCATGCTTTTTGTCACGGTGGGGGGGGGGTTGCATGGTATGATGAGGTTACTAGCGAGGAGGTGGTGGTCAGAGAGGGGAAAGGGGATGTTAGAGAAGTTGGAGACTGAGCAGAGTTTAGTGAAGACCAAGTCAAGGGAGCTGGTCCACTGTGATAAGCCAAAGGAGGTTGCTAAGGAGAAAAGATTGAGGGCAGGGGGGTGTTATGATTATCTATAGGGATGTTGAAGTAACAGGTGACTCCTGCGACCCAATGCATGGGAGGCAGATGGCTTGACCTCTAAGTCAAGCGCTTCTAGTAATGCACATATTTTTGAGCTTGGACCTGGTGGGGTGTCTTGGTTATAGATGGAAATAATACAATTTTCACAGTATTAGATAGAAGGCAGAAATGTTACAGAATTTCAATAAGCAGGAATTTCCATGGAAAAAGTTTAAAATTGTAGTTTTTCCATAAACATTGCCACTGGAAAAAACAGGACCTTTCGCTCATCCCTAAGTAAGATACATTTATTCCTTTATGTACAACCAAATTATATGATACTTACTATTCTGTGTTTACTCCACTGCAAACGACTATGTCTTTAATGCTGAAGTCAATTACAAGGTTCCAGATCTTAATAACAGAATGTCTTACTGATGAACACACAAAAAACGATTCTCTATACTAATTTTATTGTTTTTTGAAAAATAAAAAGGATATGATGTTTTACATTGTTTGCTATGTTCTGGTGGAAGATTTGTGTGGTCCAGTCCAGATGACCTATCCTGGGCAGATTATTTATTTCCAGTGCTCTTTAGAATCAATGGTCAGAAATCAAGTGCAAGTCATTGAGATTATCCTTAGTTTCATGTCTAAGTGAAGATTACTTTTTAGTAGTTATAAAAGGTATAAATAAAAATATTTCAAGGAAAATGAGAAATAGGTTTGATGTATTAATTTGTCATTTTCATGCTGGAAAAAGAAGATCTCATTAATTGTCCAAATCAGTGTTGGATATAATGTTCGATTTTTGTGCGACTGTAAATGGTACATATAGTTCACATAGTGCACTGGGAATTTCATGTGAACACGGTATGAGATTAAAGCGGAGTTAATTACTACAGAGTAAGGGAGCTGTCACTGGGATCATTCCACAAGGGAGTCATTGCTAGCTACAAACCTCACCCTAGGTGCACATAACCCTTTCAGTACCATAGAGGCATCCAGAGAAATTGCAACTCTTTCTGGCACTAAAATGGTTAACCTTAAATTTGACAGAGAGGTCAATTTTCTAAGTAAAAGTGGTGCAGTTCTGGTGCAAACCAACTGCACATAGGTAAGGAATGAAAATTTCAAAAATTCCCAATGATTTAAACAGGGATTTCTTTTTAAAGGGATAGTAATACTTAAGATGTAAAAAAATATATGTTGTAGGGTTTATGTCCCACTGCTGAGAGATATTTTATTAAAAAAATTATAACAGCTCAAACTTGAATTTTTTAGGTGCAATATCACAGTGGCCTGAAAATTTACAGTGGCGCTGTTGATACATCATCCTATGGAGATTTATGGTCTTAGACCAGAGCAGTCCATAGGATGGTGTAGCAACAGCGCCACTGTAAATTTTCAGGCCACTGTGATATTGCAAGAGTGAATATGACAACATTTAGGAAGAAATACAAGAGCTTCCAATACATTTAATTTATATAGCCCTTGAGGAAGAGGTGAGGAAGGAATTGTTACAGCTTACCTTAGTTTCAGCATCATCTACAGGCGCGAGGCTTCAAGCATGCAGCAGGCCTCTGTTTTATGTGTTTGCTTCCTGTAATCTCCTCCTACCTACTTCCTTCTATCTACTTCCTCCCTCTGAGCTGCTCCACCCACCTACTTCCTGTTGAGGGGTTTAAAAGGCAGGCTGAGTCCTGACTCAGTTGCCCTTGCGTTTTTGTGCATAGCAGTTCTGTTACCTTGGGCTCCGTGTATGACCTGGCTAGTTTTCCATCCATCCTGGTGCTGACATGTGGCTCTGTCTGACTATTCTTTTGCTACTCCCCTAATAATGGACACCCAACCTGGTACAGACCTGTGGCTCTGGCTGACTACCTGAACTGTGTATGACCCAGCTTTTCTGACTATCCCCTCTGGTGCTGACTTCTGGCTCTGTCTGACTACTCTTATGTGTATTCCTCCTACCTTAACAGACACCCAATCTTGTGCGGACCTGGTGCTCTTGTAAACTTGACTTATAGCTGACTGCAGGTGTGAGTCAGTGCTGCTCCCTACTGACTGCAGGCTTGAGTCAGTATTTGCTTCGCTCCCTACTGACTACAGGCTTGATTCGGTATTCGTTTCCTACTGACTGCAGGTGGGAGTCAGTGTTACCTCTAACTGACTGCAGACTTGAGTCAGTACGCTCTCTCATCGGATAAAGATCCTGGATTCCTGTTCCTGCTTCTGATTCCTGTTGAGACTACCAGTGGTTAAGGCCTAGTCTCCAGCTCGGTGGTTAAGCTGCACAAACTATTATCCCTGATAGCAGGCTTGCTGGCTTGTACCCCTTGCTAGTTTCTATTGTATTATTGTATATATTTCTGTATTTCATTTTCGCTAATAAACTGCATTAACCATACTGAACTTCTCTGGGTAACCATGACAGGAATACACTTGGACTTTACATAATCTGAAAAGGGGAGGGGAGGAGGGAATGGAGTGTTATTAGGGATATGGGAAGGAGATGTAATCAATGGATTAAGTAGAAATGGTCAAAAATTGTCGCCGTGTTCCTGTGAGAAATTTTGCAAAAACACCGTTGTTATACGTTCTTTCATGGGAAAATCCACTTTAAAACTAGCGGCTAAAATTTTCGCTTCTTTTGCCCTTTGTCCAAAATCTTTCACCATTTTTTCAATGGCTAGAAAGTTTTCACCCATTGATTTACATTGTTTTCGCCATTTCACTATAAAAATGTGACGTTTTCGCTGAAGGCAGACACAATAGAAGCAGCTACAGAGCGAGATAGACATGCTGTGCTGTTCTCTTGTGATATTTTGCAAAAATTGAGACAGGAGAGGCTCATAGTGACTCCTATCACTATGAGCAGCAAAAAGAGGAACTGGAAGGACCATTATGTGTCCGCTGAGTCTGAGGATGAGGAAGTGACTAGAAGTACTGAACCAATGCTGTCCAGTCCCCCTAAATCAACCCAAGGGACCTTGGAGAATTTAATGAGAAGGGAGGGAGAAAAGGGAATGGGAATAGAAGGAGTAGTATGAGTGAGAGCAGGACTGGTCAGCTGCCTGCGTCTGCTGCAAGACGTGCTGCACCTGCTGCTAGTGCTGAACCTGCTGCCACCAATACTTTGCCTGCTGCTAGTGGTTCTTGTAGTACTCAAGGGGGGCAAGAAGGAGAAAATGATGACAGCAAGGGACCCTAAACCACACTTGCCATTCCCAAGCAGTCCTGCCAGTGCTAGTACTACTACTTCTAAGGTCCAGTAGCTTGTTAGCATTAGGAGTGAAGGAGGGGGTAATCATTACCTTCATATTACTAGTGACTGTGAGACTGAGGAGGAAGACTCTGTGGCTGAACTTGATGTGGTTGGTGTGGTTAGTAGTAGCAGTAATGGTGAAGCAGTCAGAGTGGTAGGGGAAACATTTGAGTGTCCAGACTAATGGTCAAGGGAGTACACACCTGGGAGTCCCCTTCCCACACCTGGAAGTCCCCTTCCCTTCACTACAGTGTCCAAGTGGAACATGATCCTTAAGAGGCCAGAACTGGTGTTAGGGGAGAGCAGGCTCAGAATTAATACCATCACCACCAGCAGGGGCAGAGATCAGATGCCTGTGGCTGCTGCTACTGCTTCTAGTCTGCCTTCTTCTTTAGGTCAAAAGGAAATGGCAAGTGTAACATTAGGGGACCCTCTGTCACATTTCTCTTCACCTCCTCCAAGCAGCAGTGAGATGTCTGGAATAGAGCAGCAGCAACAACAACATGTAGGGACTAGTGGTGGGGATGATGATGCTGGAGAAGCTGGGGTGGAAGAGACATTGATGGCCTTTTTAGCAGAAACTGAGAAGGAATGGGAGACAAGGATGAGCATGGGCATCACCACCACCACTAGCAGTGAGATTTTAGAATTAGTGGAATTTGCAACTGCTCTAATTCCTTCTGATGCTGAGTTGCAATGGCAGCAGGATGCTGAGGAGCAAGCTAGTGTGCCACAGACCACCATGGACACAGTGGGAATGGGGTCAACAAGGGATGCGGGACAGGTTCCACTTGCCAGCAGTAGCAATACTCCTGGACCTAGTTGCAGTGCTGAATCCGAGACAGTAGCAGCAACAGCAGCAACATTATCCACTGCCACAGACAGTGAAGGGGAATGTGGAGGACAAGAAGAAAGATGCCATTCTTCTTCACCTGTTCCCTTCAAACTGAAGTCATCATGGGAGTGGGACTATTTTTTCTGCTGGGGCAGGCACAGTGCAGTAGAGTGCACAATTTGTGACAAGTCAGTGAAAAGAGGAAAGGAGGGAATACACCTTGGCACAAGCGCCCTGATATCACACATACAACATAGACACCATAACATTTATGTCAAACATGTTAAAGACAAACACCCACTACAGAAATCAATTCTTTTCTCCCCATATAATGGGGTACTTATTGTGCTGCTACTGTCTCAGGTGCATCAATGGAGCTAGTCATGGCAAGTGGAACCTTCAGCATCCTTTTATGTTACTGCTATTGTTGATCCCATTCCCTTTCAGCTGCCTAATCATCCTGCTGCTTAAACAACTCAGCAGCAGCAGTATGAACAGCAGTTGCAACTCAGGAGGACATTTGACAGTGGCCACAGGCCAACGTGGCCTGCTGGCATTAGGACAGTAGGGCATTTTTATTTTTTTCTCAGGGCTTGTGTTTTGAAAAAAAAAAATACATGAAAAAAAATAATCCTACAAAAAAATAAACAATTTTTTTGGGAGGGTTTGTTTCCAACAAGCCTAAGTCCTAGAAATCAATGTTTCCTTAGGGCTTGTGCTAAACAAGCTTAAGTCCTACAAATCAAGGGTTCTTC
Source organism: Rhinophrynus dorsalis (assembly GCA_037306005.1). NCBI lineage: Eukaryota > Metazoa > Chordata > Amphibia > Anura > Rhinophrynidae > Rhinophrynus > Rhinophrynus dorsalis. Next base: position 553,605,197 of record CM074721.1, read on the forward strand.
AGGGCTTGGGCCTCTAATAAGTCTAAGTCCTACAAAGGCCTCTAACAACAAAGCAAACAAATCATCATGTACAAAATACTCTATCAAGTCAAGTATCAGTCCACCCCAGTGGCAGCTTATCATGGTGCCCGTGATCTCCATCTGTCACTCTCACTTGTGCTGTGCTCCTATTGGTTGAGCCTGTTTAGCCCGCCCCTGGTGACCTTTTTATGCCTGGCCGTTGGCACCTGTCATGTGCCCTTTCGTGGTGTTCCTGAGCCAGTATTGCTGTGCTGTGTTCCAGTGTTCCTGATTCCTGTGTACCAACTTGGCCTGTTTTGACTACGCTCCTGTGTTCCTGCTCCGTGATCCGACCCGGCCTGGCTGACGTTCCTTCTTGTGACCTGATCTGGCTTGTCTGAGAATCCTGCTCTGTGATTCGACCCGGCCTGGCTGACTTCCTGCTCCGTGACCTGTACCAGCTTGCTACTACCCCGCCAGCGTTCCAGCTTCCTGCTGCCTGCTGTTGCCAAGGCGACATTCTGACTATAGTTTGTGGATGGGGCAGGGCTGATCGTGAGCCTACGTTAACTCATGCAGAGCTGTGCTCCTGTTTGTTGAGCCTACGTTATACATTGCAGAGTTGTGCTCCTGGTTGCTGAACCTCCGTTTTACCGTGCAGAGTTGTGCTTCCGTTCCTGAGCCTCCATTCACTTGTGCAGAGCTATAGCTTACTCTTACACTTGCAGAGGCGATGGCTCATTCTGACACATTGCAGAATAGTCTGTCTCCTTTACCGCACCTGTGGGAGGAGTCATTGGTTCTAGCTTGTTCAATGCTATTCTCCGTGATACGCCCGGTGGAGCTATTGGCTCAAGCTCTTGCAATCCAGTTGCTTCCGTTATTACGCCCGTGGGGGCTATTGGCTCAAGCTCTTGCAATCCAGTTGCTTCCGTTACTATGCCAGTGGGGGCTATTGGCTCAAGCTCTTGCAATCCAGTTGCTTCCTTTACTACGCCCGTGGGGGCTATAGGCTCAAGTTTCTCTGCAGGATTCTGGTCTCAGTTCCCGTTCTGCTGAAGCAGTTATCTCTGGCTGATGGACTTAAGGTGTTGCATCAACTACACCGCTCACTACGTCATTACCACCTTGGACGTGCCAAACACCACAACAGAGACTAACTGATTACTTGTGTTTACCCTTGTGTTCACTGTCTTCTGTGCCTGTCCTGTGACAGAATATATAAAGTTTATCTATCAGTAAACTGGCACCTATAAGCCTTATCTTGCTATTATTCTGTGCTGCCTATAGAGGGCAATCCTTTCTTTTTACTTTGTTTAATAAAACTGTGTTTTATTCTAACCTGCTGGTCTGAGTGTCTTGAAAACCGTTACACAGCTTATGTCAGGGGGTTCCTGTCTCTATCACTTTACATACAAACGTCTTATTTATTTTATTGATTTATTTTTTTATTAACTGTCCCCCCAATGACAGTCAAGAACCCCCACAAAACAAATTCCCTGCCTACAAAAGAGATGTGAAACTTGTGTACACATTTACACCACGGACAAGATACCAATTTCAAACACCCAGTTACACCATAAGATCAATGGTACCGTCACCTGTAAATCATCCAATGTAATATACCTTATCATGTGTGCAAAATGCCCACCAGCTCTGTATGTGGGTGAAACTGCACAGCCATTACATAAGAGGTTTAATTCCCACAGATACAGTGTTACCAACAAAAAGACAGAGACAGCAGTGGGGGAACATTTTTGTCAAAATGGGCACAGTGTCAGGGACATTAAGTTAACTGTATTGATGGGACAGTTCTGCACTCAGAGGGACAGAAAGGTATGGGAGGTAAAATTAATGTTAAAATTGAATGCAATTTGTAGTGGTTTAAATAGAGATAAAGAGTTTTTGTCACATTCTCACTTAGTGGGTTGACTTTTCCAACAGACCCAAGAGCATCGTAAATACCTCTAAAGCCTCAGAGGAAGAGTGCAATTTACCATTGACTGATCAACGATATCTGGATCTGGATTGAGTTCTCTTATCTGATTTCCATGCTAAACAATGTAATGTGTACTTGTATTTAAGAGAGATGTTTTCATATTCATCTGTATTACATGCCTGAGGAAGAGACCTAAGGTCTTGAAATCTTGCATTCTAAATCTGCTTAGTTAGCCAATAAAAGGTATCAAAAACTATATTTGCCTCCTGTTCAAATGATTCATTCATTCACCAACACAGGCACCCTCCTCAGACCCCTTTATACCATGTCTTATGGTTTCTATTTTATTTTATTTTATTTAGGATTTCTTTTTTATTAAATTCCCCCCAATCCCAGTAAAACCCCCCAAAAATCATCCCCCGTTCAACTGATTCTTTCCCCACACCCCACTAAAACAGACACCCTCATGACACTTTTATACTCTGCCTTTGGGAAATAAAATAATATTTGCTATGTGTTGTGTGTAACTTCTATGTTCCCATTGATTTCAATGGAATGAGCTAGGCGAAAAAAGTGGAAAATCATGACTTTTCGTTTTAAATTTTTCACCAAGTGGAAAGTGCCATTTTTTGCCGATTTCAGTTTGAGGCAGAAATTTTTGCCCATCCCTACAATTAAGGTCAGAGTCTTGTGGCAGGCTGTATAGCAAGACTATGTGGGCAAGAAATGGTGTGTGCTAAGAGGGATAGAGAAAGGAAGAGTGTAGATTTAAGAGGAGAGGGAGGGGATGAGAGCTTAAAAGTTTTATTAATGTCCCACCAGAACTTGATTATGTGATGTGATCTAAATAACAGTGGTGGGGAAACAGTAATCGTACAACAGATTTGAAGAGAATCAAAAAGCCAAGGAATTCAGCCAGTGTACCTCTCCATCTGACATGGCATGACAGTGAGAAGTCAAGTTGGCTAAGGCCAATGCACGGTAATATCTCCAGAAGTCAGAATAACTGAGTCATCCTCTATCAATAGTTTGGGGTAATAATTGAGAGGCAAATGAAGGTTTTTTTCCAAGCCCAAATGAAGGAAGAGATAAGTATCACAGTTTACCTTGGTTTCAGCGGCAGTTCATGCCGCACGGATGATGCAGGAAAATGGCAGCGGTTGGACGCATCAGAGCAAGATGAGTCACCTGCAGGCATGAGGCTTCAGAGTGTAGCAGGCCTCTGTTTTATGCCATGCTTCCTGTAGTCTCCTCCTACTTCCTTCCTTCCTCTGAGCCTGCTCCTCCTACCTACTTCCTGAGGAGGGGTTTAAAGGGCAGTCTGAGTCCTGACTCAGTTGCCCTTGCGTTGTTGTACAATACAGTTCTGTTTCCCTTGAGCTCTGTGTATGACCTGGCTAGTTTGACCATCCATTCTGGTGCTGACCTGTGGCTCTGTCTGACTACTCTTTTGCCTGCTCCCATTATGTAGTAGACACCCAATCTGGTGCAGACCTGTGGCTCTGGCTGACTACCTGAACTGTGTATGACCCGACCTTTCTGTCCATCCATTCTTGTGTTCACCTGTGGCTCTGTCTGACCATTCTCCTTGTGTGTTCCGATTTGGCTTAGACATCCTTTCTGGTTCAGACCAGTGGCTCTGGCTGACTACCCGCTCAGTGAATGACCTGGTTTGTCTGTTTACCCACTCTGGTGTTGACCTGGGGCTCTATCCACTGTGCATTCAGCATGCCAATGCTTTAGTGGATATCCTATCTGGTGCAAACCTGTGTCCCTGGCTGACTACCCACTCCGTGTATGACCCGGCTAGTCTTTCTGATGCTGACTAGGGGGCTCTGTCTGTTTCCTCTGTGTGTTGGTCCCCTCTCCTCAGACACCCATCCTAGTGTGGACCTGGGGCTCTATCAGACTCCTAACTTATTGACTGTAGGCTGAGTCAGTGCTAGTCCTTTGGGCATTCCAAATTAACTCGGGGCTCCAGTGGGCTGAGGCTTAGTCTGGGACAGTGTGGTTGATCTATTGGCACTCTGCCTTAGGCCTTCCTATTTTATCAGGTAAAATGACTCTTATCAGAAAACTCTGCCAATCCTCTTTTATTGGAAAAAGAGCAATCTCTGTGACATCATCAGTATTACCTGATTGGACAGTCTAGATTTCAGAATATATTATCTGCATTCTTGGGAATTCCTCAAAACACTAGTAATAATGCTATATACCCTGGAGATGGCACTCTTACGCCACATTAAAATTTTCCCTATGATCTGTGTGATCTGTAGTGATATGTCAAGTGGTCATCACATTTCATGTACCTGTACAGAATAGGTGGAGAAAGAAAACAAAGAAAGAAAGAGGAGGGGCACCTCACAGCGGACTAAGAGAAGGTCAGTGTTATCTGAAAAGTGGATTATTTACAGCAGTCGGAGGAGCAAGATTTGGAGCTATAGCCATCACATACGGAGAAAGGTAATATTTGGGATTGCCCTCATATAACATTGTGTATCTGACACCGGATTTAAAGTCTAGAGACTATTTTTGTGGCTTTTTTCAGCAATCTGGGATTTCTTTTTAAATATACCCAATATTTGTTCATCATTTAGTGCTTAGTGTATTTATTATGTATATTTTATGAGTTTGTTTTAATAAATTTATACTCATTTACTGCATTGCTGTATATATAGATAGCAGAGTTATGGACTGTACTTTACTATACTTTTAAGTATTCTAGCTCTTCCCAATACACAACCATTTTCACTCCCATTGATGGAAAGAGGCCCCCTTTGTCTAGAAGAATGAGTTAATTTAAACACATTTTTAACAGACTTTCAAACAATTCTGCTTTTTAAAATAAACTCTCTACTCTCCACCAGGACAAAGTCTCTGACAGTGAGGTAGACGTGCTGTTCTGCTGTTATTTGTTTGGAAAATTGAGAAAGTAGAGGCTCATAGTGACTGCTATCAATATGAGAAAAAATAGTAAAAGGATCAACTGGATGGACCCTTATATGCCCACTGAGTCTGGGGAGGAGGAGGAAGTGAGCATTACTAAACAAATGCTGTCCAGTCCCCCTAAATCACCCCAAGCAATTTTGGGGAATTTAATGGGAAGGGAGGAAAGAAGGGGAGTGCTAGTGCCTGCTGCAAGACATGCTGCCCCTGCTGCCACCATTGCTGTACCTGATGCCAGACATGCTGCCCCTGCTGCCACTAGTGCTGTGCCTGCTCTCAAACATGTTGCCCCTGCTACTGCTACCACCACTTCTGTGCCTGCTGTCAGATGTGCTGCCCTGCTACCACTAGTGCTGTGCCTGATGCCAATGCTAAACCTGCTGCCACCAGTACTGTTGATGCTGTCAAATATGCTGCCCCTGTTGCCACCAGTGCTGTACTTGCTGCCAGTGCTGAACCTGCTGCCACCAGTACTGTTGCTGCTGTCAGACATGCTGCCCCTGTTGCCACCAGTGCTGTACTTGCTTCCAGTGCTGAACCTGCTGCCACCAATACTGTGCCTGCTCTCAGACATGTTGCCCCTGTTGCCATGAGTGCTGTGCCTGCTGCCAGTGCTGAACCTGCTGTCAATGCTGAACCTGTTGCTAATGTGTCTTGTTATACTCAGAAGGGGGGAAGGAGAAGATGACACCAAGTGTGATATCAGCAGACCCTAAGCCATCCCCAAGCAGTCCTGCCAGTGGTAGTACTACTACCACTACTTCTAAGAAGGTCCATCAGCTTGTTAGTGTTAGGAGTGAAGTAGGGGTAATATATATCCTCATATTTCTAGTGACTGTGAGGAGGAAGACTCTGGGGCTGAACTTGATGTGGTTGGTGTAGTAGTAGTAGTAACAGTGATGGTGAAGCATCCAGTGGGACTGGTGTTAGGGGAGGGGTAGGGGAAGCATTTGAGAGCATCCAGATTAGCAGTCAAGGGAGCCCACACCATTCCTCTGGCTCTGGGAGTCCCCTTCCCTTCACTACAGTTTCCAAGTGGAACATGATCCTGAAGAGGCCAGGACTGTTGTTAGGGGGAGAGCAGGCGCAGAATTAATACCACCACCACCACCACCACGAGAAGCACAGATTGGCTGCCTGTACCTGCTGCTTCTGCTGCCAGTCTGCCTTCTTCAAGTCACCAAGAAATGCCAAGTGTGACATTAGGGGACCCTCTGTCACATTGCTTGTCACCTCCTCCAAGAAGCAGTGAGATGTCTGTAATAGAGCAACAGCAGTACATAAGGACTAGTGGTGGTGGTGGTGATGATGCTGGAGAAGCTGGGGATGAAGAGACTTTGATTGCCTTTTTAGCATAAACTGAGAAGGAACAGGAGACAGGGATGAGGATGGGCATCACCACCACCAAGCTAGTTTGCACAGAACACAGTGGACACAGTGGGAATGGGGTCAACAAATGATGTGGACTAGGACAGGTTCCACTTGTCAGTGACATTAATACTCCTGGTCCTAGTTGCAGTGCTGAGTCTGAGACAGTTGCAGCAACAGCAGCAACATTATCCGCTGCCAGAGACAGTGAAGGGGAATGTGGAGGACAAGAAGAAAGAGGCCATTCTTCTCCACCTGTTCCCTCCCCCTGAAGTCATGGGTGTGGGACATTTTTTCACTTGGGACAGGCACAGTGCAATCATCACCAATGGCACTGTGCAGAATTTGTGACAAATCAGTGGGAAGAGGAAAGGAGGGAACACACCTTGGTACAACCTCCCTGATATCCAAGGCTGGTGTGAGGATTTTTGCCACCCTAGGCAAAACCACATTTTGTTGCCCCTTGACTCCACCCCTTGTGTCCCACCCCTTTATGCCCCCACATACTCATACCCCACCTCTGTTAATAATTGTTTCCATAGCACCTTTTCTGCTTTAATTAACATATGTTTTTTGTCGCAAATTTAGAGAACAGCTTATTATTGTCACATTAACTCATGAGTTTTTGCATGCAACACTTTATTACGCAGCAAGCCAGCTGGAGCATTTATCTGAAAGCACTAAATGTACAATTGAGCAATTGATTGGACATTGTTTATTTGATCTTGAATGAGTTCAGTCTTCCTTAATCTATTTTATCCTTGAATATTCTGAAAGTGGGTATGCTGTGTTTAACCTCTTGGACTGAAATGTTTCCAGTGTAACAAAGAGGTTTCAAGCTACTACGGCACAGATGGGCAAAATAAATACTGTCTGTATGCTGATCAAATTTGGCCCATGGGTCTGGCTGGCTGTATATCAGTGGTGTTACTGATGTGGACCATATACACATACGCAAACTATGGGGGTTATGCAATAGGAAGGGATGTAGAGGTGATAAAGTGGACATGACTTCTACAGTGATATCACTTCTCCAATCTCTATTTTATTCTATGGAGCCAATGCAACTTTGAAGATCTTACTGCATAGGCTCTATAGAATAAATAGGAACTGGAGAAGTGATATCACTGGAGAAGTCATGTCCACTTTATCACATCTACATCCCTTCTTAGTGCACAGCCCCCTACGTGTCTGACTGATATTCCAGTGTGTGGGTGATTCAGTGACTACAAGTGCAGTATTACTGGGGTAATAGACATTGTTTGTCATGGATGTCTTACATGTGTCCTGTGGCCCAGATGCAGCCCACCTGAGATTTATTTATTACTTAATGTTTGCCTAATTAATGAGCACGAATTAACGAATTAGAAGGCCAGTAACCTCTTTCCTTCCAGCACTGTACAGTTTAAAGGAATAGTAAAACTTTAATTTTACTAATCCCCATCATATGCAATTTAAAAAAAGATTGTTAATGCCCCGAATCCCATCTCCCAAACCTTTATGGTTTGAGATAAAATCAATTTCAAAGTCCCCCCTCCCCTTTCCCCGAGATCAGCATTCTAGCTGAATTCAGAAGAGTTCTGTCGTACGACCATCCGGGGCTCTGCGGCAGAGCCGAGATCTCATTAAAAAAATATTTCACTTCAGCTGTTTTCTTCCTGTGCTTGGTTTCCCAGCACACGTAGAAGACCATTGAAGTGAAAGATTTTTTCTTCAATAATGAGATCTCATCTCTGCTGCAGAGCCACCGGATGGCCCCAGGATCGTATTCCCGGGCAGTCAGCAAGACACTTATATCAGATAAAGGGGAGCGATGGGGTGGGATTTTGAAATCGATTTTCTCTCAAACCATAAAGGTTGGAGAGATGTGATTTGGGGCATTAACAATCTTTTTTTTAAGTTTTATAAAATGGATATTAGTAAAATTAAAGTATTAATATCCATTTAAGTATAGTTGCATGTTGAATACAAGTATAGTCATTGAGCTGATCGATTTAAATAAATCAATCCATATTTTGGAAGTTTACAGGCTATAATTATTCATTCTTACCAATCAAGAAATACATCATCCTCATCTATTTAACTCTTTGGATGCTGGCGATGTCTCCAGCACTTTAGAGTAGGGATTCCTTCAAAGGAAGAAATATACAAAGCAAATCGTAAGGCTAAAGAGGTGCAATTCTAAAGCAAACCATCTGCGCCACAGGGAGCAACAAATATTTCCAATGATATAAATGGGGCTTTATCCCTTTTATTGCCTTGCGATGGGTTGTAAACCTCCCTAGCATTCAAGGGGTTAAAGGCTCAGCTGGTTTATTCCAGAATTACATTCCTTTTGTTTTCTGAATTGCATCTCTAATGTCCTCATTTATTTAACTCCTTGGATGCCAGAGGTGTTTCCAATATATTGTGACATCTCTAGCATCCGTACCCCTCTGGCACTCAAGGGGTTAAACAACTCAGCAGCAGCAGAAAGAACAGCAGTTACAAATTCTGCAATTATAGACTCAGGAGGAGGACATTTGGCAATGACCAGTGGCCAAAGTGACCTGCTGGCACTAGGCCAATAGGGTATTTTTTTTCTCAGGGCTTGTTCTTTAAAAAAAATCTGTCTCTATCACTTTACATACAAATTTCTTATTTTATTTTATTGTTTTATTTTTGTATTAACTGTCCCCCCAACGCCAGTCAATAAACCCCCCAAAACAAATTATTCATTCCTCAGACTCCACCCACCAACACAGACACCCTCCTCAGTGTCCTTTTATACAATGTCTTATGGGTTTTTTAAATTGTATTTAGTATTTATTTTTTATTAGCTGCGCCCCAATCCCAGTAAACAACCCCCTCCAAAAAAACATTCCCCGTTCAACTGATTCCCTGTTCAACTGATTCTTTCTCCCCACCCCATCAACACAGACACCCCCATGCACTTCTTATACTATTCCTTTGGGAAATAAATGTTCCTATTGATTTCAATGGAATGAGCTAGGCAAAAAAAAATGGAAAAGCTGCACTTTTCGCAGGAAATTATTTGCAAAGCAGAAAGTGGCATTAATCGATGGTTTTGGTTTGAAGCAAAATTTTTCGCCCAGCCCTAATGATTTGTAAGAATAGGGATTGTTAAAAACAAACCCATAAAATTGTTGTTGTTTTTTTTTAGGCTTCTGGCCTTCTATGGTGTCGGTTTTTCAGGTGTGATATCAGTGCAGTTGTTTCTAGGAGTGTTCTCTCCTCTCCCCTCTTCACTGACTTGTCACAGATTGTGCATAGTGTCGTTGCTGATGACTGCACTGTGCCTGACCCAAGAGAATAACAGTCTGACACCCAGAACTTTGTGAGGGGGGAAGGTGGAGAAGAATTGCCTCTTTCTTTTTCTCCTCTACAATCCCTTTCACTGGCTGGGGCAGAGGATGATGTTGCTGCTGTTGCTGCTACTGCAACTAGGAACATGAGTACTGCTGCTGGCAAGTGGAACCTGTCCTAGTCCTGCATCGCTGGACCCCATTTCCACTGTCTCCATGGTTCTCTATGGCACACTAGCCTTCTCGTCAGCATCCTGCTACCCTTGAAACTCAGCAGCAGCAAGAATTAGAGCAGTAGCAAATTCCACAAATTCCAAAAGCTCACTGCTTGCGGTGGTGGTGATGCCCTTCCCTGTCTCCCATTCCTTCTCAGTTTGGGCTAAAAAGGCCATTAATGTCTCTTCCACCCCACCTTCTCCATCATCATTATTATCACCACCACCACCACTACTAGTCCCTCCTTGGTGCTGCTGCTCTATTACAGACATCTCACTGATTGGAGGAGGTGATGAGAAATGTGACAGAGGGCCCCATAATGTCACACTTGCCATTTCCTTTTGACCTGAAGAAGGCAGACTAGCAGCAGTAGCAGCAGGCACAGGCAGCTTATCTGTGCTCCTGGTGTTGGTGGTATTATTGCTGCTAGGCAACAATTCTGCCTTCTTCAGGAACAGGTTCCACCTGGACAATGCTGTGAGGGAAGGGGACACCCAGGGTCAGGAGAATGGTATTTTTCCCTTGACCACTAGTCTGTACTCTCTGCATTACTTCCCCTACCATTCCCCTAACTCTAGTCCCACCAGCTGCTTCACCATCACTGTTATTATTACTAACACCAACCACATCAATTTCTGCCCCTGAGTCTTCTTCCTCGCTAGTAATGTGATCATCACCTCCTTCACTCCTAACACTCTGTACAAGCTGCTGGACCTTCTTAGTAGATGTACTAGTGATGAGACTGCTTGGCGAAGTCAAATGTGACTTAGGGTCCCCTCCTGTCCCATTTTGCATCATTTCCTCCCACCCTCCTGAGAATTACAAGACACACTGGTAGCAGGTTTAGCACTTTCAGTAGATGCAGCACTGGCAGCAGGCACATCAATGGCAGCAGGGGCAGCAGTGGAAGCAGGCACAGATAGCTGATTTGTCCTGCTCATTCTACTACCCTCTTCTTTCTCTGCCCTTGACAACATTTTGCCAAGATTCCTAGGGGTGATAGAGGAGGACTGGCCAGCATTGGGTCTGGAGAAACAGGGTATACAGACCCTTTCATGTTGATGGTAGTGGCAGAAGACTTATTTAAGAAAGATGTCTGCAAGAGCTTGTGAGGTGGGTAACACCCGAAACGGAATGAAGTGAGCTGGCTTGGAGAAGCAATCAACCACTATGAGGATCACGGTACATCATTCTGAGACTGGCAAGTCAGTAATAAAGTCTACAGCAACATGGGTTAATGGAACACTAGATGAAGGAAGTGGATGTAAGAGTACTGCAGATTTCTGATTTGAAGGCTTATTCTGAGTGCAGAGAGTGCAAGCTTTAACATAAGATTCCACATCCTGCTTTAAGGAAGGCCACCAGAACTGGTGGAGGAATAGATCAATGTTCTTAGTGATTCCAGGATGGCCAAGCATAGCAGGACAATGTGACCAGCACAGAAGAAGAGAGCAGGAGTGCTTGGGAACGTACAGCAGATTATGTGGATTTACTTCCATCAGTCCATTGCAGTAATGCTTGAAGGACCTAATCCACTGCAAGGTGGACAAGGGCAAGCTGTCCACAAAGTGTTTTGTTGGAATTATAAGTTCAGGAGGAGGTTCTGATTTCTGAGGTGAAAAGTCATGACAAGGCATCTGTTTTAATGTTCCTAGATCTTTGAATGTAACTATGAGGTTAAAACAGGTGAAGGATTCAGGATTCAGACATTGAGCTTGTTCCAAGAATTGAAGGTTCTTGTGGTCAGTTTGTATGACTGGAACTTGAGAACCCTCCACAAGGTGTCGCCCCTCGCCACTCCTCTAAATCCCTTTTTCTAGCTAATAGTTCACTGTTTCCTGCATCATAATTTTTTCTGCAGTGGATAATTGTTTGGTATATTAGTATCCTCATCTCTCTGAGAAAGGATGGCAACAGCTCCCAATTCAGAACCCTATAGGGGTGCAGAAATCAAGATTTGCTTTAATCTCTTTAATTGCTTGAGTGCAACTGCTGCTTCCAACAACCAAACCTTGGGCTTAGCATTTTTATTGGTAAATGATACCAGATGTGTGACAATTAAATAAATCTTAATAAATCTTCTGTAGTGTTTTGCAAAGCAGAGGAAGCACTGAATAGCTCACAATGTAGTTGGTTGAGGCCTTTGAGAGATGGCTTCACTGGATCCATCTGAAGCCCAGAATCTGAGACAATATATCTTAGAAAGGGTAGCTGTGAGGCTTCAAAGATGAACTTCTCAGACCTGAAGGTGATGCAAAACAGAGTGAACATGCTCTCTGTGCTCTTGTAAAGATAATGAAAAAATCAGTATAGCAACAAGATATACCACTACGTAAGAGAGTAGGATGTCTCTAAAGAGCTCATTGACAAAGCGTTTGTGTTACAGAGACCGAATGGCATGGTGAGATACTCACAGTGACTCACAGGGCATGAAAAAGTTCTGTAATCAGAGGCAGAGGGTATCTGTTTTTTTATCATAATCTTGTTCAGCCCCCTATAGTCGATGCAAGGTCTTAAGGATCCGTCCTTCTTAGAAACAAAAAAGAACCCTGCACCAGCAGGCAATGAGGAATATCTGATGAAGACTCTAGTCAAGTTCTCATTTATTTATTCCAGAAAAGCTTGATTTTCAGGTTCAGACAGAAGGAAAGTTCTTCCCCTGGGTGGGGCTGTGCCTGGCAAAAGATCAATCGGGCAGTCAAATGTTCTGCGTGGTGGTAGAATCACAGCTCCTTACTTCGGGAAGATGTCCAAATAGTCTTTGTAGGGTTTTGAAATAGTGTCCTCGAGAGTAGTGATGTTACCTACATTAAATCCGAGTAAGGTGATCCTAGCCAAACAAGTAGCATGGCAAGCCAGAATCCGGGCTATTACCTGTATCATCTTTCCAGTGGATCACAGGGTTGTGATGACAAAGCCATGGAAGGCCCAGTATGATTGGAGCTGGTTGACACTTGATAATGTGAGAACAATGAATACCCTGCCTCCATTGACAGGTTTTTCAGGTTTTTCCCTTATGCTAACTGAAGATTGTCCCTCTCTACGATCCATCTGGACAGTCTTGCTACTCTGAGGTAACCAATATTACATCAGTAAAAGGGGCAGGGGGGATACTTTATCATTCAATTACTCTTGAACTACAACTCTCACAGTATTGAAATAACCCTCTCCATGACCTAAATACTACAAGGATTAATTGGAGCGCCTTTTATTTTGAATCATTAAAATCCCTTTATAACAGAAAGCAATTAATGTGGCTTGAGGTTACCATTCTAACATTTGTGTTGTCATGATTCTGGCAAATCTCTATGGGATTTGCTCTCAAAATATGGTTTTCATAAATTATGCACATGAACACTGTATATCTCCAAGGACTGGCCCCACTTTATGTTACATGGGTACAACATAGTTTTAGGATATCTTTTTTCTAGGCCAAAATGTAGACCATTTGAGTACTGGAAAACAAAACCTTAATTGGTTACTGTCACGACCCCAGCTGATAGAGATCCGTGGGGTGCCGGCTCAGGTTATGATGCTAGCGTGCAGAGCTGGGGTGCGAAGCTTGGGAGCAGTGACGGCGTGCCAGGTACTCCTTTGTTACAGCCGAAGCTGTCTAAAGGTGCTGGTCGCGAAACCAGATTGTTCCACCCCAGTTGAGCCGGGGTGAAACCAGGATAGGAGTACCTAGGAACCATTGGAAAACCAGGCCAGCAGGACAGGCGAGATACCAAGCAATGAGGGCTGAGCAACAGGAATGGTCAAGCGAAGCCGAGGTTCAAACTGGGAGCAGAGTTCAATGAGGTCAGGAGCAGAGCCAAAGGTCAAAACCAGGAGCAGAGATCTAGAGTGGTCAGGAGCAGAGCCAATGGTCAAAACCAGGAGCGAAGGACAAGAATGCTGATCAGAATTGACAGGCAGAGGTCCAGAGCCCAGAACCTAGCCAGAACACTAACTTATGGAACGGGCGCCCTATGCCTGGGGCAGCCCGTTTAAATACCAGGGCTGACCAATGGCCTGGTGAGTGAGAGGGGCTCGACTGGGAGCCGCGAGAGAATAGAAGGAGGACTGGCCAATAGCGCTCCGGGCTAGGCGCATGCGCATCTGCCATGCTGAAGGTGGAGGAGATCTGCGCATGCGCAACACGATTGCTCTGAAACCCAGAAGAACCACCACATGAGAGGAAGAGACGCGGCCCGGAAGCGATCGCAACGGTGACAGTTAGCAACAAACATGAAATAAGAGCAGATTTTCAGTGCAGCTAGTTATATTGTTAATGAACATAGGACACACCAACACAGCAGCAGTTTTGGTAGATTTACTTTTTTAAAAATGAACCAGCACCTACTATAATAGCAGAATGTAGCAGAAGTGGAATAGAACATATAATATGGAGAAGCAAACAGTTGTAGTAGTAACAGCAACTCTGAGGAGGAGGGATTTGCAGAGTTGTCACATCCAATAAAACTGGAACTAGGGGTGAGTGAAAACTCCAATTTGCCACTTATTCAATGAAAATTCCAGCATACAGAAACCCTTTTTCAAATGTCTTCCTTTTTGTGAATCCCAAAACATTTCTTTTTTATCTTTGGCAGTTAACAAAGTGGGTTAGTCTCAGTATGTGTGGTTCTGGTTATAACAGTTCAGGCTGTCGGTCAGCGTGTGTGGTTCAATCAGGCTACCAATGTAGTAAGACAAAGCTGGGAGTTTGGCATGTGTGACTCTATTCTACCATGGGATAAAGTTGGGGGGGCATTGATAAGTGTGGTTGGATGTCTAACAGTGCATTGAGACAAGGCTGGGGGTCATTACGTGACATTCTATAGCTACTGTGGGGCAAGGCTGAAGGTCACACCAGTGGTAGGCAACATGATATCCGCCAGCTGCTGCCAGACTACTCCCTGTAGGAGTTGTTGTCTGAGAGGACCAGTTGGGCCTCATGTTGCCTATCCCAGCTATCAGGCAGTGAAACAAAGCTGGCTGGTCAGTGTGTTTGGTGAAAGGCTATCACATAAATTTCTGGAGGGGGGGTGTTAATATACGTGATTTTCTATGTCTACCAGTGCAGTTGGACAAGGCTGGAAGTCTGTATGTGTGATTCCAATGTTACTGTGGAACAAGGCTGGGGGTCAGTATATGAAGTTCTAGTATATTAGTACAAGGCTGGGGGTCACAGAGGAAAAAAGTAGAAAAATAGCATTTTTACTAGGGGGGTCCCACAGAAGGTGAAAAGTGCTATTTGTCTTACATTTTTGTTTTTGGGCAAAAGTTTTTGTCCATCCCTAGATGGCTATGGACACTTATGAATGCTTGGCAAATCATAATGTGAGGTTGTGTTGTAAATGACTATTATACTGCATTTAATGGGTCTTTCTGTTGATCAGCATCATGAAATATTCAATACCATCATCCACATTCCCCAAATTAAACACCTGGCTTACAGCAAGATAAACCTTGAAAATACCAGAGCAAGACAATCCATTAAAAAATGTTCAGGTTTGCAGCAAGACAAGCCTTGGGAAATTAGAAAAAAGATGAGAACCACCTCCAATTAGAGTCCATGGGCAAGATGTTCAAAAAGTCATCATAATGAAAGAATTGTCAGATCATGAGTTGGTGGTAAAAGGACAATATTTTCAGAAGTAAATCTGTCACATTTGAAAATGAGTCTAGAGAATTATAAATGATGGTAAGAAAATCTTGATGAACCTTGCCTTTTAAAAATTCTGATGTTCAAAATGTCTTTGATTTTGTCTTTGAAATTAAAATTTTCAAAGAAAACATTTTATTTGTCTTTGAAATGACAAATTGCTTCTCACTCCTGCTAACAGCACTTTATTTTGTCTTCTCCAAGTTTAGACCATTTTTATTTTGTCGGGAAAAAAATTATGTTAATCAGACAAAAAAGTGACGTTGAAACAATAAATGACGCAAACATGTTTGAAGATTGACCGACCATGGTGTAAGATTACAGACAATTTCAGTTACCCCCACTTTCTCGTCCCAGCAATATAAAATACAATAAAAATAATTTTCTGGTGCTTAAGAGGACAAAAGGACATATACACTACACGGTTCCAAACAAAAAGGAACCACAATAATTGAATCTGTGACACTCAACATATTAAAAATCCAGCCTTAATTACAATGGTTTATTATAAAAGGACTAAATTTACATAATAAACACGAATAAAACCATATAGCTAATTATAGGATATTCATGTGTATATTCTTTAACCCCTTAAGGACTGGGAAAATCTGAAGTGGATTTCCCTTAACCCCTTCGCGTCCGGTGACGTACCCAGACCGTCACGCTGGTCCGACACTTAAGGACCAGTGACGGTCCTGGTACGTCACCTACTTTTACTCACCACTCTCCTGAGGGAGCGTGGTGATTAATACCGGGACTGAATTTAATCGCTCCAGTCCCTCCGTTCGGCGTGCCTCCCCACATGATCAGTCACGTGGGGCGCACGCCGAAATTCCCTATCTGGTCCTTAAAGGCCACACACCCCGGGACCGCTGGTCGTTAAGGGGTTAAGGACCGGAGCAATTCTGACCTTTTTGACTATGTCTTTGTTCAACAGTGTTTTCCCTCTAAGTCTTTTATCCCAGCCCCATAAATTATATACAGTTTTTTTAAGCACAAATAGGGCTTTCATGATACCCTACTTATATGGATAACCCACCATTTACTTTATTAAAATTAAAAAAAAAAATGTAAAAAAAATTTAGAAAAACACCATTTTTGTTTTTTCCCTTGGGATCAGTTGGGAACAAAGGGTTACATTTTTATGGCGACTGCATGAAAGGTATGATCGGTCAGTCATACCTATAAAATGTGCAGTTTAAATTGGCCACTGTCCCCCCAGGTGAAAATTCCCATGTCCCTTTTTCCCACCCTATGTTGGCACTTTTTTTTATCCCTGACATTTGGTGGTGTGTATAAGTGTATTACATAGCTCCACAACAATCACACTTTCAAAATTGTTTAATGATATATATATATTTTTTTTTTTATAAAATATTTTTGTAAAAAAAAAAAAAAGTGTTCTGTTTAAAAAATAAATAAATAAATAAAAGTATCAGAAATTGACCTGCATTTAGCAAGCCTCTGGCACCAGCAGTGAAGGGGTTAATACCCCCAGCTGCTGTATTTTCGTTTGCCACTAGGTGTCTCCCGTCTACTTCTGTCTCCCTTACTTTGATAGCAAGGAAGACAGAGGCAGACACGCACAGACAGCATGCTTTCTGTGCTGCCTCTGTCTCTCGCTATGCCGGTACATGTGATCGCTGCTACGGCGATCACATGAACCGGCACAAGCAAGAAGGGCTGAGACTGAACACCCCAGTCTTGGTGCGCTCAGTCTCAGCCTGGCATTAATGATAGCAGCGTGCAGGGAGGCACGCTGCCATCATTTAAGCCATGACGGTCCTGGTACGTCATTGGTCCTTAACGCAAATCCAGCCATGACGTGCCAGTACCTTCAAGGGTTCATAAGGGGTTAATATTGGTGTTTTTTATTATGTAAATCTAGTCTGTTTATAACAATGGTTATTCAAGATGGATTTTTGATATGTTGAGTGTCTTTCAGATTCATTTATTGCCATTCCTTTTTACTCTGTCCACTTAAGAGCCAGGAATTTCTTTTTAAAGTGATAATAATATTTCTCAATTTTCAATTAATCTTCATAGTATTTGGGCCATGGAGAATGTATTTCAGTACTGTCAGAGATGTAGTACAAGAGTAATTGATTGATAAAGTATCCCCCTCCCACCCCTTTTACTGATATAATACTGCTCACCTCAGAGCAGCAAGACTGTCCGGATGGATCAAAGGGAGGGACAATCTTCAGTGATCATAAGGGAAAAACCTGAAAAACCTGTAAAGGGGTGCAGGGTTTTCCTTATGCTCACAGTAAGAAGATTTTCCCTTGCTGTGAACAAGGGTCCAGATTCCACATCTGAGGGGAGGTGGCTTACACTAGGTAAAAGGGGCAGGAGGGGGATAATTTATCATTCAATTGCTCTTGAACTACAACTCTGACAGTATTGAAATAACAATCTCCATGGCTCAAACACTATGTTTTTGTGAAACATTACTATCCCTTTAAGCCTTGACAACTTGTGTTCAGGGTTCCAGCAAATATAATACAAAGAAGATAGGTAAGATTTAAGATAAAAAAAATCCTTGGTGACTCATGGATCCAGTGTTCATTAACCATCATCAGCAAAGAACAGATGAAGATATCAGTTCAATAAGAAAGTATGTGTTACATTAGAGAGAAAAGATTACTCAGTAATGAAATTAAAATTAGGATTTTATTGTTGTAACTGAAAATAAGAAATAAATTGTGAGTCAATTCATATAGTATATTTAAAAAGACTACTGGAGATACCAGTTCTTTTAGTCCAGTACAAATAAAATATGTTATTTTGACCAAACAGCAATGGACTTTGTCTCTATTAAAATTAGTGGAACTTGTAGAATTCATTAATGATATACTCTTAATATGTCATAAACTTATATGTATTTAGTTATATTGAGCACAAACGCTATCTATTTCAACATTCATTTTCACAATCGCAAGAATATATATGAAACGGATAAGGATTTTAGACTATGAGACCAATGATGAAGGTCTTAGTAGGAGGTGGTTTATTTGATTTTTCTCTTTATTCTGTTCTATATCACACAATTCTTAAAGGGATAGCAATACTTCGTTTAATCTTTATTTTATTTTGTAGGCATTAAAAAAACATGAAGAATGATATAAGTCTTATCTCTCAAACCTTTATGGTTTAAGAGATATTCACAAGCAAAGTTTCCCCTCCCGCCCCTTTTACCTAGTGTAAGCAATCTCTTCTCAGATGTGGAATCCAGTCCATAGACCAGACAGATAACAGAAGGGGACAATCTTCTTCCTATGAGAACAATGAAAGCCCTGCCCCCCTTGACAAGCTTTTCAGGTTTTTCCCTTATCTTAATTGAAGATTGTCCCTCTCTGCAGTCTACCTGGGCACATCCCTTCTGATCTGGCTGAGCAGTGTTACATCAGTAAAAGGGGAGGGAGGGGGATACTTTGTCATTGAATTACTCTTGAACTACTACACTGACAGTACTGAAATAACACTCTCCAAAGTCCAAATAATATGATGATTAATTAGAGCTGCTTTTATTATGAAACATTACTATCCTTTTAAATACTTTTTCTTTCAACAGAGTTGAAATGTTGGGAGGATGGCAAGACTATCTTCTGGGCAGAGTGGTTGCCCACCACAGCTGTTGCTTTCTCCACATGAGCATCATACCAACTCCTCTTGATTATTCTCCAGCAAGCAACAGAACTCACACTTATTTTTCCCTTTCTTTATCAGCTCTGCATTTTCCTTCCATTAATCTACATTCGCGCAGCACAAACTAAACTTCCGAGTTTTCATTTATGACTGTGGAAATTCTCATTTCCACAGAAAGCATGAGTGTAAACAGCAAAGTTCTCACAGAAAAATCATTGGTGTTAGTGTTAGTGTTAGAAATTTGATGTAATTTCTGTGAGCAGGAATTCTGACTAAAAAAAAATGGAACTGCAAATTTTTTGGTGAAAGTCTCATGGAAGTAACTATTAACTGTTTGTCTGTTTCTAGCGGAAATGTTAAAAAAAATGCTTATTTGTTTCCTTGTAACTCCACCTTCTGGAAACATTTGTGCATACCAAGTTAGGGATAGAAAGTAAAATGACCTCTAATTTGATTCCGTGTGTTAAATTATTTTCAAAATGGTATGCTTTTTTTCATTTGTTTAGTTGTTACACCCATTTTAGCACAGGCAAGTCATGCTTTAAAATATATAAGGGAAATGAGAGAACAGTAGCTAATGAATGCAGTAGGAGATAAGATAGTTTTCAAAAATGTCAGTATTTTTGAAGGGACAGCACCATCTACTGTTTACATTTGTGCTCATATGGCTAGGGTTATGAAAGCGAGTGACCATTCATTTGATACAGCGAGGTACCTAATTTCAGAAAATATGTGCTTTTATATAATTGAGCTGTTTAAAGACATTTTACCATGTAACCATGTGCAGTTCAGTTCATAAAATGAAAAATACACAGTGGTACTTCTGTTAAATAGGAGTCTGTGCAGGCCATGCATGTAGATAAAACTATACTTATTTTAATTTTACACAAACAACATGGATATTATATATATATATATATATATATATATATATATATATATATATATATATATAATAGTTGAACAGCCCGTTACACGGGCCACAGTGCCACTGCCACCCGGTCGCAGGGCAGTCACACGCAGTAGAGACTGCCCGCTCCACGGCTGATACAGAGATGGACACTACTTCGGAGCACCCAGCTCCATATCAGCCGCGGTGCAGGCAGTCTCTACTGTGCATGACTGCCGCACGCGCAGCAGTATGTACTACGCATGTCGTGGCGTTACACACAATTTAGCGAATTATTATATAGGATGTATATATATATATATATGAATACCCAAAAACTGATCATGGCGCCCTGTAAACCACATAGTTCCACTATATAAAATACAGCTCTATGATGTTGCTAAAATTCTAGAACTCGTTAGTGTAGCGAGTATCACAAAAAACAATAGACCTATAGATAAGGAAAGCGCTATCATAAGCTGTAAATATAAAAATATATTTATTAAAAAACAAAGTAGCAAAAATATATGAAACACATGCAATACATGTACGGACTGATAAAGATAAAGACAACAGTGGAATAGTAATCCCAAGGTAACTTTGCCATTTATAGTTGTCATTATAGGGATATACATACCACGTAAAAATACAGCTACATGCAGCAAAACTCATAAACTGGAGGGTTTTACATAGTAACATAGTAACACAGTAAATTTGGTTGAATAAAGACACAAGTCGATCAAGTTCAGCTTTCTCCTCATACCCCAGTAAGTGAGAATTTTATAGCTTTCCTGCTATCAAATAAGTTAGTCTTTATCAGACCTTCCTGATCTGCCTACTAATAAACAGTATAACTCTGTATGTTCCCTGTGGAAAGAAATGTATCTAATATTCTCTTTAATGTATCCATTGTATCTGCCATAACTACCTCCTTGGGCAATGAATTCCACAATTTAACAGACCTTACTGTAAAAAACACTTCCTCTGTTGAAGTCTAAACCTCCTTCACTCTAATCACAAGGGGTGTGCCCTGGTCATCTGATCAGGCTTTGGAATAAATAGCTCACCACAGAGTTCCTTGTATTGACCTCTCATATACTTGTACAATGTGATAAGGTCTCCTCTTAGTAGTCTTTTCTCTAGAGTAAATAAATCAAGTTTGTCTAATCGTTCCTCATACGTCAAGTCCTCCATTCCCTTAATTAATTTTGTTGCTCTTCGCTGTACCCTCTCTAGTTCTAGTATATCCTTTTTCAGAACTGGTGCCCAAAACTACACTGCATAGTCAAGGTGAGGTCTCACCAATGATTTATACAATGGCAAAAAATGTTATCCACTCTTACAAAAAGAGTCTAGTGTGCATTAAGAAGATGTTCCTAAACTGGGATATGTTGCTATCGACAAATATATTCAAGGCCAATATGAAAATCTCACTGGGGAACAAATCTTTACTCAAAGCGCTGAGCAAAAACAAGGGCATCCCTTAAAACTAAAAGAAAGTTGTTTTCAATGGTTCACTTTGAATTGTTGCCATGTAATGGGTGACCAACAAAACCGCTCAATAACAATTTCACCTGGTTGAAAAAGGTGACATTCTGATGTCGAGACATCAGAATGTTGCTTTTTTCAAAGGCAACATTGTTATTGAGCCGTTTTGTTTACTTGCAGACAATTCAAAAGGATATCGAAGCAAGAGTGGATAACATTATTTTGCCATTATACAAATCATTGGTAAGACCTCACCTTGAGTATGCAGTGCAATTTTGGGCACCGGTTCTGAAAAAGGATATACTAGAACTAGAGAGGGTACAGCGGAGAGCAACAAAATTAATCAAGGGAATGGAGGACTTGACATATGAGGAACGACTAAACAAACTTGGTTTATTTACTCTAGAGAAAAGACGACTAAGAGGAGATCTTATCACATTGTACAAGTATATGAGAGGTCAATACAAGGATCTCTGCGGTGAGCTATTTATTCCAAGGCCTGATCAGGTGACCAGGGGACACCCCTTGAGATTAGAGGAAAGGAAGTTTAAACTTAAGCAGAGGAAGGGTTTTTTTACAGTAAGGTCTGTTAAATTGTGGAATTCATTGCCCAGGGAGGTAGTTATGGCAGATACAATGGATACATTTAAGAGAAGATTAGATACATTTCTTTCAAAAGGGAAAATACAGAGTTATACTGTTTACCAGTAGGCTGATCAGGAAGGTCTGATAAAGACTAATTTAATTGGTAGCAGGAAAACTATAAAATTCTCAGTTATTGGGGTATGAGGCAAAGGTTGAACTTGATGGACTTGTGTCTTTTTTCAACCTAATTTACTATGTTACTAAAATGTACTATGTTTTAAACATTTTCCATATTAGATAAATTTTCTAATAGCCGATTTCATTTCTTTGTTCCTTAAGCTATATATGATGGGATTGAATATTGGGGTTACTACAGTATTTAGCAGAGATAATAATTTATTTGTATTAAATGAGTATCCTTTTGATGGAGCCACATAAAGACTAATCATTGTCCCATAATATGTACAGACAACAAGTAGGTGGGAGCTGCATGTGGAGAAGGCTTTCTCTCTACCAATTTTGGAAGATATTTGCAAGATGGAAGTAAAGATACAGATATAAGTTCCGATGACGAACAAGAATTGTAGCAGACCTAGAACAATGGCTACAGTAGATACTTCTATTTGTACAACTATTGTATTTGAGCAGGAAAGTTGAAGGACAGGAGCAAGGTCACAGAAGAAATGGTCAATCACATTGGGACCACAGAACTGCAACTGCAGCACAAAAATATTAGTAATCAGTGATTGTACAAATCCTACCATCCAAGACCAAATGATCAGATAACGAGGAAGCCTAATGTTCATAATTGACGTATACTGCAAAGGTTTACAAATGGCCAAATATCGATCGTAGGACATCACAGTGAGAAGACAGCATTGCATAATTGCAGATGCTCCAAAGAAATACAACTGAGTCAAACAACCACCAGCAGATATGATGATTGATCCTTTTAGTATGACTTGTAGAGTTTTAGGAGTTACATTTGTACTTATTAAGATATCACAGAAAGAAAGGTGACTGAGAAAGAAATACATAGGAGACTGGAGGGATAAAGTAGTTGTTGTTAATGAAATGATAAGAGAATTTCCAGCTATAGTTGCAACATAAATGATGAGGAGGAGCAGGAAGACTGGAATACGGTAATTGTAAATATTTTGAAACCCCAGAAGCAAAAATTGCGTCACCATTGTCTGGTTTTCTTGGAACATTTCCTGCAGAGAAAATATGAGCAAATGAACAGTTTAGTATTAATTTATAAAATTAATATCACACTTTAAGTAAATATGTTACAAAATAGCCTTATATTCAAGTAAGATTTTTATTAAATAAAATAAACATAAGATACATTTGATTCAGATTGATTTCATTGTATATTAGGGGTAGTCCATTGTTGGTCCTCCAGCTGTTTGGGGTGGAGATGATGAGTGTTATATTCAGAAGGTCCTAAGATTTACTAGATTTGGTGTGTACTATTTATACATGACATTATTATCATTTTCTGCAGCACTGCACAATGTGGTATCAACACCTAAGAACACTATACAACTGGAGACCTTCGGATACAAGGATGTTAATCAGGATTAACTTTGAGACAAAATGATATAAGGACCTCTGCTCAATAGAGTTTATAATCCATAAGAAGCGAGGTGGCTATATATTTGCATCTAAATGCTTCATGCTGCTGAGTGGACCAGACATAGGACCGTATGTTCAAAGGGATAACAACAAAAAATTGAGGTATGAAAAACAAAAATAAGTAATTGAATGCTTGAACGACATATTTTCTATAGAGTATATGACAAAAAACTAGTAATGTCAATTGTGTACAACACAATTCCAGAATTTACTGGCAAAGGGGCATGGCTAGGGCGTGGCTAAACTATTCTCCAGTGTCGTATACAGGAAAAGAAAATCTGTCGTAACTAACGACAAAAAATGTCTTCCAAAAGACAAAATGTGTACGTTAAGAAAAAAGTGGAGGAATGTGTTCTGAATGTAAGAATTTTTGTCTTTAGTTAAGACATTTTCAAAGACATTTTTGTTGTTAGTTAAGACATTTTTAAAGACATTTTTGTGATTAGTTAAGACATTATTTTGTCGTTCCATATGGCAATCTCAGTCAGGACAAATGACATATTTCCAATCACAACCGACACTCTCTGAAAATATTAATGATCCCAACGACACTGTACTTTGAAAAGTCATTACAAAAGCTATTTCACTACTTCTTTGAACATATGGCCCATAGTGTTTGACACAATAGATGGAATAATTGATATGTCCTATAAGATACTGTACATTCAGCTGGTAGTATCATGGGGGTTATATGAGGAGTAAGAATACAAATGTGGAAACCATTAGTATCTTGAGGTGTAGTAGGATCAAGAAGAACAACTGTGTCAGAGTAATAGTGGAGAAAGGTGTAATAAAGTCAAACCTCAGAGCAAGATATCACAGGGAAGTGCAGAGTAAAATCTCATTAGGTGGGAAGACAGTTATGAATAGGGGTGGGTGAAAGGTCCCGTCGTGTTGCAGCGAAAAATCAAGTTTTTGTCTGCTTTTTCACGTGAAAATTCACTTTAAAACCAGTAATTAAAATCTTCGCATTTTTTCACCCATTGGCAAAAATTCTTCAAGATTTTTTCAATGGCTAGAAAGTTTCTGCCCATTGATTTACATGTTTTTTTGCCTTTTCGCTATAAAAACATGACATATTCCAGTAAGTGAAACACAATATAAGCGAGTACAGAGCGAGGTAGACGTGCTGTGCTGTTCTACTGTGATTTTTTTTTTTTAATTTAGGCAGGAGAGACTTTAAAAATATTAAAAGGAGGAACTGGATGGACCTTTATGTGTCCACTGAGCCTGAGGAGGAGAAGGACATGAGCACTACTGAACCAATGCTGTCCAGTCCCCCTAAATCACCCCTAGGGATCTTGGGAAATGTTAAGGGAGGAAGAAGAGGGTAGTAATGAAAGCAGGACAGGTTAGTTGCCTGTGCCTTCTGCCAGACGTGCTGCCCTTGGTGCCAACACTGCTGTTCCTGCTGCCACACATGCTGCCCCTGCTGCCACCAGTACTGTGCCTGCATTCAGATGTGCTGCCCCTGCTGTCACACATGCTGTGCCTGCTGCCAGTGCTGCCCCTGCTGCCACCAGTATTGTGTCTGCTGTCAGATGTGCTGTTCCTGCTGCCACTAGTGCTGTGCCTGCTGCCATTGCTGAACCTGCTGCCACCAGTACTGTGCCTGCTGTCAGACATGCTGCCCCTGCTCCAACCATTGCTTTGTCTGCTGTCAGATGTGCTGAACCTGCTGCCACCAGTGCTGTGCTTGCTGCCAGTGCTGAACCTGCAGCCACAAGTGCTGAACCTGCTGCCAGTGTGTCTTGTAATACTCAGGAGGGTGGGAAGGAGAAGTTGATGCCAAGTGTGACAGCAGGGGACCCTAAGTCACGCTTGCCATCCTCAAGCAGTCCTGCCAGTGCAAGTACTACTGCTACTAAGGTCCACCAGCTTGTTAGGGGAGGAAGACTGAAATTGATGTGGTTGGTGTTAGTGGTGATGGTGAAGCAGCTGGTGGGACTAATGTTAGTGGAGTGGTAGGGGAAGCAATTGAGAGAGTCAAATCTAGCAGTCAAGGGTGCCTACACCATTCCCCTGACTCTGGGAGTCCTGTTTCCCCCACAGAATTGTCCATGTGGAACATGATCCTGAAGAAGGCAGAATTGTTACCTAACAACATTAATACCACCAAAGCCTATAGGAGCACAGATCAGCTGCCTATGCCTGCTGCTAGTGCTGCCTGTCTGCCTTCTTCAGGTCACCAAGAAAATGGCAAGTGTAACATTAGGGGACACTCTGTCGCATTTCTTGTCACCTCCTCCAATAAGCAGTGAGATGTCTGTAATAGAGCAGCAGCAGCAGAATGGAGGGTCTAGTGGTGCTGGTGATGATGATGGTGGAGAAGCTGGGATGGAAGAGACATTGATGGCCTTTTTAGCCCAAACTGAGAAGGAATGGGAGACAGGAATATGGATGGGCATCAACACCAATACCAGCAACAGTGAGCTTGCGGAATTTGCAACTGCTCTAATTCCTACTGTTATGGAGTTGCAAGGGTAGCAAGATGCTGAGGAGTAGGCTAGTGTGCCACAGACTCATTCTTTACCATGATTTAGATCATTATATACCTTTAATAAAAATAAAGTTTTCTCATCCTTTAACATGCTTTTGATGCCTCTAAAGTTGGCTTTGATTAATTTTCTTTTGCTTGATCTAAAAAGGACCTTTACAGTACCATAATATGTTCTTTTGTTATAGAAATTAAGAATAGGGATGTATGAAAATTGTAATCTCAGAAGTGATGTGTGAAAAAGATTTACTTTTTGCTTTCAGGAAATTGCCATGAAAAGTTCAGCTTTGTCCCAGTGTATAGGTTGCCATAGAATCACACATACTGACCCCCAGTTTTGTTCCATTGAAGCCAAAGTATCATGCATATTGACCCCAGCTCTGTCTCATGGTAGCCAAAAACCTATATGAGCCCCAGTGGGATATGTTAGATATAGGTGGAAATTGGCAAAGTCTTGTACCACATACAACCATACTTACTGATCCCCCCTCAAGGCTATCCCACTGCACTGGTAGCCATAGTAATGCACAATGCAAAAACCTGTCTGAGCCTCAGAGGGATATTTTAGATATAGGTGGATGAGCTTGTGGGTGTAAAGGGTAACTATCACTCTAGGAGTGCTCTATTGGCAGAGCTGCTGCCCTGGCAGCATACCTACCAGTGAAGCCAGGACTACAGTTCACGCCCCAGAGGAACAATGTGGTAGCAGAATGGGGCTCTGAAAAGAGACTCCAGGTTCACCCATGTTGGTTTGTTGGTTTTGCACAAAGAAACTGAACTGGAAAACTGAATTCACACATTTCAGTGGCACACATTCAAACTGAAATTCTGACAGAGAGGGTCTATTGGGACTTACATTCAACCAGCGAAGTTTGTGGCTGAGAGTCACTTACTTCTGGGTTGCATTTCAGTAGATAATTGATCATATAATGACCAAATAAACAAGGGATTGAATTTTAAAACCAAAAAATATAGAAAATTATGAATTTTAATGTCTCTTATAGGATCAAAAGCAGGAAAACCCCTGCTAAAATTCTGTAAATGTTAACTCTGTGCCCTTTCCACCTTTTGCTTTGCTTTAATTCCATTAATTTTTATGCTATTTTATAATCAATAAAAGTGAGTACACGTAAAATTCTTAAAACTTTAACAGGGAATTAAAGCAACAGTATTTTCTTTTAAATTAAACCCTACATTTTGCTGGCATTTTCCAACTAAATAAAATATGTGTCTATTTCCTCTGCTGGCAGTTATTTTATTGAAAAATTAAACATTCAAGTTTGTCAGAAAGTGGTAAAGCTGTTACTATCGCATTATATTGGGAATTACAGTCAGTGACCCCCCTGCCCCTTTCTGGACACCAAAGGACTACTATTATCAGAGTCCTTGATTGTCATTCCCAATATAATGTGATAGAAACAGCCTTATCACTTTGTGACAAACTTGAACGGTTGCTGTAATAACTTTGGATTGATACACATTATCATGGTGTGAGTACCTTTGTTTTACTCAACAGGAAAATCTTTACAATATATGTTTTTTTATAAAAAAAAGTTTACTCATTCTTTAACATGATTTTGATCATTATATTGTTGCCA
Source organism: Rhinophrynus dorsalis (assembly GCA_037306005.1). Lineage (NCBI taxonomy): Eukaryota > Metazoa > Chordata > Amphibia > Anura > Rhinophrynidae > Rhinophrynus > Rhinophrynus dorsalis. The sequence continues at coordinate 553,632,961 of CM074721.1, forward strand.
TTAATTGACCTTTAATAAAAAGAAAGTTTTCTCATCCTTTAACATGCTTTTGATCACTCTAAAGTTGGATTTAATTAATTTTCTTTTGCTTGATCTAAAAAGGACCTTTACACTACCATAATATGTTCTTTTGTTATAGACATTAAGAATAGGGATGTGTGAAAATTGTAATCTCAGAAGTGATGTGTGAAAAAAATTTACTTTTCGCTTTCAGGAAATTGCCATGAAAAGTTCAGCTTTGTCTCAGTGTATAGGTTGCCACAGAATCACACATACTGACCCTCAGTTTTGTCCTATTGAAGCCAAAGTATCATGCATATTGACCCCAGCTCTGTCTCATGGTAGCCAAAAACCTGTATGAGCCCCAGTGGGATATGTTAGATAGAGGTGGAAATTGGTAAAGCTTTGTACCACATACAACCATACTTACTGATCCCCCCAGGCTATCCCACTGCACTGGTAGCCATAGTAATTCACATATTTTTGACCTTGGACCTGGTGGGGTGTCTTGATTATAGATGGAAATAATACAATTTTCACAGTATTAGAGAGAAGGCAGAAATGTTACAGAATTTCCATGAAAAAAGTTTCAAATTGTAGGTTTTCCATAAATATTGTCACTGGAAAAAACAGGACCTTTCGCTCATCTCTAAGTAAGATACATTTATTCCTTTATGTACAACCAAATTATATGCTACTTATCTACTTACCATTCTGTGTTTACTCCACTGCAAATGACTATGTCTCTAATGCTGAGGTCAATTACAAGGTTCCAGATCTTAATAACAGAATGTCTTACTAATGAACACACAAAAAACTATTCTCTATACTGATAATCAGTCTATTTTATCTGTAATTTGAAAAATAAAAAGAATATGATGTTTTACATTTTTTGCTATGTTCTGGTAGAAGATTTGTATGGTCCAGTCCAGAAGACCCATCCTGGGCAGATTATTTATTTCCAGTGCTCTTTACAATAAAAGGTCAGAAATCAAGTGCAAGTCACTGAGATTATCCTTAGTTTCATGTCTAAGTGAAGATTACTTTTTGGTATTTCTAAAAGGTATAAATACAAATATTTCAAAGAAAATGAGAAATAGGTTTGATGAATTAATTTGTCATTTTCATTCTGGAAAAAGAAGATCTCATTAATTGTCCAAATCAGCGTTTGATATAATGATCGATTTCTGTGTTACTGTAACTGATATATATATATAGTTAACATAGTGCACTGGGAATTTCATGTGAACACGGTATGAGAGCGGATTAAAGCGGAGTTAATTACTACAGAGTAAGGGAGCTGTCACTGGGATCATTCCACAAGGGAGTCATTGCTAGCTACAAACCTCACCCTAGGTGCACATAACCCTTTCAGTGTCATAGAGGCATCCAGATAAATTGCATCTCTTTCTGGCACTCTAATGGTTAACCTTAAATTTGACAGAGAGGTAGATTTTCTAAGTAAAAGTGGTGCAGTTCTGGAGCAAACCAACTGCACATAGGTAAGGAATGAAATGTTCCAAAATTCCCAATGATTTAAACAAGGATTTTTTTTAAAGGCATAATAATACTTGAGATGTAAAAAAGAATATGTTGTAGGGTTTATGTCCCGGAATAAAAGAAGGGTACTCTCACTACTGAGAGATATTTTATTAAAAAATTGTAAGAGCTCAAACTTGAACTTTTTAGGTGCAATATCGCAGTGGCCTGAAAATTTACAGTAGCACTGTTGCTACAACATCCTATGGAGATTTATGGTCTCAGACCAGAGCAGTCCATAGGATGGTGTAGCAACAGCGCTACTGTAAATTTTCAGGCCACTGTGATATTGCACCCAAAAAATTCAAGTTTGAGCTGTTATAATGTTTTAATAAAATATCTCTCAGCAGTGGGAGTACCCTTGTTTTACTCAGGGGGATAAAACCTACAACATATATGTTTTTTACAATTTAAATATTATTGTCCCTTTAAGAATTTTATTCAAGGATATGTAATGATACAGAAAGTTGGTACATGCAAAGCAAGAGTGAATATGACAATATTTATGAAGAAATGAAAGAGCTTCCAATACACTGAACTTATATACCACTTGAGGAAGGGGTGAGGAAGGAATACACCTTGGACTTTACATAATCTGAAAAGTGGAGGAGGCAATGGAGTGTTATTAGGGATATGGGAAGGAGATGTAATCAATGGATTAAGTAGGAATGGTCGAAAATTGTCGCTGTTTTCCTGCGAGAAATTTTGTGAAAATCCCTTTGTTATCTGCATTTTCGTGGGAAAATACACTTTAAAACTAGCGGCTAAAATTTTTGCATCTTTTGCCCATTGGCCAAAATCTTTCACCATTTTTTCAATGGCTAGAAAGTTTTCATCCATTGATTTACATTGTTTTCGCCATTTCACTATAAAAACGTGACGTTTTCGCTGAAGGCAGACACAATAGAGGCATCTACAGAGCGAGATAGACGTGCTGTGCTGTTCTCTTGTGATATTTTGGCAAAACTGAGGCAGTAGAGGCTTATAATGACTCCTATCACTATGAGCAGCAAAAAGAGGAACTGGAAGGACCATTATGTGTCCGCTGAGTCTAAGGAGGAGGAGGAAGTGACTAGCAGTACTGAACCAATGCTGTCCAGTCCCCCTAAATCAACTCAAGGGATCTTGGGGAATTTAATGAGAAGAGAGGGAGAAAAGGGAATGGGAAGAGAGGGAGAAAGGGTAGTACGAGTGAGAGCAGGACAGGTCATCTGCCTGTGCCTGCTGCAATATGTGCTGCCCCTGCTGCCAGTGCCATCATTGCTGTACCTGCAGCCAATAGTGTTGTACCTGCTGCTAGACGTGCTGCCCCTGCTGCCAGTGCCACCATTTCTGTTCCTGCAGCCACTAGTGTTGTACCTGCTACCAATGCTGAACCTGCTGTTAGTGCTGAACCTGCTGCTAGTACTGAACCTGCTGTCACCTATACTTTGCCTGCTGCTAGTGGTTCTTGTAGTACTCAAGGGGGGAAGGAGAAAATGATGACAACAAGGGACCCTAAACCACATTTGCCATTCTCAAGCAGTCCTGCCAGTGCTAGTTCTACTACTACTAAGGTCCAGCAGCTTGTTAGGGTTAGGAGTGAAGGAGGGTAATCATTAGCTTCATATTACTAGTGACTGTGAGACTGAGGAGGAAGACTCTGCGGCTGAACTTGATGTGGTTGGTGTTAGTAGTAGTAGTAGCAGTAATGGTGAAGCAGCCAGAGTGGTAGGGGAAACATTTGAGTGTCCAGACTAATGGTCAAGGGAGTACACACCTGGGAGTCCCCTTCCCACACCTGGAAGTCCCCTTTCCTTCACTACAGTGTCCAAGTTGAACATGATCCTTAAGAGGCCAGAACTGGTGTTGGGGAAGAGCAGGCTCAGAATTAATACCATCACCACCAGCAGAGGCAGAGATCAGATGCCTGTGCCTGCTGCTACTGCTGCTAGTCTGCCTTCTTATTTAGGTCAAAAGGAAATGGCAAGTGTAACATTAGGGGACCCTCTGTCACATTGTTCTTCACCTCCTCCAAGAAGTAGTGAGATGTCTAGAATAGAGCAGCAGCAACAACAACATGTAGGGACTAGTGGTGGTGATGATGATGCTGGAGAAGCTGGGGTGGAAGAGACATTGATGGCCTTTTTAGCAGTAACTGAGAAGGAATGGGAGACAGGGATGAGCATGGGCATCACCACCACCAGTAGCAGTGAGATTTTAGAATTAGTGGAATTTGCAACTGCTCTAATTCCTTCTGATGCTGAGTTGCAATGGCAGCAGGATGCTGAGGAGCAAGCTAGTGTGCCACAGACCTCCATGGACACAGTGGGAATGGGGTCAACAAGGGATGCGGGACTAGGAGAGGTTCCACTTGCCAGCAGTAGCAATACTCCTGGACCTAGTTGCAGTGCTGAATCTGAGACAGTAGCAGCAACAGCAGCAACATTATCCACTGCCACAGACAATGAAGGGGAATGTGGAGGACAAGAAGAAAGAGGCCTTTCTTCTTCACCTGTTCCCTTCCCACTGAAGTCATCATGGGAGTGGGACTATTTTTTCTGCTGGGGCAGGCACAGTGCAGTAGAGTGCACAATTTGAGACAAGTCAGTGAAAAGAGGAAAGGAGGGAACACACCTTGGCACAAGCGCCCTGATATCACACATACAACATAGACACCATGACATTTACATCAAACATGTTAAAGACAAACACCCACTACAGAAATCAAGCACTGCTTTTGCTGTCCCTGACTCTCTAGAAAGGAACAAGAGGCGAGGCAGACATCAAAGAGGAGGAGGAGTAGAACAACCCAGGCAGAGACTGGAGGATCCAGGGCGAGTGAAACAACTAGCTCGCCATCACTTTCTAGGGTAACTACATCTTAATCCACCTCGTTCTTTACCTCCCCCAAAAAATGATAGCCACTCTGTTGCTGTTAGGATGTGGCAGTTCGTCTCTACCCATTGAACACTGTGTGTTGCACTGACCACACATGCCAGTGTGGTGGAGGAGAATAACAATCAGTGCATCAAGCGGCATCTGAGGAGATTCCATCCTGCAGAATATGCTAAGATGGTGGCAGGGAAGGTTCATCATTACTATTAAACCGTCAGCAAGTTGTCGTGTGTCCTTTTCAGGTCTGGAAAAGGGGTACAGTGACAGCAGCAGTACCTGGTTTCGGGTGTCATGGTGTTTGGATACAGTTGTGCCCCCAGATGTTATTTACCACACACACACAATGTGCACATTGCAGTTCCTGATGAGACCCGCTGTTCCTGCTTTCAAGGGAAAAAATATGTTAATAAAAACACACCCATGATGATTTTGGAGGAGGGGCAGGTGAATAAGATTTAATGGCCAACTTCTTCTTTTCTCCACATATACTGGGGGGTACTTATTGTGCTGCTACTGTCTCAGGTGCATCAATGGAGACAGTCGTGGCAAGTGGAACCTTCATCATCCTTTTATGTTACTGCTATTGTTGATCCCATTCCCTTTCAGATGCCTAATCATCCTTCTGCTTAAACAACTCAGCAGCAGCAGTATGAACAGAAGCTGCAACTCAGGAGGACAATTGACAGTGGCCACAGGCCAACATGGCCTGCTGGCATTAGGACAGTAGGGCATTTTTATTTTTTTCTCAGGGCTTGTGTTTTGAAAAAAAAAATACATGAAAAAAATAGTCCTACAAAAAAAGAAACAATTTTTTTTGGGAGGGTTTGTTTCTAACAAGCCTAAGTCCTAGAAATCAATGTTTCCTTAGGGCTTATGCCAAACAAGCTTAAGTCCTACAAATCAAGTGTTCTTCAGGGCTTGGGCCTCTAATAAGTCTAAGTCCTACAAAGGCCTCTAACAACAAAGCAAACAAATCATCATGTACAAAATACTCTATCAAGTCAAGTATCAGTCCACCCCAGTGGCAGCTTATCACGGTGCCCGTGATCTCCATCTGTCACTCTCACTTGTGCTGCGCTCCTATTGGTTGAGCCTGTTTGGCCCGCCCCTGGTGACCTTTTTATACCTGGCCATTGGCACCTGTCAGGTGCCCTTTCGTGGTGTTCCTGAGCCAGTATTGCTGTGCTGTGTTCCAGTGTTCCTGATTCCTGTGTACCAACTTGGCCTGTTTTGACTACGCTCCTGTGTTCCTGCTCCGTGATCCGACCCAGCCTGGCTGACGTTCCTGCTTGTGACCTGATCTGGCTTGTCTGAGAATCCTGCTCCGTGATCTGACCCGGCCTGGCTGACGTTCCTGCTTGTGACCTGATCTGGCTTGTCTGAGAATCCTGCTCCGTGATCCGACCCGGCCTGGCTGACTTCCTGCTCCGTGACCTGTACCGGCTTGCTACTACCCCTCCAGCGTTCCAGCTTCCTGCTGCCTGCTGTCGCCAAGGCGACATTCTGACTATCACTTGTGAATGTGGCAGGGCTGATCATGAGCCTCCGTTAACCCGTGCAGAGCTGTGCTCCTGGTCGCTGAGCCTGCGTTATACATTGCAGAGCTGTGCTCCTGGTTGCTGAACCTCCATTTTACCGTGCAGAGTTGTGCTTCCATTACTGAGCCTCCATTCACTTGTGCAGAGCAATAGCTTACTCTTACACGTGCAGAGCCCTTACCTTTCAGCCGCTATTACTGCTGAGCCGGTCCATCCCAAGCCTTGTCTTAAGGTGTTGCATCAACTACACCGCTCACTGTGTCATTACCACCTTGGGCGTGCCAAACACCACAACATAGACTAACTGATTACTTGTGTTCACTGTCTTCTGTGCCTGTCCTGTGACAGTATATGTTAAGTTTATCTATCAGTATACTGGGCACCTATAAGTCTTATCTTGCTATTATTCTGTGCTGTCTATAGAGGGTGATCCTTTCTTTTTATTTTGTTTAATAAAACTGTGTTTTATTCTAACCTGCTGGTCTGAGTGTCTTGAAAACCGTTACACAGCTTATGTCAGGGGGTTCCTGTCTCTATCACTTTACATACAAAAATCTTATTTATTTTATTGATTTATTTTTTTATTAACTGTCCCCCCAATGACAGTCAAGAACCCCCAAAAAACAAATTCCCTGCCTACAAAAGAGATGTGAAACCTGTGTGCACATTTACAACACGGACAAGATACCAATTTCAAACACCCAGTTACACCATAAGATCAATGGTGCCGTCACCTGTAAATCATCCAATGTAATATACCTTATCATGTGTGCAAAATGCCCAACAGCTCTGTATGTGGGAGAAACTGGACAAGCACTACATAGGAGGTTTAATTCCCACAGATCCAGTGTTAATAACAAAAAGACAGGCACACCAGTGGGGGAACATTTTTGTCAAAATGGGCACAGTGTCAGGGACATTAAGTTAACTGTATTGAAGGGACAGTTCCGCACTCAGAGGGACAGAAAGGTATGGGAGGTAAAATTAATGTTAAAATTGAATGCAATTTGTAGTGGTTTAAATAGAGATAAAGAGTTTTTGTCACATTATCACTTAGTGTGTTGACTTTTCCAACAGACCCAAGAGCATCGTAAATACCTCTAAAGCCTCAGAGGAAGAGTGCAATTTACCATTGACTGATCAAAGATATCTGGATCTGGATTGAGTTCTCTTATCTGATTTCCATGCTAAACAATGCAATGTGTACTTGTATTTAAGAGAGTTGTTTTACATGCCTGAGGAAGAGACCTAAGGTCTTGAAAGCTTGTATTCTAAATCTGCTTAGTTAGCCAATAAAAGGTATCAAAAACTGTATTTGCCTCCTGTTCAAATGATTCATTCATTCATCAAACCAGGCACCCTCCTCAGACCCCTTTATACCATGTCTTATGGTTTCAATTTTATTTTATTTTATTTTATTTAGGATTTCTTTTTTATTAAGTTCCCCCCAATCCCAGTAAAACCCCCCTAAAAAATCATCCCCCGTTCAACTGATTCTTTCCCCACACCCCACTAAAACAGACACCCTCATGCCACTTTTATACTCTGCCTTTGGGAAATAAAATAATATTTGCTATGTGTTGTGTGTAACTTCTATGTTCCCATTGATTTCAATGGAATGAGCTAGGTGAAAAAAGTGGAAAATCATGACTTTTCGTTTGAAATTTTTCACCAAGCGGAAAGTGCCATTTTTTGCCGTTTTCAGTTTGAGGCAGAAATTTTTGCCCATCCCTACAATTAAGGTCAGAGTCTTGTGGCAGGCTGTATATCAAGGCTATGTGGGCAAGAAATGGTGTGTGCTAAGAGGGATAGAGAAAGGAAGAGTGTAGATAAGTATGTTCACCTCATCCGCCCCATCCTGGCTTTGATGGAGTAAACCAAATATGCAGAAGAGAATAAGAGATATGCCCAATGAAGCATCCAGGGTTTATTAAATGGGCATAAAATGTGATGAGAGTGATTAGTTTGGAGGGATGCGGCGAGTCTGGAGCAATTAGTTTAGCCAGGCAGACCAGGTGGAATGAAAATGTAGCGTGGAGTCGGTAGCAGAAGTGCAATATTTTTCCATTTTAATGTAGTAGGTGACCTTTGAAAGCCATGAAGAGATGCGGAGTGAGTTTGGCAGAACTTTATCAGTATCGAGGACAATTTTAGCACATGTCCAATGTTGTTTAGCAATTGGGTGCACATGTTGTTGTCTATAGAAAAAGAAGCACAATACAGGTTCATGACAGAGAGATAGGTCAAGAGCCTGGTTAATCTGATTGATAATCAGGCGCCAGGATTTCTTTATTATGGGGCATGTCCACAAAAGAAGCGACTTTAAGTCAGTAGCAGGTGATATAGGGGAGAAGCAAACGGTCTGAAAGGAAATCGATCTATTTACAAGGCATTTTTTATAGGACGGAGAGGTCTCTAAGTGGGTTGAGATTCTGACATTCTTTATTGCCCAATTGCTGAATTTGCATATGCGTGAGCCATGAGATCTGTCTGGAAATTTTGAGGGGGGCATTAGGTCAATATTCAAGGGATTTACTCCTAGATAGAAAGTGATGAGTATCTTGAGAAGTGGATTGAAATGAAAGGAGAAAAGGATCATGTAGACAATTCGGAAAATCTGAGTTGCCTATAATGAATTTAAGAGGAGAGGGAGGGGATGAGAGCTTAAAAGTTTTATTAATGTCCCACCAGAACTTGATTATGTGATGTGATCTAAATAACAGTGGTGGGGAAACACTAATCGTCCAACAGATTTGAAGAGAATCAAAAAGCCAAGGAATTCAGCAAGTGTACCTGTCCATCTGACATGGACAGGTACATAATTTGGCTAAGACCAATGCACGGTAATATCTCCAGAAGTCAGATTAACTGAGTCTTCCTCTATCAATAGTTTTGGGTAATAATTGAGAGGCAAATGCAGGTTTTTTTCCAAGCCCAAATGAAGGAAGAGATAAGTGTCACAGCTTACCTTGGTTTCAGCGGCCGTTCATGCCGCACGGATGATGCAGGAAAATGGCAGCGGTTGGACGCATCAGAGCAAGATGAGTCACCTGCAGGCGCGAGGCTTCAGAGTGTAGCAGGCCTCTGTTTTAAGCCATGCTTCCTGTAGTCTCCACCTACCTACTTCCTTCTTCTGAGCCTGCTCCTCCTACCTACTTCCTGAGGAGGGGTTTAAAGGGCAGCCTGAGTCCTGACTCAGTTGCCCTTGTGTTGTTGTACAATACAGTTCTGTTTCCCTTGAGCTCTGTGTGTGACCTGGCTAGTTTGACCATCCATTCTGGTGCTGACCTGTGACTCTGTCTGACTACTCTTTTGCCTGCTCCCATTATGTTGTGGACACCCAATCTGGTGCAGACCTGTGGCTCTGGCTGACTACCTGAACTGTGTATGACCCGACCTATCTGTCCATCCATTCTGGTGTTGACCTGTGACTCTGTCTGACCATTCTCCTTGTGTGTTCCGTTTTGGCTTAGGCATCCTTTCTGGTGCAAACCTGTGGCTCTGGCTGACTACCCGCTCAGTGAATGACCTGGTTTGTCTGACTACCCACTTTGGTGTTGACCTGGGGCTCTATCCACTGCGCATCCAGCATGCCAATGCTTTAGTGGATATGCTATCTGGTGCAAACCTGTGGCTATGGCTGACTATCCACTCCGTGTATGACCCGGCTATCCTTTCTGATGCTGACTAGGGGGCTCTGTCTGTTTCCTCTGTGTGTTGGTCCCCGCTCCTCAGACACCCATCCTAGTGTGGACCTGGGACACTATCAGACTCCTAGGCTGCGTAAGTGCTAGTCCTTTGGGCATTCCAAATTAACTCGGGGCTCCAGTGGGCTGAGGCCTAGTCTGGGACAGTGTGGTGGATCTATTGGCGGACTGCCTTCCTATTTTATCAGGTAAAATTATTCTTATGAGAAAACTCGGCCAATCCCCTCTTATTGGATAAAGAGCAATCTTATTATGCCATGACATCTTCAGTATTACCTGATTGGACAGTCTAGATTTCAGAATATATTATCTGCATCCTTGGGAATTCCTCAAAACACTAGTAGTAATGTTATATACCCTGGAAATGGCACTCTTATGGCACATTAAAATTTTCCCTATGATCGGTGGGATCTGTAGTGATATGTCAAGTGGTCATGTCATTTCATGTACCTGTATAGAATAGGTGGAGAAAGAAAATAAAGAAAGAAAGAGGAGGGGCACCTCACAGCGGACTAAGAGCAGGCCAGTGTTATCTGGAAAGTGGATTATTTACAGCAGTCGGAGGAGCAAGGTTTTGGAGCTATAGCCATCACATACGGAGAAAGGTAATATTTGGGATTGCCCTCATATAACATTGCTATATCTGACACCGGACTATTTTTGTGGCTTTTTGTGTGGCTTTTTTTCAGCAATCTGACATTTCTTTTTAGATATACCCAATATTTGTTCATTATTTAGTGCTTAGTGTATTTACTATATATATCTTATGAGTTTGTTTTAATAAATTTATACTCATTTACCGCATTGCTGTATATATAGATAGCAGAGTTGTTGGCTGTACTTTACTATAATTTTAAGTATTCTAGCTCTCTTTCCAATACACAACCATTTTCACTCCCATTGATGGAAAGAGGCCCCCTTTGTCTAGAAGAATGAGCTAATTTAAACACATTATAACAGACTTTCAAACAATTCTGCTTTTTAAAATTAACTCTCTACTCTCCACCAGGACAAAGTCTCTGACAGCGAGGTAGACATGCTATGCTGTTCTGCTGTTATTTGTTTGGAAAATTGAGGAAGGAGAGGCTCATAGTGACTTTTATCAATATGAGAACGTTTAAAAATAGTAAAAGGATCAACTGGATGGACCCTTATATGCCCACTGAGTCTGAGGAGGAGGAGGAAGTGAGCACTACTAAACCAATGCTGTCCAGTCCCCCTAAATCACCCCAAGCAATTTTGGGGAATTTAATGGGAAGGGAGGAAAGAAGGGGAGTACCAGTGAGAGCAGGATGGATCAGCTGCTTGTGCCTGCTGCAAGACATGCTGCCCCTGCTGCCACCATTGCTGTACCTGATGCCATAATGCTGCCCCTGCTGCCTCTAGTGCTGTGCCTGCTCTCAAACATGCTGACCCTGCCACTGCTACCACCATTTCTGTGCCTGCTGTCAGATGTGCTGCCCTGCTACCACTAATGCTGTGCCTGATGCCAATGCTAAACCTGCTGCCACCAGTACTGTTGTTGCTGTCAGATATGCTGCCCCTGTTGCCACCAGTGCTGTACTTGCTGCCAGTGCTGAACCTGCTGCCACCAATACTGTGCCTGCTGTCAGACATGCTGCCCCTGTTGCCATGAGTGCTGTGCCTGCTGCCAATGCTGAACCCGCTGCCCCCAGTGCTGAACCTGCTGCCAGTGCTGAACCTGCTGCCAACAGTGCTGAACCTGCTGCTAGTGTGTCTTGTAATACTCAGAAGGGGGGAAGGAGAAGATGACATCAAGTGTGATATCAGCGGACCCTAATTCACACTTGCCATCCCCAAGCAGTCCTGCCAGTGCTAGTACTACTACCACTACTTCTAACAAGGTCAATCAGCTTGTTAGTGTTAGGAGTGAAGTAGGGGGTAACATATATATCCTCATATTTTTAGTGACTGTGAGGAGGAAGACTCTGGGGCTGAACTTGATATGGTTGGTGTAGTAGTAGTAACAGTAATGGTGAAGCATCCAGTGGGACTGGTGTTAGGGGAGGGGTAGGGGAAGCATTTGAGAGCATCCAGACTAGTGGTCAAGGGAGCCCACACCATTCCTCTGGCTCTAGGAGTCCCCTTCCCTTCACTACAGTGTCCAAGTGGAATATGATCCTGAAGAGGCCAGGACTGTTGTTAGGGGGAGAGCAGGCGCAGAATTAATACCACCACCACCACCACCAGAAGCACAGATCGGCTGCCTGTACCTGCTGATTCTGCTGCCAGTCTGCCTTCTTCACGTCACCAAGAAATGCCAAGTGTGACATTAGGGGACCCTCTGTCACATTGCTCGTCAGCTCCTCCAAGAAGCAGTGAGATGTCTGTAATAGAGCAACAGCAGTACATAAGGACTAGTGGTGGTGGTGGTGATGATGCTGGAGAAGCTGGGGATGAAGAGACTTTGATTGCCTTTTTAGCATAAACTGAGAAGGAACAGGAGACAGGGATGAGGATGGGCATCACCACCACCAAGCTAGTTTGCACAGAACACAGTGGACACAGTGGGAATGGGGTCAACAAATGATGTGGACTAGGACAGGTTCCACTTGTCAGCGACATTAATACTCCTAGTCCTAGTTGCAGTGCTGAGTCTGAGACAGTTGCAGCAACAGCAGCAACATTATCCGCTGCCAGAGACAGTGAAGGGGAATGTGGAGGACAAGAAGAAAGAGGCCATTCTTCTCCACCTGTTCCCTCCCCCTGAAGTCATGGGTGTGGGACATTTTTTCACTTGGGACAGGCACAGTGCAATCATCACCAATGGCACTGTGCACAATTTGTGACAAATCAGTGAGAAGAGGAAAGGAGGGAACACACCTTGGTACAACCTCCCTGATATCCAAGGCTGGTGTAAGGATTTTTGCCACCCTAGGCAAAACCACATTTTGTTGCCCCTTGACTCCACCCCTTGTGTCCCACCCCTTTATGCCCCCACATACTCATACCCCACCTCTGTTAATAATTGTTTCCATAGCACCTTTTCTGCTTTAATTAACATATGTTTTTTGTCGCAAATTTAGAGAACAGCTTATTATTGTCACATTAACTCATGAGTTTTTGCATGCAACACTTTATTACGCAGCAAGCCAGCTGGAGCATTTATCTGAAAGCTCTAAATGTACAATTGAGCAATTGATTGGACATTGTTTATTTGATCTTGAATGAGTTCAGTCTTCCTTAATCTATTTTATCCTTGAATATTCTGAAAGTGGGTATGCTGTGTTTAACCTCTTGGACTGAAATGTTTCCAGTGTAACGAAGAGGTTTCAAGCTACTACGGCACAGATGGGCAAAATAAATACTGTCTGTATGCTGATCAAATTTGGCCCATGGGTCTGGCTGGCTGTATATCAGTGGTGTTACTGATGTGGACCATATACACATACGCAAACTATGGGGGTTATGCAATAGGAAGGGATGTAGAGGTGATAAAGTGGACATGACTTCTACAGTGATATCACTTCTCCAATCTCTATTTTATTCTATGGAGCCAATGCAACTTTGAAGATCTTACTGCATAGGCTCTATAGAATAAATAGGAACTGGAGAAGTGATATCACTGGAGAAGTCATGTCCACTTTATCACATCTACATCCCTTCTTAGTGCACAGCCCCCTACGTGTCTGACTGATATTCCAGTGTGTGGGTGATTCAGTGACTACAAGTGCAGTATTACTGGGGTAATAGACATTGTTTGTCATGGATGTCTTACATGTGTCCTGTGGCCCAGATGCAGCCCACCTGAGATTTATTTATTACTTAATGTTTGCCTAATTAATGAGCACGAATTAACGAATTAGAAGGCCAGTAACCTCTTTCCTTCCAGCACTGTACAGTTTAAAGGAATAGTAAAACTTTAATTTTACTAATCCCCATCATATGCAATTTAAAAAAAGATTGTTAATGCCCCGAATCCCATCTCCCAAACCTTTATGGTTTGAGATAAAATCAATTTCAAAGTCCCCCCTCCCCTTTCCCCGAGATCAGCATTCTAGCTGAATTCAGAAGAGTTCTGTCGTACGACCATCCGGGGCTCTGCGGCAGAGCCGAGATCTCATTAAAAAAATATTTCACTTCAGCTGTTTTCTTCCTGTGCTTGGTTTCCCAGCACACGTAGAAGACCATTGAAGTGAAAGATTTTTTCTTCAATAATGAGATCTCATCTCTGCTGCAGAGCCACCGGATGGCCCCAGGATCGTATTCCCGGGCAGTCAGCAAGACACTTATATCAGATAAAGGGGAGCGATGGGGTGGGATTTTGAAATCGATTTTCTCTCAAACCATAAAGGTTGGAGAGATGTGATTTGGGGCATTAACAATCTTTTTTTTAAGTTTTATAAAATGGATATTAGTAAAATTAAAGTATTAATATCCATTTAAGTATAGTTGCATGTTGAATACAAGTATAGTCATTGAGCTGATCGATTTAAATAAATCAATCCATATTTTGGAAGTTTACAGGCTATAATTATTCATTCTTACCAATCAAGAAATACATCATCCTCATCTATTTAACTCTTTGGATGCTGGCGATGTCTCCAGCACTTTAGAGTAGGGATTCCTTCAAAGGAAGAAATATACAAAGCAAATCGTAAGGCTAAAGAGGTGCAATTCTAAAGCAAACCATCTGCGCCACAGGGAGCAACAAATATTTCCAATGATATAAATGGGGCTTTATCCCTTTTATTGCCTTGCGATGGGTTGTAAACCTCCCTAGCATTCAAGGGGTTAAAGGCTCAGCTGGTTTATTCCAGAATTACATTCCTTTTGTTTTCTGAATTGCATCTCTAATGTCCTCATTTATTTAACTCCTTGGATGCCAGAGGTGTTTCCAATATATTGTGACATCTCTAGCATCCGTACCCCTCTGGCACTCAAGGGGTTAAACAACTCAGCAGCAGCAGAAAGAACAGCAGTTACAAATTCTGCAATTATAGACTCAGGAGGAGGACATTTGGCAATGACCAGTGGCCAAAGTGACCTGCTGGCACTAGGCCAATAGGGTATTTTTTTTTCTCAGGGCTTGTTCTTTAAAAAAAATCTGTCTCTATCACTTTACATACAAATTTCTTATTTTATTTTATTGTTTTATTTTTGTATTAACTGTCCCCCCAACGCCAGTCAATAAACCCCCCAAAAACAAATTATTCATTCCTCAGACTCCACCCACCAACACAGACACCCTCCTCAGTGTCCTTTTATACAATGTCTTATGGGTTTTTTAAATTGTATTTAGTATTTATTTTTTATTAGCTGCGCCCCAATCCCAGTAAACAACCCCCTCCAAAAAAACATTCCCCGTTCAACTGATTCCCTGTTCAACTGATTCTTTCTCCCCACCCCATCAACACAGACACCCCCATGAACTTCTTATACTATTCCTTTGGGAAATAAATGTTCCTATTGATTTCAATGGAATGAGCTAGGCAAAAATAAATGGAAAAGCTGCACTTTTCGCAGGAAATTATTTGCAAAGCAGAAAGTGGCATTAATCGATGGTTTTGGTTTGAAGCAAAATTTTTCGCCCAGCCCTAATGATTTGTAAGAATAGGGATTGTTAAAAACAAACCCATAAAATTGTTGTTGTTTTTTTTTAGGCTTCTGGCCTTCTATGGTGTCGGTTTTTCAGGTGTGATATCAGTGCAGTTGTTTCTAGGAGTGTTCTCTCCTCTCCCCTCTTCACTGACTTGTCACAGATTGTGCATAGTGTCGTTGATGATGACTGCACTGTGCCTGACCCAAGAGAATAACAGTCTGACACCCAGAACTTTGTGAGGGGGGAAGGTGGAGAAGAATTGCCTCTTTCTTTTTCTCCTCTACAATCCCTTTCACTGGCTGGGGCAGAGGATGATGTTGCTGCTGTTGCTGCTACTGCAACTAGGAACATGAGTACTGCTGCTGGCAAGTGGAACCTGTCCTAGTCCTGCATCGCTGGACCCCATTTCCACTGTCTCCATGGTTCTCTATGGCACACTAGCCTTCTCGTCAGCATCCTGCTACCCTTGAAACTCAGCAGCAGCAAGAATTAGAGCAGTAGCAAATTCCACAAATTCCAAAAGCTCACTGCTTGCGGTGGTGGTGATGCCCTTCCCTGTCTCCCATTCCTTCTCAGTTTGGGCTAAAAAGGCCATTAATGTCTCTTCCACCCCACCTTCTCCATCATCATTATTATCACCACCACCACCACTACTAGTCCCTCCTTGGTGCTGCTGCTCTATTACAGACATCTCACTGATTGGAGGAGGTGATGAGAAATGTGACAGAGGGCCCCATAATGTCACACTTGCCATTTCCTTTTGACCTGAAGAAGGCAGACTAGCAGCAGTAGCAGCAGGCACAGGCAGCTTATCTGTGCTCCTGGTGTTGGTGGTATTATTGCTGCTAGGCAACAATTCTGCCTTCTTCAGGAACAGGTTCCACCTGGACAATGCTGTGAGGGAAGGGGACACCCAGGGTCAGGAGAATGGTATTTTTCCCTTGACCACTAGTCTGTACTCTCTGCATTACTTCCCCTACCATTCCCCTAACTCTAGTCCCACCAGCTGCTTCACCATCACTGTTATTATTACTAACACCAACCACATCAATTTCTGCCCCTGAGTCTTCTTCCTCGCTAGTAATGTGATCATCACCTCCTTCACTCCTAACACTCTGTATAAGCTGCTGGACCTTCTTAGTAGATGTACTAGTGATGAGACTGCTTGGGGAAGTCAAATGTGACTTAGGGTCCCCTCCTGTCCCATTTTGCATCATTTCCTCCCACCCTCCTGAGAATTACAAGACACACTGGTAGCAGGTTTAGCACTTTCAGTAGATGCAGCACTGGCAGCAGGCACATCAATGGCAGCAGGGGCAGCAGTGGAAGCAGGCACAGATAGCTGATTTGTCCTGCTCATTCTACTACCCTCTTCTTTCTCTGCCCTTGACAACATTTTGCCAAGATTCCTAGGGGTGATAGAGGAGGACTGGCCAGCATTGGGTCTGGAGAAACAGGGTATACAGACCCTTTCATGTTGATGGTAGTGGCAGAAGACTTATTTAAGAAAGATGTCTGCAAGAGCTTGTGAGGTGGGTAACACCCGAAACGGAATGAAGTGAGCTGGCTTGGAGAAGCAATCAACCACTATGAGGATCACGGTACATCATTCTGAGACTGGCAAGTCAGTAATAAAGTCTACAGCAACATGGGTTAATGGAACACTAGATGAAGGAAGTGGATGTAAGAGTACTGCAGATTTCTGATTTGAAGGCTTATTCTGAGTGCAGAGAGTGCAAGCTTTAACATAAGATTCCACATCCTGCTTTAAGGAAGGCCACCAGAACTGGTGGAGGAATAGATCAATGTTCTTAGTGATTCCAGGATGGCCAAGCATAGCAGGACAATGTGACCAGCACAGAAGAAGAGAGCAGGAGTGCTTGGGAACGTACAGCAGATTATGTGGATTTACTTCCATCAGTCCATTGCAGTAATGCTTGAAGGACCTAATCCACTGCAAGGTGGACAAGGGCAAGCTGTCCACAAAGTGTTTTGTTGGAATTATAAGTTCAGGAGGAGGTTCTGATTTCTGAGGTGAAAAGTCATGACAAGGCATCTGTTTTAATGTTCCTAGATCTTTGAATGTAACTATGAGGTTAAAACAGGTGAAGGATTCAGGATTCAGACATTGAGCTTGTTCCAAGAATTGAAGGTTCTTGTGGTCAGTTTGTATGACTGGAACTTGAGAACCCTCCACAAGGTGTCGCCCCTCGCCACTCCTCTAAATCCCTTTTTCTAGCTAATAGTTCACTGTTTCCTGCATCATAATTTTTTCTGCAGTGGATAATTGTTTGGTATATTAGTATCCTCATCTCTCTGAGAAAGGATGGCAACAGCTCCCAATTCAGAACCCTATAGGGGTGCAGAAATCAAGATTTGCTTTAATCTCTTTAATTGCTTGAGTGCAACTGCTGCTTCCAACAACCAAACCTTGGGCTTAGCATTTTTCTTGGTAAATGATACCAGATGTGTGACAATTAAATAAATCTTAATAAATCTTCTGTAGTGTTTTGCAAAGCAGAGGAAGCACTGAATAGCTCACAATGTAGTTGGTTGAGGCCTTTGAGAGATGGCTTCACTGGATCCATCTGAAGCCCAGAATCTGAGACAATATATCTTAGAAAGGGTAGCTGTGAGGCTTCAAAGATGCACTTCTCAGACCTGAAGGTGATGCAAAACAGAGTGAACATGCTCTCTGTGCTCTTGTAAAGATAATGAAAAAATCAGTATAGCAACAAGATATACCACTACGTAAGAGAGTAGGATGTCTCTAAAGAGCTCATTGACAAAGCGTTTGTGTTACAGAGACCGAATGGCATGGTGAGATACTCACAGTGACTCACAGGGCATGAAAAAGTTCTGTAATCAGAGGCAGAGGGTATCTGTTTTTTTATCATAATCTTGTTCAGCCCCCTATAGTCGATGCAAGGTCTTAAGGATCCGTCCTTCTTAGAAACAAAAAAGAACCCTGCACCAGCAGGCAATGAGGAATATCTGATGAAGACTCTAGTCAAGTTCTCATTTATTTATTCCAGAAAAGCTTGATTTTCAGGTTCAGACAGAAGGAAAGTTCTTCCCCTGGGTGGGGCTGTGCCTGGCAAAAGATCAATCGGGCAGTCAAATGTTCTGTGTGGTGGTAGAATCACAGCTCCTTACTTCGGGAAGATGTCCAAATAGTCTTTGTAGGGTTTTGAAATAGTGTCCTCGAGAGTAGTGATGTTACCTACATTAAATCCGAGTAAGGTGATCCTAGCCAAACAAGTAGCATGGCAAGCCAGAATCCGGGCTATTACCTGTATCATCTTTCCAGTGGATCACAGGGTTGTGATGACAAAGCCATGGAAGGCCCAGTATGATTGGAGCTGGTTGACACTTGATAATGTGAGAACAATGAATACCCTGCCTCCATTGACAGGTTTTTCAGGTTTTTCCCTTATGCTAACTGAAGATTGTCCCTCTCTACGATCCATCTGGACAGTCTTGCTACTCTGAGGTAACCAATATTACATCAGTAAAAGGGGCAGGGGGGATACTTTATCATTCAATTACTCTTGAACTACAACTCTCACAGTATTGAAATAACCCTCTCCATGACCTAAATACTACAAGGATTAATTGGAGCGCCTTTTATTTTGAATCATTAAAATCCCTTTATAACAGAAAGCAATTAATGTGGCTTGAGGTTACCATTCTAACATTTGTGTTGTCATGATTCTGGCAAATCTCTATGGGATTTGCTCTCAAAATATGGTTTTCATAAATTATGCACATGAACACTGTATATCTCCAAGGACTGGCCCCACTTTATGTTACATGGGTACAACATAGTTTTAGGATATCTTTTTTCTAGGCCAAAATGTAGACCATTTGAGTACTGGAAAACAAAACCTTAATTGGTTACTGTCACGACCCCAGCTGATAGAGATCCGTGGGGTGCCGGCTCAGGTTATGATGCTAGCGTGCAGAGCTGGGGTGCGAAGCTTGGGAGCAGTGACGGCGTGCCAGGTACTCCTTTGTTACAGCCGAAGCTGTCTAAAGGTGCTGGTCGCGAAACCAGATTGTTCCACCCCAGTTGAGCCGGGGTGAAACCAGGATAGGAGTACCTAGGAACCATTGGAAAACCAGGCCAGCAGGACAGGCGAGATACCAAGCAATGAGGGCTGAGCAACAGGAATGGTCAAGCGAAGCCGAGGTTCAAACTGGGAGCAGAGTTCAATGAGGTCAGGAGCAGAGCCAAAGGTCAAAACCAGGAGCAGAGATCTAGAGTGGTCAGGAGCAGAGCCAATGGTCAAAACCAGGAGCGAAGGACAAGAATGCTGATCAGAATTGACAGGCAGAGGTCCAGAGCCCAGAACCTAGCCAGAACACTAACTTATGGAACGGGCGCCCTATGCCTGGGGCAGCCCGTTTAAATACCAGGGCTGACCAATGGCCTGGTGAGTGAGAGGGGCTCGACTGGGAGCCGCGAGAGAATAGAAGGAGGACTGGCCAATAGCGCTCCGGGCTAGGCACATGCGCATCTGCCATGCTGAAGGTGGAGGAGATCTGCGCATGCGCAACACGATTGCTCTGAAACCCAGAAGAACCACCACATGAGAGGAAGAGACGCGGCCCGGAAGCGATCGCAACGGTGACAGTTAGCAACAAACATGAAATAAGAGCAGATTTTCAGTGCAGCTAGTTATATTGTTAATGAACATAGGACACACCAACACAGCAGCAGTTTTGGTAGATTTACTTTTTTAAAAATGAACCAGCACCTACTATAATAGCAGAATGTAGCAGAAGTGGAATAGAACATATAATATGGAGAAGCAAACAGTTGTAGTAGTAACAGCAACTCTGAGGAGGAGGGATTTGCAGAGTTGTCACATCCAATAAAACTGGAACTAGGGGTGAGTGAAAACTCCAATTTGCCACTTATTCAATGAAAATTCCAGCATACAGAAACCCTTTTTCAAATGTCTTCCTTTTTGTGAATCCCAAAACATTTCTTTTTTATCTTTGGCAGTTAACAAAGTGGGTTAGTCTCAGTATGTGTGGTTCTGGTTATAACAGTTCAGGCTGTCGGTCAGCGTGTGTGGTTCAATCAGGCTACCAATGTAGTAAGACAAAGCTGGGAGTTTGGCATGTGTGACTCTATTCTACCATGGGATAAAGTTGGGGGGGCATTGATAAGTGTGGTTGGATGTCTAACAGTGCATTGAGACAAGGCTGGGGGTCATTACGTGACATTCTATAGCTACTGTGGGGCAAGGCTGAAGGTCACACCAGTGGTAGGCAACATGATATCCGCCAGCTGCTGCCAGACTACTCCCTGTAGGAGTTGTTGTCTGAGAGGACCAGTTGGGCCTCATGTTGCCTATCCCAGCTATCAGGCAGTGAAACAAAGCTGGCTGGTCAGTGTGTTTGGTGAAAGGCTATCACATAAATTTCTGGAGGGGGGGTGTTAATATACGTGATTTTCTATGTCTACCAGTGCAGTTGGACAAGGCTGGAAGTCTGTATGTGTGATTCCAATGTTACTGTGGAACAAGGCTGGGGGTCAGTATATGAAGTTCTAGTATATTAGTACAAGGCTGGGGGTCACAGAGGAAAAAAGTAGAAAAATAGCATTTTTACTAGGGGGGTCCCACAGAAGGTGAAAAGTGCTATTTGTCTTACATTTTTGTTTTTGGGCAAAAGTTTTTGTCCATCCCTAGATGGCTATGGACACTTATGAATGCTTGGCAAATCATAATGTGAGGTTGTGTTGTAAATGACTATTATACTGCATTTAATGGGTCTTTCTGTTGATCAGCATCATGAAATATTCAATACCATCATCCACATTCCCCAAATTAAACACCTGGCTTACAGCAAGATAAACCTTGAAAATACCAGAGCAAGACAATCCATTAAAAAATGTTCAGGTTTGCAGCAAGACAAGCCTTGGGAAAAAAGATGAGAACCACCTCCAATTAGAGTCCATGGGCAAGATGTTCAAAAAGTCATCATAATGAAAGAATTGTCAGATCATGAGTTGGTGGTAAAAGGACAATATTTTCAGAAGTAAATCTGTCACATTTGAAAATGAGTCTAGAGAATTATAAATGATGGTAAGAAAATCTTGATGAACCTTGCCTTTTAAAAATTCTGATGTTCAAAATGTCTTTGATTTTGTCTTTGAAATTAAAATTTTCAAAGAAAACATTTTATTTGTCTTTGAAATGACAAATTGCTTCTCACTCCTGCTAACAGCACTTTATTTTGTCTTCTCCAAGTTTAGACCATTTTTATTTTGTCGGGAAAAAATTATGTTAATCAGACAAAAAAGTGACGTTGAAACAAATATTTTTTTCTGAAAATACCTTACAATATGACGGTAGAGTAAACCACACCCACTTTTAAGACCGCTTTTTCTCTTTGATGGAGATGGTGGAATTGGATGCAAAAAATTACGCAAACATGTTTGAAGATTGACCGACCATGGTGTAAGATTACTGACAATTTCAGTTACCACCACTTTCTAAACATCTCGCACTAGCAATATAAAATACAATAAAAATAATTTTCTGGTGCTTAAGAGGACAAAAGGACATATACACTACACGGTTCCAAACAAAAAGGAACCACAATAATTGAATCTGTGACACTCAACATATTAAAAATCCAACCTTAATTTCAATGGTTTATTATAAAAGGACTAAATTTACATAATAAACACCAATAAAATCATATAGCTAATTATAGAATCTTCATGTGTATATTCTTTAATATTGGTGTTTTTTATTATGTAAATCTAGTCTGTTTATAACAATGGTTATTCAGGATGGATTTTTTTTTTTATTTATCTCTTTATTCAGAACTAGTCGAAGAGCCCATTACACGGGCCACAGTGCCACTGCCAGCTGGTCGCTGGGCAATCATGCGCAGTCGGCTCTGGCAGTCTGTACTGCGCATGACTGCAGCACGCGCAGTAGTCTGTACTGCGCATGACTGGTCGTTACACACGTTTTAGCGAATTATTATATAGGATTCTCAAAACAATACAGAGGAAAAAAGAAACTGTATATAGGTACAGGTATAGAAAACTATACATCTCGTAAATACAATAAGCAAGTAGTCAGGACAGAAATAAGACAGACAGAATGACTTGTAAACAGGGGGTCAAACATAGATGTATCCTTATGAGCATACCTCAATGCCATGTGGATGAATAGGATTTGTTCATCAACTTTGTCACACCAAGCCGCAATACTAGGTGGAGAGGGATTTCTCCATAACAGTGGAATAAGAGACTTAGCAGCGTTCAGCATAGAGAACAAAAATTATTTTTTGGTGGAATCTATGGAGGGAAGGTTCTTAAACAAAAGGACCTGCCAAGGGTCTCGAGAAAGCGAGATTTGTAACGTATGCTCAATGTGAGTAAGGCATGTGGACCAGAATGGGGATATCACTGGGCAGTCCCACCAGGTATGGGAGAAAGAACCAACACCTGCCCTGCATCTCCAACATGACTGGGAAAATCGTTTGTCAAATGAATGTAGTCGAGAAGGCGTATAATACCATTGGAGGAGTAGTTTACAATTCATCTCAACATATCTATTATATATGGAGGAAGCATGAGTGTTCTTCCAAATTCCTGACCATTCAGCTGCTGTTAGGACCGACCCCAGGATGGATTTTTAATATGTTGAATGTCTTTCAGATTCATTTATTGCCATTCCTTTTTACTCTGAACTGTTTAGTGTACATGTCCCTTTGTCCACTTAAGAGTCAGGAATTTCTTTTTAAACTGATAGTAATATTTCACAATAAAAGCAGGTCCAATTAATCTTCATGGTATTTGAGCCATAGAGAGTGTTATTTCAATACTGTGAGAGTTGTAGTACAAGAGTAATTGAATAATAAGGTATCCCCCTCCTGCTCCTTTTACTGATGTAACACTGCTCACCTCAGAGCACCAAGACTGCCCAGATGGATCGAAGGGAGGGACAATCTTCAGTGATCATAACGGAAAAACCTGAAAAAAGGGGGCAGGGTTTTCCTTATGCTTACAGTAAGAAGATTGTCCCTTGCTGTGAACAAGGGACCAGATTCCACATCTGAGGGAAGGAGGCTTACGCTAGGTAAATGGAGCAGGAGGGGGATACTTTATCATTCAATTACTCTTGAACTACAACTCTGACAGTATTGAAATAACACTCTTCATGGCTCAAATACTATGAAGATTAATTGGAGCTGCTGTTTTTGTGAAACATTACTATCCCTTTAAGCCATGACAACTTGTGTTAAGGGTTCCAGCAAATATAATACAAAGAAGATAGATAAGATTTAAGATAAAAAAATCCTTGGTGACTCATGGATCCAGTGTTCATTAACCATCATCAACAATGAACAGATGAAGAGAGCAGTTCAATAAGAAAGTATGTGTTACATTAGTGAGAAAAGATTACCCAGTAATGAAATTAAAATTAGGATTGTATTGTTGTAACTGAAAATAAGAAATAAATTGTAAAATCATATAGTATATTTAAAAAGACTACTGGATACACCAGTTTCTTTAGTCCAGTATAAACAAAATCCATTATTTTGACCAAACAGCAATGAAGTTTGTCTATATTAACATTAGAGGAACTTATATTGTAGAATTCATTAATGATATACTCTTAATATGTCATAAAATTATATGTATTTATTCATATTAAAGGGATAGTAATGTTTCATAATAAAAGCAGCTCTAATTAATCATCATATTATTTGGACTTTGGAGAGTGTTATTTCAATTCTGTCAGAGTTATAGTTCAAGAGTAATTCAATGACAAATTATCCCCCTCCCGCCCCTTTTACTGATGTAACACTGCTCAGCCATATCAGAAGAGAGGTGCCCAGTTAGACTGCAGAGAGGGACAATCTTCAATTAAGATAAGAGAAAAACCTGAAAAACTTGTCAAAGGGGGCAGGGCTTTCATTGTTCTCATAGGAAGAAGATTGTCCCCTGCTGTTATCTGTCTGGTCTATGGACTGCATTCCACATCTGAGAAGAGATGGCTTACACTAGGTAAAAGGGGCGGGAGGGGAAACTTTGCTTGTGAATATTTCTCAAACCATAAAGGTTTGAGAGATAAGACTTATATCGTTTTTTTAATGCCTACAAAATAAAATAAAGATAAAACGAAGTATTACTATCCCTTTAAGCACAGATGCTATCCATTTCAACATTCATTTTCACAATCGCAAGAATATATATGAAACGGATAAGGATTTTAGACTATTAGACCAATAATGGAGGTCTTAGTAGGAGGTAGTTTATTTGATTTTTCTCTGTATTCTGTTCTATATCACACAATTTTTAAACACTTGTTGGAATGTTGGGAGGATGGCAGGACTATCTGCTGGGCAGAGTGGTTGCCCAACACAGCTGCTGCTTTCTCCACATGAGCATCATACCAACTCCTCTTGATTATT
Source organism: Rhinophrynus dorsalis (assembly GCA_037306005.1). Classification (NCBI taxonomy): domain Eukaryota; kingdom Metazoa; phylum Chordata; class Amphibia; order Anura; family Rhinophrynidae; genus Rhinophrynus; species Rhinophrynus dorsalis. The sequence continues at coordinate 553,657,635 of CM074721.1, forward strand.
CTCCAGCAAGCAACAGAACTCACACTTAATTTTTCCCTCTCTTTATCAATCTGCATTTTCCTTCTATTAATCTACATTCACACAGCGCAAAGGAAACTTCCGAGTTTTAATTTATGACTGTGGAAATTCTCGTTTCCACAGAAAGCATGAGTGTAAACATTGAAGTTCTCACAGAAAAATCATTGGTGTTAGTGTAACAATAGAAATTTGATATAATTTCTGTAAGCAGGAATTCTGACTAAAAAAGTGGAATTGCAAATTTTTTGTTGAAATTCTCATGGAAGTAACTATTAACTGTCTGTCTGTTTCTAGTGGAAATGTTAAAAAAAATGCTTATTTGTTTCCTTTTAACTCCACCTTCTGGAAACATTTGTGCACACCGAGTTAGGGATAGAAAGTAAAATGACCTCTAATTTGATTCCGTGTGTTAAATTATTTTCAAAATGGTATGCTTTTTTTCATTTGTTTAGTTGTTACACCCATTTTAGCACAGGCAAGTCATGCTTTAAAATATATAAGGGAAATGAGAGAACAGTAGCTAATGAATGCAGTAGGAGATTAGATAGCTTTCAAAAATGTCAGTATTTTTGAAGGGATAGCACCATCTACTGGAAACATTTGTGCTCATGTTGCTAGGATTATGAAAGCGAGTGACCATTCATTTGATACAGTGAGGTACCTAATTTCAGAAAATATGTGCTTTTATATAATTGAGCTGTTTAAAGACATTTTACCATGCAACCATGTGCAGTTTAGTTCATAAAATTAAAAATACACAGTGGTGCTTCTGTTAAATAGGAGTCTGTGCAGGCAATGCATGTAGATAAAACTATACTTATTTTAATTTTATACAAACAACATAAATATATATATATACATATATATATATATATATATATATATATATATATATATATATATATATGAATACCCAAAAACTGATCACGGCGCCCTGTAAACCACGTGGTTTCACTATATAAAATACAGCTCTATGATGTCGCTACAATCCTAGAACTCGTTAGTGTAGCGAGTATCTCAAAAAACAATAGACCTATAGATAAGGAAAGTGCTATCATAAGCTGTAAATATAAAAATATATTTATTAAAAAACAAAGTAGCAAAAATATATGAAACACATGCAATACATGTACGGGCTAATAAAGATAAAGACAACATTGGAATAGTGATCCCAAGGTAACTTTGCCATTTATAGTTGCCATTATAGGGATATACATACCACGTTAGTCGGGAGAATTTAGTGAGGTACATATAGACCTGCCTGCTACAATACTGACGTATTCAGATTCCTTCCAAGAGTTTCTCTTCATTATTTATTCAACTGGACTTGCCCGCTATAGTATATGAATATACATTGTGATTGCTGTTTGACACTTGGAGGATAATACCGATAGAACAGGATTTCCTTTTAGGAGTTTATGCAAAAAATATATACAACTAGTGCACCAACGATACTCTGGAATTATTATATCGTCTTTTTGCATGGATTCCAGCGCTTACGGACTCTGTCTTTATAAGTCCGTACATGTATTGCATGTGTTTCATATATTTTTGCTACTTTGTTTTTTAATAAATATATTTTTATATTTACAGCTTATGATAGCTCTTTCCTTATCTAAAGGTATATATATATATATATATATATATATATATATATATATATATATATATATATATATAGTGTATGATATTAGAAAAATAAGTACATTTCACTTTTTTGTGTGTATAACATCATAGCTTGTTACACAAAAGCTGAATTTGTTAATTATACTGAAACTAATGGATAGCAAGATAGTCTAAAAACGTGTTTGGCCACCATGGTATAAAAAATTCCCCTTGCCTCTAGCACTGGTAGGGTTAAGAAAAAAAATATGTTTTTCATTTTTTGATTAATGCTTTATCAATCAAAACACAACACATATATAGTTTTTATCCTCTGCATGCTTAAGATTTACACTTGTTTTATTTATTTTTTTTAAACTTTTTCTTACATGGATCACAAATATACCTTTTTATATTATCATGTATAAAAAGAGGTACAGATGCATAGGATGAGAATATGATTACACCTCTCTTTAAATCCTCACAAAGACCTAATATAGAATATAAAGTCCAGTTTTAGGCACCATTTCATAAAATTGGAAAAAATACAGATACATACAGCAAAACTCATAAACTGGAGGGTTTTACATAGTAACACAGTAAATTTGGTTGAATAAAGACACAAGTCCATCAGGTTCAACCTTCTCCTCATACCCCAGTAATGTTATAGCTTTCCTGCTACCAAATAAGTTAGTCTTTATCAGACCTTCCTGATCTGCCTACTAATAAACAGTATAACTCCCTTTGGAAAGAAATGTATCTAATCTTCTCTTGAATGTATCCATTGTATCTTCCATAACCCCCTCCTTGGGCAATGAATTTCACAATTTAACAGACCTTACTGTAAAAAAACACTTCCTCTGCTGAAGTCTAAACCTCCTTTCCTCTAATTTCAAGGGGTGTCCCCTGGTCACCTGATCAGGCTTTGGAATAAATAGCTCACCGCAGAGTTCCTTGTATTGACCTCTCATATATTTGTACAATGTGATAAGGTCTCCTCAGTCATCTTTTCTCTAGAGTAAATAAACCAAGTTTGTCTTATCGTTCCTCATACATCAAGTCCTCCATTCCCTTAATTAATTTTGTTGCTCTTCGCTGTACCCTCTCTAGTTCTAGTATATCCTTTTTCAGAATTGGTGCCCAAAACTGCACTGCATACTCAAGGTGAGGTCTCACCAATGATTTGTACAATGGCAAAATAATGTTATCCACTCTTACAAAAAGAGTCTGGTGTACATTAAGAAGATTTTCCTAAACTGGGATATGTTGCTATCGACAAATATATTCAAGGCCAATATGAAAATCTCACTGGGGACCAAATCTTTACTCAAAGAGCTGAGCAAAAGCAAGGGCATCCCTTAAAACTAAAAGAAAGTTGTTTTCAATGGTTCACTTTTGAATTGTTGCCAAGTAATGGGTGACCAACAAAACCGCTCAATAACAATTTCACCTGGTTGAAAAAGGCAACACTCTGATGTTGAGACATCAGAATGTTGCCTTTTTCAACCAGGCGACATTGTTATTGCGCTGTTTTGTTGGTCACCCATTACTTGTCACCAATTCAAAAGGATATTGTTTTGGTTTACAGCAAAGGCAAAAGACAGTAAGATGTAGAAATTGGAGGCTTTGTTGGGAAACAGAGTACATACTTTCAAAAATGTACTGGAGAAGGTTTTATTAAGAACAATACAGAGAATTATGACATTTGGTTTTAGTGCCGATATGATGTTTTTCTAGGGAGAAGGTTGACTGCCGTTTGGAGCCAGGAAGGAATGGTTAGCTCACTTTTGGACATAATTGGGTTTTTTGTCTTTCTCTGCACTAACAAGAGAGATTTAATAAAGATTAAATACCTCAGAATCAACCTCATCAACTGTGTTATTATTTTACTACTTATTTTTAAGTGTTGGGGTTGCAGGTTTGTATTCATATTAAAGGTAATTTTATTATTGTGTATTTCCCCTCAAAAAAAGCATTCTTTTACCAATACTTAATCACTATTTAAGCACTACTTAGAAAATAATATTGTCATTTTGAACCTTCCCCCCCCTCACTCTCACACACACACACACAAACATAGTACCATTGTGTTATCTACCATAATGGGATTTGAATTGATTTTAAAATAAACTCCTTAGCATAAGTTTACTTACAGTTGTCCTGATCTCTTTGTTTTTAAGGCTGTAAATAATGGGATTGAATAATGGAGTCATCACAGTGTTTAGAAAAGATAAGATCTTATACATATTCATTGAATATTGTTTTGAAGGAATTATATAGATAGCAACAAGTGTCACATAATATGTACAGACAACAGCAAGATGGGAGCTGCAGGTGGAGAAGACTTTCTGTCTTGCAATATTTGATGAGATCCGGAGGATGGAGTTGAAGATGCAAATGTAAGTTACAATGATAAATAAAAATTGGAAGAGAGCCATTACAATGGCTACAAAGGATACTTCAATTTGTATACTTGTGGTGTCTGAACAGGCAAGTTCAAGAACAGGTGCAAGGTCACAGAAAAAATGGTCAATGATGTCAGGACCACAGAAATGCACCTGAAGTAGAAGAGAATAAAAGATTATAGTTAACACAAAACCAGCCATCCATGACCAAGTAACAAGGTAAAGAGCAATGCTGTGGCTCATAATGGAAGTATAGTGCAGTGGTTTACATATGGCCAAGTATCTATCATAGGACATCACTGCAAGGAGACAACATTCTATAATAGAAGTGGCAGCAAATACATACAACTGTGTCAAGCAGCCTAGAGTTGATATGAAGGTTCTTTCTGATAATATAACTCGTAGAGTGTTTGGGGCAACATTTGTACTGATTAAGAGGTCACAGAGAGAAAGATGACCAAGGAAGAAGTACATTGGAGATCGAAGGTGGTAGCTGGTAGAAACTAATGCATAGATAAGAAGATTTCCAGTTACTGTTGCTGTATAAACCATAACAAGCAGAAGGAAAGCTGGAATCTTGAACATGTGCAGATCATGAAACCCCAGAAGTGTAAACTGAGTGACCACCGTTTGGTTGTTTTTTTGCATCTCCTGTAGATGGAATATGAAGATGCATGAAACTTTCTCAACAACATTTATTTATTGTTTTCATAGTTACGAATCTTAGTTTTTCAACTGTTGTTGAGAAACTGTTAGAATTCAATACACAACATTGTGTTTATGGCCAATGGGTTTGATAAACTTGGTAAAAGTGGTGGAGTTCTGGAGCAAAATAGAGGTTTCCAATGCATTTCTCTTCAAACCAACTCTACCAAAGTGGGCATAGAATGAGAGCGCTGTACGGACATTGCCCGAGCTCACAGACCAGACGGAACACTTCCAATATCAGTAATATACTTCTTTATTGGTATCACAAAAATAAAAATATCAAAAACAACGGAGATACGAGTATCTAAGATACCAGCAATGATGGAGATCCGCCTTACATGTTTCGTGGATCTTAACCCACTCTACCAAAGTGGACAAATAAGGTTTCCTAAAATTACTATTGATTTAATTGGGGTCATTTAAACCCTTTCTTGCCTGAGAGGTCTCCAATGCATTTGAAAGCAATTTGTTGGAGACCTCTATAGCAGGAACGACGGTAAATGCCCGATTTAAAACAATGGTAATTTGGGGAGTCTTTATTTGCTCATTATGGTGCAGCTGGTTTGCACCATAATTACTCTATTCTACTTAATACATCACCCTGATTTCCATTACACTCCATGAAATTAAAGATTTTTCTGTTCATGTTCAGATGAAAAATAGTACATTCTGAAACATCAAGAAGATACATTAATTAATATAACATTTATAGCCTAATGAGATAAACTTTTCTTTTCTTTTTCATTGTAGTGAAATATTAATACAGTTTAGGATGATCTGAATAATGACTTCCGGTAAAGTAATTATTATGAACACAACACCAGTCTACTTACCAGAAATATATTATTTTCTTTTCAATCTCTTCTTTTTTTTTTATTTGTTTACAGGGTGAACACCAGAGGATTATACTAAAATAAGGCTAGGAGTATAAGAACGTTGGAGAGGAAATATTGTAAAATATGAAGTTATCTACTCCTGGGCAGATCATTAATTGTTCCGAGTCAGTAACATGGCTGGTGTTGTTATAGCCAAACATGATTTCTTAAATGCATTGTTTTAAGCTTCATTTTTTATTATAAAATAAACAAGTAGATTCTCTTGTGGACTGCAGTTATCCTCAGAGGGTGAGGTGATCAAAGCAGAGACTTTAATCAATTAGCCCCTAAAGAATACAGTAGATCTCAGCGTTATAATTCCACATGAAGGTAAATGTATTTTCAACATTATGAAAAATAAATCACATCTAACATATACAAAAGAAACACATATAAATAAATATAAATGTGACATTTTGAAATTCATTTGGCTGCAAAAAAAGTCATTTTTTAGATTATAGAAAAGGAAATTATCATTTTGGCCTTTACAGGCCCATTGGAAACTCAACCAATGATTTTTATTTTCTGTAAAGGGACTCCTCTCCTTACTTATTTGAGAAAGGCGATGATGATCATGGGTGAGCTTGCCACTAGCTCCAGTGATGAACCTCAGGCAGTAGCAGCACCACAGCTAGCTCCCACCACTTCAGGTATATGTGGAGAAAAGATGTTGGCCAATAATGTGTCTCTTCCTGTAATTCCTCCAAAATCATGGGTATGTTGTAAGACTCATTTTTCCATTGACAGCATCAAGGAACTGTGCCTTTCATCTGCAACTGCAATGTACAACGTGTGTGTAGGGAAAAGGGGAAGGGCTGTGAACAATGGACACATCTGCAGTCACATCAAATAGCACAAATGAAAGCAAACACCTTGATGCTTAAGTCCACACTGTCAAATCATTCACCCCAGAAACCAAGTACATCTGCTGTCACTATGCCCCATGTCCACTCTGCTAAGGACCTGTGACAAATAGCAGAATAAATAATAATGATGAATCCTCCCTACAACCAGCTAGACACACTGTATTCTGTGGGATGAAATCTCAGATGCTGCTTGATTCCATGCTTGTGATTATACTCCATCACAATTCCATGTGGGGTCACAATGTGCAATGGGTGGACATGAACTGCCAAATCCTTGCATCTATAGAATCACTATCAGCTGGAGGGAGAGGTAAGGATGACAGAGGTGGATCACCAGAAGATGCTTATATGCCTTGTGACACCTAGACCCTAGCGCAAGAAGCTGATGGTGAGGGGCTTGGACTTGGAAGCGGTGATGATTCTGATGATGACCAACAGGATAACTGTGCAATTTTAGGCATCTGTTCCTGTACAGGATCAGAGCTTCCAATGGTTTTCTCAGTTTCTATGAAGGCACAGTGCTAATTTAGAGTGGTGCAAGATTATTCTTTGCTCTTCAGCTAACTCTCTGGCCATGTCATGATCTACCTCACTCTCAACTTCAACCCTGTCTGAAGAAGAGGATGCTACTGGAGGGATTTAGGTCAGCATCGACCTCCTTTTGTTGCTGTATCGGATACCCAAGTCCTTGGGTTGGACTCAGGCCTTCGTTTCAGGATTCTCCCTCCAGAGGTCAGCTACAAGTAGGCAGCTCCACCGGTTACTCAAGCAGCATTTCTTCCTAGGATGGGGGTCAACAGAAGTCCCTTGATACCATCCAGCAACAGAGAGACAGGAGCCAGTTGAAGTTCAAACTGTAACACACTTTATTGTACAAACTTCAACTCTTTTATACATGCTGAACCACATCAAGATACAATACTAGACAATGGACAGTGACAGATGGTGCAAACATAACACAAAGGGCCAGGCATGATTACATTATTTATACAGAGGGACTGAGTAAGGGTAAACACTGTGACAAAAGGCTGAGGGACTCAGATACACATCTTTACACGATGGCCAGGGGGTCTGACTGCAGTTCACAATGGCTTAATTAACACACAGCAGGGGGTCTAGCTACAGTACACATAGTCAAATGGCTGGAGTGGTTACAATACACATCCTAGGGACAAGGGCCCAAGATTGGAGCCTTTGTTTGACTACTTTGAATGACCTGCTCCACCATTGACCAATCACTGATCAGCCTACCATTCCCCATGTTAGACTATGGAAGATATTTGCATACCTGGTAGTTGGTGATTGCACAAACCTTTGAATTGTACAAGTACAATTAAACACATACAATATTTGACAATACATAAAACCAACTTAATACACTTGTACGTGAATGTAACCCAGGACAGCTCTATGTATCAAGCTGCCCATTCACCCAGTGTCTATTTTAGTGTATGACTCTGCGGGCTTTCATAGTTCTGTTACTCACCGCCAAGTAATGGCCTAGGGTCCGTTACAGTTGCCCTCTATCCTTATATTCCTCTAAGCTTTTAGAGGTGCCAAACAATTTATTTTTACTTTCACAAAGTTTGCTACTACTTTGAGGACTGGTGTTTTGGTGCTTGTTTGTCTCATTGTCAGATGCAGCAGTTGGTTCAGCTGCTACACCTTCCTCCATTATGTCATCATCAGCACTAGAATGAGACTCGCTGTTGTTTGCAGTGTTCCTCTTGCATGTTTGTTTTTATAGTACTGGTGCTGGTGTTGTGGTGGAACATTTGGTGGGACCTTGACAAACTGCATGTATCACGGTGCCCGTGATTGCTGCATTTCCTTGTCTATCACCAGTAGGGGGCTTCCATTGGCTGCCTGCCTTTAGCCCGCCTCATATTGCCTATTTAAACCTGGATTGGGCACCCAGGGTGCCCTTTCGTGTTGTTTTTGATCTCTTTCGCTATCACCATGTCCAGTGATAGTTGGGCCTCTTATCCTGTGTTCCTGAGTTCCTGATTGCAGCTGTTCCAGTACCTTCTGTATGCAGAGTTGTTCCAGTCCTGGTTCCGGCCTAGTCCTCTGGGGTTGCAGTTCCTGCTGACCATCTTCACTGCTGTTTCCTGACCTGACTGATCGTCCTGCTGGTTCCTGTCATCTCCTGGCCTGTCTCCTGTGATCCTGGTGACCTTCTGCTTGGTCGCGACGGCGACATTCCTTGTCTGTCCCAGCGTACGGATGCTGGTTTGCTCCAAAGCCTTGCGGCTATATGACTCAATTGTTGGTCCCAGCGTGCGGACGCTGGTTTGCTCCAAAGCCTCGCGGCTATACGATTCACTTGTTGGTCCAGTGTGCGGACCCTGGTTTGCTCCAAAGCCTTGCGGCTATACGATTCACTTGTTGGTCCAGTGTGCGGACACTGGTTTGCTCCGAAGCCTTACGACTATACGATTCACTTGTTGGTCCAGCGTGCGGACGCTGGTTTGCTCCAAAAGCCTTGCGGCTGTACGATACACCTTGTTAGTCCCAGCGTGCGGACGTTGGGTTACTCAGAGCCTTGCGGCTATACGATTCACTTGTTGGTCCAATGTGCGGACACTGGTTTGCTCCAAAGCCTTGTGGCTATACGATTCATTTGTTGGTCCAGCGTGCGGACGCTGGTTTGCTCCAAAAGCCTTGCGGCTGTAAAAGATATAGTGTTAATCCCGGCATGCGGACGTTGGGTTACTCAAAGCCTTGCGGCTACACAATTCCCTTGTCGCTCCCGATGTGCGGACACTGGTTTGCTCCAAAGCCTAGCGGTCATACGATTCCCTTGTTGGTTCCAGTGTGTGGACACTGGTTTACTCTTAAGGTCATAAGTACTACTGTCATTGTCACCTGACAGCTATTGGTACCTCTGGGCTGCCTTGCCCAGTAATGGTAAGGCCGGTAGAACCTTGCACCGCATTCCTCCTGAGGTTGCCTTGCCCGGTATTGGCAAGACCGGTAGATCCTACACCGTGTGTTACTGGGCTGCCTTGCCCGGTATTGGTAAGGCCGGTAGAACCTTGCACCGCATTCCATCTGAGGTTGCCTTACCCGGTATTGGCAAGGCCGGTAGAGCCTACACCGTGTGTTAACTGGGGCTGCCTTGACCGGTATTGGTAAGGCCGGTAGAACCTTTTGCCACATTCCATCTGAGGTTGCCTTACCTGGTATTGGCAGGGCCGGTAGAGCCTACATTGTGAATCTTTTGAGGCTGCCTTGCCCGGTAATTCGGTAAGGCCGGTAGAACCGTTATGCTATTCCATCTGCAGGTTGCCTTACCCGGTATTGGCAAGGCCGGTAGAGCCTACTATTCCATTATCCGAGACTGTCCTGCCCGGTATATTGACAGGACCGATAGAGTCTGTAGTATTGTCTTTACCATTCACTTTTTGTGTATATGTATGTATTTGCCATTCTAAGTGATAATCTTAATCATTTCAATAAAGTTGTGTTTTTACCTAAAACTTGTGTCTGAGAGTCGTAACAAACCGTGACAGCATGTTTCCTGGGAGGAGAGGGGTCATCATCATTTACTGCACACTGTGCATCAACCATGGCAACAGTCAGATTTTGAACTACCACTTTACTCCCACGTCCCTGCACTGCTCCTCCTTTCTCCCTCCCCCTGCCCCTTGTGCATTTGCTGGACATTATTCAACTACTGTGTTTGTTCTTACTATAAAGTACACAACAGAACTGATGGAGTTTGATGTCTTGCCTTGGCCCGTAATAAAATAGTCAGTGCCATCTGCTATCTATCAAGTCTGTCTCAGTCACACAGCTCACTCCAGTGTTCCAGTCAACTGTCTGTCACCTAATTTTTTTGAAATTGTTGTCCACCCTATCTTATCACTCTCCAAAAAAAAATCAAAAACTTCTTTCCTCAGACTTCCCCAGCTCAGTGATAAAAACAGCAAGATCAACAAGGGACTTAGACCATAGCTGCCTGTGCCTTTCAAATCAATTCAGATAGACAGAATGTTGGGATATTTTGGGTCAACCTTTTTGTTCCCTTTTCACATCCGCATAATCCCCTAAGAGAGATAACAGACAGAACAAAATGGAACTTGGATCACAGTTTTTTTTTTTTTTTAAATTGTTGTCCACCCTATCTTATCACTCTCCAAAAAAAAATCAAAAACTTCTTTCCTCAGACTTCCCCAGCTCAGTGATAAAAACAGCAAGATCAACAAGGAACTTAGACCATAGCTGCCTGTGTCTTTCAAATCAATTCAGATAGAAAGAATGTTGGGATATTTTGGGTCAACCTTTTTGTTCCCTTTTCACATCCGCATACTCCCCTAAGAGAGATAACAGACAGAACAAAATGGAACTTGAATCACAGTTGCCTGTGTCTACTTGATCACACAAATGGGGTATTTGGGGTCAAACACGTTTGCTCCCTTCTCACACCCCCAGACTCCCGTAGGACAGAGCTAACAGCCATATCAGGAAGTAACTTGGAACACAGCTGCCTTTTTCTTCCCAGTCAGTGACTCTGAATTTTGGGGTATTTGGGGATAAAAATCCTTTCTCCCTTCCTGTCCTCCATTGTCTCCCGGACTCCCCTTATACAGAGAACTGATTTCCAGTCTACAAGACTCCCTAAACTAAGCTTCAACTCGACTTTATTAGCTTGCCTTCTGTATCTAAAAAATGTGCTGCTCTTTACTCTCACAAATACAGAATGGCATGCTGTGAGAGCCTGACACTCTGTTATGTGTGTTGGAAAAGAAGAGAAAGTTGCCATGTGTTGGGGAGAAATTCTGTCTTTCCATTGATTTCAAAGTAAAGAGCCAGGTGAAAAAAGAGGGAAAACTGCACTTTTCATGGGAAATTTACAGCTAGGCGAGAGGTTCCATTTTTCACTTATTTCTGTGTTGAGTCAAAAACTTTAACCCATTCCTAAGGAGGAGATGGAGACTATAATGGATGAGCAGTCACCATCTGCATCACTGGCACTATCCTCAAAATCTGAAGATGCTACCAAATCTCACTTTACAGAACTGAAGGTCTCTGTTTCCAGCTGACAATCTGTGCTGACAAACAAAACACTTCAAGTTGATTTCAACCTACTCCTTGCAGAATATCAGTCAATATGCGAAAATGTCAGAGAAGAACAACACAGTATCTCTGAGGTTGAGAATGTCATCTCTGTGACAACTTAGAGATTTGCAAAGGAAATCTGATGACCTTCAAAACAGGCTCTACAGGAGTAATATTCAATTAATTGGTTTCCCTGAAGGGAGTGGAGACATGAGGAACAGTTTCAAGAGAAATGGATAAAAGCTACCCTTGGACAAAAGAGACTCTACTTTTCTCTACTACTTTTCTCTGTTACAATGCCAAAGGATATAATGTATATAATGCCAAGATCACGGACATCCAAATTCAGAGAGCCACCAGTGTACCCATAAGAAATCTCCTGAAATACAATCAACCACAGGAATAGAACCATCGGTAATCAACTATAACCCACAACCTGAAGTACTGCATAAAATCTCAAAAGAACACCAAACCATACTACATACTAATGACAGATTAAATGAATATTCCCAAAACTGCCGCTACTCTCCTATAAACAGCCCCCCAACTTGAAACAGCTGGTGGTGAAGAGCTCCCATGGTAATGCAACAGAGAATGGTACTTCTCCCTGTCTACAAAATAGAAGTGGAACATGTGCAATTACACACATGTACCACAGATAAGGTGCCCATACCACATTCCCACCAAAACCACAATATCAAGGGCAAATTCTTCTGTGGTTCATCTAATGTCATCTATCTCATCATGTATGTGAAATGACCCCAAACTAGATGTAGGTAAGACAGGGTAAACCCTAAGAAAAATTTTGAATTCTTATAGGTCCAGTGTGAACAACAAAAAAGACAGCCCAGTGGGTCAACATTTTTGCAAAACTGAGCACAGAATTAAATATCTTTAAACGACTGTACTGATAGAAAATATTACGACACAGAGAGAGACAGAAAGATATGGGAGTATAAGCTGATAGCAAGTTTAACACATTGATCTGTAGCTTTAACCGTGACAAGGAATTTATGTCATATTATTCTACAAAATAAACATATTTTGTTAAGTTAGGGTGCCAGGGTGCTACACAGTTTATTGCAAGGAATGGACCTGTGCACCCCTCTGATGCTTGGAGGGTTAACACATACATTGTATAGACCTGAATGTAGAATTCACTGGATCATAAAAAAGATAATTAATCTTGTTTGCATCTTTTAGTCCACTTCAAAGAGAATTTAATAGAGCCTAGAGAATTGATTATGGTCACACTGATAAGTAATAGAATTTACAAGCTAAATTAATGTGCATGAGTTTTAAAGTCATGTTCTGTGCATTCTCTGAAGAAAAGACCTAGTTGTCTTGAAAACCTACATCTTAGATCCACTTGGTTAGCCTATAAAGCTATTGTTTTTATTCTACTAGTCTCCTGCATTTTCTGTAGCTAACATGGTACCACACATTACCCATATATTATTCGTACTCACCGTTTAGTAATGTTATGTGGCCTTATCACGAAGCTGCTGGGGTTGTGGTGTTGCCAAGTCAACAACTGAGAATGGAACGGAGAGTTCTACCTTTTCTGTCATCGATGAAATAATGTACGAATGTAGATTACACTTTATCTCAGACTATGAGATACAGAGGTTTTGCACTAAGGCCAAGTATAAAGGAGTGGTGTTAGAGGTTTTTTTTTTGTTTGCGAAGGGTGGCCACGGAGTTGTTAGAAGAATGTACACATAATGTAAAGGGAGAGGGGGGTTCCTAAGCACTTCTATTAGCTATACACTCAATATAAGATACCTAATGCTGTCTCCAGAGAATCTGCTATCACAGAAGGTATACAAAGTACAGAAAGAGGAGGGTACTGGCAGCGCTTAAAGTATCTGGTTTAGAACTCACAGAGTATAAAAAAAAAGCAACAATAATTGATAGTCGATAGACATACCTGGGAACTTTTGATATGAGCTCACCCTTTTGAAATATTAACCCTTAATGCTCCCAAAAAGTAGATTCTCTGTGTTATGTCAATGTTTGTTCTAACCCAGAGATAATCCGATCAGTCTTCAAGGAACCTTAACATGTTACATTTTTGGGACATCACTTATTAAACACTCACAATACCAGCAGGATTTCTCCCTCTACCTTTCTGGTACAAATGTTACTGATTTGAGCAATAAATAAGCAGTAGATTGGTGTAAAGTAAATAGCAGGCAACACTGAACTCTTTCACCCTGAGAATTTGGCCCTTCACCCTGAGACCCTGAGATTTGGGTCAAAACCCTGAGACTCAGGGTCAAACCCTGAGAGTTCCCAGGTATGTCGACAGACCAGTCTTAACCTGAGAAAATTAATACAGCATATAGTAGTAAACTCAAGAGGGGTTCCTCAGCGTTGTAAATCACTAGATGCAAGATTCCCATACTATCTCTAGTTAATTCATCTCCACAAAAGGCACAGAATACAAAGGAACAATATTATCGGTGCTTAAGGGATCTATGGATAATATATAGTTCACTTATGCAATCAGTATTAATAAGAAGATGGCTACATATAATTAATAAGCAAAAACATATAGGATAGAAGGAGAACACTGATAAATATCAGTAAGTTCAGAGGGGCAAAAAGCAGCAACGAAATGGTTATCACTAGCCTTTTAAGTGCATCAGTGTATCAGTCTTTAGATCTCCAGTCTGAATATGTCTTTAACGTGTATTAGTCAAACGAGTTCTTTCTCATGGTTGTCTGGTTTCACTCAGTCTCTCTGTCCTGGATCAGGATGCGGTCAGTATCCGATCTTTGTAGACTGTAATTAGTTTCTCGTTTCGTATAGATATATGTATATGGAAGATAGTGGTGTCAGTATGTAATTTAAATACTTGGAAATAAAAAATAGTCACTTACATATAGGTAAGCGAGGTTCAGCTCTCCTCTGTCTCCTGCACTGGTTTCTCCATGCGTGATATTCGATCCACAACTGAGCCACAAGGAACCCTTGAGAGTGATGGGAGAAAGTCCGCAGGTGGAATCCCACAAAGAAAACGGAGTAAGGAACATGCACCGAGAAACCCATGAGAAAGAACTCGTTTGACTAATACACGTTAAAGACATATTCAGACTGGAGATCTAAGGACTGATATACTGATGCCCTTAAAAGGCTAGTGATAACCATTTGGTTGCTGCTTATTGCCCCACCGAACTTACTGATATTTATCAGTGTTTTCCTTCTACCCTATATGTTTTTGCTTATTAATCATATGTAGCCATCTTCTTATTAATACTGATTGCATAAGTATACTATATATTATCCATAGATCCCTTAAGCACTGATAATATTGTTCCTTTGTGTTCTGTGCCTTTTGTGGAGGTGGATTAACTAGAGATAGTATGGGACTCTTGCATCTAGCGAGTTAGAACGTTGAGGAACCCCTCTCGAGTTTACTACTATATGCTGTATTCATTTTCTCCGGTTAAGACCAGTCTATCGACTACGTGCCATCTACGCAAGGACCCTATACCAGTGCACTCCACTTGCATTTATACAAGATAGATATGTCTGTGTAACTATACATCCTCCCGTGTAAATAAATCAATTATTGTTACTTGTTTTTTATACTCTTTGAGTTCTAAACCAGATACCTTAAACGATGCCAGTGCCCCCTCTTTATGTACACATAATGTAACTTGCTCTCTAGAGTTCACTGTTACGGTTTTCTGACACTCAGACCAAGGTTAGAAATAAAACACATTTTTATTAAAATAAAGTAAGGAACAGCTCCCCAAAAGGGCCAGAATCGGTATTACAGTAATACAAGCTCAATATAGCTGGAGCAGGTGCATATAGCATTAACACAGGTAAGGGTTAATACTGTGTTAATGTTAATACTCTGTGGTGGTGATTAGCCAACGCCCGGTGCATAAACAGTCCCAGTAGCAGTAGTGCAGCTAGCAAGCTCAAGCAGTGCGACTGAACTGAATCACAACCAGATAATAGTGTGGAAATGCCCAAGAGTATCGAAATGACCAACTGTAGCATGAGCCAATACCCCTACTGGGGTGTAGCCACGGAGGAGAGATACCACCAGAGCCAATGGAGCCAGATAAGGAAGCACCCCTGGTGCGGTAGCGGAGGAACACTGCGTGTGCCAATGGGACCTGAGCCAAGCACCCCTTAGGTGCTGTAATGGAGGGAACACTGCCCAAGCGAGAGACTAGAGCCAACGCACTACCTAATGCGGATGGATTGAGCAACACTGTGAGCGTGAATGGACCAGAGCCAAGACACCCTTCCGGTGTCGACATAGAGAACACACTGTCAGAGTATCAGAATGCCCTTAGCACCATGCGGTGCGACAACTCCTGGACAACGAGCCCCAAACGAGAGGTACAGCTCTGCAGTGGTAATAGCTAGGCTCGGTATAGTAGGCGACAGCTCAATGAGTGTAAAGTGTGGCTC
The DNA here is from genome assembly GCA_037306005.1 of Rhinophrynus dorsalis. Taxonomy (NCBI): domain Eukaryota; kingdom Metazoa; phylum Chordata; class Amphibia; order Anura; family Rhinophrynidae; genus Rhinophrynus; species Rhinophrynus dorsalis. The sequence continues at coordinate 553,673,611 of CM074721.1, forward strand.
AGTATGGGAGGCAACAAGCTTGGCAGGCTTATGCAAAACAGGCTCAGTAATGGAGGCAACCGGCACAGCAGGTGTCCTAGACAGACTCTGAGACTAGGTGACAGCTCGGTAGTATACTCTCACAAGCTCAGTAATAGAGGCAACCAACAGGCTCAGTAACGGAGGCTACAGAACACAGTAGGCGTGATCAGACAGTGCAAGCTGCGAGCAGGCTCAGAATGTCGCCAGGCAGAAACGAGAGCAGGAACAGGATGAATCACGGAGCAGGAACGTTCAGCCAGAACCGGTCAATCACGGAGCAGGAAGTCAGCCAGAAATGGGTCAATCACGGAGCAGGAACATCAGCCAGAAATGGGTCAATCACGGAGCAGGAACGTCAGCCAGAACCGGGTCAATCACGGAGCAGGAACGTCAGCCAGAACCGGGTCAATCAAGGAGCAGGAACGTCAGCCAGAACCGGGTCAATCACGGAGCAGGAACAGCAGAGTAGTCAAACGAGCCGGGTCGGTACACAGGTAACTGAATCACAGCAACAATAGCGCAGGAACAGGAACACCATGAAAGGGCACCTGACAGGTGCCACAGGCCCAGCATATAAGGGGACAACCTGGGTGGGCCAACCAACCTCCTTCAATGGGCGAGCACCAACACAGAGAGTGACAGGGAATCACGGGGATCGTGATATTCACATGTTCACCATCATTGGAATCCTATTTAATTGGGTATGGTGGGGGAGATAATTAATCAACTTTTCTCCATTGTGGATTTCCTGGGATGTCTCTCTTTGTGGAGTTCAACTTAGTTAGGGATGTATGGTATGCCTTATCTTTTTCCTTTTTTTACCCATATACCTGTCCCATGCCTTTTTCCATTTCAGAATAATGCTACATTTACATCTAATACTGTTGAAGTCTTTACCTATACACTTGTTGATGGGTGAATAAGGATGGAGCAGTATAGATTCATCAAACTGGGAAATGGACATTATGCTATATTATTTTTGCCTTATGACTTCATTACCTTAACATGTGCGATGAAGGAATAGGGCACTAGACAATGCAGTTACACAGTATTTATCCTGTAGTATGTGTGGAATTTTCAGCCTGAGAGAACAATGGAACCCATATTAGGGCAACTGCAGTGTGATGGTTGGGGCAGAGGAACACAACAGTCCTCCCCTTCCCTCTTTTTTTTTTGGTTTTCTTCATCTCTGGGAGGATTGTGTTACATTATTGCCTACTGCCACATGAAGCCAAGCTTCGCACATCTTATAAATTCAGATAAGCATCATTCCTTCACTTACACATGAGTGTTTGACCTGTTATTTGTTTTAACAGCTATTAATGTTCTGTTGGTTTCAAGGGAACCTTCCTCTTTGCAAGTTAGGGTTTGAAGTCTCTGACGGATTGGGAGTTAATAGAGACAGCGTGGAGGGTTGTTGTTGGGTATTAAGTAAGTTGTAGGATTTCTCCTTCCCCTTCCTGGACTATACCCTCCTGGGTGCTTCTGATGAGCTGAACATCAGACCTGAACATGGGGCATAACACATATACATTTCTATCTTTAACATCAGGGGACATAAAGATCCAGAGAAAAGATTCCATGTTATGAAACATCTACAGAAGTACTTCCCCAATGTTGTTCTACAGGAGACTCATGTCTGTGCATCTAGAATTCTCTCCATTAAGAAATCATGGTTTAACTGCCATTCTTTCTTCTTAACATCTATCCTAAATAAAAACAGTATATTTTAATTTGTTTACACATAAAAACTGAACAAGGTAGAAATATTTTCCTATCACGCAAACTAGATGACATTAATGCAACTTTAGATGATGACCTTGACCATATGTGAGGGGTGACATCTACCAGTCACACACTAACATTACAGACATGGGATTGGTGCCATGTGACTTTGCACCCAGGTATTTGAGGATTTTTATTCCATTCTTCAACTCACCAGACCCTCTCTCGCATAGACGTCTTTGTTTGGGCTTAAAAAGACTTGTTCCTAGTTGAGAGTGTCTGACTTCCACTATACATATGCAAATTATCCTTGGGATTAGCCACCCCTGGGGTAATAGGGTAATCCAGCATTGGACCCCTTGCTGACAGTGCCTAGACAGATCAGGTACACCTCACTGACAAGGTCCAACAAGGCTGAAATGTATGTCTGGGGTTGGATGTTTCTCTTGATCAGAGAGGAATTGCCTGGCTGGACTGCTGTTATGGCAGGACCAGTATGATATGCTTCAGGATATTTCCTCTCTTTGAAAAGCACTAGTGGACTAAAAGACTGCACCCTGGGTAGACATTCCTAGAGAGCCTGCAAAATTCCTAGTTGAGTGCCTCTGACTTCCACTATACATTTACAAATTATCCTTGGGATTAGTCACCCTAAGTGTAACAGGGTAATCCAAAATTTGATTCCTTGCTCACAGTGCCTAGAGAGAATAGCTACACCTTGCTGACAAGGACCAACACGGCTAAAACGTACATCTGGGGTTGGCTGTTTCTCCTGTTCAGAGAGGAATTGCCCGGCATTTCGTGGCTGGACTGATGTTTTGGCAGGACCAGTATGATATGCTTTAGGATATTTCCTCTCTGTGAAAGGCACTAGTGGACTAAAAGAGACTGCAACCTGGGTAGGACACTGTTCCTAGACAGCCTGCAAATTTTTTATTCCAGGTTCTTCCTGGTTGAGCACCTCTGACTTCCACTATACTTATGTCTTTGTTTCCTGCTCAATTCTTCATCAAGGTCGGGATTGCCAGATTTTGCCATTATCATGTTTAATCATTCTCTGATCTGCTTATCTATATGCACTGAGGGTGAACCCCTTCTGGCTCACTACTCTGACATTAAGGGTTGTCACTGCTCGGAACTCTCTGATTACTTTCATTTTAATTCAGAAGCTAATACTCAGGTTGTAGTCTGGGAGGCAGGAAAGTTGATTACATGTGGCTCCTTGATATCTTGAGACAGGATAGACGAGAAAGAGACTGCATAAATCAAAACAGGGAACTATGATAAATTTACCTCCACAAATACTGATCTTACCCTGCATCTGGTGAAGCCTCTGCTAAAATCATGTTCTTTAGATGCAAGAAACTATTTGAACATGAGGACAAGGTGGTGAGGCTTATGGCTAACCTGGTCAGGAGAGACGAGGGAGCCTCTTGTATCTCAGGTATAAGGAATGGGGAAGGGCAGAATAATGACTCAAGAGCAACACAAACAATTAGATTGCTTAATAATATTCCAATATACACTCCTGCAAAGTAGACAGAACTTAACTGACATACAGACATTCCTACCTGGTTGTGACTGACCACACTTATCTGAGGAGAACAGGAGGGTATTAGACTCATCGATTTTCTTAAGAGAAATAGTTTAGGGAATAGAGTCATTACACAACTGCTTACATTGATATACTTGCTCCTCAGCTTGTATGTATTTTTTACGAGTTTTTGGTGAGGAATCAACTGCTGGAATCGATGTGAGGCACAACCATAATAGTTCTCCTGAAACCAGATAAGGACCCACAAATTTGTGACTCATGCAGACCCCTTTCCCGTCTGACCACTGATGTTAAAATTCTGACAACGCTCTTGGCCTCTAGGCTGAGCATGAGCATTGATAAGCTTGTTCATCTGGATCAGACTGGTTTTATGTCAGGTTACACAGTCTATTCACCCATTTACAATTCTATCATGACTACTTAGGGGATTGAGTGGTAAATCTCTCAGTATGGCAAAGACCTTTAACTCTATAGAGTGGGAGTACCTGTGGTGTGTGTACTTGAGCGATTTTGATTTGGTTCCACATTCATTAAATTGATTAGACTACTCTACTCTGATCCCAGGGCAAGAGTGGGAACTGGCCACATTTTATCGGACAGCTTCCCCTTGAGTAGAGGTACCAGACAGGGCTGGCCGCTCTCCCCATGTCTTTTTACATTAGCAATTGATCCACTGGCTTCTCTGATTCATGGAGATCTTCATGGGCCTCTATACACTCCAGACATAATCTTATCCAGTTTAAGAATTTACATAGAGCATACTTTTCACCTCAATGACTTTTTCATATGGGACGCAGAGCAGATGCCCGAGACGCAAATTAGTGGGTGGATCCTTTCTACACAAGTCTACTGGACCTGTGAGTAGGGATGGGTGAACATTTTTGCCTCAAACTGAAATTAGAGAATAAAGGCACTTCCAGCTTGATGAATAATTTCCTGCGAAAAGTGCCATTTTTCTACTTTTTTTCACCTAGCTCATCCCAATAAAATCAATGGGAACTTACACACAACACACAGCAAATATTATTTTATTTCCTAAAGGCAGAGTATAAAAGGGGCATGAGGGTGCTTGTGTTGGTGGAGTGTGTGAAAAGAATCAATTGAACAGGAATTTTTTTGGGGGGGCTTGTTTACTGGGATTTGGGGGCAGTTAATAAAAATCCTAAATACAATTAAAAATACCCCATAAGACATTGCATAAAAGGGGTCTGAGGAGGGTGCCTGTGTTGATGACTGGAGTCTGGAGAATGAATCAGTTGAATTTGTTTTGGGGGTGTTTCTTGACTGGTATTGGGGGGACAGTTAATAAAAAAAGTATAAATAAAATAAAAAAAATAAATTTGTATGTAACTTGATAGAGACAGGGACTCCATGACGTAAGCTGCCACTGGGGTGGACTGATATTTGATGTGACAGAGTATTTTGTAGAGGATGATTTGTAGATTTGTTATTAGAGGCCCAATCCCTGAGAAAACATTGATTTGTAGGACTTGCTAGAAAAAAACCCCCAAAATTGTTTATTTTTTGTAGGCCTATGTTGTTGGTTTATTTTTGTTTTTTTTTAAAAGCACAAGGCCAGAGAAAAATAAAAGAAAAATGCCCTGCTGGCCTAGTGCCAGCAGGTCATGTTGAGTTGGCCAGTGGCAACTGGCCATTGTCAAATGCCCTGATGTAGATGCGGAATTTCCGACTGATGTTTTTGCTGCTGAGCTGTTTAAGCAGCAGGATGATTAGGCAGTTCAGTGGTAATGGAATCAACAACAGCAGTAACATGGGTGAAGGTCCCACTTGCCACAACTAGCTCCAATGACGCGCAGATACACGCAACAGGTCACGTGTACCGGCGCGTCAAAGTGCCCCTATGCGGTCATTATGGGACGGAAATGTCCCATGACCGCCGGTCCTTAAGTGGTTAAAACTAGGGGTGGATGAAATCTCTTGCCGTGTTCCACGAGAAATTCTGTGAAAACCATGTTGTTGTCTTCTTTTTAGTGGGAAAATCCACTTTAAAGCTAGCAGTTAAAATGTTTGCCTTTTTCTCCCATTGGCCAAAATTTTTCACCATTTTTTCAATTTCTAAAAAGTTTCCACCCATTGATTTAAGTTGTTTTTGCCTTTTCTCTATAAAAACATGACGTATTTGCAGAAATAGAAAATAATAAATGGAGGAGAATGATGGACCCTTATGTGTCCACTGAGTCTGAGGAGGAGGAGGAAGTGACTAGCAGTACTGAACCGATAGTGCCCAGTCCACCTAAATTACCCCAAGGGATCTTGGGGAATTTAATGGGAAGTGAGGGAGAAAAGGGAATGGGAAGGGAGGGAGAAAAGGGTAGTTCTAGTGAGAGCAGGACAGGTCAGCCAACTGCCAGCAATTCTTCAAGTTTGTAATTCCATACGTTTGCTTTATTTTTGTAAAAAATATGACAAGTGGTGGTGGACCTGACAGTGACTTAAGATCATTCTCCTTTTGTCTTTGCTTATGGACAAATGCAGCAGTAGATACATAGTTGTTAATGTTACTGAGGAAAAAGTTGTCCCAAACTCCGACACATCTGCAACATTACTATTATGTGCCTTTTAACCCAGTGCATTTTTAAGAGCACTTCTACTGCTTCTAGTCATCACACTTCTCCCAATCAGATCTGTGGTTGTGCTTCAGGTGGCATCAAAATGAAGATGTGATACTGCTTTACCAGTGCACACATGTTTTTACAGAGATAACGGAGAGTGACGTGTTTAGCTTTAGAATCCTTACTGAAGTACCAGTGGATACCCAGCAATCAGGCTATAGAAGCCATATGTTGCAATAGTAATAGTATTAGCAGCAGGTGTTATAATTGGCACTGTACTTCTAACAGTAGCAGAAGAACATATGGCTAGTGTGGTGGATGTTGACCTGTGTTTGCTGCTTACTCCATAATAGTCAGTAAGACTGTTGTCCATCTATTTTAATAAATCTTTATTAAGAAACAACAAATCATAATTCACAAATCCAGAGTACAACCCTTTTCTACCAGTCATACCAAGGCAACCATTCCATTACATCACTGACCAGATCCTTATTGTCCAAAGACACTCCAGGGCATCTCATTCAGTCTAGGGTAAAAAGCTGGGATGAAGGATTTGGGGTTGGTGGGAGGAGGGCAGGACCACACAGATGGGATAGGAACTGGATAGGAAGGATTGAACTGAGGAACAGAGCAACAAAAGCTCTCTGAACAGCCTGTGCTCTGGTCTTTTATACTCATACTAGTGTAAAAGCCCTTGTACACAGGCTAAAGTAGATGTATGCCGATGCAGTCATGTGCAGTAGAGACTGCATGAACACATTACTGGAGAACTACACCTCTCACCAAATATGTGTGTTCGGGCAGTCTCTACTGCTCATGACTGCATCAGACAAACATACATCTGGCCTTTATATATTGTAGATTTTTTTATCCCCACCCTCCTTTCAAACTGCTGTCTTCACCATCAATACCCCTTCTGCCATGGGCAAGTCAATGATGATGACTGAGACGTTTTTTGAACATGGTGGTATTGTTAATTTTTACTGCAAAGTGCATGACAGAGCTTTTTTCAGCCACATCAACTATGTTACTATATTTTTTTTATCTGTCCCTGTCACTGTCACTATATATAAATCATACCCACACTCCCTGGGACTCTCCAGAGGACATGTGACTATCACCAAAGCTCCTTAAATCAAACATCTCCAGCTCCCTTTCTTTGTGTTTCTGCCTTTTCACTAGTAGCTGATGTCAAACGTTCAGCAGCTTTCTCTTTCTCTCCCAAGGACTGCAAAGATCATTTTTACAATACAGTACAGTAAAAACCTGTTAGCATCAGAGTCAATAGTTTACAATAAAGGATAAAGTACATGGTAGTTGGTGAAGAACTACCACACCTCAGTATACACTTGTCCTTCATGTTCTTGAGGATGTAGGAGTGAGTGTGTGTGTAAGAAACACTATGTAAAGCTGCAGCTACCTGTCTTGAATGTCTCTGTAACGCAGTCTCAGTAAAGTTTAAGGCTTAACCATGAAAATCAGTTAGGAAGCATCACTTGCTTGTCTGTCACTTGTCAGTCAAAAGGGTTTTTTTTGCATTTTTGTTAACATTCCCTTTATACCACAACCCAGAGAACAACTGGTAGTGACCAAAAAGACTCCTATAAAACAACCCCAGCTTTCTCTTTCCCTTTCTGCCTACACTAGCTACATACTGACAGCTTACAGTAATCTGACACACTCTTTATACTATAGCATGGTGGGAATTCACAGGAGAAACTCTCAACATGAGGTGAATTACATTTTTATCAATGATTTTACTACAGTAAAAAAAAAAACAGCAGAAAAACAGCTCTTTTCATAGTAATTCCCACAGAAGGTGGGAAATTATGTTTTTTTGCACTTATCACTTGAGGCAAAACGTTTCTCCTATCTTTACTCTCTTAAAATGAGATCAAGGGTGCTCAATGCAAGGAGACGAGCATGTAAAAATAATTAGAGTATTTTTCTTTACTTTCTATGCACTTGCAGAATATGTAAACTTGAAATGATTTCCTCCCAAATGCATGACTTTACACTTTCCCACAATAACCCCTTAAGGACCGGGAAAATCTGAGGTCGTTTTCCCTTAAGGACCGGAGCAATTCTGACCTTTTTAACTATGTCTTTGTTCAACAGTATTTTCCCTCTAAGTCTTTTATTCCACCCCCATAAATTATATACTGTTTTTTAAGCACAAATAGGGCTTTCATTTGATACCCTACTTATATGGAGAACCCATCATTTACTTTATTAAAATTAAAAAAAAGTTAAAAAAAAAAAAGTAAAAAAAAAAACCCACCATTTTTGTTTTTTCTCTTGGGATCAATTGGGCACAAAGGGTTAAATTTTTATGGCGACTGCATGAAAGGTATGACCAGTCAGTCATACCTACAAAATGTGCAGTTTAAAGTGACCACAGTCCCCCCTGGTTGAAAATCCCCATGTCCCTTTTTCCCACCCTATTTTGTCACTTTTTTATCCCTGACATTTGGTGGTGTGTATAAGTGGATTACATGGCTCCACAACAATCACACTTCCAAAACTGTTTAAATGAGATTTTTTTTTTAATAAAATCTTTTTGTCAAAAAAAAAAAAAAATGTGTTGTGTTTTTAATTAAAAAAAAAAAAAAAAAAAAGTATCATTGCATTACCTGACTTTAGCAAGCCTCCAGCACCAGCAGTGAAGGGGTTAATACCCCCAGCTGCTGTATTTTCATTTGCCACTAGGTGTCTCCTCTCTACTTCTGTCTCCCTTACTTTCATAGCAAGGGAGACAGAGGCAGAAGAGACACGCAGAGACAGCATGCTTTCTGTACTGCCTCTGTCTATCACAATGCCGGTACATGTGATCGCTGCTACGGCGATCACCGTTTAAAGTGGCCACAGTCCCCCCTGGGTGAAAATCCCCATGTCCCTTTTTCCCACCCTATTTTGTCACTTTTTTATCCCTAACATTTGGTGGTGTGTATAAGTGTATTACATGGCTCCACAACAATCACACTTCCAAAACTGTTTAAATGAGATTTTTTTTTTTAATAAAATCTTTTTGTCAAAAAAAAAGTGTGTTGTGTTTTCAAAAAAAAAAAAAAAAAAAGGTATCATTGCATTACCTGACTTTAGCAAGCCTCCAGCACCAGCAGTGAAGGGGTTAATACCCCCAGCTGCTGTATTTTCATTTGCCACTAGGTGTCTCCTCTCTACTTCTGTCTCCCTTACTTTGATAGCAAGGGAGACAGAGGCAGAAGAGACACGCAGAGACAGCATGCTTTCTGTACTGCCTCTGTCTATCACAATGCCGGTACATGTGATCGCTGCTACGGCGATCACATGAACCGGTACAAGCAAGAAGGGCTGAGACTGAACGCCCCGGTCCCGGAGCGTTCAGTCTCAGTCTAGAATTAATGATAGCAATGTGCACGGAGGCATGCTGCTATCATTTAAGCCATGATGGTCCAGGACCGTCATGGATCCTTATGGGGTTAAACTTCATATTCCATTTGTTTGCCCAATCTAGTGTTAGACGATGGCCTCTTGTCTTAACATTTTTACTCCTTTGAAATGTACTTCCATCCTGCACTTTGTTGAATCCCTTCATGTATTTGAATGTTTCATTCATATCCCCTCTCTCTCTTCTCTCCTCCAAGCTATACATGTTCAGATCCTTTAGTCCTGTTATTTATTTTCCTGTAAACCAGTCACAATTTTAGTAGCCCTTCTCTGAATTTTCTCTAGAGTATCAATATCCTTCTGGAGATGGGGTCTCCAGTACTGTACACAATACTCTAGGTGAGGTCTAACTAGAGATCTGTAGAGTGACATGACCACTTCCCTTTTTCTGCTACTAATGCCCCTAGCTATAAAACCCAGTACCCTGCTTGCAGTCCCCACTATTTTATTATATTGCCTGCCTTTAAGTCATTAGAAAAAATGACTCCCAAATTCCTTTTCTCTGTTGTCTCGCACAGTACCCTTTATTTATCCCTCTGGAATGTCTACCCTATTGCAGATCTTTGTATCACCTGCAAAAAAGGCATACCTTTCCTTGAAGACCTTTTGCAATATCACTAGTAAAAATACTAAAAAGAATGGAACCCAGTACAGATCCCTGAGGTACTACGCTAGTAACACTCCTTTCATCCGAATTTTATCCATTGACTACCACCCTCTGTCTCCTGTCACTCAGCCATTTCCTTATCCATTTAACTATTTTTACATCCAGACACAAACACTGCAATTAATTAATGAGTCTTCTTTGAGGGACAGTGTCAGATTTTTTTTCAGCCTAGTCTTGTACTGATACCTATCTTCTTCCTTCTGCGTCTGCTTATATTTCTTGAATGTTTCTTTTTTCTTCTTTACTATATTTGCCAGTTCTGCTGAGTACCACAGTGGTTTTCTTTTTCTTTTACCCTTGCTGACATGCCTAATGCAATGCTCTGTTGCATTTAGTAAAACACATTTCAGATAATCCCATTTCTCCTGAACTCCATCTAAAGATCACTAAGTCGTTAAAGACTGACATAAATATATTTCCATGTTAGAAAAATCAGCCTTTCTAACCTACATGACAGGTTATACACTAATGCAAATTGTTTTTACCTTTGAATTCCACTGGAAGTGAATTCCTTATCACCATTGCCTTGTGTAAATCATTCTCTAGGTTCTGGTAAAAGGGAAAAAAAACTTGTACCACTTAGCCAGCTACAAAGAGATGCCTCTACAGGAGCCTATGGAACGATTTAAAGGGGATGTTTACCCCCTTCACAACTTTGGCTAAATTGTTTCAGTACCAATAATATAATAATATATATTGATAATAATAAAATAATATAAAAATCTGCCTGTTTGAAGAAATTCTAAGTTTAAATGTACCTACTTTCGGCAGACAGTGCTGACCGAATCTGTACCGTAGCCTCAGCTTCTATCCAGCCTCCTCCGATGACCGATGCTGTCTGTTTCTAAGCTGGAGGACTTTCATTGGCAGAGATCGATTTCTGGTCAATGAAAGTGCTCCAGCTTAGAGACAGACAGCCTCCGTCATCAGAGAAGGCTGGATAGAAGCTGAGGCTACGGTACAGATTCGGTCAGCACTGTCTGCCGAAAGTAGGGACAGAGGTACATTTAAACTTAGAATTTCTTAAAACGGGCAGATTTTTTTTTTTAAAAAGAACACACTTTCCATTAGTTATGATTGATACTGAAACGATTTAGCCAAATAAAAACAATTTGCATGAGTGTATAACCTTTCATACATTTTTTATTCAACCATCATTCTAAATATGCCTGAAGAAGAGATCTAAGTTGCTTGTATACTAGAGCTACTTAGTTAGCCAGTAAAGGTATCACTTTTACTCTAGCAATGTCCTGCTTAATTAAAAGTGCCTCCTTCATATAACTATCATAAATTGTTTTTGTATTTAAGCATTTTACTCTCTCATCTTTAAATATAAACATTTTTCCAAACAGCATTCATGTTAGAATACAAAATATAAATTAATGCTATTATCTAAATCCAAATCTTTAAGTAATGAAAAAACTGTGCCCAAGTCATAAAGGCAACCATGGATATTTCACATGACTATAATGACAATTACAGCTGATAACACAGGTTACCAGGCACATCTCCATTGTCTCAGTTCTGTCCTTATCTCCTGGTTTCGTAAGCTGTATATTATAGGATTTAATAATGGGGTTCCCAGAGTGTAGATCACAGATAGACATTTCTTTGTGGTTAAAGAACCTCTCCTTGATGGAACCACATAAATGGCAGCAATAGTACCATAATATGTGCAAACAACAGTTAGATGAGAGCTACATGTGGAGAAGGCTTTCTGTTTTCCAGTTTTTGAGGAGATCTTCATGATGTTGAGTACAATACAGATATAAGTCCAAATTATAAACGTTAGTGGGAGAAGAGTTGGAGAAACTGAAGATACAATAATATCAATGTCAACAGCAGATGTATCCGAACAAGAGAGTTTAATAAGTGGACCTAGATCGCAGAAAAAATAGTCAATAACATTTGGACCACAATATTTTAGGTTAGATATCATGAAAACTAAAATCAATGATAATGTAAAACCCAGGAACCAAGGCCAGAAAACCAGCTGGAATCTGAGCCTAGCATTCATAATCAAAGTGTAATGCAAAGGTCTACAAATAGCCAGATAGCGGTCAAAGGACATAACAGTGATCAGAAGACACTCAGCAGCCAGACAAATACCTAAAATTTGAATCTGGATAACACAACCCAGGAAAGAAATAGTACCCTCTTCTCTTAATACAAGAAATAGCATATTTGGTACAACATCTGTGGTTATCAAGATATCAGAGAATGATAGGTGACTCAAAAAGGAATACATGGGTGATTTCAGCTTGTGTCTGGTTAACACCATAAGAATAATGGAGAGGTTTGCAGTTACTGTTGCTATATAAATCACAAGAAACAATATAAACAGGAATATTTTGTAGTTGCGAGTTATTTGAAATCCAACAAGTAGGAATACTGTAACCAGTGTCTGATTTTTCTCTTTTCCTGTGATTGCCTGGTGGTACAAGGAAGCAAATACATGGACAATGTTGTTTCTTTTGATAAGAACAATTTAAAACAGACAATCAATGACTATAAGGAAATAAATGAGGAAACACATGACACATTAGATAAGATAGTTAATTATAATATAACTAGTGTAAAAGCCCGTGTACGCGGGCCAAAGTGCATAAAGAAAGACATTTTCAGAGTGTTAATATATTATGTGGTATATTTTAATGTAATTTATGTTAATAGAAAAAAAACTTTCCAAAATAAAGAATTAAAAATATAAACAGTAAAGTAGACGTGATCATAATATAAAGGAAATTAACTTAAAATAAAGTTTTAAACATACTTGAAGAATAGCATTGATATAATACATACGAAGAAATATCATTAAAATAATATAAAAGGCCAGATGTATGTTTAACCGATATTCTGTGAATTTAGGCATTCGCTACTGCGCATAACTGCATCAGACAAACATACATCTGGCCTTTTATATTAAAGGATGATGGATGGATATGATGATGATGGATGGATATGATGATGATGATGGATGGATGGATATGATGGAGATGATGATGGATGGAGATGATGGATGGATATGATGGATGGATGGAGATGATGATGGATGGAGATGATGATGGATGAATATGATGATGGATGGATATGATGGATGGATGGATATGATGGATGGATGGATGGATGGATGGATGGATGGATGGATGGATATGATGGATGGATATGATGGATGGATGGAGATGATGATGGAGATGATGATGGATGGATATGATGATGGATGGATATGATGGATGGATGGATGGATGGATGGATGGATATGATGGATGGATATGATGGATGGATGGATATGATGGATTTTATGGTTGGATGGATGGATATGATGATGGATGGATATGATGGATGGATGGATATGATGGATGGATGGATATGATGGATGGATGGATGGATATGATGATGGATGGATATGATGGATGGATATGATGGATGGATGGATATGGATGGATGGATATGGATGATGATGATGATGGATATGATGATGATGATGATGATGAATATACACACACATACATGAATGAAAACCGCAGTATGTGACAATACAGTGTGTGCTTTTAATATAAATTTCCAATCAACTGTCATGATTTGAACCCCTCACTCTCTAGCATCCAAAGTGGTTAATTTTATAAATACTGGGGAATATGCATAAAGTAAAAAGTATAACAAAATCTAAGTAAACCAACTGCACAAATGGGAATTAATAAAAACGCCCATTGATATAAACTGGTCTTTTAACCCCTAGAGTTCCAGGTGGGTACATTGGACGAGTTTGCACAGCTGTACCTGTTCGTACGTTGTACATCCAAAATGCAGTCACTGCATGAGCCAGTAATAAGTCTTGCAGTGGCTGCATTTTAGAAATGCATTTGTCTGGCACTCTTGGGGGAACATGAGGTTCACTCCTCATAACCTCCCCAGTTATTGATCTCCCAGCTGATCGTGCTGCGATATCAATATTTACAACAGAGAAGCAGAGCTTCTCCTTCACCCTCTCTCCTACCTGAACGTCTGAGTAGGAGTGGGTGGGATTGAGGGAAGCCTCTCAACATCATCGGTGACATAGTCCCAGTGACGTTAGTTAACTTTCCCTGATCCCATTCACTCCTACTGGAGGTAGAGAGAAGGCAGGAGAGCTTATTGCTCTTCTGAGTTGCCATATTGGGAGAACAATAACTGGGGGGACATGAGGAGGGGTCCTGATGTCCCCCCACAAGGTCAGAGAATGAAGAAAAAAAATAAAAAAATAAAGAAAAAAAATATATTTATTTATTTTATTTAGAAAATGTTTTACCAGGAAGAATACATTGAGATTTCTCTCGTTTTCAAGTATGTCCTGTATAGTTTTCAGTTAAGGGTTACATATTTACACAAATTAAGAAACATTATATACTAGTGTAAAAGCCCGTGTACATGGGCCAAGGTCCAGGTGATGTTAACCCTTTGAGTTCCAGAGGGGTACGCAACATCACTCAAAGGGTTAAGAGGCCAGTCCTGCTCTGCTTCCTGCCGCCGACGCAGTCATGCACTGTAGAGACTGCCCGAAAGCACAGAATGCTCCCAGCAGAGAACGCCAAGCATTCCGCACAGAATGCTCCCAGCACAGAACTCCCAGCATTTCACACAGAATGCTCCCAGCACAGAACTCCCAGCATTCTGCACAGAATGCTCCCAGCACAGAACTCCCGACATTCCGCACAGAATGCTCCCAGCACAGAACTCCCAGCATTCCGCACAGAATGCTCCCAGCACGGAACTCCCAGCATTCCGCACAGAATGCTCCCAGCACAGAACTCCCAGCATTCCGCACAGAATGCTCCCAGCACAGAACTTCCAGCATTCCGCACAGAATGCTCCCAGCACCGAACTCCCAGCATTCCACACAGATTGCTCCCAGCACCGAACTCCCAGCATTCCGCACAGAGTGGTCCCAGCACCGAACTCCCAGCATTCCGCACAGAGTGCTCCCAGCACCGAACTCCCAGCATTCCGAACAGAATGCTCCCAGCACAAAACTCCCAGCATTTCACACAGAATGCTCCCAGCACAGAATTACCAGCATTCCGCACAGAACGCTCCCAGCACAGAACCCCCAGCATTCCACACTGAATGCTCCCAGCACAGAACTCCCAGCATTCTGTGCGTTCAGACAGTCTCTACTGCGCATGAGGGTTTCTGACAAATATCCTAGCTAATTATTATAGAGGATTACATGTTATTATATATACATACATACACATATGAATATGCATAATATGGAATATTAATATTATATACAGTTACACTCTGTTTTTAGATATAAAGACTTACTTTTAAGGATTTTAGACTGGGAGCAGATCTGATTATTTCAGGCAGATTGTTCCAGTCCTTTGGAGCTCTGATGTGCTTTGAAATGAGCTGGAGACCCCTGTGGCAATCACAGGGTAAATTCTTTGAGCCATATTTTTTTTTTTTACTAAGTCCTCATCGGGGAACATCAGGAAGGGTCCTGAAGCCCCCCAATGAGGTCTATAAAAAAAAAAGAAAAAAGGGAAGGGGGCTAATTGCAGACCCCTCCCCTCCTGGTGCACACATAGGTCTATTTGTTGGGGGGGACGTCAGGTAAGCTCCTTATGTCCCCCCACAATCTCTGACAATAATAAAAAGTAAACTATAATAAAAAACAAAAAAAATAACTGTGAGTGCTGCAGGGGTCCGCAGAACATTGCCTGAGGCCCCCTCACAAGCTATGAATTAAAAATATTAATTTAAAAAAACTTAACCCTCTGTGTGCCACAGGAGATCCAATGCATTTCTTTGCAATGCATTGGACACCCCTGTGGCATGCACACAAAATGACTCGAAATCCTCCCCCACGTACCCTATCCACCAGCCTAGTTCCACAGCCCACTGGCAGTCCCAGTCCCCCAGTCTGACCCCTCAGCCTGATTCCACTGACTACTGGTAGACCCAAGTGCCAGTACGCACTGGATTCAGGCTGGGAATCAAACAGTGTATGAGGGGACTTACAGTGCACACTGGTAACCACAGATCCCCTATATGTACTATCTTACCTCCCCCACCACCAACTCCATCCATACTTGCTCACTGCCCACTGGTAGATATACCCACATACACTGCCTGGCCCCTTGTCCCTCCCTCTACCTGGTTTCACTGGCAGACACAAGTCCTCACGTACACTGACTGACCACTGATAGCCATAGAATCACACATCCTTGTTCCACTGGTAGCCACGCTCCTGGCACCCAGTATGGTATGTCAACCCACAGCAGTGGGGTACCATTTTTTGTAAGATGGCAGGAGGTGCTCCTAGGAAATGCCATGGTGTTGAACCATTTTTGTATCTTTGAAGTGACTGATTTGTAAAAGAAAATAAATGTTTTCTTCTGTAGCACCACATTCTGGAAATAGTTGTGCACACTAACCTAGGGGTAGGAAGGCAAGTGACCCCTCATTAGATGCTGCAGGTTATCTTCTTTGCAAAATGGTATGGTTTATCTACCTTTTCTTCACTTCTGTATAAGTTATAACCATTTTCATACACACAAGAATGTTTGAGGAAATGTTAGAGAAATCAGAGTAAGGTAAGTGAACTCATACCAATGAGGTGTCACTTTTCTCCTAAGAGCATTAGCTAATGAATACAGTTGGAAATTCCATGGTTTTCACAGATTTCAGTAGAAATGTAAGAAAATGCCATTTTTTTCATTTTCTGTAGGCATTTGTGCACACCAGGATTGGAGTAAGATGGCAAGTGATCCCTCATTAGATGCAGTAGGTTATCTACATTCCAGAAATATATAGTTTTATATAGTTATTCCACTGTTTTAGGGTAGTTTTACCACAAAAACCCTAGAACACGCATATTAGTTCATAAAGTTGAAAATGCCATTTTGTGCTGCTGGTGATTAGGGCTCTGCGCTAGCCATGGATATAGGTAAAACTATACAAATTTGGTATTTTGGTACTCGGGGGACTCTGGGCTTTTTCAAATAATTGAAACTTTTGCAATCAAGGTAAATGTTTTTGATACATAGTAATAAGTACATTTTCACTTTTATTGTCATTATGACATCATAGCTTTTGGCACACTGCAAAATTCTCTTCATGTAAGGTACCATGAAAAAGCTCAATTTGTTGTAAAAAACAATATATAGTTTTCCATATGTAACTAGAAATTTCACAGTGGTAATCAAGCCTAAATGGAAGGATAGCATAAATGCTGAAAAAGTGTATGACCTACAGGGTACAGGAAATGGCCTGAGCCTCTGGCACTGAAGGAGTTAACACTAAGAACACCCCCCCCATGGTTTAGAACACTTTAATTTGCAATGTGTCGGTGACTGCTCTAGCATTCTAGAGGTTAACCCTTTGAGTGCAAGAGAGGTATGCAAAGCCAATCATTGGATGCCGCTGGGGCACTCAAAACGTTAATAGCCCCAGTTCAGCCAATAGCGGTGTTTATTTGTTCCCTATAACGCAGATGGTTTTGTCCTAGGAGATTTCAAAAAATTATATACTAGGTTAAAGCATGTCATTCGACAAGGTCTACGTCACGCAGAATCATTTCTGTTCCTCCGCATGCCGGCGGGGGAGGGTGACAGCGGAGGTATTGTGGTGATCCCCGGAGTGTGTCGCTCTACTGCTTCTTTCCCCTCCACTGCCACTGCTTTCCCCTCAACCTCCACACACGCGCAATTTGCTAGGAGGCATTGCTGTCTGTGTCCGTGCGTGTTACGCACACAGGGAATGATGCATCCTAGCAAATGATATATATACTAGTGTAAAAGCCTGTGTGCATGGGCCGTGGAGCAGTGAGGTAGCAGCAGTACGCAGAGCAGGACCGGCCACTTAACATGACCCAGACCTGCTCTGCGTACTGCTACTACCTCATTGCTCCACATGATTGCGCCTCCTCACTCACGCGATGCAATCATGTGCAGTAGAGACTCTCCTCTCTCTTTTTTCTTTTTTTGATTTATCTGTAGATATGGGTGCATGGTCATGAGGATAGATACAAACCTTAATGATACGACCTAGATAACAGTAATAGTATGTCTGTGCTCGAGTTTTCTTTTTATTTTATATGAAGTCTCTACTGAGCATGACTGCATCATGACAAACTTTCTGGCCTTTTATTATATAGGATATATAAAACCTCATTGTGCAGCTGTTGTGCTCCACTTTGGGATTTATTCATATGCATCATAGTAGTAAAACAATACACAATTTTTGGTTGCCAA
The DNA here is from genome assembly GCA_037306005.1 of Rhinophrynus dorsalis. NCBI lineage: Eukaryota > Metazoa > Chordata > Amphibia > Anura > Rhinophrynidae > Rhinophrynus > Rhinophrynus dorsalis. Next base: position 553,691,818 of record CM074721.1, read on the forward strand.
AGAGGTATTGCGCTGGATACCTCCCTGACACTTAAAGTTTTAAGCACCAGGAGTGTTCAACACAATGCACAGCGCTCCATTTCTTACTGGATTAAGCAGACTAAACATCCCTAGGATTCAGAATCCGCTAACTCTCCAAGAGTAGAGAAGTTCTCTCTCCACAACTCACCGCTGAAACTCAGTCAGCCGGTCCCTCATGCCCACTCGCGCTGTTGCCTCCCCTGTGTAAGATAGAGGGATTCCCGGTCCCAGTAGCAGGCACTAATAACCGACTCCGCTTCCTCTCTACCCGGTTACAAAACTGATAAAGGGATTGGAGGATCTGAGTTATAAAGAGAGACTAGCCAAACTGGGTTTGTTTAAATTATAGAAGAGATGTCTAAGGGGTGATATGATTACCATTTACAAATACATTCAAGGTCAATACAAAGTGCTAGCCAATTAATTATTTACACAAACAGCTAATCTAAGAATGAGCGGTCATCCATTAAGACTAGAGGAAAGACACTTTCAACTAAATCAAAGGCAAGGATTCTTTACAGTAAGGGCGGTAAAGCTATGGAATTCTTTGCCTCTGCATGTTGTACTTGCAGATAATGCTACTGCTTTCAAACATTGTAGAGGAATGAGTTGCAGACCTCTTTAGCATTCAAGCGGTAAAAAAAAAACCCTCAACTAAATCAATGTCAATTACTTTTTGATCCGTTTCAGAATGAATCCAATACTTCTTAGCACAGCCTCATTTGTCTATGAAACCACCCAATAGGTATTTTACTAATAGCACAAAGAGCCACGGTCTTCCAAGAACTGAGCTACTTATCTTAAATAGTAATGTTTCAAAATAAAAGAAGCTCCAATTAATCTTCATAGTATTTGGGTGGTAGATACAATGCTAAACAAAATTTGACATACCAGTCAAGCCATAAGATTTGCTTTTCCCAAAGAAGTCACACTTTTGCAGTGGTGTTATTACTGCAAGGGATTCTGGGTAGGCATATGCAAATAAGTTTAGCAAGGAATCACCTTTTTGCCTCAGATTCCACTTTATACATGGATTCCTCAGAGTATGTGCATGCTGAGTAACAGCTTTAAGACACAACTCAGGATGAGGTGCAAAGCCAGTGAACCACTCATTAGTATTTGGGTCACGGAGAGTGTTATTTCATTACTGTCAGAGTTGTAGTACAAGAGTAATTGAATGATAAAGTATCCCCCTCCCTTCCCTTTTATCTAGTGTAAGCCGCCTCCCCTCAGATGTGGAATCTGGTCCACAGACCACACAGCTCACAGCAAGGGACAATCTTCTTACTGTGAGAACAATGAAAACCCTGCCACCTTGTCAGGTTTTTCCCTTATGCTAATTGAACATTGTCCCTCTCTGTTATCCATCTGGACACCCCCTTTCTGTTCTGAGGTGAGCAGTGTTACATCAGTAAAAGGGGTGGGAGTGGGGTACTTTATTATTCAATTACTCTTGTACTACAACTCTGACAGTATTGATATAACACTCTCCATGGCCCAAATACTATGAAGATTAATTGGAGCTGCTTTTATTTAGTGTGCCACCAAAACATTATTTACTTTATGGAAAAAAAATACCTAGTACAGCAGAAAGGCAAGCATTAATTATCTGAAAAACAAAAGAAACTTGTGAGGGTGAACGGATCCCTTTACTGTAACCACCACAACATTAACCCTTTTGAGTGCAACAAATCCAATTAATAAGATAACAAGGCAGATTTACTAAACAAGACTAGAGAAATTTTAGTGGAAACCATATGCACCATAGATTACATATACACACGTTCAACCTTTACACTGATTTGAATTGGGCCTTTAATAACATTAACTATCTATTATACAAGAGTTTAACTCTTTGAGTAGCAGAGGGGATCCCAACGCATATAGAAGCAGTGTGTTGAGCAACTGTGTGACACCTAAATGGTTAAAGCACCATTTAAAGCAACTAGTTTTAAAGCCCATGTAACACGGGCCAACACTGGCGGCACTGCAGTCATGTGTATTACTGACTGCCCAAATGCACCGAGGCTGATACGGATCGGGGTGCTCCGAATTCAGACCGTGGTACTCTCTGTGCACCTTCCTGGGAACAAGCAGTCCCAGGAAGGTGCGCAAAGAGGACTTTGGTCTGAATTTGTAGAGCCCCGATCTGTATCAGCTGCGGCTCAGGCAGTCTCTACTGCACATGACGGCTTCTAATATAGGATTTGATTGCCCCAGAATTGTACATCAGCCTCCAAGCATTGCACACAGAATATGATGATCATCAATGTTTATTACATTTCTCTAGTACAAACATATTATTTCATTAATAGTCATCAGGTACAGCAATCTGAAATCTGCCTTACCATTATTTTATAAATTGAGCAAGTGTCTCTTTCATGGAGAAATTCTCTTTTGCAACTTTTCCATTGATAGGGATTCCTGCCTTTTAAGCTTTCGGATACATACACGCTGCGTCCTCTTGTGTTAATGCAAATTCCTCTGAGCATCATTAAACTAATAGAAGTATACAAGAAAATCAAAGCAAGAAAAGTTTAAAACTATAGGACAGCATGGGAAATGTTTCTGCAAACTTTTGTTACAATGTCAAAAGTTTTAAAGAAGCACAGTACTGTGCAAAAGTTTTAGGCAGGTGTGGAAAAAATGCTTTCAAAAATAGACATTAATAGTTTATTTTTATCAGCTGACAAAATGCAAAGTGAGCGAACAGAAGAAAAATCTAAATCAAATCAATATTTGATGTGACTACCCTTTGTCTTCAAAACAGCATCAATTATTCTAGGTAAACTTGCACACAGTTTTTTAAGGAAATTGGCAGGTGGGTTGTTTCAAAACATTATGGAGAACTAACCACAGTTTTTCTGTGGATTTAGGCACCTCAGTTGCTTCTCTCTCTTTACTTAATCCCAGAGAGACTCAATGATGTTGGGGGGCCATACCATCACTTCCAGGATTCCTTGTTCTTCTTAACGCTGAAGATAGCTTGGGGTCATTATCATTATTATGCTGCAGAATAAATCTGGGGCCAGTCAGACGCCTCCCTGATGGTATTGCATGATGGATAAGGATCTACCTGTACTTCTCAGCATTGAGGAGACCATTAATTCTGAGCAAATCCCCAATTCCATTTGCAGAAATGCAGCCCCAAACTTACAAGGAACCTCCACCATGCTTAACTGTTGCCCACAGACACTCATTCTTGTACCTCTCTCCAGCCCTTTGGTGAACAAACTGACTTCTGCTACAACCAAATATTTCAAATGTTGACTCAACGGTCCAGAGCACCTGCTACCTTTTTTCTGCACCCGAGTTCCTGTGTTTTTGTGCATAGTTGAGTAGCTTGGCCTTGTTTCCATGTCAGAGGTATGGCTTTTTTGGGCTGCAAGTCTTCTATGAAGACCACTTTGGACCAGACTTCTCCTGACAGTAGATGGGTGTACCAGGGACCCACTGTTTTTGCCAATTCTGAGCTGATGGCACTGCTGGACATCTTCCGATTGTGAAGTGAAATAGGCATAACGTGTCTTTCATCTGCTGCACTAAATTTGCTTGGCCAACCACTGTGTCTAGGGTCCCCAATGCTGTCTGTTTCTTTGTGCTTCTTCAAATGAGCTTGGACAGCACTTCTGGAACCCCCTGTCTGCCTTTAAATTTATGCCTGGGAGAGACCTTGCTGATGCAGTATTACTACCTTGTGTCTTGTTGATAATGTAGGACATTTGACATGAATCTGTCTTAAGCAACCTCACCTTGTTAGCTGAGTTTGGCTGTTCCTCACACAGTTTTATTCCTCCTACACAGCTGTTTCTTTCTCAGTTAATGATTGTGTTTCAACCTAAATATTAAATTCATGATCATTAGCACATGTTTGGTATAATTGTTTAAACATACCCCCGAAGACATGCCTATAAAATCCCTGACTTTGTGCAAGTGTACCTAGAAGAACTGATGCTGTTTTGAAGGCAAAAGGTGGTCACACCAAGCATTGATTTGATTTAGATTTTCTTCTACTTTTCACTATAATTTTGTTAATTGATAAAAATAAACTATTAACATGTCTATTTTTAAAGCTTTCTTACTTTACCGCATTTTTTAACACCTGCCTAAAACTTTTACACAGTACTGTGCATAAGTAAATACACATGCAAACACACACATTTTCTAACCTCAGCCCCATCCCTACTCTCCCACTTCCTGCCCAGCCCTTTTCCTGTGGCCTACTGAATGTTCGTTCCCTCACCAACAAATTTACTCTCATACATGACCTTTTCTGCTCGCAAACACTCCAGCTTCTCGCTCTTACTGAGACCTAGCTCTCCCAACATGATTCAGCCGTGGAGGCTTCTATCTCACATGGAGGCCTGTACTTCTCACACACAGCAAGCACAGTGGGTAGAGGTGGTGGCACAGGTGTACTTGCTACCTCCTTGTGGCGTTTTCAGCCGATACCTATTTCTCAATCCTTTTTCACTAACTCCTTTGAGGTACATGCAATTCATTTATTCCATCCTGTATCAATGCGTAATGTTGCAGTAGTATACAGACCTCCCACAACCACACCCTCTGCCTTCCTCTCAGACTTTGAGTGCTGGCTTGCATTCTTTCTATCCTCTGATACTCCATCTCTCATATTTGGGGACTTCAACTGTCACATTGATGATCCTTTCCTCTCTTGGGCCTCACTCCTGCTTCAACTAACCTCACCTTTCACCCTTCAACAATGGACTGACTCTAGCACACACAAAGACGGTCACTCCCTCGACTTGGTTTTCATAAAGAACTGCTCCTTGCTAGATTTTTCCATATCTCATTTCCCATTCTCCGACCACCATCTCATAACTTTCTCTGCAACCCTTTCCCTCATTCCCCCACCAATCACAGCCCCGAAGTACACCCGCAACCTTCGCTCACTAGACATTTTTGCCTTATCTTCTGCATTGCACTCAAACCTCTCCACCTTCAACACTCTTTCTGAACCTGACAGACTTATAGAATCCTACAACAACCTCCTCTCATCACTCAATCTGTATGCCCCCCTCCTGGCCTGTCACAAATGCCCCTCAAACCCACTCCCTTGGCTCAACTCACAAACACGCTTTCTCCTCTCCTGTACCCACACTTCTGAACGCCTGTGGAGAAAGTCCCGCTCTCACTCAGACTTTATCCACGACAAATTCCTCCTGTCCTGCTTCAACACTGCTCTATCCCCTACCAAACAACACTACTACTCCTCACTAATCCATACTCACAAATCTAACCCACGTCACCTCTTCTGTATCTTCAATTCTCTCCTTTGCCCCTCCCATACATCATTCACCCTCCCCTCCCTAACCCCTCTAGCCTTCGCAGAGTTTTTCACACAAAAGATTAACATATACATCAAACAATCCCACCCTTTCAGTCTCCACAACTGTATCTTCCTGATCCTCCATCCTACTTATTTGATTCCTTTACTTCAGTCACAGAAGCAGAGGTCTCCCTTCTGCTGTCCACATCACCACTCACCAGCTGCTCCCTTGATCCTATACCATCCCACCTCTTCAATCCTCTGTCATCTACGTTAGTCCCCATGCTAACTTGTATATTCAACTCCTCCCTATCCTCTGCCATTTTCTCCTCTTCATTCAAACATTCAATTGTATCTCCAGTTCTTAAGAAAAGTTCACTAGACCACTTCTCCCCATCCAACTACCTCCCCATATCCCTCTTGCCCTTTGCCTATAAGCTCCTTGAGCGCCTAGCCTACTCTTGTCTACTTACCTTCCTCAGATCCCATAACACTCTGAAACCTCTGCAGTCTGGCTTTCGTCCCACTTTCTCTACAGAAACTGCCCTTAGCAAAGTAACAAACAATCTCCTAATTGCAAACTTTCACTGAAATGGTCTTCTACGTGTGCTTGGTTTGCAAGCACACGTAGAAGACTGTTTCAGTGATTTTTTTTTTTTTTTAATTAATGCGACCGTGGCTCTGCTGCAGAGCCGCCTGATGATCTAAGACTGGATTTCCCTGCAGTCAGCTACAACGCTGACTTCGGGGAAGGGGGGAAGGAGAGAGCAAACCATAAAGGTTTGGGAGATGACACTGGGGGCAATATATTTATGTTTAATAGAACTTTAATATGGGGATTAGTAATACTTAAGTATTACTATTCCTTTAACGTGACAGAGACAACGACCCTTCTGACGTAAGGTACTGGGGCAGACTGATACGAGGCACAGGCCCTGGGGAATCCATGATAATTTTTTGGACTAAGGCTTGTTAGAGTTACAAGCCTTGAGGAATCAGTGATGATTTTTTGGACTCAGGCTTTTTAGGGTTAAAAGCCCTGAGCAATCAGTGATGATTTTTTGAACTCAGGATTACAGTTATAATAATAATGATGAATCACCCCTGCATAATCTGCGAGGTGGAATCTTCTCAGATGCTGCTTGATTCAATGTCAGCAGTTATACTCCATCACGTTGCCATATGTGGTCAGCGCACCACACAATGTGCAATGGGTGGACATGAACTGACACATCCTCACATCTACCAGCATTGTTACCAGCTGAAGGGGGAGGTGACAATGACAATGGTGGACACCCGGACCCAGTGTGCCGGAAATGGAGAAACTCATGCCGCTCCTGGGACCCAAGCCGTCAATAAAGAGAATATATTGACTCATGGATGCAGTGCAGCAGCAGTACATGCGTGAGCTTCATGAAACCTGTTATGCTTTCACTGCTTGTAAGGAGAGGAATGAGGTCCTCCCCAGTAAAGATATTGACCCCTTTCTGGTGAGTGGGAATTCGCTCCTCACCAGGGCAAGTGATTCCCCTACATTAGGGAGTGGGACCGCCATCCTCCCTAGTGTTTCTGTTGCCCCCGAATCTGTTGAACCCAGCCAGGTGATTGGGAATTCACGCCTCACCAGGGCAAGTGATGTCCCTGCAAAAGGGAGTGGGACCGATGTCCTCCCTGGGGGTTCTGTTGCTTCAGCCTTGGGGAGTGGGACCCGTGTCTTCCCCAGTGTTGTTGTTCCCACTGGACTGGTGAGTGGGAGTACATTCCTCAAAAGTTATTGTGATGCCCCTACTCTGGGAGGTGGGACCACCATCCTTCCCAGTGGCTGTATTGACCTTGCCTTAGGGAGTGGGACCACAGTCCTCCCTAGGGGTTCTGATGCCACAGCTGTATAGTGAGGCCCCGGTCCTCTCCAGTGGCCCCCTGAACCTTGCCCAGCCTTAGAGTGACCCTGGTCCTCTCTAATGGCCCCCTGAATCTTGCTCCAGCACATGAGAGTGGAAGCAACAGTCTCTCCTTCAACGTTGTGGTACAGGTCCTGAGAAAAGGAGAGATGCCCTCATCCACCCACAGTGTGGCCCCAATCTGGATCTCTGTAATTCGAAGAAGGGCTGCCAGAACCAGCATCCCCTCAGCTCTATTCTTGCGGTGGAAACCCTTTTGCCCTATGGAATTTCACCTCACAGACTGGCCCTAGACCCGGAGCCAATGGCCCCAGACCCATGGAAATTTGAACCAATCTCTGCCTGCATCTCTGACCAATAGAGTCCCCCCCAACGTGTTGCTAGCCCAGGACAAGGGGCCAACAATTTGTTTCCTGTCCCAGGACAAGGGGCTAATGTTTTACTCCTGGCCCAGGACAAGGGGCTATCAGAAAGGACCTCCCCGAGTCCCAAGACAGCTTTCGACCAAGCTGCCGCTGGCTTTGTACTGAAAAGGGGGAGAAGTGTAACCACAGTTCGTTACTGTAAACCATTGCTGGGCATGCAGACTTTCAGCCCATTATTTCAGACTATGGGGAACATTGAACATTTTATCAGCAGACAGCTCTGCGAAAAACACTAAATTCATAGCTTGACTTGCTGTTCAAAGGTGTATTGGGTCACTGTCTGGTCCAGAGGTTGATTTTATCAGTCATGCTGCCTGTCACAGCCTCTGTATTGCCCCTTTGTTCAGGTGTATACAGTAGCCCCAGGGTGTCCCATGGCATTGCAAACCCCTCCACCAACAATCCTTTGTCTCACTGTTTACCCTTCCCACATTGTCTAAGTAATTCAATCATGTCTGGCCCCATTGTGTTATGTCCACACCGTTTGCTGTTGCTCACTGTATGGTATTGTATTGTATTGTACTGTATCCCCTGTGCTACCTCCCCCAAAATAATGTGATGCGTGTTCACTAATAAGGAGTTAGTTGTACTGAACTAAGAAGGAGTACAGAGTCTATATTCTGGATGGTAGAAAGGGGCCCCTTTGCCTCCCATTCAGGCAGTTGATGTTCCAGTGTCCTTAGTTTGAATGATTTAAAGGGACCCCTCTGTCCCCCATTCACGTATCTGAGGTTCCAGAGTTCGAGTGGACAGATTGCCTGCGTTCCAGTTGTTTCCAGTTAATGCTTCCAGCCTGCTGCATTCAGCTACAGAGTTCCAGCCAGCTTTCCAGCTTCACCGGTCAGGCTACCAGCTTGTAGCCACATCCAGGAGAGAGAGACCCAGAACGACGGCCCAAGACTTCCCGGCTTCTTGGGCTTCTGTTTTAGGGGACTGGCCAGCATTGGTTCTATAGTGGTCACTTCCTCCTCCTCCTCAGATTTAGTGAACACATAAGGCTCCTTCCAGTTCCTCCTTTTATTAGTTTTAAACTTGTTCCTAGTGATAACAGTCACTATGAGTCTCTCCTGCCTCAATTTTGCCTCAAGAACACTGCAGCAAAGCTAACTTCAAATTGTTAAGAGCTTCAATGCAGCACATAGACTGGGATAAATTATTTAAAGAGATAACAATGTTTCACAACAAAAGCAGCTTCATTTAATCTTCATGGTATTTGGCCCATGGAGATTGTTATTTCTATACTGTCAGAGTTGTAGTTCAAGAGTAATTGAATAATAAAGTATTCCCCTCACACCCCTTTTACTGATGTAACACTGCTCACCTCAGAGCAGCAAGGTACTGTACTCCATAGAGGGACAATCTTCAATTAGCATAAGGGAAAAACCTGAAAAACCTGTGAAGGGGGTGTAAAGGATCATAATCTGTTACTGGAGGCCTTGGCTGGGCCTGAGACTGTTACATCGGGAGCACAAGACACTGTGGACATTTGGCCATATTTGGACACTCCTTTGGGCCCGGTTATATGCCCTTCCAAGCCCTTAGCTTGGATGAGAAGACTTTGGAGATATTAATGTGAATGGGCAGCTGAACTACATCGAGCTGCCCTGTGGTTATAGACTGTGTTAAATGTACTGTCAAGTTTGAGGGTTTACACATTCTCCGACTACGAGTCAAATGTTCCCAGCTCGGTGTTTGAATCGTCGACACTGAGTCGAACACGAGGAGGCGAGGGCAGTGAGATGACATCGGATTGGTCGAATCCCTGAGCTGTAGGTTTAAAGGTCTTCCATAAATCTAACATGGAAAAAAGTAGGTGGCTCAGGGATTGGCCGGCCAGCAGACTCAATGTACGACTTGATTGACCAGGATTGAAGCCAAATATTCAAACTAGTTGAGAAGGTGCTTCAACCCCTGGCATTGTCCCTCAAATGTGTATTCCTGGCCCTCAACTCTTTGTGTCCACTGTCTGGATTTAACCAACCCTTTGTATGAATAATATAATCATGTCTAGGCTATTGTAATTACTTGACCATTTGTTGCCGGTCATTTGTTTGTATGTTGCTATTGCAAATGAGGAAAGCTGCCCAGTTTGGGCATACTATAATTATGGGAGATTTTAATTATCCAGATATCAACTGGAAAAATGAGACCTGTCAGAGTGCTAAGGGTAGCAGGTTTTTGAACACACTTCGTGAAGGTTACATGTCACAAATGGTGGAAGCGCCAACAAGAAATAACAATGTATTGGACCTAGTGATCACTAATAACACAGAAATGGTATCCAATATTAAGGTAAGAGAACATTTGGGAAACAGTGATCACAACATGCTTACATTTGAGGTCAGTCTGGCAAAGCAAAAATGTATAGGTTCAACCAAAACTCTTAATTTTAAAAAGCGAACTTCAAATTGTTAAGGTACTCAATGCAACACATAGACTGGGATATTTTATTTAAAGGCAAAAATACTGAGGAAAAATGGTCAGAATTCAAATTTAGGTTGCAGAAATGTACCCAACAGTATATATCAATGGGGAACAAATGCAAAAGAAGTAAGTCACAATGTGGTTAACTGCACATGTAAAGAAGGAAATGGCAAGGAAAAAAAAAGCATTCAAATTATTTAAGTCTGAAGGAACTGAACAATCTTTCTTAAAATACTTCGTATACTGTCAGGAGTTGACATGGACTCCAGGCTTTCTGGCTTCCAGTGATCAAGTGACTTTTTCCAGTGACTGTTCGACAGCCTGGTGTTTCCTGCGACATCCTCCAGCCACCTTTAGACTGGGAGCAGAGACTTAACGCTTCCTACAGCCTGTGGTACCAGTTGGCGACCAGACTCTGGCTGCTAGTCCCTTCAAACTGTTCACCATTCGCCTGGCCTTCCTTCGACTCCGACTCGAAGTCTACGACGCTATCACTTTCATCCGACTTTGACACAGAGTTTACGACACCGCGGATGCTTGATTGATCTGGTTAATGTTCGACCAGTAGGATTCAAGCTGTTTAATCCAACTTCAAGAAGAAGAAACCCGGAACGACAGCTGAGGGCAATGTGGCGTCCTTAGCTTTCATTACAGGGGGGCAGGGTTTTCATTGTTCTCACAGAAATAAGATTGTCCCTTTCTGTGAGCGGTCTGGTCTCAATACCAGATTCCACATCTGAGGGGAAGTGGATTCCACAAGGTAAAATGGGAGGGAGGGGGGATACTTTATCTTTCAGTTACTCTTGTACTACAACTCTGACAGTATTGAAATAACACTCTCTATGGCCCAAATACTGTGAAGATTAATTGGAACTGAAACAATACTATCCCTTTAAAGACAAAAATACTGAGGAAAAATGGTCAGAATTCAAATTTAAGTTGCAGAAATGTACCCAACAATATATACCAATGTGAACAAATGCAAAAGAAGTAAGTCACAGCCAATGTGGTTAACTGCACATGTAAAGAAGGAAATGGCAAGGAAAAAAAACATTTAAACTATTTAAGTCTGAAGGAACTGAACATTCTTTCTTAAAAAACAGGTAGTGCAATAAAGGCAATTAGTATAGCAAAAATAGATAATGAAACTCGAATTGCAATGGAGAGAAAGTGTAATCCAAAAAAGTTTTTCAAATATATAAATAGCAAATAACTTAAGAGGGAGTTATTGGACCTTTCAAAATGAGATGGGTGAGTTGATTAGTGAGGATAAGGAAAACACTGATGTTTTAAACACTTTCTTTGCATAGGCATATTCAAGGGAATATGGAATGGTAGAAGAGCAATTAACAAATAAAAAATTACAATTATTATACATAGGGTTAACTCAAGAAGATGTCATGGGAAGACTGAACAACATTAAGACCGACAAAGCACCGGGTCCTGATGGTATACATCCAAGGGTTCTTCAGGAATTCAGTGCAGTGTTAGCAAGACACCTATATTTACTCTTTAAAGATGCTCTCACCACAGGTTCAATGCCACAAGATTGGCGAAGAGCCAGCGTAGTGCCTCTATTTAAGAAGGGAACTGTGGATCCTGGGAATTATAGACCTGTGAGTTTGACCTCTGTAGTGGGAAAAATGCTAGAAGGAATAATAAGGCACTATATTCAGGATTACAACACAAAAATTAAGATCATTAGCAGGAATCAACATGGTTTTATGAGGAATAGATCATGCCAAACTAATCTTTTCAAAGGCTGGGGGTATAAAATAAGGAAATCAGGGCTAGAAGATAACCTTTGCAATTGGATACAAAACTGGCTGAAGGATAGAGAACAGTGTGCAGTTGTAAATGGACAATTCTCCAATTCAGTTAAAGTAGAGAGTGGAGTACCTCAGGGTTCAGTATTAGGTCCACTGCATTTTAACATGTTTATAAATGACCTGGAAATAGATATAGAAAACAAAATATCAATATTTGCAGATGACACTAAATTATGCAGGGTAATTAATTCGGAATGGGATATTTGCTCTCTACAGAGGGATTTACATAAAATGACAGATTGGGCAAACATATGGTATATGAAGTTTAATGTGGGGAAGTGTAAACTCATGCATTTGGGAGGAAATAATCCCAAGGCTGCTTATGAACTTAATGGAATCATTTTAGGGGACTTGTTGCTAGAGAAAGACCTGGGTATCCTTGTCAACTACAAACTTGGAAACAGTGACCAGTGTCAAACCGGGGTTATTGAAGCAAGAGTAGATAACATCATTTTGCCCCTGTACAAATCATTGGTAAGTGCTCACTTCAATTATGCAGTACAGTTTTCAAAAATCATATACTAGAACTAGAAAGGGTAGAGCGAAGAGTAACAAAATTAATTAAGGGAATGGAGGACTTGACATATGAGGAACAACTAGACAAACTTGGTTTATTTACTCTAGAGAAAAGACAAGTAAGAGGAGACCTTATCACATTGTACAAGTATATGAGAGGTCAATACAAGGATCTCTGTTGTGAGCTATTTATTCCAAGGCCTGATCAGGTGACCAGGGGACACCCTTTGAGATTAGAGGAAAGGAGGTTTAAACTTTAGTAGAGGAAGGGGTTTTTACAGCAAGGTCTGTTAAATTGTGGAATTCATTGCCCAGGGAGGTGGTTATGGCAGATACAATGGATACATTTAAGAGAAGATTAGATACATTTCTTTCAAAAGGGAACACACAGGGTTATACTGTATATTAGTAGGCAAATCAGGAAGGTCTGATAAAGACTTATTTGGTAGCAGAAAAGCTATACAGTTCTCATGTCACTAGGGGTATGAGGCAAAGGTTGAACTTTCTGGACTTGTGTCTTTATTTAACCTAATTTACTATGTTACTATGTAAAGGCTACTCCTGTTCAGGATGTCTTCTGTAGTGTCTGTCTTCATAACATTTCCTTTATACATTCTATGTTCGACATTGTCCCCTGCATGCAAAAAGTCGTTCAGTGTGCGAGTCCATGTCGAGGAATGAGGAGGGGAGAGAGGTATTGGAGGAAGTGGGCAGCAAATACAAGCTTGCTACCCGCTTCCTCTGATGTCTCTCTCCCCTCCACCCGCTTCCTCCAATGCCTCTCTTGTCCCCAGCCTTCTTCATGCTGCCGGCTTTACAGCCACCGGAAGCACCAGCATATTAATAGATGGAAATTGAGGAAAGCGCTGCAGTCACAGCGCAGAACTGCTCACACAATTCTATTTTTTACTCAGAACGCATTCATTTGTCAAGTCCTACCTCCTGTGTCCCATTGCTATTAGTACTTTTGCTCCACTCTCCGTTTGAAGGAGAGTGGAGCAAAAGTACTAATAGCAATGGGACACAGGAGGTGGGGCATTAAAAATGAATGAAATCTAACTAAAGATGCAATTGTGGGAGCAGTTCTGCGCTCTGGTCACTCAGTCACCCAGTTTGACCTGGCTGACTGATTGAATGATGGGGCCGCAGTGCCTTCACCTCCATTCATTCATTTCTTGGTGCTGTGGGCTGCTGTAAAGCCCACAGCATCAAGAAGGCAGTAAATGTATATAACATTAAAGTTAAACACATTACATGAATAAGACATTACTTGTTCACATACACATACACATACAGGCATATCTTGCCTATTAACCCTTTGGGTACCAGAGGGTTAGGAAACATGCTAAGCAATGCTTTCCTACCTCGCTGGTACTCAAAGGGTTAATTGTTGACTAAAAGACAGGTTCCACTACTATATGAGTCAATAAGGTGAATGTGGGATGGAGTTAGTATGTCGAATATATGCAATATATGTCGACATACTAAGGGGGGGTGTCGAAGGGGGGTATTGTGTAGTGCTTGGTGTACTATTTCTGTTTCAACCTTAGAATGCCACAGGGGTGAGCAGTGCACATCCCTATGGCATTCAATGCTGTCCATGGAGCTGAAAGCCTTCTCTGTGTTCCCCTACTGGCTGGGTAGGGAAGCGCAGACTCATGTTATCCCTAACTCTCTGTTTTATTTCCCTCAACGGTGGTTTTCTACTCTGACTTGTGTGATGTTCTCCAAAAAAAAATAGGCATTAGATTTCTGGAGAGAAATGTTGCAATTTAACTTGCGTTAGCCCTAATTCCAACATTTGAATGGCTCTTGGCTTCACTTGTACATTATCCTCTATGGGTGAGATTTTGATGTTTTGGAGACGGGCGACGTGTGTTTCAGAACTGCCGTTATTTCTTACTAGTGGGAACATTTGCATTGCTTACTTGACGTACAAAACCACCGTCGCCAGTTTTTTCTGCCGACACCAACATTTGAATCGAGCCCTTATTTTGTTGTCTTCATCTGAAAACAGATAAATAACATTGTTTTACTCTGGGAGTTCTAGGACTTCTGAACTGCATTGTGTCTGTCTCAGGATGATTGAATCACTGATTATATATAACATTATAATACAACATCATTATACATTCTCTTTATTACAAACAATTAGTACAAACATATCTGGAATTAAACAACTCTATCAAGCATAATACAATACTATCTAGAAACATCCCGTATCCCTTTAAATCTCTGTTGGAATTTTACCCAGTACCTTTATTATACACAGCAAACAATACCATTCTACTTAACTTTCTCACCAATAAAACATATTTTACACTACTTCTGGATACCGGAGTTACTTAAACATAAGGTCTCTATTCCTTTACAACATGGAGCTGCAGCAAATACATTTAACAACCTGTCTCTACTTTTGCTTTGTTAAAGGGATAGTAATACTTGAAAATATTTTTATTTTATTTTGTAGCCCTTAAAAAAACATGAAAAATTATATAAGTCTTATCTCCCAAACCTTTATGGTTTGGGAGATATTCACATGTATAATAAAGTAAAGTTCACTTTTCCTTGCTGTTTCAGACAAGTCTGCCATCTAGTGGACAGATTTGGAATTCGGTCCACACAGCAACCGGCAGCTCTTTAGCAGTGCCGAGATCATGATCTTTGAAAAGAAATACTTCATCGGTCTACAAAGTGTGCCTGGCTTGAAAGCACACTTTGTAGACCATTCCAATTAAGAAATTCTTTTTAAAGATCATGATCTCGGCACTTCTGGAGAGGCACTGCTGGTCGGGAGACCGGATTCCAAATCTGAAGGGTGGAGCAATGACATCACTCCAGGGGAAACTTTACTTCTGAATATCTCCCAAACCATAAAGGTTTGGGAGATAAGACTTATAGCATGTTTCATGTTTTTTAAGGGCTACAAAATAAAATCAACTTATTTTCAAGTATTACTATCCCTTTAATCTGTCCCCATCCATGCTAATGGAGCAAATGAAACACTATGTTTACAAACTGAATCTACCCCCATCCTCTACTAATGGTGCAAACAAACTTATACAAACATTACCACAGTTACTGCAGTGTACAATACACATTATACAAGACCTATTTTAATAAACTTTGTTCCATACAATACTATTTCACATGTAAATTACTTTAATAACATTACCCATTGACTCTTATACCTGGATGCTTTTCTACCTACCTGAAAACAGATAAAGAACACTGTTTTAATCTGGGAGTTCTAAGACTCTGCTTATGAACTGCATTGTGTCTGTCTCAGGATTACTGAATCACTGAGGTGTGCACCTTATATCAGTACAGTTACTATGTCTGAGAACCTAGTGATCGCCACCTGCTGGTAGGACGTTAAAACAGCAACAAAAGAACTATAAACACTGTAGTCATGGGATTTCCAATACTACCAATAAAAAAAATGCTTAATACTTGCTTCTGCATACTATATTCTCTTGGGGTACAATGAGATTAAGAACATTTAATAAACAAAGTGCCACACTTACAGTATGCTGCCTGGGTGTCACATTTGACTCCACCCTATCCTTCATTCCTCACATCCAGTCAATCTCCAACTCATGCCACCTCCACAACATCTCTAGGATCTGACCCTTTCTCACACAAGACACAACCAAAATTCTAATCCAAGCACTCATCATGTCCCGTCTTGACTACTGTAACTCACTACTAATTGACCTTCCTCTACCCCAACTAACTGCACTACAGTCCATAATGAACTCTGCTGCAAGACTAATCTACGTCACTCATCGCTTCTTTAACACCAATCCTCTCTGCCAATATCTGCACTGTGTCCCATTAGAACACAGAATTAAATTCAAAATCCTGGTGCTAACGTACAGAGCCCACACTAACACTGCACCACACTATATTTCATCTCTCATTTCCAAATACACTCCCACTCGCCATCTTCGTTCTGCACAAAAACTTCTCCTCTCCACAGCTCTTATCACATCCTCCCATTCCCGCCTACAGGACTCTGGAATTCCCTCCCCCACCCCATCAGACTCTCCCCCATCCTTCAGTTCTTCAGACACTCCCTGAAGACTCACCTGTTCTGGGAAGCCTAACTGCCTCCATAAACATTATCAAAGAGAACCACCCCTTCCTTGGACCACTGCACTCAACAGCACTTCTCTCTCACACCCACTGACCAGCAGTTCATGTGGCAGTAGGCACTTATACCCAATAGTACTTACTCCTTCGATGTCATACCTACCTTCCTCTACACTGTAGGTCTCACCAGCAGGGCCCTCTAACCATTCTGCTCTCCACATTTGACTGTATTATTTAATACCTCTGTATGACTATTCCCCATTGTACAGCTCTACAGAAATTAGTTGCCACTATATAAATAAAGAATAATAATAATGTAGGGTTCATTGTTATTATTAAAATTGCAAGTGGTCACGTTTCCTTAGCAGGGAGCAGACAAGAGACATAGAGACAGCAGCATTACATGGTTTCTGGTGGGATGATTTCACATTGGGGACCCTAGGTATCATGGCCTTTGGTTAGAGTTGTGCCAGTTGTTCGATGTGAGTATAGATGTGTCCACTGTTCCCAATCCTTCCCTTATTTACCAAACACACTGTGCACATTGAAGTTGCTAAAGAAAGGCACAGCTCT
Source organism: Rhinophrynus dorsalis (assembly GCA_037306005.1). Lineage (NCBI taxonomy): Eukaryota > Metazoa > Chordata > Amphibia > Anura > Rhinophrynidae > Rhinophrynus > Rhinophrynus dorsalis. The sequence goes on from CM074721.1 coordinate 553,708,892, forward strand.
TGCTCTGAAGGGAAATATTAATATTCTAACAAAACACCCATGATTTTAGAGCCGGGGAAGGAGGAAAAGCATTATTGGCCAACTTCTTTTCTCCACATATCCCTGAAGAGGTGGGGCTAGTCGTGGTGCCACTACTATCTCAGGCACATCACTGGAGCTATAGTGGCAAGTCAAACTATGATCATCATCACCCATATCACTGCTGTTGTTCATCCCATTCCCTTGGGAGTGCCTGATCAGCCTGATGCTTAAAGAACTCAACAGCAGCTGCATGAACAGCATCTGCAAATTCCACAATGACACCAGGGCATTTGCCAATGGCCTGTGGTCACTACGCCAGTAGGACATTTTTTTTCTCAGGGCTTGTTCTTTTAACAAAATCAGAGGCCAACAAAAGAAACATTGGGGGGGGGTCTTATTTCTAAGAAGCCTAAGTCCTACAAATTACTGAATCCTCAGGGCGTGTGATACTAACAAGTCTGAGTGATTAAAATTATCTTTGATGTGATTCCTCAGATAACAATTTTCTTTGATGTGATTCTTCTGGGCTTGTGATACTAACAAGCCTGTGTGATAAAAAATGTTTCTGATGTTATTCCTCAGGGCTTGTGATGCTAACAAGCCTGAGTGATAAAAATTTTCTCTGATGTGATTCTTCAGGGCTTGTGATGCTAACAAGCCTGAGTGATAAAAATTTTCTCTGAAGCGATTCCTCGGGGCTTGTGATGCTAACAAGCTAAAGTCCTACAAATCAATGTTTGTTCAGGGCTTGGGATGCTAAAAAGCCAAAGTCCTACATATCAGTGTTTTCCAAGGGCTTGGCCTCTAACAAGTCTAAGTCCTATGAATCAATGTTTCCTCAGGACTGGTGACTAACAAGTTTAAGTCCCACAAATCTATGTTTCCTCATGGCTTGTTCCTCTAACAACAAGTCTAAGTCCTGTAAATCATCCTCTGCAAAGTATTGTATCACTTAAGTTTCAGTCTGCCCCATTTACAGCTTTTGTTGATTAAAATGCAATGAGCTAGGCAAAAAAGCAGAAAAAAGACACTTTTCATAGGAAATTATTTGCTGAGACATCTACGGAGCAGGAGGATTAGGCTGCTTCATGGGACTGGGATCATCATCAGCACTGATATAAAACAGGCTGTGATACAATGATGCTTCTACTTGACACTAGCCCTAGTGTTGGTGAGGTGTCACAACAAGCCATCCTACAACTTCAGGTGTATCTAGAGAGAAGAAATTGGTTTTGTGATGCTTTTCCAACTGCACTTCCTCCAAAACCATTGGTTGCAATGGAATACTAATTTTTCCGTTTACAGGAGCCTGCACCTTTCATCTTCAACTGCAATATACACAGTGTACACAAAGAGACATTTGAGAAATAAGAGCTGGGTATGAAGTATCACAGCAATTAACACATCTGTACTCACATTAAGCAATATGCATAAATGAAACCACCTTGACACTTAGGTTAGTAGTGCAAAAATATCCCCCAAGAAGCCAAGTTCTGCAGTCACTGTGGCCTTTGTTCACTCAGCTAAGGAGAGTTGATGTCAAGATAGAATAAACCTTAATAAAAATAATGAATCCTCTCTGCACCAAATTATAGTATGCAGTTGAATTGAATGTCTACAAATGCTCCCTGATCCATTTAATTGCTCTTCCCCACATTTCCATGTGTGCCCAGTACATCGCACAATGTGCAATTTGTGGATACAAACTGCCAGATCCTCACTTCTAGAAATTCACTAGCATCTGGTGATGGAGGTAAAGTAGGCAAAGGAGTTATAGCAGAGGAGGAGGTGGAAGATGCTGAGTGTGTCGGGGTAGAGACAGTGGGTACATCTTCAAGTACTGTGATCTTAGAACAAGAAGATGATATGAAACAGGTTTTATGCTCATCATCAAACTTCCAATTTTAGTTTCTTTTGCTTCCTCTGGGATTTTCAAACCCGTTCTTTATGCCCTTGGAAAGGGACAAGGGGCACAGTGACATTAGCTCTCATTTTCTTTTTTGGGAGTTTGGATTTACCATGCTTAACAGAAATGTTGTGGTGTCTATGTTGGATGTGTTTTATGAGGGCAGAGGTGTTGTCCCCTCATTTCCCCTTTTTCACTACCAAATCACACATAATGAACAATGTATTCACTAATAACTTTACTGCTCCTGCCCCAAGGGGAAAATATTCCCACACTCATGATTTCAGTACGGGGAGAGTTGCAGAAGAATGGCCTTCTTCTCCAAAGTCACCTTCAATAACTGTGGCAGGTGATGCTGCTGCCTCAGCATCAGCACTAGTTCTAGGACCAGCACTATTGGTGGCAAGTGCAGCCTAGCCTACTGTCATATAGATGCTGGGAATTTTTTTTTGGGGGGGGTTGTTGACTGAGATTGGGGTGACAATTAATAAAAAAATAAATAAATAAAAATTAAATAAGAAAAAGATGTATTTATTTTGATAGAGGCAGGGACCCCCTGACATATGCTGTAACTGGGGAAGACTGCTACTTGACATGATAGAGTATTTTGCAGAGGATGATTTGTAGGACTTAGATGTGTTGTTAGAGACCCAAGTCCTGAGGAAACGTTGATTTTTAGGACTTAGACTTGATGGGCAGGAATACTCAAGCGAAAAGCGGAAAAACATCATTTTTCAGCGAAATTCCAACAGGAACAAAACGGGACTTCTCACTCACCTCTATTCATCACTGGAGCATGATACTAATTATATACATTTAATTATCTAGAAAAGAAAGATCCTCTTACTGAAGAAGCAATTAAAAATAAACAAGAAGACGGGCAAAAACGGAAAATTTGGGAAAAAATGAAGAAAAGAAAAACAAAACGGGAGAGAAAAAGAGGAAAAGTGGAGAAAAATGCTAACAGCTTCATGGAAAACACAGAGGCTGAAAAAGACATCAAGAGTCCATCAAGTTCAGCCCATGCCCTATCACCACATTTATCCAGAGGAAGGCAAAATAAATAAATTATGACATGTCCAATTAAGCCCCAAGGGAGTAAAAGAAAAATTCCTTCCTGACTTGATATGACATTCGGATATTTCCCTGGGTCCAGTTTCTATCTAATGAAAAGAAAAAAAAGTGTTAAAAAAAGTAAACGATTATAACAAATATTTTTTCCATTACAGTGCTGGATTTCCCATTAGGCAGGGTAGGTAACTGACAGTAGACAATGCCCAAGATGTGGTGCACACACCCACATTCTAAGTTTTGGGTGTGACCAGAGAAATGTCAATGTCTGAGTTGAGCAATGCATTGGCGGCTCTCTAACAACCAAGGGATAAAGCCTTTTTGTTCATGTGTAAGCGGTCGCTTAGCTTGCTGCCGACTGCCAGACCTTGTAGGCAGCCGGCTTCTGTTAATTCGCAGCTTGCCGCACTCGTTAGGAGTGCTGGTACGCCCTGGTGTCCTTCCAGGCGACTAGTCTCCTCATTGCTCCCCCTGGCGGCTCCTGCCACATCAAAACATGGGCGCGCGTCACAGGGATTCCCTGATGACGTTGCAACCCAGTTCTTAAAGGTACAGCACATTTTCTGCTCCAATTTGTATATTAAACTGCTAGGACACCACTTCAGTTGCCCTTTCATGGTGTCCCAGTGCAGTTGTGTGTTTGCTCTGTGTATGAACCGGTTTGTCTGACTATCCGATCTGGTGTTGACCTGTGGCTCTGTCTGACTACCCGCTCAGTGTATGACGCTTGGCGTGTCTGACATCCAATCTGGTGCAAACCTACGGCTCTGGCCAACTAACCATTCTGTGTATGACCTTAGGCTTGTCAGAGTACCCGATCTGGTGTTGATCCCTGGCTTGTCTGACATCCAATCTGGTGCAAACCTGCGGGCTTGGGTTAACCCTTTGAGTGCCAGAGGGGTACGCAACGGATTGCAAAGCAATGCATTGCGTACCCCTCTGGCACTCAAAGGGTTAAGTTTTGCTCTGTTCCATTACGGCTTGTCTGACTACCCACCTTGGTGTTGCCCAGGGTTGTCCATTGCGCACCCAGCATACCAACGCTTCAGTGGATAACTTAGTGGGTGCCCTTGGTGGCTCTAGTGGACTCCTCTTGTATTTTTACCTCTGTGGCATTCAGTTGTGTACCTGTAGCTCAGTTGGTCTCCTTGGAAGCTTTGTCTATACAGGTGCGGACCTGTAGCGCAGTTGGTCTCCTTGGAAGCTTTGTCTATACAGGTGCGGACCTGTAGCGCAGTTGCTTTCTCAAGATCTTGTCTGTTCAGGTGCAGACCTGTAATGTTCCTTAGGAGCAGACCTGAGACAGTTTCCCTTCTCTGCCTTCTGGAACTAGTCTGCACCATTACAGCAGCGGGATCCTTCCTGACGTCCTCTACTTTGCCTGTAGTTCTTGCTGTTACCGTTGTCTTGTACGTTGTGCTCCTTAATAAAGATTGTGTTACCATCAGTACTGGACCAGTTCTTGTTCTTGAGTCCGTGACATCATGCTTATTCAAAGCTTATTCTGTGCCAAGAAACAGTGGTTGGGACTAGAGTAGAGTCATGTGACTCCTTAAATGTTAGAGAGGTCTCCTCTAGCATTCAAGGGGTTAAACCAAGTGGGCATTTGGGGATTTTATTTTTTATCAGTCCCTTACACTTTATGTGTATAAAAATCAGTCATATGTTGCTTTATACATGAGGGTCTGTAAGTACTACACAAAACCTACAGGACAACAAGACTTTTTTTCTATGTTTATTATATTTGTACATGATTTTAGACTCTTCAGTGTGCCAAGTAGCCCCTAACATTTCATCAAATTGTTATATAACCCAAGACAAATCTGAAACTTATAAAAATTGGAAAAAGTATATTTCTGATGGTCTCTCTGTGGCATGAATGACATTCACCATACATTACTGACTGTGCCGGTTTAGTCCCATGTTGTTAGCAACAAACAAACACACATGTGGGTTCACTAGCAATTTACCATAATGAGCCCCCTCTGTATTCATTAGAAGCTTTAAATCCCAAAGCTTTTTTCCAGACACTTTAAAAGCTATACAATCTCAATTCAAACATTTCTTCATCAATATAGTCCAGTCAGTATGATGCTCTACACTAATGGAATTCAACATAATTCAACACATATCATCCAACAATAATGTATATTCTTTTTATCTTCAAAAATATTAATCATTTATGCCAAGCTAAGAATTCATGGACAAAAAACATAACTCAGTTGCACAGGAGAAATAGACAAGAATTTGGTGACCAAGTCCAAGTGTTGATATGGATTTGAATCATTCACTGCAAAAGATCATGACTTTGTGAACAGATCTCATCACACATCAATATTCACAAATGTTAGGAAGCTGGTTGGATATATTATTCCTTAAATTTTAAGGAAAGAAACACTGAGATTCATGAGTAAGTTACTTAAAATTCATGTATGCTAAAGGCATTTTATGTTACATAGGTTGATCTTTTAGATGGTCATGAAACGTTAATCTTCTTTTGGTTACATTACTTTTCATCCTAAATAACAAACTGGATTGAAAACAGTGAGGTGATGTAAGAACTGGAACAATTCTTGGGCAAACCAACAAAAACATTTCCAACAGTCCCACTGTCTTCAATGGGGTATTTTTACTTTTCCAGTTCTTCTTAGTCCAATTTTTATTCAACAAAAAGAGGGTAAACCAGGAGTAAGTGATCAGATTGGGACTCTCCAGTTCTTATTGGACTGTTCTGACCATCATTCATCTTAACCTGTAAATTAACTGGAGTTGTTTTACAGAAAAAAATGTCAAAAAGAATCAGATCACTCAAAGGTGGTTTACTAAAAATGGTCATCTTCATGTAAAGTAAATGGATTCACACTGTTTATTATCACATGACAAGTAATAGTAGAATCATGTGTGCTAAGGTAAAGAATAGTGACACAACATGCAATTGTGAGCGCGGCAATAGTAAATGACACAACCCAAAGTATTATGAAATAGTGAGAAAAATAATAAAATGTGCTCCCACAATATCTGAATAAAATGATATTTTTATACAAGTGAAAGATAATTGTTTTCCAGGATAAATGAGATACATTGCAACACAATATAAATCTGTTCCATAGGTAGCGTCTTCCCCTTTCCAATTTTTTTTTTTTTGACCAATTGTATTTCTTTCTTGTGGTCAATAACTGTATGAATATAAGTGATGTCACATGTCAGTAAAACAACTTTCCTTTCAGCATAATCCTGGAATCTCAAGGTATCAACAGCATCCTTCACTCTTCATTTGGATTAGTTCAAACATAGATTCTTGTTATTGATCTCTGGAGTGCCTGTACAGGGGTAGAAATTAACCCCTGTTGCCTTTGACCAGTTGTATGTCCATCAGCCGGTTTAACAGTAAAGTTAAGTAAGAATAAGTTGTTTACCTCTGCTTGGATATCATTAAAATAAACCCAACTTGTTTTCTTTTTAATTTTTTCTGGTTTCTCCTTCTCTTTTGAAGGTCCTCATTGTAAGCTGAGCAGCTGAACCGGTGGGCAATGTAATATGCCGTACTCCCTCATATAGCCACTAGATGTTTGAGAGAGGCCACCACAACATGTCAATGCAATATCATATACCTCTTACACTCTCAGCGAACAAGACTGTATTAAGACGACTGTTCACTCTTCTCTTTTACATCTCTGCTTCATCACCTCTTTATCACTCCTTAGTGCATAACCCCCTATAGTATTCATGCTCTATTGCACTAACCCCCCACACCTTATCTTATGAAAATGTTGTAGAAATGCCATCAGTTTTAGGTTTAAAGCTATTTGTTAATATCTCTGTGGTTTTCTCACTACAGCAACTAGATTGTCACAGTTTGTTAAGACTCTCAGATGTAAGGTTTAGGTAAAAACATAACTTTATTGAAAAGTTAAAGGCAATCCCATAGGGTTTTCATACACATACAAACAATACATAGAAGATAATGACAATAGCAAATAGGTTCTACTGGCCTTGCCAATATACCGGGCAAAGCAACCCAGGCGAGTCTGGAACAAGAGGCTCTACCGGCCTTGCCAATACTGGGTAAGGCAACCTTAAGATGGAATAGTATGCGGTTCTACCGGCCTTACCAATATACCGGGCAAGGCAGCCTGACGGATACCAATAAGTAGGCTCTACCGGCCTTGCCAATACCGGGTAAGGCAACCTTAAGGTGGCCAAGTGAAAGGTTCTACGGGCCTTACCAATATACCGGGCAAAGCAGACCAAAGGAAGGTGACAACCACAGTGACCTAATAACTGTCAGATGATAATGACAGTAAGATGGAATATAGAGGTTACCAGGTCAAGTGGTTTCACAGTAATCAGAAACTCTCGTGCCCATATACTGTAGGAAACAATGCTGTTAGGACTGGACAGCGCACTCTGAACCATCAAGAACCTGACTGCAAGTCAGGAAGTAAACCAGCGCCTTACGTTAGGATCATACAGGGAGAATGAGAGCCGCAAGGCTTAGAGGAGCGAACCAGCGTCCGCACGCTGGGACCAACAGACTGAATGTGAGCAGCAAAGCTAATGGAGCAAACCAGCGTCCGCACGCTGGGACCAACAGACTGTAATGTGAGCCGCAAGGCTAATGGAGCAAATCAGTGTCCGCACGCTGGAACCAACAGGCTGAATGTGAGCCGAAAGGCTTAGTGAAGCAAACCAGCGTACGCTGGACGCTGGAAACCAAGAGGAGGAAATGTCGCCGAAACGAATGAAGAACAATGTCGCCACAGATGCAGGAACTGGAAGCAGGAAACAGGAACCAGCAGAGAAGATCAACCGGATCAAGCTCGGCCAAGCAGACTGGCAACAGGAGCATCAGCTACTGATGAGAACAACCGGAACCGGACTGGAACTGACAAAGCAGGCAGGAACTTAGGAACAGGTTGACTCAGGAACTGAGCAACAGGCCCAATCAGCTACTGCAGTAAGGAGGAAGTGGATGCTGTCAAAGACACCACGAAAGGGCAACCAGAGGGTGCCCAGACTGAGTTTAAAAAGGCAATGTGAGGCGGGCTGAAGGCAGACAGTCAATGGGAGCCCCCTACAGGTGATAGACACTTAATTGCAACAATCATGGGCACCGTGATATAGATGTCCTGATTACATTTTCTTTAGACCAACTCCTAATTTATAATTCTTCATATTATTTCTTATTTTATTCTTCATTTATTATTTTATCTGAACTCAGTAGATAACTGTCTGAAGTCTACTGATTCAGTAATGACTCTGTAGAGCCTCTATTTTACAAGTCTAGTTGATCCCTATGATGTGTTATACATATGATCAGGGTTATTAAATTCTTCAAGCAAGTCTCCAAAACGAGGGGAAATAGGAGAAATACATATAAAAGTTGACATTGTAGGTCTCCATAACTATTATTTGTGTCATACGGCTCTTATTTTACCCCATTATGCCTGCAAGAATTATTCTTGTTCTTAAAACATTAGCATTTCAATAACTCATGTTTTTGGCTGCTTATGGACATATTCCTGATAGTTTAACACATCAAAACAAGTCCTCTGGCACCTCTGTTCTGCCCCTAATTTTTGTCCTTTAGGTCACTTCTCCCTTCTCCAGTCCTCTGGACTGAGGAGTGAATATTTTAAATATTTGTCTGTAGCAGAAGGCAGTTTGTTCACCGGAGGTCTGGAGAGTGGTACAAGAACGAGTGCCTGCAGGCAACAGTGAAGCATGGTGGAGGTTCCTTGCAAGTTTGGTTCTGCATTTCTGAAAAAGGAGTTGGGGATTTGGTCAGAATTAATGATCTCCTCAATGTTGAGAAGTATAAGAAAATACTTAACCATCATGCAATACCATCAAAGAGGCCTCACATTTATTCTGCAGCTTGACAATGACCCCAAACATACAGAAAGTAATTAAGAACTATCTTTAGTGTAAAAAAGAACAAGGAGTACCGCAAGTGATGTTACCGCCCCACAGAACCCTGATCTCAACATCACCAAGTCTGTCTGGGTTTACATGAAAAGAGAGAAGCAACTGAGGCTCTCGAAATCCACAGAAGAATTTTTGTTTGTTCTCCAAGATGTTTGGAACAACCTACCTGCTGAGTTCCTTAGAAAACTGCATGCAAGTATACCTAGAATAATTGATGCTGGTTTGAAGGTAAAGGCTGGTCACATCAAATATTGTCTTGATTTAACCCTTTGAGCGCCAGGGGGTAAACTATTAACATCTATTTCTGAAAACATTCTTACTTTACAGCAGTTTTTCACACCTTTCTAAGACTTTTGCTCAGTACTGTTTATATTATACCCACTTTTTTTAGAAATGTAAATATCTCTCTATATATATATAAATATATAGACCCATCTGTTTGCCTGATTACAGAATAAAAAGATCTTTAATAAGCCCCATGGGTGCTGCCCAGACACTTTCTCTCTCTCTCTCTTTCTCTCTCTCTCTCTCTCTCTCTCTCTCTCTCTCTCTCTCTCTCTCTCTCTATATATATATATATATATATATATATATATACACATATTTACTCATATACGGCAAAATAAACTCACAAAGTGTACATTCACTAACTAGAAACAAAAAGGAAAGGGGGTCTGGGTGCACCTATAATTAATAAATATTATAATGCTGTACAACTCTCATAGATAGGTCATTGGTTCCACTCTAAATTATTCAAATTGCGCATTCATTTACAACAGGATATTATTGACTATATTCAACTTTTAACTAAACGAACACTCAACCAAAACCTGTACTTTCATATACAACACAATTCACACCTGGGATTACTTTCTCAAACAAATGCAAATATCTACCAGTTATTCACCACTGACATCTTTAATTTAGATTACAGAATACAAGCCTGGTAGAGGACTCTAGATTTATTTCACAGATTCTATCACTTTCCACTTTGCTGCCTTTCCAGGCTGCAGACTGACATACTTAGTCGTATTTGGTGGGAATGGGACACATTTTCCAGTCTGTAATCTGACATCCTTGGAATCCCTAAGTCCACTAAATCTTTGAATGACAGAGGGGTATGCATCTCAATGCATTGCACACCCCCTGTCTCTCAAAGGGCTAATATAGTTATGTATTTGCAGAATATGTAAAGTCAAAATAAAAAGTTTGTATCACTATTGAATTTAGTATTCATTAACTCCTTAAGGACCACATGACGTGCTATGACCATTGCTCAGTTTATACCCTTCTGGACCGGTGATGGTCAGAGAACATCACATGCTTTTTACTTACAGTGATCCTGTGTGAAAGTTGTAAGTAAACACAAGTCTGAAATTGACTGCTCCAAGACTGGAGTGATCTCTCACAGAACCCAACTTGGTGCACCGGTACACGCAACAGGTCATGTGTACCAGCACATCGGCAAGGATCAAAACGCTCCTTAAGGGAAGGTAATTTCCCTGGACCTCTGCTCTTTAAGATGTTAAGGACCTATGATGTGCCAGAACCATCATGGGAAAACTGCCCTAAAGGACCAGTGACGGTCCTGGCATGTCATGTATTTCAGGGCTCTCCTATGTGGCTGTGCACCTTTCCGGGAGCCCTGAATTGTATCATGCAAAAAAAAAAAAATGTTCTATGGTCCTTAAGGGGTTAATAAAGAAAATATCTCAGTCTGCTTTGCAATTATGGTTTCATATTTAATTGTAATCTCTTTACAGATATTCCAGATGGTTCCAAGACAAAACCAATCCACCATTACAGAGATCTACCTTCTGGGGTTCCAGGGTCTTCACGAATGGAGGATTCTGCTCTTCTTGGCAATTCTTGTGATCTATGTGGTGACTATAGCTGGAAATCTTCTCATCATTGTGTTGGTTTCAGCCGCTCATCATCTCCAATCTCCCATGTACATCTTCCTCAGTCACCTGTCCATGTCTGATATCTTGCTCACATCATCTATTTCCCCAAACATGTTAGATGTAATATTGAAAGAAGGTGCCATCATTAGTCTTGTTGGATGTTTTTCACAGTTTTACATGCTTGGTGTTTCATCAGTTACAGAATGTCTTCTTTTAACAGTAATGTCGTATGATAGGTACTTGGCTATTTGCAAGCCATTGCACTATACATCCATAATGAATTTTACATTTTGCCGCCATCTGGTTCTGTGTTCTTGGATATTAGGCTCTTTCATGACACTGATTGTCATTATCATTCTGTTAAACACTTTACATTTTTGTGGTCCAAATATAATTGATCATTTCTTCTGTGATTATGCTCCTCTTTTACATCTGTCATGCTCTGATACCAGAATTACTCAGATTTTATCTGGATTGATAGCTGCTCTTGAAACTATAATCCAAACTGTATTCATTATTTCAACTTACTGTTCCATTTTTTTCACCATACTTAGGATCTCTTCTTCGACTGGCAGACAGAAAGCTTTCACCACTTGTAGCTCCCACCTTGCTGTGGTGTGTACATATTATGGGACTCTAATAGCCATCTATATAGCGCCATCTGGAGGACACTTATTTAACATGAATAAGATTCTATCCCTACTATACACTGTGGTTACGCCATTGCTCAATCCAATCATCTATAGTCTGAAGAACCAAGAAATAAGGAAAGCGTTTAAGATGCACCTAAATAGATTTTAGGAACAGCAGAAACGTATTTCAAATATATTTATGTTGAATAGATGGTATTGTTTGTATGTAATAGTAAAACAAGTAAAAATATTTTTTGTAGATTAATGAATACAGGGATAAACTAAAAGGTCAGTGATAGAGATCCACGTGATATTTACTGAAGTGAAACACAACAGAAGCAGCTACAGAGCGAGGTAGAAACGCTGTGCTGTTCTGCTGTGATTGTTTGGAATAACTGAGGCAGGAGAGGCTCATAGTGACTTCTATTACTATGAGAAAGTTTAAAAATACTAAAAGGAGGAACTGGAATGACCCTTATGTATCCACTGAATCTCAGGAGGTAGAGGAAGTGAGCACTACTGAACCAATGTTGTCCAGTCCCCCTAAATCACCCCTAGGGATCTTGGGGAAATTAATGGAAAGGGAGGAAGAAAAGGGTAGTACTAGTGAGAGAAGGACAGGTCAGCTGCCTCTGACTATTGCAAGAAGTGCTGCCCCTGCTGCCACCATTGCTGTACCTGCTGCCAGACATGCTGACCCTTCTGCCACCAGTGCTGTGCCTGCTGCCAGCACTGCCCGGCTGTCACTAGTGCTGTGCCTGCAGCCAATGATGAACCTGCTACCACCAGTATTGTGCCTGCAGTCAGACATGCTGCCCCTGTTGCCACTAGTCCTTTGCCTGCTGCCAGTGGTGAACCTGCTGCCACCAGTACTGTGCCTGCTGTCAGATGTGCTGCCCCTGTTTCTACCAGGTCTGTGTCTGCTGCCAGTTCTGAATCTGCTGCCACCAATACTTTGCCTGCTACCAGAAATGCTGCCCCTGTTACCAAAAATACTGTGCCTGTCGTCAGATGTGCTGTCCCTGCTGACAGTGCTGAACCTGCTACCACCAGTGCTGAATTTGCTGCCAGTATGTCTTGGAATTCTCACGAGGGGGAAGGAGAAGATGATGCCAAGTGTCACAGCAAGGGACCCTAAGCCACACTTGCCATCCCCAAGCAGACCCACCAGTGCGAGTACTACTACTAAGGTCCAGTGGCTTGTTAGCATTAGGAGTGAAGGAGGGGGTAATTAGTAGTATCCTCATATTACTAGTAGTGACTGTGAGGAGGAAGACTCTGTGGCTGAACTTGATGTGGTTGGTGTTAGTGGTAGCAGTAATGGTAAAGCAGCCAGTGTGACTACTGTTAGGTAAGTGGTAGCGGAAACATTTGAGAGCGTCCAGACTATCAGTCAAGGGAGCCCACAACATTCCTCTGACCCTGGGATTCGGGGTCCTCCCCTTCCCTTCATTAAAGTATCCAAGTGGAACATGATCCTGAAGACTAAGAGGCCTTAACTGGTGATGGGGGAGAGCAGGCGCACAATTAATACCATGTGCAGGAGCACAAACCAGCTGCCTCTCCCTGTTGCTACTGCTGCCAGTCTGCCTTCTTCAGGTCAAAAAAGAAATGCCAAGTGTGACATAAAGGGACCCTCTGTCACATTGCCCATCACCTCCTCCAAGCAGCAGTGAGATGTCTGTAATAGAGCAGCAGCAGCACACAGTGACTAGCGGTGCTGGTGATGATGATGCTGGAGAAGCCAGGTGGAAGAGACATTGATGGCCTTTTTTAGCAGAAATTGAGATGGAATGGGAGACAGGGATGAGGATGGGCATCACCACCACCAGTAGCAGCTAGATTTTGGATTTTGCTCTAATTCCTCCTGATGCTGAGATGCAAGGGCAGCTGGATGCAGAGGAGCAAACTAGTGATGCAGAACTAGGACAGGTTCCACTTGCCAGCACCAGCAATACTCCTGGTCCTATTTGTAGTGCAGTAACAGCAGCAACATTATCTGCTGCCACAGAAAGTGAAGGGGAATGTGGAGGACAAGAAGAAAGAGGCGATACTTCCCAACCTTTTCCACCTTTTCCCTCTCACCTGAAGTTATGGGTGTGAGACTATTTTTCTCTTAGGGCAGGCACAGTTCAGTCATCACCAACGGCACTGTGCACAATTTGTGACAAGTCATTGAGAAGGGGAAAGGAGGGAACACACCTTGGTACAAACGCCCTGATATCACACATGAAACACAGACACTATGATATTTATGTCAAACATGTTAAAACCAAACACCCACCACAGAAATCAAGCACCTGTTGCATTGCCCCCTGACTCTCCAGACAGGCAACAAAATACAATGCAAAGATCAAAAAGGAGGAAGAGTAGAGCAACCCAGACAGAGACTGGTAGTTAGATGAAGAGTGAAACAACTAACTTGCCATCACCATCACCTTCTAGGGTAACTACATCTTCTGCCATCCACCTTTTTCATCATTACCTCCCCCGCCAAATGATAGTCACTCTGTTGATGTTAAGATGTTGCAGTTTATCTCTACCCATTTCACACTGTGTGGTGCACTGACTACACATGGTAGTGTGGTACAGGATAATCAAACAGCATCTGAGGAGATTCCATTCCACAGAATATTCTAAGGTGGTGGCAGGGAGGCTTTATCATTACTATTAAACTGTCAGCAAGTTGTCATGTGTCCTCAGCGGGGTCTGGACAATGGCTATAGGCAGTATTTGGTGTTTGGATATAGCTGTACCCCAGATGTTATTTACCATACATACACTGTGCAAATTGCAGTTCTGATGAGAGCCACAGTTTTGTCTCTCAAGGGAAACATTTCTATTCTAATAACAACAGACCCATGATTTTGATGGGGGGGAGAAGAAGTATTGGCCAACTTCTCCTTTTGTCCACATAGACTGGGGCTACTTATTGTGCTGCTACTGCCTCAGGCACATCACTGGAACTAGTCGTGGCAAGTGGAAGCTTCATCATCCATCACCCATGTTACTGCTATTGTTGATACCATTGTCTTTCAGCTTCTTAATCAACCTGTTGCTTAAACAACTGAGCAGCAGCAGCAAGAACAACAGTTGAAAATTCCTCAATTATGGACTCAGTGGCCTCTGGTCAACATGACCTACTGGCACTAAGTCAGTAGGGCACTTTTTTTCTCCAAGATGTTTGAAAAAGAAAACCAGGAGGTCGGGTGAACCAGGGAAACAGAGTCCAAAATCAGGAAGCCAGATAACAGGAACCACGATCAACAGATCAGGTACAAGGACGCTGAGTAATGACATCCAAGGGCCCCGATAGTAGGTAGGTGCAGGGGTATAAGTAGGCTGCAATACGGTGTGGGTGTTTAGCAATCAGAGCTAAGACCACCTACGATGGGGAGGAGTAGGATGGGTTGTGGTATAACCCAGAAATTTAGATAGTTGTGACAATTTCCAGTACTCAGAGTCTTTCAGTGCACTCTAAAGCTTCCTTCACCAGACAAGAGAGGGAAAAGAATGAGGGTGTGATGATGAGGATTCTGAAGACAGACTGCAATTGGAGGGGGCTGTAGTAGGGCAGAGAGATATCCTCTGGTGAGTGGGCAACAGAAGGATATAGTGGAGGATTCTGTGAGTGGTCAGAAGGAAGAGAGACAGATTCTGGTTGTGAGTGGGTAAGAAGAGGGGAAGTTTTTGTAAGTGGGCATGAAGAGGGGAAGGCACTTATGAATGTGCATGAAGATGTGGTGGAACTGGTGACAGCAGCCTATGAAGTTGAGGAGGAGAGGCAGAGGTCAATGTTCATCAAGGGCTGGGTCAGACTAAAGGTCTGAAGCAGGTGTTTCAGTCACATCTCCTCCTCCTGCATTGAAGTCCAATGTGTGGGAATAATTCTTACTGAGGTCCGGAGCAGTCCATGAAACTGCACATTTTTTATACATACTGTATGATCGAACAGTAAAGAGGGAAAAGCAGGTATCCCGCCATGCCACATCTGAATTATTTAAGCATATGCATGTGTCACGGAGTGACTAGGAATAACACACTGACAAGTACAACTGAACTTAAAGTAAAACTTTATTAAATAATGAAAAGGCAGGATGTAAGGCAACAGGCAAACAAATGACACAGTAGTAAGACACTGAAGTAAGTGGCTGTCGACAGTGGCACACCTTCACGAGACCATAGAGGAACAGTGTAGGCACTTTCCTCACCCTTCACAGGACAGGTGGATAACAGCGGAATGGCCCTTGACTACACAGTAGGTGGGTATAGTGCAGAGCACACTGTACCCTGATAGGATGGCACACCTTCACAAGACCAGAGAGGAACAGTGTAGGCACTTTCCTCACCCTTCACAGGACAGGTGGATAACAGTGGAATGGCCCTTGACTACACAGTAAGTGTGAGGCAGTGCAGAGCACTACTAAGCACTGAGTCGGCAAATAAATGGAGCAGACCAGTATCCCCACAGAGATTACACAATACAGTAGACGATGGAGATAGGCTAGGCAACACGGACTGGCACGGCCATGGGAGGTCAGACACACGGAGTGACCGACAAGCGCGGCTTCTAACGGAAGCAAGCGCAAAGTAGGAGGCCCAGGCAGAACAACCACCAACCCGTACAACGGGAAGGTAACCGAGCGCAACATATGGGTAAACCAGGAGACAGCCAAGGATCACGCTGGATCTGGTAGTCAGACGTCGCCAATGGTCGTAACCGGAACAGGTAGTCAGTGAAGCCAGAGGTCAGAACTGGAATGGGTAGTCAGACGAGCCAGGAGTCAGAACCGGAACGGGTAGTCAGATGAGCCAGGTAATACACAGGAATGGTAAGCACCACACAGAATTAGGCTCAGGTACACCACGAAAGAGCAAAAGGAGTGGCAGAGAGCGAGGTTTAAAAACCCTGATGAGTAGGTGGGGCAATGACCTCATCAGCATGGTGCCGTATAAGAATAGCAACTCAGCAAGAGCGACAGTAGCGTGTAAACAATGTCGCTCCAGGGCAATGTCAGTCACAGGCAATCACGGGCACCGTGATAGCATGCCACTGCTGCTGACCCTGCTAGTAATACCTCTCATCAAAACTGTGGACATAAGAAAACCTCCACTAAGGAGACCACATTGTCTGCAGAAACTCCGCATCAGCAATCCAACATCAGCCTTTGCATCCATCTCCAGTGGTTCCTCCTCTTCCAACTTCCACACACATACGAAGTGTTCCCACTCAGACACAAATCCCTCTACTACTGCCATTACTTACTTCAGACAGAAACTGTGTGCAGGAAGGAATATGGCAATACATGCCCAAAGATTGCACCCTATGTGGCATAATGACTACACATAATAAAATTGTGGAGTTCCACAAGAAGCAGGATATAAGAGAACACCTTAGAACCATGCATGTATATGAGCACCTGTTAAAGGGTGAACTTTTTTTTCTTTTTGTATTGTTTTTGTGGGAAAATCCACCTTAAACAAAACCCTTCAAATATTCACTGTTTTTGCTTATTGCCAAAAAGGTTGTTGCTATTTTTTTCAATGGCTGCAAACTTTTTACACCTTTACGTACATGTACTTTGTGTTTTAGTGCCAAAAATATGACATTTCCAGGAATAGAACAACAAGAGAAGCTGCTAGAGAGTAAGAGAGGGTGCAAGGCTGTTTTTCAGTGTTCTATACTGAAATTGAGTCAGCAGAGGCTCATAGTGTGTTCTATCACTATAAGCACCTGGGTGACAGAGAAAGGAGGAGCTGGAAGGATTGTGATTTGTCCAGTGAGTCTGAGGAGGAGGAAGAAGTGACCACTACCAGCAGTGAAGAGTCTAGAAGACAGGAGTCCACATACACAATGATACCCAGTCCCTTAACACCATCTCTGGGGGGGAAAATAGTGGCATAGGCACAGAAAGAAGTGGGTAGCAGTGTGAGCAGTAGAAGTCAGCTACCTGTGCCTGCTGCTACTGCTGCCAGTGTGCCTTGTTGAGATGTAGATGACAAGTGTGACAGCAGGGGACCCTAAGTCACACTTGTCATCCCCAGGCAGTCCCACTGCTACCAAAACACAGCAGCTAGAGACTCAGAGTGTTGGGAGTGAGGGTGGGGGTGATGGGGATGATGATTCTGAAGTTGATATGAGATATAAGGGGAAGTGAAGACGAGCAGCCAGACTTGTGGTCAAGGGAGCCCACAACATCCCACTGACCCTGTGATTCCCCCTCCCAGGATTGTGCCTCTGGTACGTGATACTGAGGAGGGAATAACTGGGGGCTAGCAGCAGTAATATCTCCTCATCTGTGCTGCTGTTAATATATTTGTCCTTGCGTTGTCTGTCATGTGTGGTTTCTGCTACTACTACTACTGGAACTGGATGTTGATGTAGTTCTACTGCTACTAGGTGTCAAATGTGCAGCACTTATAGCAGCAGCACCAGAGGTACTCGTCATATCTAACACAACCTGTGTTTCTGGGTACTCAAAACAGGTGTGTGTGGCTGAGTGGGACTTGGTTTGAAGAGGCAATGATGCTGAGGATGACTGATAGGGTGACTGTGTGCTTTTTGACATTGTACTTGTCCAGGGACAGACTTTCCTATGGCTTTCTCAAACAGTTTATAGAAAGGCACAGTGCTCCTTAAAAGTGGCGGAAGATACAGCCTTTGACTTTCTGCTAACCTTATAGCCCTGTCATCATCCTCACTCTCAACTTCATCTGTATCTGAACAAGAGAAGGATGCTGGAGGGATATATTCTAGATCTGCATCATCATCAGTCATCATTAGGTCATCCTCAGCAGCATCAGCATCACCTGACAGTTCTTGCCAACTAGTACCCTTATATTCCTATAAGCTTTTGGAGGTCTCAAACAATTTATTTTTACTTTTACTATAACAAAATTTACTACTACTTTGAGGACAGGTGTTTTGGTGTCTCACTGTCTGATGCAGCAGGCGGTTCAGCTGCTACACCTTCCTCTGTTATGTTTTTGCCAGCATCATCAACACTTGAATGTGACTTGTTGTCATCTTAAGTGTTCTTCTTATATGGTTCTATATTTCTACTGGCACTGGTGATGCTGGACCTAGTTTTGCTGGGATCTTGACAAACTGCATCCTCCCTTGGAGTAAAGGGATCATCATCATTGATTGCACACGCTGCAACAACCATTGCTGCAGTAGGTTTTTGGACTACTACTTTACTCTCACGTCCCTACACTGCTCCACCCCTTCCCATTGTGCGTTTGCTGGACATTCTGCAACTACACTGTGTTTTTTACTGTACTCTGCACAACACAACTGATGGAGCTGATATTTCGTTTTTTATTCTTTTTTATTTTTTTATTTTTTATTTTGTTTATTTTATTTTTTTAAGTTGTCCACCCTGTTGTCTTCTCGCAGTCTGTCTGAAAAAATTATAACTGAAAAAGAAAATCAACAATGTCTTTCCCCAGGCTTCCCCACCCAGCACAGGGACAATAACAGCAAGATCGGCAAGCAAATAGGTTGCCTGTGTCTTGCCTGTCAGTCACATGGAATTTTGGAGTATTTGGGGGACAACCTCCTTTCTCCCTTCTTCTCCCCCATTGTGCCCCCAGACTCCCCTAATACAGAGAACAAATGTCCTACCTAAATGACTTCCTAAACTAAGCTTCAATTTCCCTTTATCTGTCTATCTCCTCTAGCTCAAAAACATGCTGCTCTCTCCTCTCACAAACACAGAATGGCTGCTGTGAGAACTGACACCCTTTTATATGGCTGTAGAAAACTTTCCTGTAATGGAGAAATATTTTTCTTCCCATTGATTTCAACTGCACTTTTCACAGGTCATTTTTAGCCAAGCGGAAAGTGCCATTATTCTCCAATTTCAGTTTGAGGCGAAAATTTTCGCCCATCCATAGTCATCAGCAATAGCATGGTGCACAATCTGTGACAAGTCAGTGAAAAGGGGAGTGGAGGGAACATACCTTGGCACAACCTCTCTCATAACACGTATGAAATATAGGCACAATTAGGGGTGGGCGAAAGGTCATGTTGTGTTTCTGCAAAAAAATCAACAAACACTGCTTAAAAAAAAGTATTCACCGAAAAAATGTTGCTATTTTTTCAACAGCTAGAAAGTTTTTGCCCCTTTAATCCCTAAAAACATGCCATTTTCCAGGAAGTGAAACATAATACAAGAAGCTTCAGAGAAAGAGAGAGGTGCTAGGCTGTTGTGCTGTGAGTTGTTTTGCAAAACTGAGGCAGGAGAGGCTCAGTGTGACTGCTATCACTATGAGCAAGTTTAATAACAATAAAAGGAGACTCTGGAGGGATTGTTATACATCCAGTGAGTCTGAGGAGGAGGAGGAAGTGACCACTACCAACATGAAAGGGTCTGGATGCCTTGTTTCCCCAGAGCCAATGATGGCCAATACCCCTACATCACCCTTAGAGATCTTGAGGACATTTGTCTCACAGGAGGAAGAAGAGGGTAGTAGTAGTGTGAGCAGGACAGGTCAGCTGCCTTCCCCTGCTGCCAGTGCTGCCTCTTCTGCCAGTGCTGAACCTGCTGCCAGTGTGTCTTTTAATTCTCAACAGGAAGGAAGGAGGAGATAATGCCAAGTGTGACAGCTGGAGACCCTAAGTCATAATTGCCATCCCCAAGCAATCCTGCCACTAGTGCTATTACTAATAAGGTGCAGGAGCTTGTACAGAGTGTTAGGATTGGAGGAAAGGGTGATTATCATATTACAAGTGATGAAGACTCAGAGACTGACATTGATGTGGTTGGTGTTAGTAGTATTAACAGTGATGGTGATGTGACTAGTAAGTGAAGTAATGCAGAGTCTACACACTAGCGGTCAAGGGAGACCACAACATTCCCCTGACCCTGGGAGATGCTTTCCCCCGCAGCATTATCCAGGTGGAACATGAATAAAATCTATGTGATTTATAAAGGTTTATCAATAAAAGAGCACTAGTTCAACACAACTGGCTTCAGGGACAAATTCAATGCACTTTTAACTGAAACATTGTGTATGACCCGGCTTGTCTGACTACCCACTTTGGTTCTAACCTGCGGCTCTGGCTGACTAACTCGCTCCATGTAGTCCCTGATTGTCTGACCTTTGGCTCTTGCTGACTACCGCTCTGTGCAGTCCCTGGTTTGTCTGACCTGTGGCTCTGGCTGACTACTTGCTCAGTACCCTCCTAGAGTGCCTGACATCAGTGTTGGTGTTCCGTGGTTCAGGCCTGCTATCGCTCCCTGTTGCCTCCGATCGCGTGACCCGGAGTGGAGACTGGTGCACCAGTACTATCCCCTCTGTTGTTTCATCCACACTTTGGGCCTAGTCTCTGGTATATCGCGAGTGGTGCAGTGCGTAGCATAGTGTGCAGCTCTGGGTAGGAGCCTGGGTCCTATCATTCTAGTTCTGGGGTTGTGTGGGCTATACTATTATTTGCTGTACATTATAAATAAAGGTGGTTATTTATATTTTATGATTCCTTCTGTCCTTCTTTGCATGAAAACCATGGCACTGTGTAGGAGGAATAAAACTAGGAGAGAAACAGCCAAACTCAGCTAACAAGGTGAGGTTGCTGAAGACAGTTTCATATCAAAAGTCATACACCATGGCAAGATTGAGCACAGCAACAAGACACTAAGGTAGTTATACTGCATCAGCAAGATATCTCTCAGGCAGAAATTTCAAAGCAGACAGGGGTTTTCAAATGTGATGTCCAAGTTCTTTTGAAGAACCACAAAGAAACAGGCAAAGTTAAGGACCGTAGATGCAGTGGTCGGTCAAGGAATTTTAGTGCAGCAGACAAAAGACACATTGTGCTTACACAACAGGAAGATGTCCAGCAGTGCCATCAGCTCAGAACTGGCATAAAACAGTGAGATCCTGGTACACTCATCTACTATCTGGAGAAGTCTGGTCAGAAGTGGTCTTGCAGCCAAAAAGCCATGCTTTTGATGTGGAAACAAGGCCAAGCGACTCAACTAAAAACAAAACCACAGGAACTGGGGTGCAGAAAAATGGCAGCTGGTGCTCTGGACTGATGAGTCAAAATCTGAAATATTTGGCTGTAGCAGAAGGCAGTTTGTTTGCCGAAGGGATAGAGAGCTGTACAAGAATGAGTGTCTGCAGGCAACAGCGAAGCATGCAAGTTCTGGGCTTTTTTTCTGTAAATGGAGTTGGATATTTGGTCAGAATTAATGGTCTCCTCAATGCTGAGTAAATACAGGCAGATACTTATCCATCATGCAATACCATCTGGGAGGCATCTGATTGGCCCCAAATTTATTCTGCAGCATGACAACGACCCCAAACATACAGCCAAAGTCATTAAGAACTATCCTCAGTGTGAAGAAGAAGCAGGAGTCCTGGAAGTAAGGGTATGGCCCCCTATAGAGCCCTGATCCCAACATCATCGAGTCTGTCTGGGATTACATGAAGAGAGAGAAGCAACTGAGGCTCCTAAATCCACAAAAGATCTGTGGTTAGTTCTCCAAGATGTTTGGAGAGTTCCTTTACAAACTGTGTGCAAGTGAACCTAGATGAATTGATGCTGTTTTGAAGGTAAAGGGTTGTCACACCAAATATTTATTTGATTTAGATTTTTCTTGTTAATTGATAAAAATAAACAATTAACATATCTATTTTTGAAAGCATTCTTACTTTACAGCATTTTGTCACACCCGCCTAAGACTTTTGCACAGTGCTGTATATAGATATATTTTTTTTTGCCTCATTGCTGTTCTTCATAAATCAGAGGCCTATGAAAACAGTTTTGGGCCTATATAAACAGTTTACGGGCTGTTGCATACCCTCATACACTGAAAGGGTTAAAGTAGGGAATTAATGTAGGGCTAGAGTTGAAAATGCTGCATGATTGTCACGTGTTCAAAGAAACACTTAGGCCTGCATTCATCAAACTGCGTGAAGAGCCGTGTATTAAATACGAATATGCTGATCTTCGCATTCACATTTGCAGATCTATCTGGCCATCGCTTATTAAAGAATTAGTAATGGCCATATACAATCCGAAAGTTGCTGAATGGGTGATTGGTTAATACGCAGAGAAATCCTCCGATTATCTTGCGCATTAAGCCATTTGCACCTTGATGAATTCCAACCTTAATTGGGGCAAAACACTCATATAACGTGTATCAAAACTAATCAGAAAGCATGTTTGTTTAACTCTTTGAGACAAGCAAACATTTAATTTATGTGTGCGCTTAGGTTTGCCAAACAGAGTACAAGTTATCGGATGCAGAGATAGCATGAACGTTTAAGGTATACAACCCTCTGGCACTCAAGCGGTTAAGTCAGAGATGATATTTATCATCCAGTGGGCACAAGTCAATGATCACAACACACGCAGAGCCCCAAACTAGAAAGAAATCAAGTACCAAAACAACCTGAGCTTTAGATCACAACTTGCACAATTTCACTTCTGGAATAGATATATTCTGCTGTGTTACATTATATAGCATTATACACTATACACACACACACATCTGTATATATCTACAATATTTAATTAACCCAGCAGATGCTAGAAGGATCTCCTAAGTAGATAATTGTTAGATCACAAGGGGTTGAGGGCAGAGGGGCAGAGAAAAATAATGCGTTGGACACCCTCTATGAATCGGAGGGTTGACCATCAGTTCCACCTAAGCTGTGCACCATGTCCTGTAGGCTGGTTGTATTGTAGGAGGTGTATCCCCCCACACAGTATCTCCATGACTTGTTATGATGGGGCTGTGTGCCCTGTTCCAATAGGAGGTGGGTGCTTAGGATTTTGTTAGTGCTGGAGGTGAGTTGTGCTGTTTCTATCCTTGCTTCAGGTGGCTTGCAGGTCTTCTGGCTTGTGATGTGATGCTTAATCAATGATGCTTAATGGGATAGTAATACTTAAGATGCCAAAAAATATATGTTGTAGGGTTTATCACCCTGAGTAAAACAAGGGTACTCCCACTACTGAGAGATATTTTATTAAGAAATTATAACAGCTCAAAGTTTAATTTTTTTTGGTACAATATCACAGTGGCCTGAAAATTTACAGTGACACTGTTGATACAACATTCTAATTTAGCCTTTTTGTGGTACCTTACATGAAGAGAATTTTGCATTGTGCAAAAAGCTACGATGTCATAATTACAAAAAAGTGAAAATGTACTTATTTTGCTAAAATCACATACACACAAAAGCCCAGAGTCCCCGAGTACAAAAATACCAAATTTGTATAGTTTTATCTACGTCCATGACTAGCATATTATTATTATTATTCTTTATTTATATAGCGCCAACTAATTCCGCAGCGCTGTACAATTGGGGAATAGACATACAGAGGTATTAAATAGTACAATCAGATGTGTAGAACAGGAGGATCAGAGGGCCCTGCTCGTGAGAGCTTACAGTCTAGAGGAAGGTAGGTTTGATACAGAAGGAGTAAGTGCTATTGTGTTTAAGTGCCTCCTGCCACATGAACTGCCAGTCAGTGGGTGGGAGTGAGAAGTGCCGTTGAGTGCAGTAGTTCGTGCAAGGGGTGAATCTTGGTGATGATGTTTATGGAGGCAGTTGATAGGCCTCCCTGAAGAGGTGAGTCTTCAGGGAGCGTCTGAAGATTTGAAGGCTGGGGGAGAGTCTAATGGGGCGGGGGAGAGAATTCCACAGCTCAGGTGCAGCACGGGAGAAGTCCTGTAGGCGGGAGTGGGAGGATGTGATAAGAGCTGTAGAGAGCAGAAGGTCATGTGCAGAGCGAAGATGGCGGGCGGGAGTATATTTGGAAATGAGAGATGAAATATAGGGGGGTGCAGTGTTAGTGAGGGCTCTATAAGTTAGCACCAGAGTTTTGAATTTTACTCTGTATGCTAACGGGAGCCAGTGTAGGGACTGACAGAGGGGTGTGGTGTTAGAGAAGCGATGAGTGAGGTAGATTAGTCTTGCAGCAGAGTTCATTATGGACTGTAGCGGGGTTAGTCGGGTGATAGGCAGGCCAATTAGTAAAGAGTTACAGTAGTCAAGACGGGACATGATGAGTGTTTGGATTAGAATTGTGGTAGTGTCTTCTGTGAGAAAGGGTCGGATTCTAGAGATGTTGCGGAGGTGGAGGCGGCATGAGTTGGAGATTGACTGGATGTGAGGAATGAAGGATAGGGCAGAGTCAAATGTGACCCCCAGGCAGCGTGCAGTAGGGGTTGGTGTGATGGAAGTGTTGTTAACGGTGAGGGTAATGTTTGGGATAAGGCTGGTTGTAGATGGAGGGAAGAGAATTAGTTCAGTTTTGCTAAGGTTAAGTTTGAGTTGATGGGAGGACATCCAGGAAGACACAGCAGACAGACAGTCAGACATTCGGGACAGGAGGGAAGGAGAGAGGTCTGGGGAGGAAAGATATATTTGGGTGTCATCAGCATAGAGATGATGGTGAAACCCAAAGGAGTTTATTAGTTTTCCAAGGGAAGCAGTGTAGATTGAGAAGAGCAAGGGTCCCAGTACTGATCCTTGGGGCACACCAACAGACAGTGGGAGGGGTGGGGAAGTGGAGCCGGAGTATGAAACACTGAAGGAGCGGTTGCAGAGATAAGATGAAAACCAGGAGAGTGCAGTGTCGCAGAGACCTAGGGAGTGGAGGGCTTGGAGGAGGAGTGGGTGATCGACTGTGTCAAATGCGGCTGACAGGTCCAAAAGAATGAGTAGGGAGTAGTGGCCTTTAGACTTGGCTGAGAGCAAGTCATTGGCCACTTTAGTAAGGGCAGTCTCAGTGGAGTGATGAGGGCGGAATCCGGATTGCAAGGGATCTAGCAGGGAATGGGAGCAGAGGAATTTAGTGAGCCGGTTATATGCAAGGCGCTCGAGAAGCTTGGAGGCAAACGGGAGTAGGGAAATTGGCCGGTAATTTGACAATGAGTTTGGGTCCAGGGAGGGTTTTTTTAGGATGGGAGTGATTAGTGCATGTTTGAAAGAGGATGGGAAGGTGCCGGTTGACAAAGAGAGGTTGAATAAGTGAGTAAGGATTGGAGTTAGTAGAGGGGAGAGTTCTTGGGTGAGCTGAGATGGGATTGGGTCGAGAGGGCATGTGGTTAGGTTTGAGCGAGTGAGGAGAAGGGAGACTTCATCCTCAGTGACAGGTGGGAAGGAGCTTAGTGTGTATGTGGGAGAGGTGACAGGGCTGGGCTTGCTGGGTGGGGGTGGTAGTGATGAAATGTCATGTCTGATAGATTCAATCTTGTTCTTGAAGTGGTTGGCGAGATCTTGGGCAGAGAAGTTAGTGGAAGGTGTCTGTGTTGGTGGGTTTAGAAGAGATGTGAAGGTTGAGAAAAGGCGTTTGGGGTTGGAGGAAAGATTAGAAATTAGAGAGGAGAAGAATGACTGTTTAGCCAGGGAGAGGGCAGAGCTATACGAACGGAGAATGAATTTGTAGTGTGTGAAGTCGGCTGTGGAGCGCGATTTTCTCCAGTGCCTTTCAGCAGTGCGTGAGCACCTTTGGAGGTATCGCGTTAGTCTTGTGTGCCAGAGTTGTAGTGGGGTTGTGCGTGGGTGGCGTGGAGTTGCAGGTGCAGCGATGTCAAGGGCTGAAGTGAGAGTGCTGTTGTAGAGAGCAGTAGTTTTGTCTGGGCAAGTATGTGTGAGGATGGGGTTGAGGATAGGCTGCAGGGAGGTGGAAAATTGTTGCTTATCAAGAGAATGTAGATTTCTCCGCATGCGCTTGATTGTGGCGGGGGTGATGGGTTTGCGTGGTATGATGAGGTTACCGGTGAGGAGGTGGTGGTCAGTGAGGGGAAAGGGGACATTAGAGAAGTTAGAGACCGAGCAGAGGTTAGTGAAGATCAAGTCAAGGGAGTGACCATCACTGTGTGTGGGAGAGCTGGTCCACTGCGATAAGCCTAAGGAGGTTGTTAAGGAGAGGAGTTTGAGGGCAGGGGGGGGTGTTGTGATTATCTATAGGGATGTTGAAGTCACCCATGATGAGAGAAGGGACATCAGAGGACATGAAGTGAGGGAGCCAGGAGGTGAAGTGATCAAGGAATTGTGCAGTGGGACCAGGTGGCCTGTATATGACAGCGACACGCAGGGGGAGGGGAGAGAAGAGGCGAAGTGTGTGAGCTTCAAATGTAGGGAAGGAAAGAGAGGGAACAGTGGGGAGTACCTGAAATATATGGTTAGGGGGCAGCAGGATGTCTACTCCCCCTCTCTGCCTGTTGCCAGGCCTCGGTGTGTGTGTGAATTGAAGGCCTCCATATGAGAGTGCGGCAGTGGAGGCAGTGTCTGATGATGTGAGCCAAGTTTCAGTGATGGCAAGGAGGTTTAGGGAATGAGAAATGAACAGATCATGAACAGCTGTTAGTTTGTTACACACAGAGCGGGCATTCCAGAGACCAAAACAAAAGGGGGGGGGAGGAGGTTAGGTGACGGGGTACGGTTATTAGGTTGTGAGTGTTGCGTGTGTGAGTGGGTTCTGTGTAGTGATGAGCGAGCATGCTCGGCCGAAGCTCGGTTCGGCTCGAGCATCGCTCTGCTCGGCACATGGCGGTACTCGTACGAGTACCGCATGTGCTCGCCCGCCATGTTCGGGTCTCCTCCCCGCACGTTTCGCGGCTGCTGCGCAGCCAATAAACGTGCAGGGAGGCTCTGAAATCAGTGTAATGCCAGCAGCCATGTTGGCTGCTGGCATTACACTGATTGGCTGGCCAGAACCCGTGATCGGGTGCTGAATAGCACCTGACCAGCGAGTTCGGCTCAGTCTTAGCCAGGGAGAGATGAGGATAGGAAGGGAAAGTCAGTGTAGGGAGAAGAAAAGCGATTAAAAAAAAAAAAAAAAACCCAAAAGTCCTTTTTAGGACTACTGTGTGTGGGGGCAGCAGTTTATTTTGTTTGGGGGGGCAGAGATATAAAAAAAAAAAGTCACATATTCCGTTCACTGTGCCTAGCCGCAGATTAGCAGCACATTCTGTTTAGTGTGCAAAGTTGCAGATTAGAGCACATTCTGTTCAGTGTGCAAAGTTGCAGATTAGCAGCACATTCTTTTTAGTGTGCAAAGTTGCAGATTAGAGCACATTCTGTTCAGTGTGCAAAGTTGCAGATTAGCAGCACATTCTTTTTAGTGTGCAAAGTTTCAGATTAGCAGCACATTCTGTTTATTGTGCAAAGTTTCAGATTAGCAGAACATTCTGTTTAGTGTGCAAAGTGTAAAATATCAAAGTCACATATTCCATTCACTGTGTCTAACCGCAGATAAGAAGCACATTCTGTTTAGTGTGCAAAGTTGCATATTAGGAGAACATTCTGTTTACTGTGCAAAGTGTAAAATATCAAAGTCACATATTCCATTCACTGTGCCTAGCCGCAGATAAGAAGCACATTCTGTTTAGTGTGGAAAGTTGCGTATTAGGAGAACATTCTGTTAACTGTGCAAAGTGTAAAATATCAAAGTCACATATTCCATTCACTGTGTCTAACCACAGATAAGAAGCACATTCTGTTTAGTGTGGAAAGTTGCGTATTAGGAGAACATTCTGTTAACTGTGCAAAGTGTAAAATATCAAAGTCACATATTCCATTCACTGTGTCTAACCGCAGATAAGAATCACATTCTGTTTAGTGTGCAAAGTTGCGTATTAGGAGAACATTCTGTTTAGTGTGCAAAGTGTAAAATATCAAAGTCACATATTCCATTCACTGTGCCTAGCCGCAGATAAGAAGCACATTCTGTTTAGTGTGGAAAGTTGCGTATTAGGAGAACATTCTGTTAACTGTGCAAAGTGTAAAATATCAAAGTCACATATTCCATTCACTGTGCCTAGCCGCAGATAAGAAGCACATTCTGTTTAGTGTGCAAAGTTGCATATTAGGAGAACATTCTGTTTAGTGTGCAAAGTGTAAAATATCAAAGTCACATATTCCATTCACTGTGCCTAGCCTCAGATAAGAAGCACATTCTGTTTAGTGTGCAAAGTTGCGTATTAGGAGAACATTCTGTTAACTGTGCAAAGTGTAAAATATCAAAATCACATATTCCATTCACTGTGCCTAGCCGCAGATAAGAAGCACATTCTGTTTAGTGTGCAAAGTTGCATATTAGGAGAACATTCTGTTTACTGTGCAAAGTGTAAAATATCAAAGTCACATATTCCTTTCACTGTGCCTAGCCGCAGATAAGAAGCACATTCTGTTTAGTGTGGAAAGTTGCGTATTAGGAGAACATTCTGTTAACTGTGCAAAGTGTAAAATATCAAAGTCACATATTCCATTCACTGTGTCTAACCGTAGATAAGAAGCACATTCTGTTTAGTGTGGAAAGTTGCGTATTAGGAGAACATTCTGTTAACTGTGCAAAGTGTAAAATATCAAAGTCACATATTCCATTCACTGTGCCTAGCCGCAGATAAGAAGCACATTCTGTTTAGTGTGCAAAGTTGCATATTAGGAGAACATTCTGTTTAGTGTGCAAAGTGTAAAATATCAAAGTCACATATTCCATTCACTGTGCCTAGCCTCAGATAAGAAGCACATTCTGTTTAGTGTGCAAAGTTGCGTATTAGGAGAACATTCTGTTTAGTGTGCAATGTGTAAAATATCAAAGTCACATATTCCATTCACTGTGCCTAGCCGCAGATAAGAAGCACATTCTGTTTAGTGTGCAAAGTTGCGTATTAGGAGAACATTCTGTTTACTGTGCAAAGTTGCAGATTTGCAGCACATATTCCGTGTAATATGAAGAAGGCGGGTAAAAAGGGACGGGGAAGTGGACGTGATCCTGATAGTTCAGGGCGCGGGTCAGGACGCGTATAAACTGTGCCTGGTGCCAGAGCACAAGACAGAAAGACATCCACCATACCTAGCTTCATGTCTCAGTTTACAGGGCGTCGCAGGACATCACTCTCGAGGTCAGACCACTGCGAACAGGTGGTCGGTTGGATTTCAGCTGATACTGCTTCCAGTCGGTTAAGCACCACCCTGTCTTCCACCAAGTCCACTCAGTAGCCAAGAGTCTGGTCAACATACTCCTCACCCTGATCATCCTTCCTCCCACCATAGAGGGTCTGGTCAAAGAAGTGATCCCACACTGGGATATAGTGAGGAGCTCGTCTCATCACCAATCCTTAATTTGAACCTCTCTCCAAGCACGCTTGCAGAGGAACATGACATCTTGTGCCCTGATTCACAACCTCTAGAGGGTACCCAATCACAAGAAGATGACAGAGGGGAACGGCATTTAAGGTCAAAGGAAGTGGATGATGATGATGATGAGACACAGTTGCCATCAAATCAACCACTATTACTGTCTCAAGACCTTGATGAGGAGGATGATATACAGTTGTCAATGACTGAGTATGTGGTGGGATCAAGACATGAGGAGGATGATCAGAGTGAGGGAGTGGAGGAGGACTTGGTGGACGATGAGGTGACTGACCCCACCTGGGAAGGTGGAGAACCGAGCGATGACAGCAGTCCTGAGGGTGAGCCATCTGCAGCACCGCAACAGGCTGGAAGAGGCAGTGGTGTGGCTACAGAAAGAAGGCGGACCGCACCAAACCGGCCCGCAAATGTTCCACGGAGCACCCCCTTGCGTAAATCTACCTTGCCAATGGGTAGGTGTTCCGCGGTATGGCGTTTTTTTAAGGAAAGTGCGGACGACAAAAGAATTGTAGTTTGCAACCTGTGCCACACCAGAATTAGCCGAGGCATGAACACTAGAAACCTCACCACCACCAGCATGATCCGACACATGGCATCCAAGCACCGTAATAAGTGGGAGGAACGCCCGGATCGCCAATCTGTGTCTGCAGGCCACACCACTGCCTCCTCTTCCCCTGTTTTCGGTGCCGGCCAATCGCCTGTCGAAGGTGCAGGCCCGCATACCTCCCGCCCTGCACCTGTACCATCTGAAGCACCATCAGCGACCACATCCACTTCCCTGTCCCAGCGCAGCGTCCAAATGTCGTTACCCCAGGCATTTGAGCGCATGCGAAAATACCCAGCCACCCACCCACAGGCCATAGCACTAACCTCACACCTTTCCAAATTACTGGCCATCGAAATGCTGCCATTTAGGCTTGTGGAGACTGAGTCCTTCCGCAGCCTGATGGCAGCAGCTGTCCCTCGGTACGCAGTCCCCAGCCGCCACTACTTTTCCCGGTGTGCCGTCCCCGCCTTACACCACCATGTGTCCCGTAACATCACCCGTGCCCTGACCAACGCAGTTACTGGGAAGGTCCACTTAACGACTGACACATGGACAAGTGCTTGTGGCCAGGGACGCTACATTTCCCTGACGGCACACTGGGTGAATGTCGTGGAGGCTGGGAGCGACTCGGACCCTGGGATGTCACAGGTGCTACCCACGCCGAGGATTGCGGGCCCTACCTCCATCAGGGTTTCCGCCAGCACCTACGTTATTGGCTCCTCCTCCTCCGTTTCCACCTCCGAATTCTCTGCGCGCAGCGCCACTCACCCATCAGCCGGTAGCTGGAAGCAGTGTAGCACTGCAGTGGGGAAGCGTCAACAGGCCGTGCTGAAGCTGATCTGCCTTGGGGACAAACAGCACACGGCCTCAGAGCTGTTGCAGGGGATTAGTCACCAGACCGAGCAGTGGCTCTCGCCACTCAACCTGCAACCAGGCATGGTTGTGTGTGATAATGGGCGTAACTTGGTGGCGGCTTTGGAGCTCGGCAAGCTCACACACGTACCATGCCTAGCGCATGTATTTAATTTAGTGGTGCAGCGATTTCTAAAAACCTACCCCAATGTGCATGATCTCTTGACCAAGGTGCGCCGCGTGTGTGCACATTTCCGTAAGTCATCTACAGCTTCAGCCGGCCTGTTGCAGCTGCAGCAGCGCTTACAATTGCCAGCTCACCGGCTGCTGTGTGACGTGAGCACGCGCTGGAACTCCACCTTCCACATGTTGGCCCGGCTTTGTGAGCAGCAGAGGGCAGTAGTGGAGTACCAGCTGTTACACGGTCGTCGCCTCTCTGTTCAACTTCCTGTAATCAGAAGTGAGGAGTGGGAATGGATGTCAGACCTCTGCGAGGTTTTACGCAATTTTGAGGAATCGACACAGATGGTGAGCGGCGATAACGCTATTATCAGTGTAACCATCCCACTTCTGTGTCTACTGAAACGCTCGCTGCTCACAATTAAAACCGACGCTTTGCATGTGGAAGAGGTGGAAATGGGGGAGGAAGAGCTTACACAAGGTGATAGCCAGAGCACCCTCACTTCGTCTTCTCAGCGACAATTGGAGGAGGCGGAGGAGGAGGAAGACACGGTTGCCTCCGCTACAGAGGGTAGCCATGGAACTTTAGTTCCATCTCTTCAGCGTGGGTGGGCAGAAGAGGAGGAAGAGGATGAGGAGATTGAGAGTCATCCTCCTGGTGAGGACAGCGAAATCTTGCCTGTTGGTACTCTGGCACACATGGCTGACTTTATGTTAGGCTGCCTTTCCCGTGACCCACGCGTTACACGCATTTTAGACAACACGGATTACTGGGTGTTCACCCTTCTGGACCCCCGCTACAAAGAGAATTTCTCATCTCTCATTCCTCCGGTGGAGAGGACAAGCAAAATGGTGCAATACCAGAAGGTTCTTGTTGAAAAATTGCTCCAAAATTTTCCATCTGACGACGCTGGCGGCAGAGTACGTGCTACCTTGGCCAACCGAGAAGGGGAGAAAAGGGGAGCACACAGCAGTTCCGACAAAGGCAGGGCAACACTCTCCAAGGCGTTGGACACCTTCATGACACCCCGCCAGCACCCTCACCCTGATGCGCAGCCTAGTGTCACAAGGAGGGAAAAGTTTTGGAAGATGGTGAAGGAGTACGTAGCAGACCGTGTCAGCGTCCTCAATGATCCCTCTGTGCCTTACAACTACTGGGTGTCCAAGCTGGACACGTGGTATGAACTGGCACTCTACGCCTTGGAGGTGCTGGCCTGCCCTGCCGCCAGCGTTCTGTCTGAGCGGGTATTTAGTGCTGCTGGTGGCATCATAACAGATAAGCGTATCCGCCTTTCCACCGAAAATGCTGATAGGTTGACACTTATAAAAATGAACAAGGCCTGGATTTCCCCTGACTTCTCCACTCCACTGGAGGAAAGCCCCGGGGGAACATAAAGTCACTTTATATATGTTATTTACAATGATGGGAATACTGTGTATTCCCATTCACCCCTTCCACCCAAAAAACGGGTATATGGTTGACTCTCTTCCATATGCCCAGTGATATAATTTTTATATAGGGCCAGCTCACCAGCGGGCCCAGTGATATAATTTTTATATAGGGCCAGCTCACCAGCGGGCCCAGTGATATAATTTTTATATAGGGCCAGCTCACCAGCGGGCAAAGTTTGACAATTTTTGTATAGGTCAGCTCACCAGCGGGCCTTCTCATATAATGTTTTATTGGGTCAGCTCTCTTGTGGGCCCTCTCATATAATGTTTTATAGCGTCAGCTCACTAGCGGGCCTTCGCATATAATGTTTAGGATGGTCAGCTCCGCAGCAGACCCTCACCCATAATGTTTTAGATGGTCGGCTCAGCGCACGTTTCCCTCTTAATCATGGCCCCAGTTCAGAAAAATCGAGGACATTTTTGGGAGAATTTGCCTCTGCGCACGTTTCCCTCTTAATCATGGCCTCAGTTCAGAAAAATCGAGGAAATTTTTGGGAGAATTTGCCTCTGCGCACGTTTCCCTCTTAATCATGGCCTCAGTTCAGAAAAATCGAGGAAATTTTTGGGAGAATTTGCCTCTGCGCACGTTTCCCTCTTAATCATGGCCTCAGTTCAGAAAAATCGAGGAAATTTTTGGGAGAATTTGCCTCTGCGCACGTTTCCCTCTTAATCATGGCCCCAGTTCTGAAAAATCAATGAAATTTTTTGCAGAATTTGCAGATGATATACAAGTAAATATACAGCAAATACTGTTTGGTAACAATTTTTCGCCTAAAGTCGTTTTTATCTTCCTTTTTGTGTGTTTTACGGTCAGTCTGTAAAAATGGCGTACTACGGGCGAAAGATCGTTCCCAGCAGCGACGTTGGAGTCCAAGATGCATCCAGACATCCTCCCTATGCTGTCCCTTAACCATTTCTGTGGTGTTTCCATCATTTTCTGCCCTTTTCCTATGGACCAGGCACCCTCCCCTCATCAGAGCAGGGGGTGCCTGGTGTAATGCTCGAGTCCTCCCATTGACTTCAATGGGTCTCGGGTGCTCGGCCGAGCACTCGAGCCTCCGGGGGTGCTCGGTCAGAGCACCCGAACACCCGAGCATTGGGGTGCTCGATCATCACTAGTTCTGTGGTCCGAGAGAGAATGGAAGGGGGGCCTGGGTTAGGTGAGATGTCACCTGCAGCAAGTAGGAGGAGAAGGGACAGGGACATAAGGTGAGAGTGAGATTTGAAGCAGTGGGGCTTTTTTGCAGGGGTAGAAGGAGATGGTGGTGATAGGGAGCGGAGGAATGAAAAAAGTTCATGGGAGCAGAGAAGTGGTGAGTGAAGAATTGAGGGTGCAATGTGAATGGCGTGACACTTAATGTGGACACAAGAGGAGGAGAGTCTTATGCAGGTGAGAATGGCGATGACAAAACAAGGAGTTAATTTGCCCATAGTTGGGTTAATGAATGGGGCAGTAGAGATATGCAACAGTCAGTAATCCAGGAGAGTACAGATGACTTGGCAGTCAAGGGTCAATCCACGGAGCAGAGGGTATAGGTGCCAGGGATGGTGAGGAGAGTCAGTAGCAGAACTGCAAAGTACTTGGTGAGGGTAGCATAGAGCCCTAATCACCAGCAGCGCAAAATGGCATTTTCAACTTTATGAACTAATATGCGCATTCTAGGGTTTTTGTGGTAAAGTTACCCTAAAACAGTGGAATAACTATATTTCTGGAAAGTAGACAATCTGCTAATGAGGGGTTACATGCCTTCTTACCCCAAGCTTGGTGTGCGCAAATGCTTCCAGAATTGGCGCTAATGAAAAAAAAGTCATTATCTTACATTTCTGCCTCTTCAAATGTACTGAAATCTGTGAAAAACATGGAATTTCCAACTATATTCAGTAGCTAGTGCTCTTAGGAGAAAAATGACACCTCATTGGTATGAGTTCACCTACCTTAGGGGGCCCTACAAGTACAAAACTACACCTATTGCAACCTCTACATTTTCTAACATTTTCTCAAACTTTACTTGCCTGTACAAAAATGGATTCTAATGCATCTAATGAGTGGTCAGTTGCCTTCTTACCCTTATCATGGTGTGCAAAATTGCTTTTAAAGGTGGCTCTAATGAAAAAAAGGCATTTCTTACATTTCTGCCCCTTCAAATGTACTGAAAAATGTACTGTGAAAAACCTGGAATTTCTAACTGTATTCATTAGCTAGGGCTCTTAGGAGACAAATGACACCTCAATGGAGTAAGTCAACCTACCTTAGGGGTGCCAGAAGCACATAACTACACCTACCTGTTTGCATCTTTGAAAATGGCTGCTTGTACTAAAATGTTCATAACTCTTGGAGACATGAAGGAAATGTATAAAAGGTATACCATTTTGAAAAGCAGACATTATCTTGCATCAAATGAGGGGTCACTGTCTATCCCTGGGCTGAAGTGCACAAATATTTCCAAAAGTTGGCACTATAGGAATAAATACATTTTTTTACATTTCTACCACTTCAAAGATAATAACATCTTTGAAAATCATAATGTTTCCTGCTGTATTCAGTACCTGCTGCCAACATGAGAAAAATGGTACCCCATTTGTGTGGGATAACATACAATATGTGGGTGCTAGAAACACGTATGTAAGCCTGACACTTTTGTTTTTTAAATTATCTGCCTGCACTAAAATGGTTATAACCATGATAGATATGCAGGAAAGGTAGAGAAACAATACCATTTTGGAAAGAAGACAACCGGCTGCATCTAATGAGGGGTAACTTGCCTTCTTAACCAAAGACTGGTGTGCACAAATGATTCCAAAAGATGGCACTAATTAAAAAAAAAGGCATTTTCTTACATTTCTGCCCCTTCAAATGTATGGAAGTATGTGAAAACCATGGAATTTTCAACTGCATTCATTAGCTAGTGCTCTTAGAAGTCAAATGACACCCCATTGGTATGAGTTGACCTACCTTAGGGGGTGCTACAACCTCTGATTTTTCTAACATCTCAAACCTGACTTGCCTGTTCAAAAATGACTATAACACCTTTAGAAGTGAAGAAAAGGTAGATAAACCATACCATTTTGGAAAGACGATAACATGCCACATCTAATGAGGGGTCACTTGCCTTCTTATCTCAATTCTGGTGTGCATAAATGTTTCCAGAAGGAGGCGATATAGGAAAAAACATTTTTTTTTACATTTCTGTCCCTTCAGATGTAGTGAAATCTGTGAAAAATATGTGATTTCCAACTGTATTTGTTAGCTAGTGCAATGAGGAGAAGAATGGCACCCCATTGGTATGAGTTGACATACTGTAGGGAATGATAGAAGTACAAAACGTATCCTACTACAACATCTAATTTCTCTAACATTTTCTCAAACATTCTTGCATGTATGAAAATGGCTATAACACCTTCAGATGTGAAGAAAAGGTAGATAAATCATACCATTTTGGAAAGAAGATAACCTAGCGCATCTAACGAGGGGTCACTTGCCTTTCTACCTCTCAGTTAGTGTGCAAAACTATTTCCAGAATGTGGTGCTCCAGAAAATCAGTCACTTCAAAGATACAAAAATGGTTCAACATCATGGGATTTCCTAGGAGGACCTCCTTCCAGCCTACAAAAAATGGTACCCCACTGCTGTGGGTTAACATACCATACTGGGTGCCATGAGCGTGGCTACCATTGGAACAAGGATGGGGGATGGGGAAGCAAACAGTTTATGTGTGATTCTATGGCTTTCAGAGGTCAGTAAGTGTAAGTGAGGACCTGTGACTGCCAGTGAAACCAGGTGGGGGGAGGGACGAGGGACCAGGCAGTGTATATGGGTATGTGGTAGGGAAGGTAAGATAGTACATATGGGGATCTGTGATTACCAGTGTGCACTGTAACATATACTGTTTGATTTTCAGTCTGAATCCAGTGTGTACTGGCACTTGCATCTACCAGTAGGCAGTGGAACCAGGCTGGGGGGTCAGACTGGGGGAATGGGACTGCCAGTGGGCTGTGGAACTAGGCTGGTGGGTAGGGTACATGTAGGAGGGAGGAGGACTGGAGGCATTTTGTGTGCATGCCACAGGGGTGCCCAATTCATTAGACCCCCTGTAGAACACAAAGAGTATTTTTTTTAGTTATTTCTTATTCATACCTCATTGGGGTATGCCCCCTAACAAGGTCTAAAAAAAAATGAAAAAAGTGTGTGTCATGGGGGGGGGGGGTCCGACACATTGCAAAGAACTGCGTCTGACCCCTCTCTGGTACGTGCAAGTGTTTTAAGGTTTTTCCCCCAAATATTTTTGTGTGGACCTCACTGGGGGCATCAGAACACCCAAAATGGGGTCTGAAAAAAAAATAAAAGGGGGAAAAAATAAATAATCCTTTGTGTGCCACAGGGGTGTCCAGTGCATTGCATTATCATTATTATTATTATTTATACCTTGTTGGGGGGATCAGGACCAATCCGGATACCTGCCCCCCAACAAAGGCTGAATAAAAAATAAATGTGTTTGTGCCATAGGGGGGTCCAGCGCATTGCAAAGAACTGTGTTGGATTCCCCTGTGGTGCACAGAGGGTTTTCAAATTTTTTTTATTTAGCCCTTTTTGGGGGGCACCAGGACCCCTCCTGCTGCTACCCCAATGAGGTGCAAATAAAATAATAATTGAAGAAAAAATCCTTTGTCTGCCACAGGGATGGATTGGACTCCTGTGGCACACATAGAGTTAATTTTTTTTATCATTACTTTGTAATCAGAGCTTGTTGGGGGGACATCAGGACCACTTATGATGCCCCCCCAACCATCTCTGATTCCAAACTAATGATAAAAGCTCTGTGTGTGCCACAGGAGGGAGGGGTCTGCATTGGACCTCCCCCCGGGGCACACCCAGCATTTTATTATAGACCTCATTGAGGGACATCAGGACCCCTCCTGATCCCCCCAATGAGGCTCCTTTGGAGCTATTGATCTCACTGCTCCATTGGCTCAATGATCTTCATGTCCCCCCAGGATTGCCAGGAACAATTTTTTTTTAAATGCGGCCATTGCATGCCGGTTATACCGGCTTATGCAGTGACCGCATTTTACTTGTACACCGTACGAGTCTGGTACAGCAGGTACAGCTGTCCATTCTCGTACGTTGTAAGTGCTTGGCACTCTAGGGGTTAAAGGAGCAGTAAACTTTTATATGAAAACCTAAATGTTACAGAGCTTTTTCTTGCTGAGTAAAACAAGTTTAAATCACACCACTGTCAGTTGTTTCATTCAAATACTTCAACAATTCAAATTGCTAGAAAGTGTATTACAGTGTGATTACTTCCTGAAATTGAGAGCATGACTCAGCAGATTCTGACACATTCTATGGTACATTATAACAGTGACAAATACAACATTAATAGAACTGGAGCACA
This sequence comes from Rhinophrynus dorsalis, assembly GCA_037306005.1. NCBI lineage: Eukaryota > Metazoa > Chordata > Amphibia > Anura > Rhinophrynidae > Rhinophrynus > Rhinophrynus dorsalis. Next base: position 553,746,904 of record CM074721.1, read on the forward strand.
GACAAAGTCAACCACATTAAGTGGTATGTTATTACAGCAGTATAATGTACCGTCGTGCACCCGTATCTAAAAACTGATAATAAATACCTAACAAAGAAAAATTTAAGAAAATAGATACTTTCTGGGGCACTAAAGTGGTAAAGTAATTCTAATCACGAAGATAAGTAATATAAAGAGCTTTCGGTGAAAGTATTAAAGCTTAACGTTTACTGAACAAACTTGTTCTAAAATTAATTTAAAAAGACATAGATAACTGAGAACTTTAACCGGTATTAATGGGCATGAGATTCAGTGTCCAGAAGTAACTGAAACACTCAATCCCGAATGTCCATGTAAAGTTTGAATATATGTGTTAAATCAAGCCATACTGATAAGACACTGGGGAAGTTTATCCATGTGTCTTCTTAATCCGATAAACGCAAACTCCTTTATTACCATAGGCAACTCTCCTAAACTAAAATTCAGCCCTAAGCGGCTGATATGTCATTACCTAAATAGGTCCCTCAATTGTTGCCTTGGTAAAAGGGTTTGCAAATAGTTTTCAATTCATACTAATACAGGTAGGTTCACAGCTATTAAAAATTAAAATTTCACGAGCTATCCATCCTGCCTATCATGTCTGTTTTAGATATAATCTAAGTTATAGACATCATAGTATTGAACTACAAATTAGTTATCTATGTAAGTTAAAGGCAGCAATGAAGCTTGAATAAATCGCCGACACGCGTTTCATCAGAAGGCTTTGTCAAGTCAAGTAACTCAGTAAAAGTTAAGTTTTAATACTTTCACCGAAAGATCTTTATATTACTTATCTTCATGATTAACATTATAACAGTGGCACATTCTGTCAGTGTGTCAGTGACTCATCTCTCCCAGATAATGCAACAGAATAACTAACTGAAATTTGACCACTATAGGACACTGTTAATGTAATAGTTTTTAAACTTTAATAACTCTGGAAATATGCATCTTTCAGCAGTGTAGTACCCTTCTTTTACTAAACAGGAAAAGCCCTACAATACATCATTTTTCATAAGTATCAAGTATGGAAATCTTTAAACTATTTTTTTACATTATGTTGATAATATATTCCACTATTTTTTGTAGTTATAAATCATAATGTTTAATTTAAAATACTGGAACAATGCACATAGTTAATTAAAGCAATATTGATCCCCTGTGTTTCATTCACGGCTCAGTTGTTTTCGTTAGATTATGGAATAATGAGAGTTTAGAGACACACACAAAAAAAAAAAGATAATGATCTGTGTTGGCTGATATCAACATTATGTTTAATTAGTGCACTGGGAACGAAAGTAATAAACTCTATTGTTAATGATGAAATCCTTTAATCATAATAGCAAAGTAAAACTGAGAAATAATCAATCTAACATACAGATATTAAGATTTCCAACTTGTTTTATGTGGTCATCTAAAAATGTAAAAAAGCATATTTCCTTTAATTAATTGAAACAAAACTGTAAGGTTAATGAGTTGTTGCCAAACAAAGGCAGAATCAATTCTATAAACAAGTCTTATTGAATGATCCCCTAAAGACTTCACAAGCGCGCCATAATCCCTCATGGGCCTTATTGATCTAATTGTACATGACATCTTCTGAAAAGCAAAACTTTGCTACTAATGAGCAGAAAATAATAACTGTAGTTTGTTTGAACTTTGTAACATCTGTGAGAGGGAATTGAAACTGTTCACCACTAAATGAAAGAAAATTGTTAGTTTAACACTGTGTGTCACTCACCCTAAAAACTGTAAATGAAAAAACACATTGGGCCTGATTGACATACAGGAGTAATTCTGTGCCATAGGTGGTAGCTACACACTCCCACAGTGTTATAAGAAAATGTAAGCCCTTGAATAATAGAGGTCACTAGCATTCAAGATTTCTTTCTCTAGATTTCAAGGGGTTAAAATTCACCTGTGAATTAGTGGGAATGTTTTTTGTCCACTATAGTGAGGTTGGTTTGACTCAGATTTGAACCAGCGTACTTATATACATAAGGTCCCTTGTATACACAGTTCAATCTGATCGAAACAACTGATAGTGAGGGCCCTGTTTGGAAAAGCTTACACTCTATATCAGTGTTTCTTGATCTTTCTTTTACCAGGGCACCTCTAAACTATAATTTATTTTTTGGGGGCACCCTAAACATTTTATATGTCATTATGTCAAAGATGGGTACAAATAAGTCACATATAGTTATTTTTAGATAGCACAATTAGAATACAAAAAAATATATATATTGTGCATAAACATTAACATAAGTATTACATTCGAAATGAAACATTTTGCCATCAGACCTGAGAACCACTGTTCTATACTAGTAATAAAAATAATACTATGACTAATCATAATTATTATTATTATTAAACAGATAAGGAAGATAGATATTAGTAGTATGAAGAACTGATCTCAAGTCATACAGGGATTTTATTTTATTTATTTAGAAAATGTTTTACCAGGAAGTATGTCCTGGATAGTTTTCAGTAAAAGGTTACATATTTACACTAATTGTGAGACATTATATACAAACATACAGAAATATACATACTTATTAAATAATGGGATTATTTACAGTTACACACTGTTTTTAGATATAAAGAAACATTTGCTTTTAAGGATTTTAGACTGGGTGGAGATGTGATTTTTTCCGGCAGATTGTTCCAGATTTTTGGAGCTCCGAAGGAGAAGGCAGATCTTCCTGCTTCTTTCTTGTATTGTGGTATGCGCAGTGAGTTGTTAGTAGTGGAGCGAAGGTTAGAGTTAGTATGGAGAGCTGGGGTGAGCATACTGCTTAGGTATTGTGGTAGTTTTCCAGAGAAATGATTGTGTACTAAGCAAGAAAGATGAAGGTCACATCTAGATTTGAGTGTTAGCCAATTTAGTTCTTTTAGCATGTCACAATGATGGGTAGTGTAGTCACACTGGAGGATAAAGCGGCATAATGAATTATATAGAGTGTCAAGTTTACTGAGGTGGATTTCTGGCGCTGGAGCATATACTACGTCACCATAGTCTATGACTGGCAGCAGCATCTGTTATACAATACGTTTTCTCACATGGGTACTTAGACATAATTTGTTTCTATAAAGTGTACTTATTTTGGGATAAAGTTTAGAGGTTAATTTGTCAATGTGGTGACCAAAATTGAGGTTGGGGTCAAGCCACATACCAAGATATTTGTAGGAGTCTACTGGGGCCAATTTACGATTAGACTCTTTCACAATGGATAGGTGGATATTGTCGAGATTACGCAGTTTGTGCTTTGTGCCAAATATCATTGTGACTGTTTTATCTGTGTTTAAGAAAAGTTTGTTCTGTGTTATCCATCTTTCCACTTTGTAGAAATCATGTTGTAATTCGGTTTCAAGTTGTGATATGCTAGAGTTTTTAGCATAGATTATGGTGTCATCTGCATACATGTGTACTGAAGATGATTTGCAAACCTTGGGCAGATCATTTATAAAAAGAGAAAATAGAAGATGGCCAATAATGGAGCCTTGGGGAACTCCACTTGTTATTTTGAGCGGACGGGAGTCATTGTTTGCAACTGACACATACTGCATTCTGTCTGATAAATAGGATCAGAACCATTGTAGAGAATTATTACCCAATCCTGAGTTATGGAGTTTGCTGATAAGAATGTTATGGTCTACTGTGTCAAAGGCCTTAGCGAAATCAAGGAAAATAGCTCCAGTGAGTTCACCATTTTCCATGCCAGTGTGGATATCATTGGTTACTTTTAGAAGAGACTTGACTGTTGAGTGGTTTGGTCTAAACCCTGATTGAAGAGGGGTGAAGAAACTGGACTGTTGGTAATATTTATGTAGTTGCACATGTACACATTTCTCTATGATTTTAGATAAAGTGGGGAGGAGAGATATTTGTCTGTAATTTGATACTACATTTTTACCCCCACTTTTGTGGATAGGTACAACTCTTGCCACTTTCCAGGATTTGGGCATATACCCTGATGTCAAAGAGGCATTAATTAGAGTTGCTATCGGTTGGACTGTGACCATAGCACTGAGCTTTAATAAAATTGCTGGTAGTTGGTCAGGGCTCGATTGAGATTTCAGTTTTGGGTTGAGGAGGTGATCATAGACTTCACTTTCATTTACTGGCCTGAAATTGAATTCATTTGCACTGTTGGACCAGGCAGCAGGTGCCAGTGGCTGTTCTGAACTTGGTGGGACTTCAGAGTGGCCTTTGTTTTGTTTAATCAGTGTGGTGGCACATCCAACAAAGTAGCTGTTGAAAGCATTGGCTATGGCTGTGGGGCACTGTATGGTTTCATTGTCTATTGTTATATTTGATGGGTGAGAATGGTTAGGTGGATTGTAGATGTTTTTTATAACCTTCCAAAAGTTGGCTGGCTTTGAAATGTTATTGTCCAAGTTGTTATTAAAATATTGTGCTTTTGCTAGTTTTGTTTGTTTTGTACATGTATTCCGTACTTGCCTATATATAGTGTGATCAAGAGGGGAGCCAGTTTGTTTAAATTTTGTCCATAATGAATCTCTGAAACTGAATAATTGAATCAAGTCAGCTGAGACCCATGGTAGATGTGCCCCCCTGACCCTGACCTTTCTTAGTGGGGCATGGGTATTACAGACCTGTAGGAATTCTGAGTTAAAAAAGTCAATCGCTGAATCAAGGTCAGGTATTAGATGTAATCTATGCCATGAGCAGTTTTTTAGATCATTTAGGAAGGACTGAAGGTTACATTTTCTAAATGATCTCGTGAGTATGACTTTGAAATTTGATTTGACTGGTTTTATTTTGTGGACACAGTAAACTATGGAGTGATCACTAAACACGTTTGCTAGAACACCTGAATCTTGGATTCTGTTTGCGCAGGATGAGAGGATCCAGTCTAGCAGGGTATGGTTGGATGTTTTAAGATTTATGCGAGTAGGGGAAGATATTTGTTGTGATAATTTCAGTGCTTTAAACAATGAACAATATTTTTCATTCCTGGAATCAAGCCAATTAATATTAAAGTCTCCAAGAACCATCAACTCGCTTTTCTTGTTTTGTGAGGCAATCACCTTTAGGTGTTGAGCTATGTCTGATACGGTGTGTGCTGAGGTATTTGGCGGTCTGTAGATGCCTACAATTATGATTTGTTTTGAGTATGGAAGACAAATTTTGCCAGCTATGTATTCATAAGAATCAGTGTTGTGAGAGTCCTTTAGAAGTGTAACGTTTATTGGCTCCTGTATGTAAATGATTACACCTCCTCCTCGCTTTGCACGGTCTTTTCTAAAGCATGAGTATCCATCTATGGCAACAGCAGTGTCTGGAATTTTTGGGGATAACCAGGATTCAGTAAGAATAAGAATTTTTGGTTTGTATGCGTAACACCATGCTTTTAGTTCGTCCATTTTGGGCAGTATACTGCGTATGTTGCAGTGCACAAATGACAGACCCTTTTTAAAGGGGAGGTTGCCATTTATTTCTATTTTAGGGCCAGGGTTAGTTTCTATATCATTTGCTAAGGCAAGTAACAATATGCATAAAAATTTAGTGAGTTGTTTGCGGTGAACATATAGTGAGAGGGTGCGTTTGTTGCTATAATTGCTGGGGCTGGGTGGGCTTGATTTTAGTACTCTCCACCAGCATTCAGTTGATAGTGCACATGTATGCAGAAGTCCATGATGAATTATTATGTTACGGTGAGGGTGCGGGGCATGGTTGCAAGGATGAGAGTAAATCTGTATTATTAGTGGGATAGTTAGAACAGTGAGTATTAATCTATTCATGTTGGCATGCATGAGGAGGATACTAGGGAAGATATAGGTAGACAGAAACCTCTTGTTATTGTGAGACAGAAAAAAAAAAAATCTTTCCCTTTTTCCTTCTTTTTTTTTTTTCCTTTTCTTCTCTTCTCCTCTCCTCCCTTCTCCTTCCTCCCTCTCTCTCTCTCTTCCTATCCTCCTCTGTTATATTAGTAATATTTATCTATTTTCTAGTTCCATTTCACTCCTTATTTGTTTACTTACCTGTGGTTTAAGTGTTGTAGTAGTTGTCATTCTTTCCTGTCCACTCTCCTGTCAAACTCTCATGTTTAACTCTTGCTGCACTTTTGCTCCGGTGCACTTGGCTCCCAGGTGTCGTGGGTCCCCTTGAAATTCCCCCTATCTGTGGCTGAATTTAAACTGGTGAGGTCCCCATGCTGAGGCTGAATGAGTATCTGTTTCCAATTACTAACTAATATGTACATTGATTGCCCTGTGTGTAGCCAGGTGTGACTCCCTAAAAACAGCTGATAAGGAATTGAACAGACACAGAGACATGTAGGAGGGTTGTGGGGGAGGAAAGACTGTGAAGAGTCAGAATCAGGGTGATAGAGGTGATTAGCACATACCACAGAGAGTTAAAATGAAGCTTGAAGCCAGATTCAGGGTTGGGGTGCAGATGGTATAGGGGTGATTAGCACATACCACAGAGAGTGAAAATGAAGCTTGAAGCCAGATTCAGGGTTGGGGTGCAGATGGTATAGGGGTGATTAGCACATACCACAGAGAGTGAAAATGAAGCTTGAAGCCAGATTCAGGGTTGGGGTGCTGAGATGGTACAGGGGTGATTAGCACATACCACAGAGAGTTAAAATGAAGCTTGAAGCCAGATTCAGGGTTGGGGTGCAGATGGTATAGGGGTGATTAGCACATACCACAGAGAGTGAAAATGAAGCTTGAAGCCAGATTCAGGGTTGGGGTGCTGAGATGGTACAGGGGTGATTAGCACATCCCACAGAGAGTTAAAATGAAGCTTGAAGCCAGATTCAGGGTTGGGGTGCAGATGGTATAGGGGTGATTAGCACATACCACAGAGAGTTAAAATGAAGATTGAAGCCAGATTCAGGGTTGGGGTGCTGAGATGGTATAGGGGTGATTAGCACATACCATGGATGAAAAGTCCTGCATTTTTCCCAAATTAATTTTCACAGAAAACAGGCAAATTGCTGCATTTCCACAGACATTTGCACATAGAAAACGCTAAATGTGCGTATTTTTGCTAACCCCAGTAAATTGCTTGTAAAAGCATTGCCTTTTTCAGCCTATGTTTTAAATGGACCAAGTATTCCCTCTGCAATATTGGGGGCAGACAACCAGTGAAGAAGAATGAGATGGGGGCTGTCAGTATGTGTGGTTCTATGGCTATCGTGGTACTAGGTTGCGGGTCAGTATGTGTGGCTCTATGCAAGGGTAGGCAAAAGGTCACATTTTGTTCCTGAGAAAAAAAATCAGAGAAAACCATGTCTGTCCGTTTTTTAACAGGAAAAACTGCTTTAAATAAAGCCCTTAAGATCTTTACTCTTTTTTGCCCATTGACAAAAAAAGTTCTGTATTTTTTCAATGGCTACAAACGTTTCGCCCCTTTATTTACATTTACTTCAAGGTTTCACGCCCAAATGTGACATTTCCAGGAACGGAAACACAATACAAGCAGCTAGAGAGAGAGCGAGAGGGGGTACTAGGCTGTTGTGTTGTGAGTTGTTTAGCAAAATTGAGGCAGGAGAGGATCATAGTGACTGCTATCACTATGAGCACTTGGAATACAAATAAAAGGAGGAGCTGGAAGGACCGTTATGCATTCAGGGAGACTGAGGAGGAAGAGGATGTGACTACTACCAGCATTGAATGGTCTGGATGCCCTGATTCCCCAGACTCAATGATGGCCAGTCCCCTATGTCACCCCTAGGGGTCTATGGTAAAATAGTGTCACAGGCAGAGGAAGAAGACAGTAGCTGTATGAGCAGGACAGGTCAGCTACCTGTGCCTGCATTAGTGCTGTCAGTGTGCCTTGTGACTCTTGTGGGGGGGATGATGAGATGATTCCAAGTGTGACAGCAGAGGACCCTATCCTCCTGCAGTTCCACTACTTCTACTACTAAGATTCAGTAGCTTGGGAGTGAGGGAGTGGGTGATATTAGTGATAAAGACTCAGAGAATGAAATTTATGTGGTTGCTGTTAGTGATAGTGAAGCAGCTGGTGGGACTAGTGTGACCACAGTAGTTCCACCTGCTGATGCTTAGGTGGAAGGTGAAGTGATGCGGAGTCTCCAGAATAGCGGTCAAGGGAGCCCACAACATTCCCCTGACCCTCTGATTCCCCTTCCCTGGCATTGTCCCTCTGGAACATGATACCGAGGAAGGCAGAATTGGTGGCTAGCAGCAGTAATACCACCATGAGCACATATCAGCTGTCTTTGCCTGCTACAAGTGCTGCCAGTCACCTCAAGAAATGGCAAGTGTAACAGTAGGGGACTTCTGTCACATTTCTCATCACTCCCAACTGGTGAGACTCTAATAGAGTAGCAACAACAAGAAGTGACTGGTGGTGGTGGTGATGATGACGAGGGTGATAGTGGAGTAGCTGTGGTGGAAGATACATTAATGGCCTTTTTAGCCCAAACTGAGAAGGAATGGGAGACTGAGATACAAATGGAGATGGGCATCACCACCATCAGCAGTGAGATTAGTGAATTTGCTGAGTTTGCTGCTGTTGTAATTCCTGCTGCTGCTGAGTTGCAAGAACAGCAGAATGATGATAAGCAGGATAGAATGTCACAGACCACTGTGGCCACAGTGGGTATGGGGTTCAGCAGTAGTGAAGTGGGACTAGGACAGGTTCCACTTGCCAACATCAATACTCCTGAACCTAGCTGTAGTGCTGATTCTCAGGCAGAAACAGCAGCAACATTATCCTCTGCCCTAGCCAGTGAAGGGGAATGTGGAGGAGAAGAAGAAAGAGGCCATTCTTCTCCACCTGCTCCCTATCTCTATCCCCTGAAGTCCTGGGTTTGGGACTATTTTTCTCTTGAGTCAGGAACACTGCAGTCATCAGCGACGGCACTGTGAACAATTTGTGACAAATCAGTGAAAAGGGGAAAGGAGGGACAACCTCCCTCATCACATATATGAAACACAGACACCATGACATTTATGTGAAGCATGTTAAAGCCAAACCCTCTCTAAATAAATCAGGCACTGCTGTTGATGTACACCCTGTCTCTCCCCAAAGGCAACAAGAGGGAAGGCAAATATCAAAGAGGAGGAAGAATAGAGAAACACAGCAAAGAGTCTGAAAGTTTGATGGTGAGCGAAACACCTGGTTTACCATCACTTTCTTGCTCTAGAGTCTGGTCATAGGAAGGCATTGCTTCATATTCTGGCAAGCTGCCTTGTTCATCATTAGCTCCCCCACCAGCTGATAGCCATTCTGAAGATGTCAGTATGTGGCAGTTTGTGTCCACCTACTGCACACTGCGTGTTGCGCTGACCACACATGGCAATGTGATTGGAAGATAATCATAACCAGGGCATCAGTCAGTATCTGAGGAGATCCCATCCCACAGAATAGGCTAAGCTGGTGGCAGTGAGGGTTTATCTTTACTATTAAACTGTCTGCAAGGTGTCATGTGGAGTGGACAAGTGGTATAGTGACAGCAGAACTACTTGGTTTTTGGTGGGGTGGAGGAGTTCACATTGGGTACCCTAAGCATCATGGTGTTTTTATAGAGTTGTGACAGGTGTTTTATGTGAGTGCAGCTATGCCCATTGTTCCCAGTCCTTCTTTCACATATCACGATGCCCGTGATTCTCTGTGCGACATTCCTACTTCCGGGTTTGTTTTTGGCTGTCTCTTATTGGTGCTAGCTGGCTAGCCCCTCCCAGGGCTAGCCTTTATATACGCCCTCCTGTCACTTGGCCGGTGCCCTTTCGTGGTGTTACTGACCTTACGTTTTTCTGTGCTCCTGTTTCGCGTTGATCCAGTTTTCGTCTGACCTTGTTCCTGTTCCGCTCCCTGTGTACCGATCCAGGCTTTGGCTGACTACCGCTCTCTGTGTACCGATCCAGGCTTTGGCTGACTACCGCTCTCTGTGTACCAATCCAGGCTTTGGCTGACTACCGCTCTCTGTGTACTGATCCAGGCTTTGGCTGACTACCGCTCTCTGTGTACCAATCCAGGCTCTGGCTGACTACCGCTCTCTGATACTGATCCAGGCATTGGCTGACTAAGGCTCTTGTGCTGCCCTCGCTATTGTTGTCAGTCCTCTCATATTTGTTGCCTCCGGTTGCACTACTCTTTGCCTGTGTATCATTGTGGCCTCCGCTACGTGATACCAGTCTGTGCTATCCGGTCACTAGCGGTTACTTTTGTCAGCTCATTACACTACGCTCAGCCTGTGATTCTCTGTGGCTTCCATTATGTACACCCAGTCTGTACTCTCCAGTGACTTGTGGTTACAGTTGTCAGCTCATTACTATACGCTTAGCCTGTGATTCTCTGTGGCCTCCATTACGTACACCCAGTCTGTGCTCTTCGGTCACTAGCGGTTACAGTTGTCAGCTCATACACTACTCTCAGCCAATGATTCTGTGTGGCCTCCGTTACGTGATACCCAGTCTGTGCCCTCCGGTCACTAGTGGTTTCTATTGTCAGCTCATTGCACTACGCTCAGCCTGTGATTCAGTGGGGCCTTTGTCAGTACTATTTCCCGAGCGCACCGGTCTACAGTGTTACTACCTGTCAGTACTCTCTCTGCTGCACCAGATACCAGGCTGCCTTACCCGGTATTTGGTAAGGCCGGTAGAGCCTCCTCTGTTCCTTGTTGCACCAGTCTCCAGGCTGCCTTACCCAGTATTCGGTAAGGCCGGTAGAGCCTCCTCTTTTCCTTGTTGCACCAGTAGAGCCTCCACTATTACTGTTGTGTAGGGCCTTGTTGCGCTTTATTTTGCCTAATAAAGCTTTTCTATTTTATCCTACCAAATTGTCTGAGTGTTCATTAAAACCATGACAGTATGAAAGGGGCCATGACCTCAGACAAGGCTGGTGAGGGTAGTTCCCAGAATCTCCTTTGGAGATTCGATGCTCAGGAACAACGGTTAGACCAACTGTCTATGGCTATTCAGACCATTCTTAAACGCACTGCTTGTCTCAAGAGACCTGTACAATCTTTGGTGGCCACTCCAGTTCTGGCACCATGGGCACAGGCTAGTGTACCCAGCTCCTCCTCTAGAGGGCTCTCTGCTACTGCTCCACTGCCTTTGAGATATGATGGGGAGCCAACACTCTGCAGTGGGTTCTTGAACCAACTGGAGATTTTTCTTGAACTGGTGCCACAGGTGTTTCCCAGTGACAGAAGCAAAGTGGGATTTATGATCTCACTACTCACAGGCAAGGCCCTAGCCTGGGCAAATCCAATTTGGGAGACTGGTAAACCAATTACTACTAATTTTGCCGAATTTGTAAGGGCCTTCCGCAGTGTGTTCGAGGTCCCAGGGTGTGCCACATCTGCTGCCAAATGCCTTATGAGAATCCAGCAAAGCACACATACTGTTTCTGATTTTGCCATTGAATTTTGTGCACTCGCATCAGAGGTAGGCTGGAACGATGAGGCACTTGTTGCTGCATTTGCCCAAGGCCTCAACGATAAAATTAAATACGAAAACCGTATCAACACGGAACAGGAGCACAGAATAACGTAAGGTCAGGAACACCACGAAAGGGCACCGGCCTAGTGACAGGAGGGCGTATATAAAGGCTAGCCCTGGGAGAGGCTAGCCAGCTAGCACCAATAAGAGACAGCCAAAAACAAACCCGAAAGTAGGAATGTCGCACAGAGAATCACGGGCACCATGATAGCACATTGCAGTTGCTGATGAGAGACATAGTTCCTGCTCTCAAGGGAAAAATGTATATTCTAGTAACAACAAACCCATGATTTGGAGAAGCATTATTAGACACTTCATCTTTTCTCCACATATACCTCCTGAGTGGTGTAGCCTAGTTATGGTACTGCTACTGCCTCAGGCGCATCACTGGAGCTAGTCGTTGCAAGTGGAACCTTCATCACCCATCACCCATGATCCCATTTCCTTTGAGCTGCCTAATCATCCTGCTGTTTAAACAGCTCAGGAGCAGCAGCAGCAGCAAGAACAACAGTGACAAATTCTGTAATGACACCAGCACTTTTGACAATGGCCAGTGGCCACTAGCCAACATGACATGTCCGGCTGGCAAATGCTTAGAATAAAATAAGCAATTTTGGGGGCTTGTTTCTAACAAGTCTAAGTCCTACAAATCAGTGTTTCCTTAGGGCTTGTGCCTAACGCAAGTCTTATTTCTTACAACTGATCAATGTTTCACCAGTCCTACAAAGAGGTATTTAATAAGGTAGATGCCAGTACGTTACCGCCTCACAGGCCTTAAGATTGCACTGTTGATCTGGTACCAGGGGCAAGACCTACTATGGGCCGAGTATACCCCTTGTCGGCGGAGGAGAACAATGCCATGGAGGATTATGTGGCTGACGCATTATCCAGGGGCATTATCAAGAAATCTTCCTCACCTGAGGGTGCAGGCTTCTTTTTAGTAAAGAAAAAATATGGGGAACTAAGACAATGCATCGATTTCAGGGGTCTGAATAAACTGATGGTAAACAACGCTTATCTGATTCCGTTGATCACGGAGCTGTTTGATCGTACCAAAGGCTCTACTGTATTCACAAAACTTGACTTGAGGGCTGCATACAATCTGATACGAATAAAAGAGGGCCATTAATGGAAGACATAGTTTAACACCCAGAGCGGACACTATGAATACTTGGTGATGCCTTTCGGATTGTGCAACGCTCCCGCTATCTTCCAGGAATTTATTAATGATGTATTAAGAGATCTACTGCAGAGTTGTATTGTGGCCTATTTGGATGATATATTCATCCATTCTCCTACTTTGGAGACACACAGAGCAGACCTAGCCCAGACATGCAAAGGGAGAACAAGTTGTTCTGCAAGTTGGAAAAATGTGAATTCCATAAATCCCAGGTGAAATTCTTAGAGTACGTTATATCATCCTCTGGCCTAGCCATGGACCCACAAATACTGTCTGCTGTCTTACAGCGGCCGCTTCCAGTGGGGTTAAGATCCATACAGATGTTCCTGGGCATTACACACTGTGTGGAGGAGAATCTCAGACAAGGCATCAAGCGGCATCTGAGGAGATTCCATCCCTCAGAATATTCTAAGATGGTGGCAGGGAGGTTTCATCATTACTATTAAAACTTCTGCAAGTTTTCATGTCTCCATAGCGGGGAGTGGACAAGGGGCACAATGACAGCAGCAGTATTTGGTTTCTGGTGGGGGGGGAATTCATATTGGGAACCCTAAGCATCATGGTATTTGGATAGAGTCGTGCCAGGTGTTTGATGTGAGTCCAGATGTGCCTATTTTTCCCAGTCCTTCCCTTATTTACCTGTTACGGTTTTAGATGAACACTCAGATTGGTAAGGTTAAAAGACTTTATTGAAAAAGAGCATATACTGAACAATGCCCAAGGGACCACAAGGCAGAGCACACAGAAACAGGTAATACATGGTAGCTTGCAGGAATGCAATATTAGAATACTAGACTGGCACAACTGAATGTATAGTTCGTGTATAGGTACTGGCAACCTGTAGGGAAGCTGATCAGGTGAACGTACACAGGAGGAGGAACTGGCAACCCGTAGGGAAGCTGACCAGGTGAACGTGCACAGGAGGAGTAACTGGGAACCCGTAGGGAAGCTGACCAGGTGAGCATACACAGGAGGAGTATGGGAAACAGAACTGGCACTACCCAGACGCCTGGGTACAAAACCCTGAGGAACGAGGCAACTCTGGCCAGACTGTATGAAACGAAACTGGCACTGTCCAGACGCCTGGACACCACGACTCTTGTATGAGGCAACTCAGACCCAGACTGTATGGAACGAAACTGGCACAGTGGAGTCTAGAACCGAATACAGTCTCCAAATACCGGGCAACCATGGAGTAACCGTCTCCCCTCAGGAGGGATAATAGAGACCAAGGTAGCTGCTAATTATAGACCCTAGAATGCTAGGGGTGGATCGAGGCAACAGTAGGTAGCTGTCAAACAGCTAATGGCCCTTAGCCTGCAGTATGGATAGTATAATGCTGTCTCTAGCGGTGGAACTGCCCAAGGCAGTGGTAAGCCCTACCTGAACACTCCAGGTACACGAAGGGTTACAGGTAACGCCCAACCAAACAGAGAAACTCCCAGAGGGAGTGAGCACAGAGCAGCAGGTAGGAAGGCCACAGAGGGAGATCAGAGTAACACAGTCAGAGTAGAACTCCGGTACTGGTACTTCGAATGTGCACACCTCTATCAGCGGTTAAGGAGCAACTTAAGCCCAATCTTAGGCCTTTGGTTGACAAGGAATAGCGTCACTCGGGGCAACATTGCATGTAACGAATGCCCAGAATAAATAATAGCCACCATGGAGACAGGAGGGTCCGGTAGGCACCGGAGCCCGTTAAGCGGAATAGGGATACCACAACGAAACGGAACACCGCCCCTACTGGTCGGCAATGGAGCTGTTCTATGCTAGAATACAGTCAGCAACGGAGTGGGTCTTCAGCCAGGATACAGCCAGCACAGGAGTGGTTCTCAGCCAGAATACAATCAGCAACAGAGCGGGGTCTCCTCTCAGGAACGATCAACGACGGAGCAGGATCTTCAGCCAGAATACAGTCAGCAATGGAGCGGGTACTCATCCAGGGATGGTCAGCGACGGAGCAGGATCTTCAGCCAGAATACAGTCAGCAACAGAGCGGGTTCTCAGCCAGAATACGAGTCAGCAATGGAGCAGGTTCTCAGCCAGAATACGAGGCAGCAACAGAGCGGGTTCTCGGCCAGAATACGAGTCAGCAACAGAGCGGGTTCTCAGCCAGAATACGAGTCAGCAACAGAGCGGGTTCTCAGCCAGAATACAAGTCAGCAACAGAGCGGGTTCTCAGCCAGAATACTAGTCAGCAACGGAGCGTAAAACAGGAACACAAGAACAACTCGTAGTCAGGCAGGCCAGGACATACACAGAGTAGAAATCACAGGAATAACACATGAAACGTACACCACGAAAGGGCACCTAAGAGAGGGCATCCTAGGGTATATATAGGCAAGCCAGGAGTAGCAATTAATACCAGCCAATCAGACAGCGACATCGAATAATAATGTCGCCGCTACGCAACAGGATCACGGGGCTCCGTGATATTACCATACATACTTGCACATTACAGTTGCTGATGAGAGGCACAGTTCCAGCTTTCAAGGGGAAAATTTCTATTTTAGTAACAACCCACCCATGATTTTGATGTAGGGGAAGGTGGAGAAGCATTATTGGCCCACTTCTTCTATTCTCCACAAATGTTGCTACTACCTCAGGTACATCACTGGAGCTAGTATTGGCAAGTGGAACCATGACCATCATCACCCATATCACTGCTGTTACTGACCCCATTCCCTTTGAGCTGCTTAATCATCTAGCTATTTAAACAACTCAGTGTCAAGGTTTTGCTGTGCAGCCAAATTCTGTCTATTGATTCTGCTTTCTGAGCTAATCTAGCACTCTGCTATCCACTGCTTCTGTCTTCTGAGTTTCTGGCTCAGGCTGGGTCAGCTGACCTCTCTGATTACTGACCTGACTGTTACCAGCCAACCATCCCAGGGTATTTAAAGCAGCTTGGCTCATTTCCCCATTGTCCTTGTGTTTGTTGCTGACCACTGAAAATTCTACAGAACTCCTATTTATCCGTGTATGACCTGGCTTCCTCTGACGACCCTTCTGTCTCCTGACACACTGGCTTGTTCCTGACATTGCAGACTTCTGTGCTCCTGACTCCGGCTTGGCTGATTACCTGTCCTGGTTCCTGACCCTGGCTTGTCATTTGGTTTATGCTCCTGGATCATGATTCTGTTTATTTTTTGTTTCTTTAATAAAGGTGTTTTGCTTTTACCTTTTTGTCCACAATGTCAGGAACAATCCAGTGGGTCAGGAGCACAGAAATCAGCGAAGTCTGGAACAAACCAAGGGTCTGTAACACAGCAAAGAGGAGCGCAGGAAAATCCACAGCAGTCAGCAACAACAGCTAAGCAAACAAACACAAGGACAATGGGGAAGTGAGCCAAGCTGCTTTAAATACCCTGGAAGGGTTGGCTGATAACAGGTGAGTAATCAGAGTGGTCAGTTGATCAGCCTAAGCCAGAAAACAGAAGCAGTGGATAATAGAGCACTGGATTAGCTCAGGCATCATAATCAATAGGCAGAGTAGCTGTCATCAAAACCTTGACAGTACCCCCCTCAACCCCCCCCCCCGTGGGGCAGGACCAGGTTTATGGGAAAGTGTGCATGGAAATTACAGAGGAGGGAGGGGGCATGCATGTCTGCAGCTGGAACCCATGAGCGCTCCTCTGGACCGTAACCCTTCCATTGGACCAAATAATAAAGGCTCCCCTGGAACCTACAAGAGTCAACTATGGATTGGACCTCATACTCCTCATGGCCATCAACGGGCACCGAATGAGGTCAAGGAGTAACCGTAGTGAAATGATTACATACCAGAGGTTTCAGCAGCGAGACATGGAACACATTGTGTAACTGCATATTAGGAGGAAGGCCTAGGGCATAGGCCATTGGGTTCACACGTCGGAGGATATGGAAAGGCCTCACAAAACGGGGACCCAGTTTCTGAGATGGCACTCAGAGGTGAAGATTTCTGGAGGAGAACCAGATCCTCTCCCTGACCTGGTAGGAGTGTGCGGGTAGGCATTTACGATTGGCCTGTAGCTCCCGGGATTGTTGTGAGCGTCGCAACGACTCTTGGACTTGCACCCATGTGGAACGGATTTGCTGGAGCTGATCCACCAATGCCGGGATACCCTAGGGAGCGAATGAATCTGGAATCATCGAGAATTGATGTCCATAATTCACCATGGAAGGTGAGAGCTGGGTAGAAGCAGAGACAGCACTGTTATGAGCAAACTCCGCCCAAGGTAGCAGGTCCGACCACTTGTTCTGATGGTCTGAGATGTAACACCGCAGGAATTGCTCTAAGACCTGATTAGCCCTTTCCCATTCGGCTGCGGGTGGTAGGCCGAGGAGAAGGAGAGTTGGATACCTAGTTGCACACAAAATTCCCTCCAGAATCTTGAGACAAACTGGCTACCCCGTTCG
Organism: Rhinophrynus dorsalis; assembly: GCA_037306005.1. Taxonomy (NCBI): domain Eukaryota; kingdom Metazoa; phylum Chordata; class Amphibia; order Anura; family Rhinophrynidae; genus Rhinophrynus; species Rhinophrynus dorsalis. Next base: position 553,763,942 of record CM074721.1, read on the forward strand.
TAAACTATGATTTTGGGAACCCCATGCAGCCCATAAACCTCTTTGACAAAGACCATACCCAACTCTTTAGCGGATGGAAGTTTTTTGAATGGTATGCAATGAATCATCTTAGAAAATCGGTCAACAAGGATGACTGTGTTACCATTAGACAAAGGAAGATCGACAATGAAGTCCATGGTAAGGTGTGACCATGGCTTCTCCACATTGGATATAGGTTAGAGAAGGCCCACTGTAAGGTGATGAGGTGATTTAGTCTGCGCACTGGCTGGACAGGCATCGACAAAGGCAGCAGTATTGTTGCTAAGTTGTGGCCACCAGAAGAGACGGGAAACCAACCATAGAAGCTGGTTCTTTTCGGGAGGACCTGCTAAGTATTATGGTAGGTAGAAAGTACCTTAGTACAGAGGTTTATAGATACAAAACAGCACCCAGAGGGAGTCTCAGCAGGTGCATCTACTTGGACGACCCATATTTTCGTGATGTTATGTTATGCTGGGAAGTATGGTGGCCAGTACTTTGTCCCGAGGAATAATAGGATTAGGAGGACTCTACTCTTTAGCTCCCGATAACTGTCTACACAGGGCATCAGCCCAGACATTTTTGATACCTGGCAGGTACGAGAACACATAATTAAAATGAGATAAGAATAAGGCCCATCTGGCCTGCCTTGGAGACAAGTGGTTAGCTTCAGACAAGTAGGTAAGTTTTTTATGATCCGTGAAGTTTAGGACTGGCATGGAAGTTCCCTCAAGCAAATGCCTCCATTCTTTGAGAGCCAGTATTAATGCCATAAGCTCACGGCATCAATTTCATAATTGCACTCAGCAGGACTTAGCTCCTTCGAGAAATACCCACACGGTTGCAACTGGCTGTCAGGAGTAGGACGTTGAGACAGGAGGGTGCCTACTCCTGTCTCAGATGCATCAAATGGAAGCTTGGGTTTTGGGTGTGCCAAAATGGGTGCTGCTGCAAAAGCGGCTTTCAATTACTCAAATGCTCTGATGGCCTCTGGAGACCAGTTAGTGAAGTCACCATCTTTTTGGTTATGTCGGTAAGGGGTTTCACCATAAAGGAAAAATTGGGTATAAACTTCCTATAGTAGTTATGAACCCAAGGAAACATTGGAGGGAGCGGAGACCTGCAGGTCGTGGCAACTCGAGGACTGCCGAGAGTTTATCAGGGTCCATAGTGAAACCAGCCTCTGAGATTACGTATCCCAAGAAGGTGACCTGTTTGTGGTGGAACTCACACGTCTCCAATTTGCAAAATAGGTTATTCTCTCTTAACCTTTGCAGAACTCGGCCTACATCTGCGTGGTGGCTTTCCATGGAGGCAGAATGGATCATAATGTCATCTAGGTACACCACCACACATTGTTGGAGCATGTCCCGGAGGACATCATTTAAGAACTCCTGGAAAACCGCGGGAGCATTGCAGAGACCAAAGGGCATTATGAGGTATTATTAATGTCTGTTCCTGGTGTTAAACGCGGTTTTCCATTCTTGGCCCTTCTTTATCCTTACCAAATTGTATGCCCTATGCATGTCGAGCTTAGTAAACACCTTGGACCCTTTAACTCGATTGAACAACTCCGTAATAAGTGGAATAGGGTAAACATTTTTAACTGTGATATGGTTGAACCTCCTATAATCAATACAGGGTCACAGTTCACCACTCTTTCTCTTCACAAAGAAGAATCCGGCCCTAGCGGGAGAGGAGGATTTGCGGATGAACCCCCGGGACAGTGCATCTGCAACATACTCCTCCATGGCCTTATTCTCTGAACTCGAGGAGGTATGGCACCTGGTTGCAGTTCAATGGTACAATCATATGGACGGTGAGGTGGGAGCTCACCAGTTCAGCCCCTATTGAATACAACTCAGAACTCCTGGTACTCTTCAGGCAACAAAGATACTGGGGATGTGGTTAGCACCTTCAACACTTTCACTAGACATATCTTGGAATAGTTGGGTGACCACGCCATAACGTCGGCCCTTGCCCAATCAAATGTGGGATTGTGTTTGCTCAACCATGGATAGCTCAGGATCACAGGATAGTGAGGAGCATGAATCACCTGGAACTGTAAACTTTCATGATCGAGAGCCCTTACAGCCGTAGACAAATGAGCGGTTTCATGGGTGACCTGCGGTGGCTGTAGAGGTCTGCCATCAATCGCCTCAATGGCAAATGGAGTGGTACGGAGCTGCAATGGAATAGAGTGCTTCTGGGCGAAGGCACTGAAAGACGAGTGAACCCAAGCTGCATGGGCTCCACATCGCCAGAGGATTCGAGACTAGGATGAGTTGGGGGAGAGGGAGGCACAGGTGGGGATGAAAAGCACGGGGCTAAATGGATGGAATGCCTCTGCAGGCGCTCCCTAAAGGAAGGGAATCAGTCAGAATGCAATATGAGACCAAATACTACAAGTAATTGTGCACTATAGGTTTCTGAGTCTCCCAAAGGGGATTAGCCCATGCCAAAGCCCTGTCAGAGAGTAAGGAAATCATGAGGCCCACCTTACTCTTGACAGATGGGAAAGTCAGTGGTACCATCCCCAGATAGATACCAACCTGGTTCAGAAAACCTCTGCACAGGGTAGGGTCACCCCCATAATGTTGTGGAAGCAGGACGGACCCAGTCATGCCTCTAGCAACATTAGAATCATTATTGACAGCCAGAGCAGGAGCGGAAGCAGCTATAGGAACAGACTGCCCAGGGCCTGCTGAGGCAGTGGAGCCAGAGGCGCAGTATGGAACAACAGGGACTGGAGGGCAAACACAAACTGGTCCATGCACTGTTCTACCTGGTCCAGCATGAAAAAAATATTCAGTAGATTGCCTGCACCTTCTTAATTCATGGTCCTTGTGTACCATTATGGACCAGGAACTAAACAGGACACCAAAAGATAAAAGCAAAACACTTTTATTAAAGAAACAAAAAATAAACAGAATCATGATCCAGGAGCACAAACCAAATGACAAGCCAGGGTCAGGAACCAGGACAGGTGATCAATGAAGCCAAGTCAGGAACACACAAGTCCGCAATGTCAGGAACAAGCCAGTGGGTCAGGAGCACAGAAGTCAGTAAAGTCTGGAACAAGCAACAGGAAAGCAGGAAAATCCACAGCAGCCAGCAGCAACAGGTCAGCCAAGGTGCTTTAAATACCCTGGAAGGGTTGGCTGATAACAGTCAGGTGAGTAATCAGAGAGGTCAGCTGATTGAGCCTGACGCAGAAACTCAGAAGACAGCAGCAGTGGATAACAGAGCACTAGATTAGCTCAGACATTAGAATCAGAGTAGCTGCTCAGCAAAACCTTGACAGAGTGGTGCGGTACCTAGATCACATTCTGTTTTGCAAATTGGAGAAGTGTGAGTTCCACCGCAAACAGGTCACCTTCTTGGGATACATAATCTCAGAGGCTGGTTTCGCTATGGACCCTGAGAAACTCTTGGCAGTTGTCAAGTTGCCACAACCTGCAGGTCTCCGCTCCCTCCAACGTTTCCTTGGGTTCACTATTATAGAAAATATATCCACAATTTTTCCTCTATGGTGAAACCCCTTACCGACATGACCAAAAAAGATGGTGACTCCACTAACTTGTCCCCGTAGGCCATCAGAGCATTTGAGTCTTTGAAAGCTGCTTTTGCAGCAGCACCCATTTTGGCACACCCAAAACCCAAGCTTCCATTTGTACTTGAAGTTGATAAGTCTGAGACAGGAGTAGGCACCCTCCTGTCTCAACGTCCTACTCCTGAGAGCCAGTTGAAGCCGTGCGGGCATTTCTCGAAGAAGCTAAGTTCTGTAGAGTGCAATTATGAGACTGGCGACCTTGAGTTTCTGGCAATAATACTGGCTATCATTGAATGGAGGCATTTGCTCGAGGGAACTTCCATGCCAGTCCTAATCCTCATGGATCATAAAAACCTTGCCTACTTGTCTGAAGCTAAGCACTTGTCTCCAAGGCAGGCCAGATGGGCCTTATTCTGGTCTCATTTTAATTATGTGGTCTCATGCCTGCCAGGTACCAAAAGTGTCCAGGCTGATGCCCTATCCAGACAGTACTCAGGCGCTAAAGAGGAGAGTCCTCCCAGTACTATTATTCCTCAGGACAAAGTACTGACCACCATACGTACCAGCAGAACATCTCCCGTTGGGGAGAAAATATGGGCCGCCCAAGTAGATGCACCTGCTGAGACTCCCTCTGGGTGCTGTTTTGTACCTATTAACCTCCGTACTAAAGTACTTTCTACTTACCATAATACTAAGTTAGCAGGTCATCCCGGAAAGAACCAGCTTCTTTGGTCGGTTTCCCATCTCTTCTGGTGGTCAGAACTTAGCAACAATACTGCTGCCTTTGTCGCTGCCTGTCCAGTCAGTGCACAGACTAAATCACCCCATCACCTTCCAGTGGGCCTTCTCCAACCTATACCCAATGGGGAGAAGCCATGGTCACACCTTACCATGGACTTCATTGTCGATCTTCCTTTGTCTAATGGTAACACGGTCATCCTTATGATTGTTGACCGATTCTCTAAGATGATTCATTGCATACCATTCAAAAAAACTCCCATCCACTAAAGAGTTGGCTATGGTCTTTGTCAATTTTTTTATTTTTTTATTTAGAAAATGTTTTACCAGAAAGAATACATTGAGATTTCTCTCATTTTCAAGTATGTCCTAGTTTTCAGTAAAGGTTTGCATATTTACACAAACTGAGAAACATTATATATTACGTTATTATATATACATACACATATGAATATACATATATATTCAAATTATATACATTAACACTCTGTTAGTCAAAGAGGTCTATCGGCTACATGTGCTTCTTAAATTCATAGTTTCCGATCGGGGTAGCCAGTTTGTCTCAAGATTCTGGAGGGCATTCTGTGCGCAACTAGGTATCCAACTTTCCTTCTCCTCGGCCTGCCACCCACAGTCAAATGGGGCAGCGGAAAGGGCTAATCAGGCCTTGGGGCAATTCCTGCGGTGTTACATCTCAGACCATCAGAAGAATTGGTCAGACCTGCTACCTTGGGCGTAGTTTGCTCATAATAGTGCTGCCTCTGCTTCTACCCGGCTTTCCCCTTTCATGGTGAATTACAGGTATCAACCCTCCATGATTCCAGATTTGTTTGCTCCTCAGGGGATCCCGGCTTTGGAGGATCATCTTCAGTGAATCCGTTCCACATGGGTGCAGGTCCAAGAGTCGTTGCAATGCTCACAACAATCCCAGGAGCTCTAGGCCAATTGTAAAAGCCTACCCGCACCCTCCTACCAGGTAGGGGATAGGGTCTGGTTGTCCTCCAGAAATCTCTACCTCAGAGTGCCATCTCAGAAATTGGCTCCCCGTTTTTTGGGGCCTTTCCTTATCCTCCAATATGTGAACCCTGTGGCCTATGCCCTAGACCTTCCTACCAATATGCAAATACACAATGTGTTCCATGAATCGCTGCTGAAACTTCTGGTATGTAATCGTTTCACTACAGTCACTCCTAAACCTCATTCGGTGCTCGTTGACGGCCATGAGGAGTACGAGGTCCGATCCATAGTTGACTCTCGTAGGTTCCGAGGGAGCCTTCAATTTTTGGTCCACTGGAAGGGTTACGGTCCAGAACAGCGCTCATGGGTTCCAGCCACAGACATGCATGCCCCCACCCTCCTCCGTGCTTTCCATGCATGCTTTCCTCATAAACCTGGTCCTTAACCTTGGGGGGGGTCGTTGAGGGGGGTTACTGTCAAGGTTTTGCTGAGCAGCTCAACTCTGCCTATTGACTCTGATGTCTGAACTAATCTAGTGCTCTGCTATGCACTGCTGCTGTCTTCTGAGTTTCTGGCTCAGGCTGGATTAGCTTATCTCTCTGATTACTCACCTGACTGTTATCAGCCAACCTCCCAGGGTATTTAAAGCAGCTTGGCTCACTTTCCCATTGTTCTTGTGTTTGTTTGCTGTCCACTGAGAATTCTACCAAGCTCCTGTTTATCCATGTATGACCTGGCTTCCTCTGACAACCTTTCTGTCTCCTGACCCACTGGCTTGTTCCTGACATTGCGGACTTCTGTGTTCCTGACTCCGGCTATGCTGATTACCTGCCCTTGTTCCTGACCCTGGCTTGTCATTTGGTTTATGCTCCTGGATCACGATTCTGTTTGTTTATTTTTTGCTTCTTTAATAAAGGTGCTTGTATTTTACCTTTTTGTGTTCTGTCTGATTCCTGGTCCATAATACTCAGCAGCAACAGCAAGAACAGCGGTCACAAGTACCTTAACTTGCACCTGGGCACTGTGGCTACTGGCCAGCATGACATGACTGGCTGGCACTATGAAAGAAGGGATTTTTTTTCTCAGGACTTGTTCTTTAAAAAAAACAATAACAGAGGCCTACAAAAAATAAACAATTATGGGTGTCTTATTCTAATAATCCTTAGTCCTACAAATCAGTGTTCCTTAGGGCCTGTGCCAAACAAGCGCATGTCCTACAAATCAATTTTTTCTTAAGGCAAATGCCAAACAAGACTAAGTCCTACAATTCAATGTTTCCTCATGGTTTGGGCCTTACACATGTTTAATTTCCTACAACTAATCAATCTTTCCTCAAGGCTTGTGCTTCTAATAAGTCCTACAAATCCATGTTTCCTTGGGGCTTGGACCTCTAACAACAAATCTTACCAATGCTCTATAAAGTACTCTATACCGTCAGGTATCGGTCTGCCTCAGTCATAGCTTATATCAGGAGGTCCATGTCTCTGTCATGTTTGATTTTATTTTTAATTTTACAAGAGGACCACATTATGTCCAATGTGTCTTAACATAGAGGTTCACAGAGAAATGAAAATTAGAATCAGGCTTTTAACTTATTTGTCAGATGTGTCAGCTGCATCATTTTAAAATATAAAAACGCAAAATAATATACAAACAAGCAACTAGGCTATATACATTTGAAAATTAGAAAAATATTGAAAGTTCCAAACAGTTCTTCAAGTATATAAATGACAAAATATTAAGACTGTCATTGCCCCCCTAAAAGTTATTCAAGTTAATTAATTAGTGGGGATAAGACAATGACAGGCACCTTAAACAAGGAATTGGAAATTAATAAAAAAATAGCTACATTCTTAAGTTATTCGAACTTTGATTGGGAAGGTACTTGTTCTTAGTGTCTCACTTTTGGGAGTTTTCTAAAATTCTCCAAACAGCCATAGTCCCATATGGACCACTTATCCTCATGAAAGGAAATACATATAAGACAACACGAGAAATAATGTTCAGATCCCTAATGCTGGACTGGGCTTTTCATTTGTGAGGTAACTCTAATTGTATAGTATAGTACACAGTAGTGGATTATAATATAGTATGGTTAGTCATGTTGATATCGTGACATTACTGGCATGTTTCTGTTTGAGAAAACTTGAATAATCACCTTCTTAAAAGTAAGAACAGTTTAACCTTTGGAAAAATAATCCATCCAAAACTGAATGATAGCGTGAATGAATATGTTTTTTTATATAGTGTATACAGTGCTTTACAACTTGATGGTTTAGACAATACCGGGTTACAAGTGTTTAGCGAAGTGATACACAGGGGTCCTGCTCAAAAGCTTACGTACTGAAGTACCATCCATTGATGCAGGTATCAATGCAAGCTAAATAAATTTCCTTCACAAATATTAGACAGCTTCATTTTTACCATACTAAGCATTATTCTAATACAAAACAGAAAAAACCTTTTCGTTTTTATATTTTGATTAAAAATTTTCAATATAGTCTATTCTGTTTCAGAATTTTTATGGAGATGTCCTACTATACCCTGAAAATAAAAAATGCAACAAATACTTATTGTTGTTGTTTTTGTTGTGTTGAAGCTAAATATAGTAAATAAATAAATTTTAGAAGTGATTTCTGTAATTTTTAATGGTACGTATTTGTTTACTAATTGTTTTGTTTATAATAATTAATAATATTACATTGCACATTTTTATAAGTATTTTTTTCTTCTGCCTTATTATAATTATAGTTTTTCAAATGGAATATATACATAAATAATTCAATATTATTTATCTGGTTAATACTGCAATTTTCTTTCTACAGAAAGTGCATGTTCTTTGGTACACTGATTTTTTTCTAGGCAAAGTTCTTATTTATGTCATGCATTTGGTCTTTGCAGCAATCTTAAATGAGGTGTCAGTTAACGCAGCTTGTTGGGCTCAAAACATGCTTCATCATGACAGAGGCTGGGACTTGTGTCACAAGACTTTTGTATTAATTTCCCAAATTCCAAATGATTTAAATATGATTTTTAATTCCTTGAATGTTATACAGTTCTCTAATACATTAAGATTTTTTAATTGTGCCTTTTATGGTGCCGATTATTTGCTAAAGTTCTTCATAGTATATCAGCCTAACTGCACTTTTAGATTTACAGTCCAGATTCACTAAGAGTATAGCATCCTCAACTTTTTACTTGATACAAAGATCAGTTGTGTTGTTTGAGCCTAAGTAACAGTGTAAGTTCAATTACAATATAATAATTCTAAGGTTATTTTTTAATTTATGCAATATCTTGAAACTAGTTTAGAGTGATTCAGTAGGTTATAGGCTTCATTCAGTTATATGTTGGAAAAAATGCCATAATTATTACTGAAAAAAACATTCAAAGATGCTAAATCCTTACTTTTGTTTTTAAATAATTCCAAAAGCAATGTGGCTGACGTCTGTTATCAATGGTATTGGGTAGACCATAACTTCTCCAACTTGTATTTACATTGGTTAATGCACTTGATATTTGCAAGGTCCATAAATGATGGGTTATTTTCTTTCTCCAAGCAGACAATGAGTATACTAAATCAGACGTTCTCAGAATTTCAGCTGGTGGGATTTCAAAATCTTCACAATTTTAAGTTCATTCTTTTTTGCACATTGCTAATATTTTATGTTGTCACACTAACTGGAAACCTGACTATAATTATCTTGGTATTAGCTAATGATTCTCTTAAATCACCCATGTACTTCTTCCTCTGCAATTTATCTTTGTGTGACTTCATTCTCACCACAAATATATCCCCTAACATGCTACATAGAATATTGATAAATAATGACGTTATATCAATTACTGGCTGCTTCACAATATTTTATTTTTTGGCTTTCACTGCATCTGTAGAGTGCTATCTGTTAACAGCAATGTCTTTTGACAGATACCTGGCCATCTGTAACCCACTGCGTTACCACTGTATCATGAACTTTAAGCTTTGTCTCTACCTTATTATCGTCTCTTGGTTGTTGAGTTTTATGTTATCATTAAACATAACACTTTTGGTCATGCAACTTGATTTCTGCAGCAACAATGTTATAGATCATTTTTTCTGTGATATTCTTCCTTTTATTGAACTTTCTTGTTCAGACACCTCTATTGTAGTAATAGAAAACCTTGTATTAAGTGTGCCTATAACCATCATTCCATTTGTCTTCATTGTTGTGACTTACACCTACATCATTCATACTATCATGAAGATCCCATCTACCAGTGGACGACAGAAAGCCTTCTCCACTTGCGGCTCTCATCTGACTGTTGTATTCATGTACTATGGGTCAATATTCCTAATTTATTTGGTTCCTTCCAGAGGATACTTAAAGCACATTAAGAAGTTCCTGTCCTTACTTTATTCAGTATTGACTCCAATGCTGAACCCTATTATATACAGCCTAAGGAATCAAGAGATTCGAAAGAGTCTGAGAAAAATTATCAACCCACATCTAATGTATTCTTTAAAGTGTTAGTAATGTTAGTTAGTAATGTCCCAGAATAAATATTTATCATCTTGTAGTGCTTAATAAGTTGAGCTAAATGAAAAAAAAACCTACCGCTATAGTTTGAGAGATATTCACTGTGAAAGTTTGATGTTATAGCTGACAGCAGGAGATCCATGTCGGTCGACACGATGAGGCTTGTAACGGATCCTACCCATTACTGAGAGCTCTTGTCAGGGCATGGAACATATTCACCCCTGTGCTCAGGGGTTATGGACAAGGAATAGACATTTTTCCTGGCTGGACAGCCTTATGGAACTATGCATAAGACTTTTGATAGACTTTATGTGAATGGGGCTAATGTACAAAACTGCCCTGCGTTAGACTGCTGGTATCACAGTGCCTGTGATCCTCCTGTCACTCTCGCTTGTGTTACACTCTGATTTGCTGAGTTGGTTTGGCCCGCCCCCTGGTGACCTTTTTATGCCTGGCCTGGACAACTGTCAGATGCCCTTTCGTGGTGTTTCTGAGCCAGTCTTGCTGTTGCAGTGTTCCTGTGTTACGGATTCTTGTGTACCGACTCGGCTTGTCCTGACTACGCTCCAGTGTTCCTGATCGTGTCTACAAACCACCTCCGTTTCCTGACCTGGCTTGGCTGACGTTCCTGCCCGTGTATGACCCGGCTTGTATGAGAACCTCCTCCATGCTACGACCCGGCTGACTTCCTGCTCCGTGATCGACTACCTGTCTGTTCCAGTGACCTGCCTGTTCCTGTTGTCGCCGCTGCGACATTCTTCTTCTGCCATTGCTGTTACCCAACTGTTGTGTGACCACTTCACCCTTTCGTTGCCTCCGATTAGTGCAGAGTTCTGTGCTGATTTGCTGAGCTGTGCTTCCTTTATTGAGCCTCCGTACGCTTGCAGAGCTACGATACCATACTGAACCTTCTGTTGTTAAACGTGCATTTTAACTCTTGCAGTGCTGCTTACTCTTGCATAGCCTTCATTCCCCAGTTTAGAGCCTTACTCGCTGTGCTACATCTGCCGAGTCGGCCGCTTGTGTGGACGGTGACTCAAGCATTACAACTACAGAGTAGTCACGTTAAGTTGGTCCAATTGGGCGCCATTGGCTCTTGGTCTAACGTTCAGTTTACCGGTGGACTCTGTTGTGGCTTACTGGCTCGTGTTGCAGCAAAGGGCAGGCTCCAAGCTCTGGCAGGTTCCTGTTGGTCTACGCCCGTGGGGGCTATTGGCTCAACTATCATTAATGTTGGTCTCTGGTTATACGTCCGTGGGGGCTAAATGCTAGCTCGTGCATTTCAGGCTAAGACCTAGTACGCCCCTGGGGGCTATCCACTCTTGCACTCGCAGAATCAGTTGTCACATTGGGTACGCCCACGGGGGCTATTTCGGGTCACTGTTCTGCTGAATCTAGAACTGGTCACAGATTGGTTACGGCATTATACCTCAAAGAACTCTGTTCTGGCTATATCTACCCACCTTGGGCGTGCCAAACCCCCACATCTGAGACTGACTGTTTGATTATTGCATTTAACTCTTTCTGTCATTTTACCATTATCTGTTGCTAGATGGTGGGTTATCCCTGTCATTACAGTTTATTATTCCTGCTGCCTGTAGAGGGCGATCGTTTGCATATAATTTTACCAACTGGTCTGAGTGTCCTAAAAACCGTTACAGTATGAAAGGGCCATGACCTCAGACAGTAAGGGTGATAGTAACACGCAAAACATCCACTGGAGAATGGATGTCCATGAGCAGCACTTGGACCAATTGGCACTGGCGTTACAGACCTTATTGGAGCGTTCGGTACACCTTGACAAGCCCAGTCCGAATCCGGTGGTCCCCCCAGTCTTGACACCGGACAATCCGCCGGTAGCTCCTATTACTCATACCAGAGGCTTAACGGCGGCGGCACCGTTACCATTGAGATATGATGGCGAGCCTTCTCAATGCAGGGGTTTTATTAATCAGTTGGAGATATTCTTGGAATTGACACCCCAGGCATTTCCTTATGACCGAAGTAAAGTTGGTTTCATGATATCACTATTGACGGGAAAAGCTTTGGCTTGGGCGAATCCCTTGTGGGAGAATGCCAAACCTTGCACTCTGAACTTTAATGAGTTTGTAAAAAAGTTCCGCCGAGTGTTTGAGGTTCCTGGCAGGGCTGCCGCTGCTGCCAAGAGGTTAATGGAGATTCAGCAGGGCGAACGTACTCTGGGCGACTATGCTACCGAGTTTCAGACCCTGGCAGCAGAGGTGGGCTGGAATAATGAGGCCTTAGTTGCAGCCTTTGCTCAGGGCCTTTCTGAACAGATGAAGGATGAATTAGCTGCTCGAGATGTACCTAATGACCTGGACGAATATATTGACTATGTCATGCTCATTGATTCTCGCATCCGTGAGAGACGGTTGGCTAAGAGGGAGAGGTCCAGAAGTTATGGCCAGGGCAGTCTCTTTAACCCACCCTCACCGCCCTTTCCTCCTGAGCGCCCAGCCGAGACGACAGAACCAATGCAACTGGGGTTCACGAAGCTCACTAAGGAGGAGAGGTTGCACCATAGGAAGCAAGGCCTATGTTTATATTGTGGCAAACCAGGGCATCTATTACGCACTTGTCCGGTACGGCCGGGAAACGGACGCACCTAGGGTACCTTGGGGGACAGGCCCTAGGTGGAGTACAACAGTCCCTAGATCCTAGTACTGTTAAACCCACCATCCAGGTGGTATTCTCGTGGGCAGACAAGGTGGTGGAGGTCCTGGCACTGGTGGATTCTGGTGCAGCCGGGTACTTTATGGACCAATCTTTCGCTGATTTGCACAGTATTCTGTTATGTAAGAAAGAATCTCCCTTGGCAATTGAAGCCATCGATGGCAGACCTTTGGAACCTGCATTTATTACTATGGAGACAATTCCGATTACGATGTCAGTTGGGGCTCTTCACAAAGAAGTGGTACGGTTCCAAATTATTCGTTCTCCTCACCATGCAGTCATTTTGGGGTTCCTGTGGTTACTATTGCATAATCCTCAATTTGATTGGCAAAAATGTGAGGTTAATTCTTGGTCTGAATACTGTACTAAGAACTGTCTATCACTACCTGTCAAGATTATGTGTACCTCCCCTGCTGTGCCAGCCGAATATGGGGAATTCAGTGATGTTTTTAGCAAAGGAGAGGCCAGAGCATTGCCTGAGCATAGACCTTATGATTGCGCTATTGATCTGCCTCCGGGAGCAGTGCCTCTTAGGGGTCGCACTTATCCATTGTCATGTGAGGAGAATAGGGCAATGGAGGAATACATTGAGGACGCCCTTAGGAGGGGAATTATTTGCAAGTCTACTTCCCCGGCTGGGGCCGGATTCTTCTTTGTGAAGAAGAAAAGTGGCGAGCTCAGGCCATTTATCGATTACCGGGGGCTGAATAAGCTGATTCCTAAGAATGCCTACCCTATTCCACTCATTACCGAATTGTTTGACAGATTAAAGGGCTCTTCTATTTTCACTAAACTTGATTTTCAAGCTGCTTACAATTTGATCAGAATTAAGGAGGGTGATGAGTGGAAAACAGCATTTAATACCAGAACAGGGCACTACGAATATCTGGTGATGCCGTTTGGCCTATGCAACGCACCTGCGGTATTCCAGGAATTTATTAATGATATTCTGCATGACATGCTTCGATCCTGTGTGGTGGTATATCTAGATGATATATTAATTCACTCTGCCAATCTCTCCCAACATATTAAAGATGTCTCTGAAGTCTTGCTTTGACTTCGCAAAAATAAACTGTTTTGTAAATTAGACAAATGCGAATTCCATATGTCTCAAGTACCATTCTTGGGGTTCGTAATTTCCAAAGATGGCATTGCTATGGACCAAGATAAGTTGTCAGCAGTCTTGCAATGGCCTAGCCCTAAGGGATTAAAAGCTATTCAGAGTTTTTTGGGCTTTGCCAACTATTACAGAAAGTTCATCCAGAACTTTTCCACGATTGTTAAGCCGTTGTCGGATTTGACACATAAGGGCGCTACTCCCTCTCAGTGGTCTGAGGCAGCTGAAAATGAGTTTGAGACCTTGAAATCTGCCTTCGCATCTGCTCCAGTGCTGTCCCACGCCAGTCCCTCCCTGCCATTTATGGTGGAAGTTGACGCCTCTGAGGTTGGGGTTGGGGCAGTACTCTCCCAACGTCCTGTGGGAGGTGGCACCTTGAGACCTTGCGGGTTTTTCTCAAAAAAATTGTCCAGTACACAGAGCCACTATGAGATTGGTGACAGGGAGCTTCTGGCCATTATCCTGGCACTGAAAGAATGGCGCCACCTGTTGGAAGGCACTCAGACTCCAGTATTAATTCTCACCGATCACAAGAATTTGACATATCTCTCTGAAGCTAAGAGATTGTCCTCATGACAAGCTAGGTGGGCACTCTTTTTGTCCCGGTTTAATTTCATAGTGTCCTACCTTCCAGGCTCTAAGAATATTAGGGCAGACGCATTGTCTCGACAGTTCACGTCGGACACTGAGAGGGAGGAAGACCCTGTACCTATTATTCAGCCAGATCGCATTCTGGCCACTATTCGTACTAGTATAACTTCGCCTCTAGGGGAGGAGATTTTGGCATCTCAATCTAGTGCACCACCTGAGACCCCAGTTGGCAAGTGTTTTGTGGATGAGCCTTTCCGTATCTGTCTGTTGGAAACCTACCATTCGTCAAAAGCGGCTGGGCATGTCGGTAGGGATCAACTTGTATGGTCTCTTTCGCAATTATTCTGGTGGCCCACTCTCAGAGCCGATTGTGCAGCTTTTACTGCCGCTTGTACCACCTGTGCTCGTGCCAAGACCCCTAGACACCTCCCAGTGGGTTTACTCCAACCAGTGCCTAATGGAGAACGTCCTTGGTCTCATATATCCATTGACTTCTTGGGAGAATTGCCGGTCTCTAGGGGGTATACGTTTATCCTTATGGTGGTAGATAGGTTCTCTAAGATGGCTCATTTTGTGCCCCTCAAAGGCCTTCCATCGGCTCAGGAATTGGCCGTAGTCTTTGCTAGAGAGGTGTTTCGCTTACACGGGGTACTATGCATAAGACTTTTGATAGACTTTATGTGAATGGGGCTAATGTATAAAACTGCCCTGCGTTAGACTGCTGGCTTGCTTCCAAGGGAAGGGGCAGTGAGGGGTTAATTCTTTGAATGTGTAATGCAGTCCCTCAAGCCATTGTATTGTGTATTGTAAGATGTATTGAGACCCCCTGCTGTGTGTTAATCCATTCACGCCCCTCAGTCTGTGAGTCACCTATTGTATAACCTGAAACTCTGTTGCCAGCCCTTTGTATTATATGTTGTGAGTTGATTACCTCTGTGAATGCTCCCATTGTGTCAGTCCTTACCATTTGCTGCTGGATTGTATTATCTCTGCCCCTCAAGTCTTTGTTCAATCAAACCCTTTTGTATCTGGTTTCACCCATCAGTTCAATGTAAAGATTTGTATATAAATATCTGTAGTTTGTGTCAATAAAGAGAGTTATGTTTTGGAGTGAACAAGGAGTCCTGGAGTCTTGTATTGCTTATGGTCTAAAGTGTCCACTCTGATACCCATCTGTGCCAAGTATCCTGAATCGTCGACCGCCTGCTGCCAGCTTCCTGCGTCCCAACTTCATATGCTGTCAGGCGGCGACGTGGACTCTTCCCTGCTTCCAGCGATCCTGCGGCTGTTTCTAGTGACTGTCCATACTTCAACTGGTGCATCCGACGGCGCCTAGCTGGCGTCGAGAGGGAGAGACCCAGGAACGACGGCGGAAGGCGACGCGGTCCCTTCCCAGCTTCCGTTACAAGGCTCTTCATCAGAGCCACAATAGCGTTATTTAAAACAAATTACTTCATTGGAATGGTCTGCAAAGTGTGCTTGCAAACTAAGCACACTTTGTACACCTTTCCAAAGAAGTAATTAGTTTTAAATAACACGATTGTGACTCTGCTGCAGAGTCGTCAGTTGATCCCCGGACAGGATTCCCCTGCTGACGTCAGGGGAAGGGGAGGGAGGGGGGTACTTTGAACTGGAATATCTCTCAAACCATCGTGGTTTGAGAGATAGGGTTTTTTGCATTTAGTTCAACTTATTAAGCACTACAAGATGATAAATATTTATTCTGTAACATTACTAACACTTTAAAGGGATAGTAATGTTTCATAATAAAAGCAGCTCTAATTAATCATCATAGTATTTGGACTTTGGAGAGTGTTATATCAATTCTGTCAGAGTTGTAGTTCAAGAGTAATTCAATGATAAAGTATCCCCCTCCCGTCCCTTTTACTGATGTAACACTGTTCAGCCAGAGCAGAAGGGAGGTGCCCAGGTAGACTGCAGAGAGGGACAATCTTCAATTAAGATAAGGGAAAACCTGAAAAACTTGTCAAGGGGGCAGGGCTTTCATTGTTCTCATAGGAAGAAGATTGTCCCCTTCAATTATCTGTCTGGTCTATGGACTGGATTCCACATCTGAGAAGAGATGGCTTACACTAGGTAAAAGGGGCGGGAGGGGAAACTTTGCTTGTGAATATCTCTCAAACCATAAAGGTTTGAGAGATAAGACGTATATCATTCTTCATGTTTTTTAATGCCTGCAAAATAAAATAAAGATAAAATGAAGTATTACTATCCCTTTAAACATGCATGTCATTTTATGCTTTGTCTCATTGGGAAATATTTAATTTAATAAGTATTACAGCTCATTTTTTTAACTATACCACAGTTTTCTCTTCTTTTCATAAAGTGGTGCTGTTCCTTTGTTGTCTATGCAGGAGAATAGTAGAGTAAAAATGATACCTTTATTGGTGAACTGAGTGGGTCTAGGATGCAAGCTTTCAATAACAAGGACTCTTCTTCAGACATATAAGAATGAAAGCTGAATACACAGTACATGGCAGTCTAAATATTCATGCAATCCATTTTAACATTTATATTCTACTGGCAGTCAATATTCTTATCAGTATGGTCCACAATTCATTCCCTAGGCTCCAGTGTAGTCTGTTTGCCATAGCCTAGAAAATACAAACAAGATTTATTATCTTTTTCTGCTCCAATGAGCAATATAGGGGTATATTGGTCCCTTTGGTTGCCAGGGGTGCACAGCTCATTGCAACTGATGGGTTTTGTACCCCTTTGCCACTTGGAGGGTTACTTCAAGTGGCAAAGGGGTACAAAACCCATCAGTTGCAATGAGCTGTGCACCCCTGGCAACCAAAGGGACCAATATACGTTTAATTTGTGATATAATGTTGCTTAAATTCCTTGTCACGGTTTAAGCCAAAGTTCAATGTTAAACTTAATTATCAAACTGTACTCCCAAATCTTTCTGTCTCCTCCACATTGCCCTTCACTGATTGGGGCAGAGGATGATGTTGCTGCTACTGACTCAGAACAAGCCCTGCATCTAGAACCAGATGCATTTCCACTGCTGACAAGTGGAACCTGTCCTAATCCTGCATTCCCACTGTGTCCACGGTGGTCTGTGACACACTAGTCTGTTCCTTAGCACCATGCTGTTCTTGCAACTCAAGCCAAAAGATGTGAGAGGCTCAGTACAGATCTGTAATGCTGGGATCAGTTTTAAAAAAATATTGATCCACTGGGGTGTCTCTTTTCTTGTTCACACTGGACCTAAAAGAATTTATCTTTTTTCATAAGGTTTGTCCTGTCTCATGTATATAGTCCTGTTTATGGACATTTCACACACATAATTATGTATACAACAGCCCTTGATTTTGTGGTTTTGGTGGAAATATAGTATGAACACCTTATCTGTAGTAAGTATCTGTGCACATGTTCCACAAGTCTGTAGTCTATGAGTGCAATATAAAAATGTTTTAGGACACCAACTGTTATTGTTGTTAACAAATTTAATTAGCATTATATTTTTTTAATGAGCAAGTTTAAAGATCCTTGAAAGGGCAAAAAGAAATTTTATTTTTTGTTAAACTTTTTTATTGTTATTACAGTACAGTAACATACATTCAATGTAGGGATGGGTGAAAATTTCCACCTCAAACTCAAACTCATTGAAAAATGGAACTTTCTGCTTGGAGAAAAAAATTTCTGCGAAAAGTGCTGATTTTATGCTTTTTTCCCACCTTTTTTTTGCCTAGCTCATGCCATTGAAATCAATGGAAACATAGATGTTACACACAACACATAGCAAATATTATTTTATTTCCCAAAGGCATAGTATAAAAGGGGCATGAGGTGTCTGTGTTGGTTGGGTGTGGGGAAAGAATCAGTTGAACAGGGAATGTTTTTTGGGGGGGTTGTTTACTGGGATTGGGGGGCAGTTAATAAAAACCTAAATACAATTAAAACCCCCCCATAAAACATGGTATAAAAGGGTCTGAGGAAGGTGCCTGTGTTGGTGGGTGGAGTCTGGGGAATGAATCGGTTGAACAGGGAATTTGTTTTAGGGGGTTCTTCACTGCTATTGGGGGGACAGTTAATAAAATAAAATAAGAAATTTGTATGTAAAGTGATAGAGACAGGAACCCCATGACATAAGCTGCCACTGGGGTGGACTGATACTTGATAGAGTATTTTGTAGAGGATGATTTGTTTGATTTGTTGTTAGAGGCCTTTGTAGGACTTAGACTTATTAGAGGCCCAAACCCTGAAGAAACATTGATTTGTTGTTAGAGGTCTTTGTAGGACTTAGACTTATTAGAGGCGCATGCCCTGAAGGAACATTGATTTGTAGGACTTAGGCTTGCTAGAAACAAACCCCCAAAACTTGTTTATTTTTTTGTAGGAATATGTTTTTTTTTATTTATTTATTTGTATTTTTTTTTTCATAAGCCCTGGGATAAAAAATAATAATGCCCTACTGACCTAGTGCCAGCAGGTCATGTTGGCCCGTGGCCACTAGTGGCCATTGTAAAATTTCCTCCTGACTCCTGAGTTGCAACTGCTGTTCTTGCTGCTTCTTCTGAGTTGTTTAACCCCTTAATGACCCATGACGTACCGGGACCATCATGGGTAGATTTGCCACAAGGACCCATGACAGTCCCGGTACGTCATGGGTTAAACTCTCCCATCGCTGAAGCACGGAACATGGGAGAGTGCGGGCTGGCTGTTACTAAGTGCTCCTATACCGGGGCACTTAGTTTCAGCCACTACCAACATTGTGGCAACATGCGATTCGCTTGATTAGTGTATCAGATGTTGCAAAAGCCTAATGACAGGACAGTATTTACAAATACTATCCCTGTCACATCTCTCTGCCTCCCTCCATCTTACACACTGCTGAGGCGGAAAGAGACAAAGAGACATCTTGTTCCAGTGTTCCAGAACCTGTTCCAGTGTTCCCGTGTAGAAAAAAGTAATTTAAAAAAATCAAATTTAACCCTTTGATCACTGTAGCTGCAGTGATCAAAAATTTTCCACCCTCTGATCACTCTAGCAGTCATCAGTTTGCTGCAGATCAGCTTTTGCTGATCTGTGGTACTTCCCAATCCCACTTGCATTTTTTATTTTTTTTTTAATTATTTTTAATAAAAAAATTGATTTTTTTAGTAAATTTTAGGGTTAGGTAAGTAGTTTAGCTAGGTAGTTGGGTAGGTTTAGTGAATCCATGCTTTAGGGAAAGGTTTAGGGTTAGAATTAGGTTTAGTGGTAGAGTAGAAAAAAAAACAAAAAAATTATTTTATTTAAAAATGGATTTTTTAAAGATTTTTTAGAATAAATCATTTTAGTTTAGATAGGTCGTTGAATTGGGTCAGGTAGGTTCAGGGAATATGTGTGTTAGGGTAAAGCTTAGGGATAGATTTAGGTTTAGGAGTAGCGTAGGAAAAAACCCCCCCAAAAAAACAAAAAAACCCCAAAAAGTTTACTTTATTTAAAAATTGAGTTTGTGTTATAAGCTAGTTTAGATAGGTAGTTGGTTAGATAGGTTCAAGGAATACGTGGATTAGGGTAAGGCTTAGGGATAGATTTAGGTTTAGGAGTAGCATAGGGAAAAAAAACACAAAAAACAAAAAAAGTGTATTTTATTTAAAAATTAATTTTGTGTTATAAGCTAGTTTAGATAAGTAGTTGGTTAGATAGGTTCAGGGAATACGTGGATTAGGGTAAGGCTTAGGGATAGATTTAGGTTTAGGAGTAGCATAGGGAAAAAAAACAAAAAAAATGTATCATATGAATAGTGACCGTTTGGGATTAGATTTAGGGATCGTATTTACATATGCATAGTATTTACCTGCCCAAAGACTTACCAAAAGACCTTCCCAAAGAGCTGCCCAAAGAAATGCCCCAAGACCTGCCCAAAGAAATGCCCCAAGACCTGCCACTCCTCCTGGTCCTAATGAATGGGTATCACTAACCAATTTAAACCCACAAATCCAAGAATTCACAGGCAGCCCAGGAATTCAAATTGACGTGGAAGGATTTACCCATGGTCAGTTTTTTTATTTGTTTTTGGGGGAAGACATTTTGGGTGAAATTGCGTCCCAAACAATTTGAATGCAGCCCAGTATATTGCCGCAGCTTTCGTTGTTAAGCAAAAAGCATGGAAGCCCACAGACATCACAGAATTTAAGCAATTCTGGGCCCTAATAATGGCAATGTGGATAATAAAAAAACCAAGTATCCGATCCTACTGGAGCAAAAACCCCATATGTGATACCCCTATATTCTACAAGACAATGAACAGGTCTAGATTTGAATTGATTTTGCACTTTAGGTTAGGGTTCAAGCAATACATCCCCTCCAAGCACTCCAAGCTTGGTGTTAAATTTTATAAATTGTGTGAAAGTGCCACAGGCGATACCCAGGCGTTTCGAATTTATGAGGGCAAGGACAGCCAACTTGATCCTCCTGGTTGCCCCGAATTTCTGGAAACAAGTGGGAAATTAGTTTGGGATCTAATTTACCCCTTATTAAATAAAGGCTATCAGTTATTTGTTGATAACTACTACACCAGCCCCCTTTTATTTAAGTCTCTTTTTTTGTTTTGACACCGTGGCCTGTGGCACTCTCAGGCGCAGTTGCAGGGAGTTGCCCAAAAAACTAAAAACTGGGACGTCCTTATCTTTTTGCCAACAGGAGCTGCTGACAGTTAAGTTTAGGGACAAAAAAGAAGTATACATGCTTTCCACCATGCATGAGGACAAAACTGCGGCAGTCTCTGTTCATGGTAGATGGGGGGGGTACTAAGAAAGCTAGTCTGCATCAGAGACTACAACAAGCACATGGGGGGAGTTGATCTTTGTGATCAACTCATGCAGCCGTACCTCACCATGAGAAAGTGTAGGGCATGGTACAAAAAGCTTGCCATTTACATGATGCAGACTGCAGTATACAATTCTTTTTTGATTTTCAAATTGTCAAATTCCACTCTAAAACTTAGTTTTCTGCAGTATCAGCTCCATCTTATTTCCCAATTTTTGTTTCAAGGGCCAACAAAAATGATTCCACCAAAACCGGGGGTAGTACACTTTATTTACAAAATCCCCCCAACCCCCCCAAAAGAAAAACCCAAAAAAGTGCTGAAGGGTTTGCTAGGAATATGGACAGATACCCCCACTTACTGTCCTGACTGCCCTTCCAAACCTGGCCTCTGCATGGGTGACTGCTTCAAGCAATACCATTCAGGCACAATGCAGTAGTGCTGTAAAGTTTCTTTTATTATTTGGCAACTTTTTCCCCCTAAAATTTCTTGATAATGGAAACGCACATGTTCCCTACTGGGTCCAGTGGCTCCCTCAAACCCTGACAAACCTATGCATATGGGGCATTGCCGTACTCAGACGATGTAACTCACCAAAATTGTAGAGCACTTAAAAAATCTGCAAATATCATCTGATTGAAATCCAGAGCAACACTAAAATATGTGTGAAAAAATGGTGCTTCTCTTCCTTGCTGCAGGTTTTGGGAGGGATTGGTGATAGAGTGGTGGCAAAAACATTGATAACATGAAATACAATGAAAGCCAGGGTTGTCTACTCTTCTACAACATATACTTTTGGGGGTAAAATTCATTGCAGCATTGCCAAACAGCCTAAAATGAGACAAGGCACCAGCTGTAAAAAATGGCATGTCTGTAAAAGGAAACTCACATGTTCCAACTGGGCCCAGTAGCTCCCCCAAACCCCGACAAACCTATGAATACCAGGTATTGCCGTACTCAGAAGAAGGAGCTGAACACTAATCAATGCAGTTTATAAAATCTTCACCTATCATGTGCTTGAAATTCACATCAACATTGAGATCTAAGTGTGAAAAACACTGAATTTTTTTACTGACATCAAGTTTTACAAGGGATTGAGTTGTCTACTTTCCAAAACTATACACTTTTGGGGGGAAATCTTAAAATGGAGCACTGTTACACAGTCCCAAATGACAAATGGCACCAGTGGTGCAAGCTGTGAAAATTCAAATGTGAAACTGGAAATGCGCATGTTCCAATTTGGGCCCCGTAGCTCCCACAAGCCATGAGAAACCTATGCATATGGGGCATTGCCATACTCATAAGAAGGAGCCAAACACTAATCAATGCAGTTTATAAAATCTTCACCTCTCATGTGCTCGCAATTCACACCAACATTGAAATCTAAGTGTGAAAAACGCTGAAGTTGTACAAGGGATTGGTGGTAAAATGGCAATGTAAAAAAATTGAAAACACACCTAACGTGAAAGCCTGGGGAGTCTGCTTTACAATAATATACACTTTTGGTGGGGAAATCTTAAAGTGGAGCACTGGAACATAGCCCCAAATGAGACATGGCACCAGTTAAGCAAGATGTGAAAATCCAATATTTGTTAAAAATTGAGGCCCTGTAGCTCCTTCAAACCTTGAGAAACCTATGCATATGGCATATTGCCATACTCAGAAGAAGGAACTGAACACTAAACAATGCATTTTTAAACATCTTTACCTATCATGTGCTTGAAATTCACATCAACATTGAAAGTGTGAAAAACGCTGATTTTTTTTACTTAAGTCAAGTTTTACAAGGGATTAGTGGTAAAATAGCTGTGTAAAAAACTTGAAAACATACATAAAAAGAAAGCCTGGGGTGTCTAATATCCAAAAAATACACTTTTGGGGGGAAATTTTAAGGTGGAGGACTGGTACACAGCCCCAAATGAGACATGGCACCAGGAACCCAGGAACGCTCTTCAGGGCCATAGCCCTTTCAATGGACCAAATATTGCAATTTCCCTCTGAACCTACATGAATCAATAATGTTTTGAACTTCGTACTCCTCTTGACCTTGCACCTGAACAGGACCGGGGACCGCAGGAGAATACATTGAGATTCCTCTTGTTTTCAAGTATGTCCTGGATAGTTTTCAGTAAAAGGTTACATATTTACACTAATTGTGAGACATTATATGCAAACATACAGAAATATACATACTTATTAAATAATGGGATTATTTACAGTTACACACTGTTTTTAGATATAAAGAAACATTTGCTTTTAAGGATTTTAGACTGGGTGCAGATGTGATTATTTCCGGCAGATTGTTCCAGATTTTTGGAGCTCTGAAGGAGAAGGCAGATCTTCCTGCTTCTTTCTTGTATTGTGGTACACACAGTGAGTTGTTAGTAGTGGAGCGGAGGTTATAGTTAGTATGGAGAGCTGGAGTGAGCATACTGCTCAGGTTTTGTGGTAGTTTTCCAGAGAAGTGGTTGTGTACTAAGCAAGAAAGATGAAGGGCATGTCTAGATTTGAGTGTTATCCAATTTAGTTCTTTAAGCATATCACAATGATGGGTAGTGTAGTCACATTGGACGATAAAGCGGCATAATGAATTATATAGAGTGTCAAGTTTACTGAGGTGGATTTCTGGCGCTGGAGCATATACTACGTCACCATAGTCCATGACTGGCAGCAGCATCTGTTGTACAATACGTTTTCTCACCTGGGTACTTAAACATAATTTGTTTCTATAAAGTGTACTTATTTTGGGATAAAGTTTAGAGGTTAATTTGTCAATGTGGTGACCAAAATTGAGGTTGGGGTCAAGCCACATACCAAGATATTTGTAGGAGTCTACTGGGGCCAATTTACGATTAGACTCTGTCACAATGGATAGGTGGATATTGTCGAGATTACGCAGTTTGTGCTTTGTGCCAAATATCATTGTGACTGTTTTATCTGTGTTTAAGAAAAGTTTGTTCTGTGTTATCCATCTTTCCACTCTGTAGAAATCATGTTGTAATTCGGTTTCAAGTTGTGATATGCTAGAGTTTTTAGCATAGATTATGGTGTCATCTGCATACATGTGTACTGAAGATGATTTGCAAACCTTGGGCAGATCATTTATATAAAGTGAAAATAGAAGAGGGCCAAGAATGGAGCCTTGGGGAGCTCCACTTGTTACTTTGAGCAGACGGGAGTCATTGTTTGCAACTGACACATACTGTATTCTGTCTGATAAATAGGATCGGAACCATTTTAGAGAATTATTACCCAATCCTGAGTTATGGAGTTTGCTGATAAGAATGTTATGGTCTACTGTGTCAAAGGCCTTAGCGAAATCTAGGAAAATAGCTCCAGTGAGTTCACCATTTTCCATGCCAGTCTGGATATCATACGTGACTGTTGACTGGTTTGGTCTAAACTCTGATTGAAGAGGGGTGAAGAAACTGGTCTGTTGGTAATATTTATGTAGTTTCACATGTACACATTTCTCTATGATTTTAGATAAAGTGGGGAGGAGAGATATCGGTCTGTAATTTGATACTACATTTTTATCCCCACTTTTGTGGATAGGTACAACTCTTGCCACCTTCCAGGATTTGGGCATATACCCTGATGTCAACGAGGCATTAATTAGAGTTGCTATCGCTTGGGCTGTGACCATAGCACTGAGCTTTAATAAAATTGCTGGTAGTTGGTCAGGGCTCGATTGAGATTTCAGTTTTGGGTTGAGGAGGTGATCATATACTTCACTTTCATTTACTGGCCTGAAATTGAATTCATTTGTACTGTTGGACCAGGCAGCAGGTGCCAGTGACTGTTCTGAACTTATTGGAACTTCAGAGTGGCCTTTGTTTTGTTTAATCAGTGTGGTGGCACATCCAACAAAGTAGCTGTTGAAAGCATTGGCTATGGCTGGGGGGCACTGTATGGTTTCATTGTCTATTGTTATATTTCATGGGTGAGTATGGTTAGGTGGATTGTAGATGTTTTTTATAACCTTTCAAAAGTTGGCTGGCTTTGAAATGTTATTGTCCAAGTTGTTATTAAAATATTGTGCTTTTGCTAGTTTTGTTTGTTTTGTACATGTATTCCGTACTTGCCTATATATAGTGTGATCATGAGGGGAGCCAGTTTGTTTAAATTTTGTCCATAATGAATCTCTGAAACTGAATAATTGAATCAAGTCAGCTGAGACCCATGGTAGATGTGCCCCCCTGACCCTGACCTTTCTTAGTGGGGCATGGGTATTACAGACCTGTAGGAATTCTGAGTTAAAAAAGTCAATCGCTGAATCAAGGTCAGGTATTAGATGTAATCTATGCCGTGAGCAATTTTTTAAATCATTTAGGAAGGACTGAAGGTTAAATTTTCTAAATGATCTCGTGAGTATGACTTTGAAATTTGATTTGATTGGTTTTATTTTGCGGACACAGTAAACTATGGAGTGATCACTAAACACGTTTGCTAGAACACCTGAATCTTGGATTCTGTTTGCGCAGGATGAGAGGATCCAGTCTAGCGGGGTATGGTTGGATGTTTTAAGATTTATGCGAGTAGGGGAAGATATTTGTTGTGATAAGTTCAATGCTTTAAAGAATGAACAATATTTTTCATTCCTGGAATCAAGCCAATTAATATGAAAAGTCTCCAAGAACCATCAGCTCGCTTTTCTTGTTTTGTGTGGCAATCACTAGTGTTGAGCGAGCACCCCGATGCTCGGGGGTTCGGGTGCTCTGACCGAGCACCCCCGGAGGCTCGAGTGCTCGGCCGAGCACCCGAGCCCCATTGAATTGAATGGGAGGACTTGAGCATTACACCAGGCACCCCCTGCTCTGATGAGGGGAGGGTGCCTGGTCAATGCCCCCCTTCATCTCCACAATGCCCCTCTTCCACAATGTCCCCCTTCCACAATGTCCCCCTTCATCTCCGCAATGCCCCCTTCATCTCCGCAATGCCCCCTTCATCTCCGCAATGCCCCCCTTCCACAATGTCCCCCTTCCACAATGTCCCCCTTCCACAATGTCCCCCTTCATCTCCGCAATGCCCCCTTCATCTCCGCAATGCCCCCTTCATCTCCGCAATGCCCCCCTTCCGCAATGTCCCCCTTCCACAATGTCCCCCTTCCACAATGTCCCCCTTCATCTCCGCAATGCCCCCCTTCCACAATGTCCCCCTTCCACAATGTCCCCCTTCATCTCCGCAATGCCCCCTTCATCTCCACAATGCCCCCTTCCATCTCCACATGTCCCCTACCTCCAGTCCCTGGTGGTCCAGCGGAGCATCTGTAAGATCTGTGCCTCCTTCGGCACAGATCCCTGCCACCCGAACATGGCGGGCGAGCACATGGCGGTACTCGTACGAGTACCGCCATGTGCCGAGCAGAGCGATGCTCGAGCCGATCCGAGCATCGGCCGAGCATGCTCGCTCAACACTAGCAATCACCTTTAGGTGTTGAGCTATGTCAGATACGGTGTGTGCTGAGGTATTTGGCGGTCTGTAGATGCCTACAATTATGATTTGTTTTGAGTATGGAAGACAAATTTTGCCAGCTATGTATTCATAAGAATCAGTGTTGTGAGAGTCCTTTAGAAGTGTAAAGTTTATTGGCTCCTGTATGTAAATGATTACACCTCCTCGCTTTGCACGGTCTTTTCTAAAGCATGAATATCCATCTATGGCAACAGCAGTGTCTGGAATTTTTGGGGATAACGAGGATTCAGTAAGAATAAGAATTTTTGGTTTGTATGCGTAACACCATGCTTTTAGTTCGTCCATTTTGGGCAGTATACTGCGTATGTTGCAGTGCACAAATGACAGACCCTTTTTAAAGGGGAGGTTGCCATTTATTTCTATTTTAGGGCCAGGGTTGGTTTCTATATCATTTGCTAAGGCAAGTAATAATATGCATAAAAATTTAGTGAGTTGTTTGCGGTGAACATATAGAGAGATGGTGCGTTTGTTGCTATAATTGCTGGGCCTGGGTGGGCTTGATTTTAGTACTCTCCACCAGCATTCAGTTTGTAGTGCACATGTATGCAGAAGTCCATGATGAATTATTATGTTATGGTGAGGGTGTGGGGCATGGTTGCAAGGATGAGAGTAAATCTGTATTATTAGTGGAATAGTTAGAACAGTGAGTATTAATCTATTCATGTTGGCATGCATGAGGAGGATACTAGGGGAGATATAGGTAGACAGAAACCTCTTATTATTATGAAACAGAAAAAAAAAAATCTCTTTTTCCCTTTCTTTTTTTTCTCTCTCTCTCTCTCCTCTCCTCCTCTGTTATATTAGTAATTTTTATTTATTCTCTCTAGTTCCATTTCACTCCTTATTTGTTTACTTGCCTGTGTTTTGAGTGTTGCAGTAGCTGTCATTCTTTCCTGTCCACTCTCCTGTCAAACTCTCATGTTTAACTCTTGCTGCACTTTCGCTCCGGTGCACTTGGCTCCCAGGTGTCGTGGGTCCCCTTGAAATTCCCCCTATCTGTGGCTGAATTTAAACTGGTGAGATCCCCATGCTGAGGCTGAATGAGTATCTGTTTCCAATTACTAATATGTACATAGATTGCCCTGTGTGTAGCCAGGTGTGACTCCCTAAAAACAGCTGATAAGGAATTGAACAGACACAGAGAGATGTAAGAGGGTTGTGGGGGAGGAAAGACTGTGTAGAGTCAGAATCAGGGTGATAGATTAGCACATACCACAAAGAGTTAAGTTGAAGCATGAAGGCAGATTCAGGGTTGGGGTGCTGAGATGGTACAGGGGTGGTATAGAGGTTATTAGCACATACCTGTAGGGAAGAGAATAAAAACTGTAGGGAAGAGAATAAAAACTTGTAAGGAGACTGTCAAACTCTCATGTGTAACTCTTGCTGCACTTTTGCTCTGGTGTACTTTGCTCCCAGGTGTTGTGGATCCCCTTGAAATTCACCCCCTTGAAATTCCCCCTATCTGTGTCTGAATTTAACCTGGTGAGATCCCCATGCTGAGGCATATCAATGGCTTCAGAAGGGATACGTGGAACACATTGTGTATCCGCATGGATGCTGGGAGATCCAGGGCATACGAGACTGGGTTAATTTTGCGGATAACTTTAAAGGGACCAATGAACCGGGGAGCCAACTTATTAAAAGGAACTAGCAAATTGCCGTTTCTGGAGGATACCACCCTATCCCCAACCTGGAAGGAGACCACCGGCAACTGTCTGCGATTAGCGTGGCGCTGATAACGCTGGAATGGAGTACTGAGGGTCCTTTGTACCTGTGCCCAGGTGGAGCGGAGTTGCTCGATATGCTCGTCCAGAGCTGGAATCTGCTGTGTCTGAAATGAGTCCGGGAACAAGCACGGTTGGAACCCGTAGTTAAAGAGAAATGGGGAGCTCCCGGACGATGAATTAACCACACATTTCCTGGAGAACTCTGCCCATGGCAACAGGTCGGCCCAATTATCATGATGATCGAAACGAAACAGCGTAGGAGTTGTTCCAATCCCTGATTCGCACACTCAGCGGCTCCATTGGTCTGGGGATGGTAGGCAGACGAAAAGGACAGCTGTATGCCCATCTGGTTACAGAATGCTCTCCAAAATTTGGACAGAAATTGGCTCCAACGGTCTGACACCAACACCCTGTGTACCCCATGCAACCAGAACACTTCTCTGCCAAAAACGACAGCCAACTCCTGGGCCGAGGGAAGGCCAGGAAGAGGTACAAAGTGGGCAATTTTGGAAAATCTAACGACCACCATCAGGATAAAAGAGTAGCCCCTAGACACTGGCAATTCCCCCAGGAAATCAATAGAAACGTGGGACTAAGGACGCTCGCCATTAGGTACTGGTTGAAGTAAACCAACTGGGAGGTGTCTAGGGGATTTGGCCCGGGCACATGTAGTGCAAGCTGCAGTGAATGCGGTGTAGCCAGCTCATAGGGAAGGCCACCAAAACAGTTGTGAAAGAGACCAAATCAATTGATCCCTCCCAATGTGCCCAGCTGCCAGAGATGCGTGATATGTCTCAGGTAAGCGGGTAAGGAATGGCTCAGCTACAAAGCACTTGCTCAATGGGGTATAAGGGGGTGCAGCAGCCTGGGTAGCAAGAATCTTCTCTCCCAGTGGCGAAGTGATGCTGGTACGTAAGGTAACCAAAATGCGATCAGGCTGAATGATGGGTACGGAGACCTCATCTTTATTCATCTCTGGGCCAAAATGCCTGGACAGGGCATCTGCCCTTACATTCTTGGAACCGGGCAAGTAGGATACAATTGAAGTGGGACAGAAACAAGGCCCATCTGGCTTGTAGCAAGGACAACCTCTTAGCCTCCGAAAGGAACGTCAGGTTTTTGTGGTCTGTCAGGATCAATATCGGGGTCCTAGTACCTTCCAGTAAGTGACGCCATTCATTAAGAGCGAGAATAATTCCCAGGAGTTCTCTGTCCCCAATCTCATAGTGACTCTTGGCACTAGACAGCTTTTTGGAGAAGAACCCACATGGTCTCAGTACACTCCCAGAGACCGGACGCTGTGACAACACTGCCCCTACCCCAGTCTCAGAGGTATCAACCTCAAAGGTGAATGGAAGGGAAGGGTTAGGGTGGGATGGCACAGGAGCAGATGCAAAAGCGGACTTGAGTGTCACAAAGGCTCAATCGGCTGCCTCTGACCATTGGGAAGGATTAGCACCTTTATGCGTCAGGTCAGACAGTGGCTTAACAATCGTGGAGAAGTCTCAAATAAATGTCCTATAATAACTGGCAAAACCAAGAAAGCGTTGGATTGCCATCAGTCCCATGGGTCGTGGCCATTGCAAAATTGCTGCAAGCTTTTCCTTATCCATACTAATGCCATCCTTAGAAATCACAAAGCCCAGGAAAGGCACCATAGACTTGTGGCACATGCATTTCTCGATTTTACAGAATAGTTTATTCTTACATAATCTGAGCAGACCTTCAGACACATCCTTGATGTGTTGTGACAAACTAGACAAGTGTATGAGTATATCATCAAGATAAACCACTACGCAAGACTGTAGCATGTCACGGAGGATGTCATTAATAAGCTCTTGGAACACTGCAAGTGCGTTACATAACCCAAAAGGCATCACTAGGTATTCGTAGTGTCCAGATCTGGTATTGAACGCTGTTTTCCACTCGTCACCAGCTCTTATTCTGATCAGGTTATATGCAGCCCGTAGATCTAATTTAGTGAAAATAGGGGAGCCTTTCAACCTGTCAAACAGTTCAGTGATGAGTGGCATTGGATAGGTGTTTTTGGACATGAGCTTATTCAAACCATGATAATCGATGCAGGGTCTTAACTCACCATTCTTCTTTTTTACAAAAAAGAAACCAGCCTCTGTGGGTGAGGTTGACTTTCCGATAATACCTCTTTCGAGGGCATCTGAGATATATTCCTCCATGGCCCGATTCTCCTCACACGACAATGGGTACGTGCGACCCCGGGAAGGGACGGTGGCAGGAGGCAAATCAATAGCGCAATCGTAAGCCCAATGCTGAGGCAAAGCGCTAGCCTCTCCCTTATTGAAAATGTCACTGAATTGATGATATTCAGCTGGCACAGAGGGAGAGGTACACATGATTTTAGTCGGAAGAGAAACGCAATGCCCCATACTATATTCAGAACAAGACGTTATCACACAAGTGTGGCAGTCAAACTGAGGGTTGTGTACATGTAACCATGGGAACCCCAGGATGACTGCATGGTGAGGAGACTGGATGATCTGGAACTGCTGTTTCTCGGTGTGGAGCGTCCCAATACTCATAGATAGCGGTATCGTTTCCATAGTGATCTGAGCTGGTACCAATGGTCTGCCATCAATGGCCTCAATAGCTAAGGGAGATTCCCTCTTGACCAGCGGAATCTGGTGTAGCGCAGCAAAGGAATTGTCCATAAAGTATCCGGCTGCACCGGATTCTACAAGGGCCTGAACCTCCACCGAATGTTCTGCCCACGAGAATACAGCCTGGATCGTGGGTTTCTGATTAACTGGGTCTAGATACAGCTGAATGCCACCTAGGGCCTGTCCCCCAAGGTAACCTAGGTGCGTTCTTTTCCCGGCAATATAGGACAGGTACGCAACAGGTGT
This sequence comes from Rhinophrynus dorsalis, assembly GCA_037306005.1. NCBI lineage: Eukaryota > Metazoa > Chordata > Amphibia > Anura > Rhinophrynidae > Rhinophrynus > Rhinophrynus dorsalis. Next base: position 553,794,992 of record CM074721.1, read on the forward strand.
CCGGGTTGGCCACAATACAGACAGAGACCTTGTCTTCGGCGATGCACCCGTCCCTCCTTCGTGAACCCTAGCTGCATTGGTTCACTATTTTCCTGGGTACGCTCAGGAGGCATGGGAGGCAAGGGAGGGATGGGTGGGAAATTTTGACTTGCCTGTCCAAAATTTAGCTGCGATACGTTCACGGATGAGGGAATCAATTAGTATAGCAAAATCAATAAACTCATCCAGATCGTTAGGCACCTCTCTAGCTGCCGTCTCAGCTGCCACCAGCTCCTCATTGTTCCAACCTACCTCTGCTTCCAATGTACAAAATTCAATAGCATAATCTCCCACAGTACGAGAACCTTGTTGTATCTCCATTAATCTTTTGGCAGCAGAGGCAGCTCTACCTGGGACTTTGAAAAGTCTGTGGAAGGCAGGCACGAACTCCATGAAGTTCTTAGTGCAAGGTTTGCAGATTCCCACAAGGGGTTGGCCCATGCCAGGGCTCTGCCCGTCAGTAACAAGATCATAAAGCCCACCTTACTTCGGTCATTAGGAAAGGCTTGGGAAGTTAGTTCCCAAAAAATCTCCATTTGCACAGGGTGGGTTCGCCATCTTAGAGGTGTGGCCGTTAACCCTTTACTCGAGGCCACTTGCGTCAGGGATTGAGCTCCCGGCTTCGAAATGGGGGAGACCACACAGGCTTGAACTGGTTTATCGAGATGAGCAGTGCGCTCTAGTATGGTTTGTACGGCCAGTGCCAACTGGTCCAAACCCTGCTCATGTAAATCCATCCTCCAATGGATGCTTTGTGCATTACCTTCACCTATACCGTCTGAGGTCATGGCCCTTTCGTACTGTAACGGTTTTATTTCACACTCAGACACAGTAGGTTAGATAAAACACAGTTTTATTGAACAAACTCAGAAAAACAATAACCCTCACGGGTCCAGTAATATATAAAACAATATAGTACTGACACAGGACAGGTTACAGTAATATATACCCACACGGGTCCAGTATATGTACAATTCAACAACAACAATATACTGACACAGTTCAGGTAACGTTCGTGTGATACTCAAATGAGGCAGCTCTGAATGGGTTACTATTAGGCCAGGAAGACTGACAGGCCCTAATAGCAAGAGGCCCTTTAGACTCTCACTCTGCAGAGAGTGCACAAATATTGAGTAACGCCACAACAGTAAACTGATGCCCAGGACAAGCTGGTGAACTGCCGTAGCTGTAGCGGAGGACTGACTGTATACCTGGAAGGGCACGCAACGGAGACTGCACGGATGGATAGCCGGTGGAATCGGGCACCTTCCCCGAAGAGGTTAACAACGCTCCGACCAATGTCGACTGACTGATCGAGAGAACAGCCTGAGGCGCCCAGAGTAAGACCAACCTTAGTGTTTATGGCAGGAAGAACAATCAAGCATACCGTGGTGCACAGATGGAGGAAACACACCAGAATGTCACCCGCACGACACTGACAGATAACCGAGACTAGACTGCAGGAATTATAGTAAGGCCACAGTGACACTGTCCAGGAAGACAGAGAGGAGCCCGGATAACAACCCCAACCGAGGACCGGATGGGCCGTAGGCAGGAATGATACACAGGCAATGGAGCCCAAATGGGCCGGTACACAGAGCAGGAACGTCAGCTGGGCCGGGTCGGTACACAGAGCAGGAACGTCAGCCAATCCAAGTCGGTACACAGAGCAAGAACGTCAGCCAGGCCGGGTCGGTACACGGAGCAGGAACGTCAGCCAAGCCGAGTCGGTACACACAGCAGGAACGTCAGCCGGGCCGGGTCGGTAAACAAAGCAGGAACGAGATGCAGAGTAGTCAGGCAGGCTGGGTCAGTACACAGAGCAGGAACGGATACAGCAGAGTAGTCAGGCAGTCCAGGCCGGTACGAAAATCTACTAATGAAAAGGATTTGGGAGTAATGGTAGACAATAGACTTAACAGTAGCATGCAGTGCCAGCTGGCAGCTGCAAAGGCCAATAAGATATTGGCATGTATTAAAAGGGGATTGACTCAAGGGAGGAAGATATAATTATGCCTCTTTACAGGTCCATGGTAAGACCCCACCTAGAATATGCTGTTCAATTCTGGGCACCCTTTCTGAAGAAGGACATTATGGAACTAGAGAAAGTGCAGAGGAGGGCTACAAAACTAGTAAGGGGAATGGAAAGTTTTAGTTATGAAGAGAGGCTAGAAAAGTTAAACTTGTACACACTAGAGAAACGGCGTCTTGGAGGGGATATGATAACACTATATAAATATGTTCAAGGCCCATATAAAGGGCTTTCAAAAGACCTGTTCATTAACAGAACAGTACACAGGACAAGGGGCCACCCGCTTAGACTTGAGGAAAGGAGATTTAATCCACAACAGCGGAAGGGTTTCTTTACAGTAAGGACAATAAAGGTATGGAATGCACTTCCGGAGGAGGTGGTGCTATCAAATACATTAGATGCCTTTAAAAGGGGCCTGGATACTTATTTAAAAGAGCATAATATAGAGGACTATGTACGTTAGTATTGGGATTAATATTTAGTTAGGGCTTGTTGATCCAGGGAGAAGTCTGATTGCCATTTTGAGTCAGATGCCTTCTTTTGGGTCAGCGATGGTAAACAGGAATAGGAAAAGGGTTGAACTGGATGGACGCAAGTCTGTTTTCAACCTAAATTACTATATGTAACTATGAAAACTGGAACAAGCGCTGGTAATGGAAACACCACGAAAGGGCACCAGAGAAGTGACAAGGCCCAGTATTTAAGGACAAATACTGGGCGGGACAAAGTCACTTCAGCCAATAAGAGTAAGCAGGAACAAAACTGACAGAATGTCGGCAGCATAGCACAGGCACCGTGGTAATCAGATATTGAGACAGACAAGCACCAAAACACCTGTCCTCAAATTAGTAGTGAACTTTCTTACATTAAAATTAAAAATAAATTGTTAGAGACCTCTAAAAGCTTAGAGGAATATAAGGGTAGTAGTGGGCAAGAATTGTCAGGTGATGCTGATGCTGCTGAGGATGACATAATGATGACTGATGATGATGCAGATCTAGAATATATCCCTCCAGCATCCTTCTCTTGTTCAGATACAGATGAAGTTGAGAATGAGGGTGGTGACAGGGCTATAAGGTTAGCAGAAAGTCAAAGGCTGAATCTTTCACCACTTTTAAGGAGCACTGTTCCTGTCTATTGACTGTTTGAGAAAACCATTGGAAAGTCTGATCCTGGACAAGCACAGATGTCAAAAAGTACACAGTCACCCTATCAGACATCATCAGCATCATCACCTCTTCAAAGTCCAAGTCCCACTCTACCACACATCTGTTTTGAGTTCCCAGCAGCATCAACAACAACAGCAACACAGGTTAACATCCATAATGTTAAATATAATGATTGCCTCTTCTGCTGCTGCTTTAAGTTCTGCATCTTTGACATCTAGTAGTAGGGGCAGTAGAACTGCATCAGCATCTAGCTCCATTAGTAGTAGAAGCAGCAGCACCACCTCTGGAAGAACTTCTCATTCAATGAAATCCACAGTATGAGATATTTCAACCAGGATAATCAAGCTAAGCATGTTGCTATCTGTTATCTCTGCAAAAAGCACATGAGCAGGGGGAAAGCAAGTTCACACCTAGACACCTCCTCTATGAGATCCCACCTGAAGCATCACCACAGGTCTGACTGGTAGAACACACTGTCAGCAGGCCAAAGGTGCAGCAACTATCAGCAGCAGAAGCACTTTAAAAAGTTCCCAGGGTTCTAGGGCAGAACAAAATAAGTAGTGAAGTTATTTATATGTCAGAGAGTGTGCTACTGCCAGTGCCAACACTTCAGTCCAAATAACACCTATGGCTCCTGCTGCAGAGGAGTTTGACTATGGCAAGAGTCACAGACTGCCCACACATGCGGCCTCTACTGCCACCACCTCCTCTAGTCATGTTGTTAAAGCAACAAAGTTCCAGGCTTCTTCTGCCATGTCCTGCCATTCCACACAGACTGAGTTCAACCAGTAGAAGCAGCTCCATCACAAACCAGAATAACTCATTCTGAACGTAGGGGAATTCATGGGTCTATGCAGGGGAGGCAAAAACACAACATTGGTAGTGGTAGTGATGGTGGTGGTGACACATCTCTTTGGGACTTCCTACATGAGTATGATTTGGTAACTGACACATAGGAACATCATGTAGCTCTTAGAAGTGGTCCCATTGCAGTTGAGATGGTTTCTGCATACTTGCAGGACAGCTATGTTCTAGGCAGAAACATTGACCCTGTGGACTACTGGCAAACAAAGCAGTGTGTGTGGCCAGCATTGACAAGTACTGCAGTGGAAACCCTCAGTTGTCCTCCAGAAAGTGTTGAGCCTGAGAGAGTTTTCAATGCAGATGGTTATATTGTCAATGACCGCAGGACACGGCTATCAAGCAGCAATGTTGGGAGACTAACATTCTTAAAAATGAACCAACATTTCATACCATCTGAGTATCAGGTAGCAGAAACCACACATGACAGACAACGCCAGGACAACTATATTAACAGCAGCACAGATGAGGTGGTGGAGGAGGGATGTGAAGAAGGGTTGCCACCATCTACCCCACTTGGGACCACTGATATGAGTGAAAAGTAATGTGGGTCAATAATCTGAGGAGGATAGCGATTTGATGCAAACATGACAATGGTAAAAATTATATACATACACAAATCACACCAGTGAAATCAAGCCAGTCACCCCACCACCATCACTACAATATACAACTGCCACATTATACTATGTATCTATTTTTATCTGTTGACATCATTATGAATATGTGTCAGTGTCACTTAAGCAGGAAGTTGGTGTTGTGGGCAAAGGACAAATACACTCTGCATGCTAACACATTTTTCAAGGTATATGTTCGTGTAGGACTCACAACTTTGACTTTCAGTTACTTATTTCTCCACTACAACCCTCAGAAAAAGTAATATTTTATTGGGAAATGTGGTACTCATAGGAAATATATGGCAAAAATTTGGTAAAATAGGCAAGAAGGAGGAAAATTTGGCATTTCAAGGAAAGGAAATGTTTCCCACTTTTTGCTCACCCTTACCGGGATAACCCATGATCATAGTATTAATAGGACAATATATCAAATCAAAGGATAAAACTTTAGTATGGGATGAGCCCACAAGCAAAGTAAGGGGAAGGTTAAAGTGGGTAATGAGACCAGCCCCTCACAGTGGTGACAATATGAACAGGCACTTGCTTCTTTATAAAAGGGATACAATGTTGGGACAGCAAAGATGGTATCCATAAAATGACATTATGACCAAAGTTCATTTTTTAAGTGCCTGTTCATATTGCCACCACTGAAACACAAAGCAAGGTGGGGGAAAAAGCACCCCTATGTAGGATTACTAGGCTCTACTGGCCACCACCAACACCCAAAGGTGCGCATTCACAAGAGAAGATGCTGGCAAGTGGCATATACCAATTCCAGCTAATTTACAGCTGAGGTAAATGACTGCCCTCAGACACAGTATGTGTAATCAGTTGTAGGGCTGCTCTCTTCCCACTCGCTCTACCTGAGCGGCACAGATATTTCAAGGAACATAAATTAAAAAACAAAAAGAAAAAAGTGTACAAAAGTGTAACTCTATAAATACAAAAATGAATACAAGTAAGAAACAATTTCACTTAATGTTCGAGTGGTCAGATCACTGGTACCAGCAAATCCGATAATTCAGCATATGGACAATAAGCACCCATCTCCACATGGTGGAAGATTGACATCCTCTTGATATCAGAATAAAAAACAAATGAACAAGAAGGCAACTTCCTCATATACAAAAACTTTAATCCAACACTTGGAGAATAGTATAAATTATTATTAAAATGTGGGCAACAACGCTAATGCGTTTCACAGCAGTAACACTGCTTTCTCAAAGCTCAATATAGCCAGCAAGTAAAACAAGTAAGGAATAAAGTCACCAAATGAACAATACATATTAATAGACTACCCTGTGTACATGGTTGTACCAATTAACATAATGGGGACCCAATCAGGCACACAGAGTATCCACAATACATTTGATCCACAACAAATATAATCAGTACATAATCTGTACTCACAATCCAGCACAATAATGAAACAATAAAACAGTTAAACAGGTCAAGGCCACAAGAGTGCAGATCAGAAGCATGTAGAGACCTATAATAAACAAATAAATCTATAAATAGTTGGCTCGACTGAGTTAAAGAAATAATATACAATAGGCTCTCCAGTCCTCACAATCCGAACACCCTTAGTCCAAAACACTATCACATATAAAATGAGATACAATAACCTATAAACCTCCATATGTAGCTACTGTTGGATACCATTTGTAGCTACTGTTAAAGGGATAGTATTACTTAAATTTTACTATCCCCCATCTTGTAGCCGTTAAAAAACTGAATTAAATGAGCCCAGCGGCATCTCTCAAACCTTTATGGTTTGAGAGATATCCGCTTTCAAAGTTCCCTCTCTCCTGACGTCAGCATTCTAGCTGACAGCAGGGGAATCTGGTCCCTGAGCAATCAGAGGCTCTTCAGAAGCGCTGAGATCACGTTATGGCAGAAGAAATCCTTCACTGAAATGGTCTTCTACGTGTGCTTGGTTTGTAAGCACATGTAGAAGACCATTTCAGTGAAGGATTTCTTCTTCCATAATGTGATCTCGGCTCTGCTGAAGAGCCTTCGCCGGTCCCGGGACCGGATTTCCCTGCTGTCAGCTTGAACGCTGAGAGGGAACTTTGAAAGTGGATGTCTCTCAAACCATAAAGGTCTTGAGAGATGCCGCTGGGCTCATTTAATTCAATTTTTTAAGGGCTACAAAATGGGGGATAGTAAAATTTAAGTAATACTATCACTTTAAGTGCTAATTGTAATTACTGTTGAGTAATAGATGTTGCGTACTATCCCAAATGAAATGAAATACATTTTCTATTTCGAATTCGAGAGCCCAGAAAGGACCTCCAGCCCAGACATTGTATTGTATCGTGAGTATTGGATACCGGATCAAATTCAATGTGTATCACCCTTAAGCTAGCTGTACTCTTATCATGATGGTATAAGAAGTGCCTTGACACACTGTTTTGGATGAAGCCATTATATATATTCCTCTTATGATGGCCTATCCTTGTCCTCAAATTTTGAGTTGTACGACCAACATACTGTAGGTTACACCCACATGTCAAGAGATAAATAAGAAAGCTAGATCCACAATCCAACTTACTTTTGATAGGAAAACTTTCATCCATAAAATTAGATGTAAAGGAGACAGTTTTGTCCTCAATGAAGGGACAAGTCAAGCATCTGCCTCCATTATACCTAAATGAACCCACAGAGCCTATATCAGGGGATCTATACTGTAAGTTTTAGTCTTAATAGTCTCGTTCGAGTTACCCACAAGATCCAAATCTAAAAACTGGACATTATTGGTATGATGTGTACTCGTGAACTCAAGACCCCATATATTGCTATTTGAAATGAGCCACAAACCTCTCGAGTCCAAGGGTGTTACCCCTCCAGATAATAAGAATGCCATCAATAAAGCAACGGTAGAGGACCAGATCCACTCCAAATCACCTCTGGTCATACACCATAGTTTCTTCCAGGAAACCCATAAATAGGTTAGCATAGCTAGGCAAGAATCTGGTCCCCATCACTGTCCCTCTCAGCTGGAGGAAGCGACAACCATCTTACTCAAAATGGCTGTAGGTAAGAATAAACTTAATAGCATTAAGCAAAATGGAATCTGTTTCATAGACACAATAAAATCCAAAAGAAGAAAATGTTCAACAGCCCTCAAGCCCCTCTCATGTGGTATGGTGGACATAGAGCTGCCACATCAAGTGTGGCCCAAATATAATCCTCCCTCCACACTATGTCACTCAACACATCCAAGACATGCTCTGAATCCCTCAGATACCAGTTTCTTTGTTAGGTGCTGATGTCATTACCCACTCCAACCTTCCCCTTACTTTGCTTGTGGTCGATTCCCATACTAAAATGTTATCCTTTGATTTGATATCTTATCCTGTTGTCTCCTTTTGAGGGAGCAGATGACAGCATTAGGGTGGGTCCCTTACTATACTCTAAGTCTTTTCCCAGTTTATTAGTGCATAGAGGTCAAAGTGACCAGTTTGCACACAATACAGACAAATGAAAAATCTGTCCCTCTTCCATAGGTTGCCCAGTAGTATCAGGGGTAACTGGAGTCTGCAATTTGGGGGCAAGACCTAAAAGAGGCTTGGTCATAGACCTACATGTACGACCCCTGTACATTGTTCCAGAGTAGCATACAGCCACATGGTGATAATGTCTTCCAAGGTATAAGGGATAGGTCAAAAACCCACATAGTTCAGAGCAGGAACCATCATAGCTGCCTGGCAAATGTAACCTGGAGGGCAATGGACATGTGCAGAAGACACACAGCCTGAAAGCCCAGGGGGATACTCTGAGGTGGAAGCATTGCTTCATATATTCAATCATGGTTGCAACGTGGAATAAATTTCTTTGATCTGCACAGAGAGTTGCCCAAGCCTAGCCCCTTTTGAACTATAACAAATCCTAGAGTATTAATTCTAGACCATAGCGATAAGAATGTTAACTGCCTGTAAAATGTAAGTGTAAAAATAATTTGCATGAATGTTTAACTTATCATGTATTGTGTATTCAGCCTAGGGCTTGATTTAATTTCCACTGTTAAAAGAGTAAATGGTAGTTTTGCAAGCACAGTAAGTCATTCAATAACCCATGCTGTGAACTGCTAACGGAAGATAAAAAATTACAATAGGCAGTAATCTTCCACCCAATGAGATCAATGGAACAGCTCTACCCGTCTACCCTTGAGCTATTTATTTCTGTGCAGTCAGTGCCAATGCATGATAAACTGATATATTTACCAGGGGAAATTCTGGGCCTGTTTTTTCTTAGCGTACAGCACACAAAGAAGGTTCAAAACCACTGTCATACTAACCCAATCAGGGAACAAACAGTTCACAGAATACTTTGCACATAGCACAATGACAGCAATGGAAAAATTAACCCCTGGATGGCAACAAACTACCCTGCAAATGTGCATGCCATACAAAAACTCCTGGAAAGCCAACATTAACCCAACAACCCCTTCTGGGACAAGGGATTTACAAATCAACCTAAAGCAATCTGTGACATAACAGTGTATGCACACCTGACAAACACAAGTCTTCCTGTGCAACATCACTAGCCAATGGAAATACAGGTGCACCAGTCAATGTAACACAAGCACCTGACAGGTAAACAGCATTTACAACAAACACATTCAAACAATAACAGCCACACTGCCATACATTTCCCTGGACAACAAACACCTTCTGAATGGTTCCTACGTACTTGATGACTGCTCCTGGATAACACTTCACCACCATCTTAAAGGGATTTCTAGCAGTCTTCATACATGGGGGACCACTGAGATGTGACACAGGTCACATCTTCCAGGCTATTGTCTTAGGTGTTGGCAGTACTATCCTGGCAGTTGTCATGACTCCTACATCCTCATGCAATTCTCCGTCTTCAGGGACTCTGAGAATGGGATGTACACAGGAGGATGACTGTTGGGTCACATGGGTAATCACATGATTAATGTAAAAACAGCTTAGCATGGTCATGAAGCACAAATAGTATGCACCCCTTACATAACATCATCCAAATACCCATGTGGTCCATGGGCATGTGATCTATGATGTGATTTATTTTCCACAGGGGATGCTTGAAATGGGTGTGAAAGGTGGCTCCTCACACCAGTAAAAAATCCCCAAACACCTGCACAGGACCACTACAATGAGACTAATGTCAGGACCCGGAATGTGGTGGAATGTACCTTTGACCTGCTCAAAACCAGTTTTCAATGCCTGGATAACTCAGTGGGACCTCTGCAATATGCACCAGGTAAAGTATGCAATGTCATAATAGCGTGTGCCATACTATAAAATATCTAAGTGGACACACGTCTAGTGGAGGAAATGGATCCAGAATCCATTGGGGTGGTGTCTGTTTCCCAGCCAGAGGATAAGGAGACTGAGATGACTGAGATGCACAAGCACCTCCAAAAAGACATTGCCTATTTAATTATCAAAATTACCTAGCTGGCAACATAATGAACACTTGCACCTGACATGCCATGTTTGGGTCTAATGGAGGCTGTGGATTCAACTGGAATCTGCAATTCCTTTTCAGCCATGATGACATTGCCACTTCAGGGATATCAACCATTGCTTTTACACCCAATTACCTATGTCCATCATATTCCTGGGGTTAACTAACATCAAATATTGTGAACTCATGTTGAATATATTCATATCAGCCATAGAATGCTTGACGTAATAATGGGGTATCCTTTGACATGCAATGCATTGAATACCACTCTGGCATTCCAAGTGTTAAATTGTTTCAATGATACTTTGCACAAGACCTAGATTCTCCTCCTGGGTGAACATGGGATCCCTCAATCTGTCTTCCTCTGCATGAGTTCAGGCCCTGCCTTCTATGTCCCTGGCTACGTGTACTCCTTCAGCACATTCCAAGGGTTCCCACTGGTGTGTCAGTTCCTATCAGTTGTGTACCTGAACACACTTGAGCACCCAATCAGACAGCTGCTCTCCATCTTCTCCTCCTTCCTTGACTGGGTATCAGCTGTTCTCCTTCCTTCTCTCCCGTGCCTCTCCCCATCCCTCCATCCTCCACTCAACTCTCTGCTGTCTTCTTATCATTCTCCTATCTATCTCCATCACACAGCCACTCACACAACCACTCTCTCCCACAAGCACTCAGTCACACTCACTCTCTGTCACTCTCTTGGAATCACAGGATCACACTGTATGAATAAAAAATAAAGATGTGTTGTGTGTCAAAAAATAAAAGATGTGTCTGTTTGTGTGTGTATGTGCAATATGTGCCAAAGTGTATTATGTGTCTATTTAAATGCAAAGCTCTCTGCTCCCCACACCTTATACTTTTCCTTAGTGTGTGCTCCTCTCTTACTCAATCTCTCTCTCTCTCTTTCTCTATCCCCTGCTCTGGGCTCTGTGTTTTAGCTCTGCAAACCTCCAAACACAATAAGGTATGTTAGTTATTTTTTTAATAAATAATTTCATTTGAATGTACTTGTTACTTTGGTGTTTTGTGATTGACTGTGATTTTGAACTTGTCTTAACAATGTTTAGTGTCACAAGACAATGTATAACGTTAGCTAGTCTCATTTGAAGTTGATAGATCAGTGAGGTAAAAAAAAAAGATGTAATGCACATTTTGAAGATATGGGTCATTCTGGTAGATGGCTTATTGCATAGCTGCATTATTCAGACATGAGTAACTCTCTGTAATGAGTTTTGTCTTGTTGGCAATTTTACCATGCTTAATTAAATTAAGCCCCTAGTTTCCTGAAAGATTGCACCCCAGAGCTACTCAGTTAGGCAATAAATGCATCAGTTTTACTCTACCAGTCTCCTGCATACATTACAGAGGAACAGCATCAGTTTATGAAAAGAAGAGAAAACTGCAGTTTAATTAAAAAATGAGCTGTAATAATTTTAAAGTAAACATTTCCCAGTGAGAAAAAAGGTAAAGAACATTTTCAAAATGTTAAAATTCTTTGAAGGTCCAGCATTGTTTCCAGTGTACTGCACTAGATTAGAGGCAAAGCAAAAAAGGACATACATGTTTGAATAACTTATATAGTACATTTGAGTTGCTTATTTTTCTCAAACTCCTTCGAATCTCTTGATTCCTTAGGCTGTATATGATAGGGTTCAGCATTGGAGTCAATACTGTATAAAGCAAAGACAGGAACTTGTTAATGTGCTTTAAGTATCCTCTGGAGGGAAACAAATAAATTATGAATATTGTCCCATAGTACATGAATACCACAGTCAGATGAGAGCTACAGGTGGAGAAGGCTTTCTGTCGTCCACTGTTGGATGGGATATTTAAGATTGTACGAATGATGCAAGTGTAAGTCACAACAATAAAGACAAATGGAAAGATAGTTGCAGACACACATAACACAAGGTCTTCTGTTACTACAATAGAGGTGTCTGAACAAGAAAGTTCAATAAAAGGAAGAATATCACAGAAAAAATGATCTATAACATTGTTGCTACAGAAATCAAGTTGCATGATCAGAAGTGTTATGCTTAATGATAACATAAAACTCACCAACCAAGAGACGATAACAAGGTGTAAAAATAGCTTAAAATTCATGATAGAATGGTAACACAGTGGGTTACAGATGGCCAGGTATCGGTCAAAAGACATTGCTGTTAGTAGATAGCACTCCACAGAGCCAGAGAAAGCCAAAAAATAAAATATTGTGAAGCAGCCAGTAATTGATATAGTGTCTTTATTTATCAATATACTGTGTAGCATATTAGGGGATATATTTGTGGTGAGAATGATGTCACACAAAGATAAATTGCATAGGAAGTAGTACATGGGTGATTTAAGAGACTCATTAGTTGATACCAACATAATTATCGTCAGGTTTCCAGTTAGAGACACAACATAGAGCATTAGGAATGTGCAAAAGAAAATGATCTTGAAGCCGTGAAGATTTTGAAATCCCACCAGGTGAAATTCTGAGAACGTCTGATTTGGCACATTCATTGTCTTCTTGGCAAAAGAAAATAAACCATAATCTATGGAACTTGCAAATATCAAGTTCATTAACCCATGATAATAAACTTCAGCAACATTGCTTTTGGAATTATTTCAAAACAAAAATAAGGATTTAGCATCTTTGAATTGTTTCTCTAATAATTATTATGACAGTTTTTCCAACATATGTAACTGAATGAAGCCTATAACCATCTGAATAACTCCAAACTAGTTTCATGATATCACATAATTAATTTCAAAATAACTTTAAAATCATAATTGACCTGATACTATTACATAGGTACAAACAACACAAGTGACCTATGTATCAAATAATAAAGTTGTGGATGTTGCACTGCTTGATTAATATGAACTGGAAATCTAAAAGTGCAGGGAGGCTGATGTACTAAGTAGCAATTCTGAGGCAAATAATTGGCACCATACAGCCACAATTGAAAAATCCTAATGTATTAAAAAATTGTATGACATTCAAGGACTTTAAATCAATGGGAATTTGGGGACTTTTTCATTCATCTCCTATGGTGCAGTTAATACACAAGTCTTGGTGACACAATCTCAGTCTCTATGGTCATGATGAAGAATATTCTGGGCCTAACAAGCTGAGCAACGACCAAAATACATAACATAAATAAGAATTTTGCATAGAAAAAACAGAGAATATTTACTTTCTGTAGAAAAAAATGCATTTTTAATCAGCTACATAATATTAGTAGACACATATAGCTTGAATTATTTTTGTATATGTTCCCTTTTAAAACCTATATTAATAAATAAGGCAGGAGAAAAAAAAGTTTTACAAAATATATGTCAATTTTTATTTTATGAAGCAATGCTATAAAGCTGTACAACAACTATTTAATGTTTGAGAAAACTATTTTCATAAAATTGCATCTCTATATTTTAGCTCTAGTTGCACTCAACCAAAAATGCATTTTGAAGTAGTCAGATATGTGAAAAATTTAATAATAAAATCATTACAAACAAAATACTTACTAAACATATGAGTACCTTTTAAAATTACAGAAAGCACTTCTTAAAATGAATTTATTTACTATATTTACCATTAGAACAGCAAAACTAATTTCATTAATTTTATCAGAAATGTTTGTATCCACCTTTTGTAGTTTAGTTTCTTTTTTGCTATATTTTTAACCAATAAGTAGTTGTTGCATTTTTTACTTTCTCCACACAAAAAGTCTGAAAGAGGATATACTGAAAATTATATTTTTTATCAAAATATAAATATGTAAAATACGTTTTTTCTGTTTTGTATTAGTATAATCCCTAGTAATGTGAAGATTAAGCTGTCTAATATTTGTGAAGGAAATTTATTGAGCTTGCATTGATACCTGCATCAATGGATGTTGCTTAGAATGTAAGCTTTCGAGCAGGGAACTTTGTGTATCACTCTGCTAAGCACTATATTGCCTAAATTGTTCAATTGTAAAGCGCTGTATACACTATATAAATAAACATATTAATTCATTATATCATTCAATTTTGGATGGGATTTTTTTTCCAAAGGTTAAACTATTCTTTCTTTTAAGAATCTGGTTATTCAAGTATTGTCAAACAGAAAGATGCCAGTAATGTCAACATAACAACAAAAATAACCATACTATATTATAATCCACTACTGTACACTATACAATTAGTTACCCATCAATTGAACAGTCCACCCCAGCATTAACAAATCAGACGTATGTATGTTAGGGATCTGAACATTATTACTCATGTTGTCTTATATATGTATTTCTTTTCATGAGGATAAGAGGTCCTTATGGGACTATGGATGTTTGGAGAATTTTAGAAAACTCCCAACAGTGAAACAGTATTGGGATTTTTCTTGCTGTCATCTGCAACATTTTTCTTATTTTCAAATTTATATAACCTAGTTTCTTGCTTGTATGTATATATGTATATATATATATTTTTTTTTCTTTTTTATATTTATAAATAATGCAGCTAACATATCTGACAAATGATTTAAAAGCATAATTTTTACTTCTCATTTTCCAGTGAACCTCTTTGTTAAGACATATTGGGTAAAATAAAAAAAGAAGTTGTTATGTAATATGACAGAGACAGGGACCTCCTGACGTAAGGTATGACTGGGGTAGACTGATACTTTGCGGTATAGAGTACTTTATAGAGAATTTGTAGGATTTGTTATTAGAGTCCTAAGCCCAGAGGAAACATTGATTTGTAGGACTTATTAGAAGCAAAGCCCTGAGGAAACATTGATCAGTTGCAGGAAATTGGACTTGTGTTAGCTCCAAGCACTGAGGAAACATTGATTTGTAGGACTTAGACTGGTTTGGCACGAGCCTTAAAGAAAAATTGACTTGTCGGACTTAGACTGGTTTGGAACAAGCCTTAAAGAAACATTGACTTGTAGGATTTGGGCTTGTCTGTTACAAGCGCTAAGGAAACATTAATTTGTTCGACAGAACCCCCCCAAAAAAGTTTTTTTTTGTAGGCCTCTGTTGTTTTTTTTTGTTTTGTTTTTTTTTAAAGAACAAGCCCTGAGAAATAAAATGACCTACTTTAATAGTACCAGACGGTCATGTTGTGTTGGCCAGTGGTCACTGACCATTGTCAAATTGTGGAATTTGCGACTGCTGTTCTTGCTGCTATTGCTGCTGATTTGTTTAAACAGCAGGCAGCTTAAAGGGAATGGGATTCAGAGCAGCAGTGATATGGGTGTTGATGATCATGGTTCCGCTTGCCACTATTAGCTCCAGTGATGCGCCTGAGGTAGTAGTAGCAACACAAATAGCCCCCACCACTTCAGGTATATGTAAAGAATAGAAGAAGGTGGCCAATCATGCTTCTCCACCTGACCTCCTCCAAAATCATGGGTGTGTGTTATTAGGATAGAAAATTTTCCTTGAGACCAGGAATTGTGCCCCTCATCAGCAACTGCAATGTTCACTGTATGTGTATGGTAAATAACATATGGGGGCATAACTGTATCCAAACACTATGTCACCCAAAGCCATGTACTGCCTCTCTCACTATACCCCTTGTCCCAACCCCACTAATGACACATGACAACTTGCTGACAGTTTAATAGTAATGATGAACCCTCCCTGCCAGCATCTTAGCATATTCTGTAGGATGGAATCTCCTCAGATACCACTTGATGCACTACTTGCGATTCTCCTCCACCAATCTGGCATGTGTGGTTAGTGCACCACACAGTGTGCAACTGGTAGAGACAAACTGCCACATCCTTACATCAACAGAGTGGCTATCATTTGGCCACTATCATTTGAGGAGGTAATGATGAACGAGGGGGAATAGTAGAAGATGTAGTTACCCTAGAAGGTGATGGCAAGCTAGTTAACTTGTAATGGAACTTCCAGTCTCTGGCTGGGTTACACTATTATTCCTCCTCTTTGTTCTCCTCCTCATTTCTGGTTGCTTTTCCCGAGAGTCAGGGGATACAGCAACAGAGTTGAGTGTTTCGCTTTAACATGTTTGAAGTAAATTTCATGGTGTCTTTGTTTCATGTGTGATATCAGGGTGCTTGTGCCAAGGTGTGTTCTCTCATTTCCTCTTCTCACTGACTTGTCACAAATTCTGCACAGTGCCGTTGCTGATGACTGCACTGTGCATGTAACAACAGAAAAATAGTCCCATACCCATGTCTTCAGGGGGAAGGTGGAGACGAATGGCCTCTTTTTTATTGTCTTCCCCATTCCCCTTCACTTTCTGTGGCAGTGGATAATGTTGCTGCTGTTGCTGTTACTGCCTCAGATTCAGCACTGCAACTAGGACTAGGAGTATTGCTGCCACTGGCAAGTGGCACCTGTTCTAGTCCCTCATCACTTGTTGACCCCATTCCCATTGTGTCCACGGTGGTCTATGGCACACTAGTCTGCTCCTCAGCATCCTGCTGCACTTGATCTCAGCATCAGAAGGAATTAGAGCAGATGTAAATTCCTCTAATTCCAAGATGTCCTTGCTAGTGCTGGTGGTGATGCCCATCCTCATCCCTGTCTTCCATTCCTTCTCAGTTTCTGCTAAAAAGGCCATCAATGTCTCTTCCACCCCAGCTTCTCCAGCATCATCATCACCACCATCACTTGTCCCTACATGCTGTTGCTCTATTACAGACATCTCACTGCTGCTTGGAGGAGGTGATGAGCAATGAGACAGAGGGTCCCCTAATGTCACACTTGTCATTTCTTGGTGATGTGAAGAAGGCAGACTGGCAGTGGCAGCACTAGCAGCAGGAACAGGCAGCTGATCTGTACTTCTGCTGGTGGTGGTATTAATTGTGCGCCTGCTCTCCCCCAACACTAGTTCTGGCCTCTTTTCTTCATTATGCTGTTCCATTTAGACACTTAAGTGAAGGGAAGAGGAGGACTCCCAGGGAATGGTGTGGGCTCCTTTGACCGCTAGTTTGGACGCCTTCCAATGTTTCCCCTACCACTCCGGCTGCTGCATAACTGCTACTACTAACACCAACCACATCAAATTCAGCCGCAGAGTCTTCCTCCTCAGTCTCACAGTGACTAGTAATATGAGGATATTGTTGATTACCTCCTCCTTCACTCCTAACGCTAACAAGCTGCTAGACCTTAGTAGTAGTAGTACTAGCACTGCTTGGGAATTGCAAATGCAAATGTGCAAATGTGACTTAGGGTCCCCTGCTGTCACACTTGGCATCATCTTATCCTTCCCACCTCCTGAGTATTACAAGACACACTAGCAGCAGGTATAGCACTACTGGCAGCAGGTATAGCACTGGTGGCAGCAGGGGGCAGCACACCTGGCACTGCTGGCAGCACATGTACAGAAATGGTGGCACTAGCAGCAGGTACAGCACTAGAGGCAGCAGGTACAGCAATGGTGGCACAGGCAGCAGGAGCAGCACGTCTTGCAGCAGGCAAAGGCAGCTGACTTGTCCTGATTTCATTAGTAATACCCTTTTCTCCCTCCCTTCCCATTCCCTTTTCTCTCTCCCTTCCCATTAAATTCCCCAAGATCCCTTGGGGTGATTTAAGCGGACTGGACAGCATTGGTTCAGTACTTCTAGTCACTTCCTCCTCCTCCTCAGACTCAGTGGACACGTAATAAGGGTCCTTACAGTTCCTCCTTTTACCGCTCATAGTGATAGGAGTCACTATGAGCCTCTCCTGCCTCAATTTTGCCAAAATATCACAAGAGAACAGAACAGCACAACACGTCTATCTCGCTCTATAGCTGCTTCTATTGTGTCTGCCTTCCGCAAATATGTCACTTTTTTATAGCAGGAAAGCGAAAACAACGTAAATCAATGGGCTAAAACTTTCTAGCCACGAAATAAAGTGGCAGGGAATTTTGACCAATGGCAGAAAAACATGGAATTTTACTCACTTTTTGAGAAGTGGAATTTCTTGCAAAAAAAGCAGACAATAATGTGGTTTTCGTGGACTTTCTCGCTGGAACACGGTGACTACTTTCTCCCATCCCTAGTTGGCAGGACATGGCAGAAAAAGCCTGAAACTTTATTGCTTTAACAGACTGACTAGAGGAGTTGGTGGTGATAGGGGCAGCATGTGTGGGCAGTCTATGTCTCTTGCCTACAGCAAAGCCAGAGTCATCATACTCCTCTGCAGCAGGAGGCATAGGTGTTATTTAGACTGAACTAACTGTTGGCACTATCAGTAGCGCACTCTCCTACACATAAATAACTTCACTACTTCTTTTTTCTGCCCTAGAGCCCTGGGAACTTTTTAAAGTGTTTCTGCTGCTGCTAGTTGTGGCACCTTTGGCCTGCTGATAGTGTGTCTCCCAGTCAGAACTGTATTTGTGCTTCAGGTGGAATCTCATAGAGGAGGTACCTAGGTGTGAGCCTACTTTTCCCCTGCTCACGTGCTTTTTGCACAGACAACAGATAGCAACATGCTTAGCTTGAGGATCCTTGAGTATTTTGTAAAGGATGATGTGTTAGATTTGTTGTTAGAGGCCCAAGCGCTAAGGAAACATTGAATTGTAAGACATAGACTTGTTAGAGGCACAAACTCTAAGTAAATATTGATTTGGAGGACTAAGGCTTGTTAGAAACAAACCACCAAAAGTGTTATATTTTTTATACGTCTATGTTTTTTTTAAAAGCACAAGCCCTGAGTGAAAAAAATGCCCTACTGGCCTAGTGCAAGCAGTTCATGTCCTGTTGGCCAGTGGCTATTGACCATTGTGAAATGCCCTGCTGTAGATGCAGAATTTGCTGCTGTTCCTGTTTCTGCTACTGCTGAGCTGTTTAAGCAGCAGGATGATTAGACAGCTGAAAGGGAATAGGATCAAAAATAGCAGTAACATGGGTGATAGATGGTGAAGGTTCCACTTGCCATTACTAGCTCCAGTGATGCGTCTGAGACAGTAGCAGTACAATAAATAGCACCAAGTATATGTGGAGAAAAGAAGTTGGACAATATTTCTTCTCCATCTTCCCCTCCTCTAAAATAATGGATAGAAATGTTTCCATTGAGAGCAGGAACTGTGCCTCTCATCAGCAACTGCAATGTGCAGAGTGTGTGTGGTAAATAACACCTGAGGGCACAACTGTATCCAAACACCATGACACCAGAACCCAAGTACTGCCCCTGTCACTATACTCCTTGTCAACACCCCACTAAGGACACATGACTACTTGCTGACAGTTTAATAGTAATTATGAACCCTCCCTGCCACCATCTTAGCATATTATGCAGGAGGGAATCTTCTCAAATGTCTCTTTATGCCCTGCTTGTGATTCTCCTCCACCACACTGTCATGTGTGGTCAGTGCACCACATAGTGTGAAATGGGTGAAAACAAACGGCCACATCCTAACATCTACAAAGTGGCTATCATTTGGTATGGGAGGTAATGATGAATGAGGTGGATATTCAGAAAATGTAGTTACCCTAGAGGAAGAAGGTGATTGTGAGGTAGTTGTTTCGCTCGTCATGGAATTTCAAGTCTACGCCTGAGTTTCTCTATTCTTCCTCCTCTTTGATCTCCACCTTGCCTCTTGTTGCCTTTCTGTAGAGTTAGGGGGTACAACAACTGCGGTGCTCGATTTCTGTAGTGGGTGTTTGTCTTTAACATGTAAATGTCATGGTGTCTGTGTTTCATGTGTGATATCAGGATGTTTGTGCCAAGATGTGTTCCCTCCTTTCCTCTTTTCACTGACTTGTCACAAATTGTGCACTGTACTGCACTGTGCCTGCCCCAGCAGAAAAATAGTCCCACACCCATGATGACTTCATAGAAGGGAACAGATGAGAAGAATGGCTTCTTTCTTCTTGTCCTCCACATTCCCCTTCTTTCTCTGTGGCAGCAGATAATGTTGCTGCTGTTGCTGCTACTGCCTCAGATTCAGCACTGCAGCTAGGATCAAGAGTATTGCTACTGCTGTCAAGTGGAACCTGTCCTAGTCCAGCATCACTTGTTGACCCCATTCCCACAGTGTTTCCTGGTGGTCGGTGGCACACTAGCCTGCTCCTCAGCATCCTGCTGCCCTTGCAACTCAGCAGAAGCAGGAATTAGAGTAGTTGCAAATTCCAAAAGCTCACTGCTTCTGGTGATGTCCATCCTCATCCCTGTCTTCTATTCCTTCTCAATTTGGGCTAAAAAGGCCATCAATGTATCTTCCACCACAGCTTCTCCACCATCATCATCACCACCACCACTAGCCTGATTCCCTACATGCTGCTGCTGCTCTATTACAGACATCTCACTGCTGGTTGGAGGAGGTGACGAGCAATGTATTAGAGGGTCCCCTAATGTCATACTTGCTATTTATTGGTGATATGAAGAACTCAGACTGGCAGCAATAGCAGCAGGCACAGGCAGCTGATCTGTGCTCCTATAGGTGGTGGAGGTATTATTGCTGCACCTACTATCTACCACCAGTTGTGGCTTCTTTATGATCATGTTTCACTTGGACACTGTCCCCTGGGAAAGGGGACTCCCAGGGCCAGAGGAATGGCGTGGTCTCCCTTGTCCACTAGTCTGGATGCTCTCTGTTGCCTCCCCTACCACTCTCCTAACACTAGTCCCACCAGCTGCTCCACCATTACTATTACTACTACTAACACCAACCACTTCAAGTTCAGCCCCAGAGTCTTCCTCCTCACAGTCACTAGTAATATGAGGATAATGAGTACCCCCTCCTTCATTCCTAACACTAACAAGCTACTGGTCTTTCTTAGTAGTAGTACTAGCACTGGTGGCACTGCTAGGGGATGGAAATGTTAATTAGGGTCCCCTATTGTCACATTTGCCATCATCTCCTCCTTCCCACCACCTCCTGAGTATTATAAGACACACTAGCAGCAGGCTCAGCACTGGCAGCAGGCCCAGCAGGGGCAGCAGTCTTACAGCAGGCACAGTATTGGTGGCAGTAGGTTCAGGTTCACAATGCAACCCACCACTCAATCAATAAGCATGTCTCGAATTCCTTGACAGAATTCAATTCCTCAGTGAGTTGCTGCTGATCATGACAAACTGCTGATAGCCCTTTGGCAAAAATTCAGAAATTTTGTGTTTGACATGCCAGTGTGGTGGAGGAGAATCACAAACAATGTATCAAGCGGCATCTGAGGAGATTCCATCCCACAGAATATGCTAAGATGGTGGCAGGGAGGGTTCATCATTACTATTAATCTGTCAGCAAGTTGTCATGTGTCCTTAGCGGGGTGTGGACAAGGAGTATAGTGACAGTAACAGTACTTGGTTTCGTGTGTTATGGTGTTTGGATACAGTTGTGCCCCCAGATGTTATTTACCACACACACACACACACACTGAGCCCATTGCAGTTGCTGATGAGAGCCACTGTTCCTGTTCTCAATGGAAAATTTTATATTCTAATAATGACACACCCATGATTTTTGAAGAGGGTGAGATGGAGAAGAATTTTTGGCCAACTTCTTCTTTTCTTCTTTTCTCGTGTTGTCTTATATGTATTTCCTTTCATGAGGATAAGTGGTCCTTATGGGACTATGGCTGTTTGGAGAATTTTAGAAAACTCCCAAAAGTGAGACACTAAGAACAAGTACCTTCCCAATCAATGGTCGAATAACTTAAGAATGTAGCTATTTTTTTTATTAATTTCCAATTCCTTGTTTAAGGTGCCTGCCATTGTCTTATCCCCACTAATTAATTAACTTGAATAACTTTTAGGGGGGCAATGACAGTCTTAATATTTTGTCATTTATATACTTGAAGAACTGTTTGGAATTTTCAATATTTTTCTAATTTTCAAATGTATATAGCCTAGTTGCTTGTTTGTATATTAT
Source organism: Rhinophrynus dorsalis (assembly GCA_037306005.1). NCBI lineage: Eukaryota > Metazoa > Chordata > Amphibia > Anura > Rhinophrynidae > Rhinophrynus > Rhinophrynus dorsalis. The sequence goes on from CM074721.1 coordinate 553,816,960, forward strand.
TTTGCGTTTTTATAAAATGATGCAGCTAACACATCTGACAAATAAGTTAAAAGCCTGATTCTAATTTTCATTTCTCTGTGAACCTCTATGTTAAGACACATTGGACATAATGTGGTCCTCTTGTAAAATTAAAAATAAAATCAAACATGACAGAGACATGGACCTCCTGATATAAGCTATGACTGAGGCAGACCGATACCTGACGGTATAGAGTACTTTATAGAGCATTGGTAAGATTTGTTGTTAGAGGTCCAAGCCCCAAGGAAACATGGATTTGTAGGACTTATTAGAAGCACAAGCCTTGAGGAAAGATTGATTAGTTGTAGGAAATTAAACATGTGTAAGGCCCAAACCATGAGGAAACATTGAATTGTAGGACTTAGTCTTGTTTGGCATTTGCCTTAAGAAAAAAATTGATTTGTAGGACATGCGCTTGTTTGGCACAGGCCCTAAGGAACACTGATTTGTAGGACTAAGGATTATTAGAAGAAAACACCCATAATTGTTTATTTTTTGTAGGCCTCTGTTATTGTTTTTTTTAAAGAACAAGTCCTGAGAAAAAAAAATCCCTTCTTTCATAGTGCCAGCCAGTCATGTCATGCTGGTCAGTAGCCACAATGCCCAGGTGCAAGTTAAGGTACTTGTGACTGCTGTTCTTGCTGTTACTGCTGAGTATTATGAACCAGGAATAAGAAAGAACACAAAAAAGGTAAAATGCAAGCACCTTTATTAAAGAAGCAAAAAATAAACAAACAGAATCGTGATCCAGGAGCATAAACCAAATGACAAGCCAGGGTCAGGAACAAGGGCAGGTAATCAGCATAGCCGGAGTCAGGAACACAGAAGTCCGCAATGTCAGGAACAAGCCAGTGGGTCAGGAGACAGAAAGGTTGTCAGAGGAAGCCAGGTCATACATGGATAAACAGGAGCTTGGTAGAATTCTCAGTGGACAGCAAACAAACACAAAAACAATGGGAAAGTGAGCCAAGCTGCTTTAAATACCCTGGGAGGTTGGCTGATAACAGTCAGGTGAGTAATCAGAGAGATAAGCTAATCCAGCCTGAGCCAGAAACTCAGCAGCAGTGGATAGCAGAGCACTAGATTAGTTCAGACATCAGAGTCAATAGGCAGAGTTGAGCTGCTCAGCAAAACATTGACAGTAACACCCCTCAATGACCCCCCCAAGGTTAAGGACCAGGTTTATGAGGAAAGCATGCATGGAAAGCACGGAGGAGGGTGGGGGCATGAGTGTCTGTGGCTGGAACACATGAGCGCTGTTCTGGACCGTAACCCTTCCAGTGGACCAAAAATCGAAGGCTCCCTCGGAACCTACGAGAGTCAACTATGGATCGGACCTCGTACTCCTCATGGCTGTCAACGGTCACCGAATGAGGTTGAGGAGTGACTGTAGTGAAACGATTACATACCAGAAGTTTCAGCAGCGATTCATGGAACACATTGTGTATCTGCATATTGGTAGGAAGGTCTAGGGCATAGGCCACAGGGTTCACATATCGGAGGATAAGGAAAGACCCCAAAAAACGGGGAGCCAGTTTCTGAGATGGCACTCTGAGGTGGAGATTTCTGGAGGACAACCAGACCCTATCCCCTACCTGGTAGGAGGGTGCGGGTAGTCGTTTACAATTGGCCTGGAGCTCCTGGGATTGTTGTGAGCATTGCAACGACTCTTGGACCTGCACCCATGTGGAACTGGAGATGATCCTCCAAAGCCGGGATCCCCTGAGGAGCAAACAAATCTGGAATCATGAAGGGTTGATACCTGTAATTCACCATGAAAGGGGAAAGCCGGGTAGAAGCTGAGGCAGCACTATTATGAGCAAACTACGCCCAAGGTAGCAGGTCTGACCAATTCTTCTGATGGTCTGAGATGTAACACCGCAGGAATTGCCCCAAAGCCTGATTAGCCCTTTCCGCTGCCCCATTTGACTGTGGGTGACAGGCCGAGGAGAAGGAAAGTTCGATACCTAGTTGCGCACAGAATGCCCTCCAGTAGACTCCTACAAATATCTTGGTATGTGGCTTGACCCCAGCCTCAATTTTGGTCACCACATTGACAAATTAACCTCTAAACTTTATCCCAAAATAAGTACACTTTATAGAAACAAATTATGTCTAAGTACCCAGGTGAGAAAACGTATTGTACAACAGATGCTGCTGCCAGTCATAGACTATGGTGATGTAGTATATGCTCCAGCACCAGAAATCCACCTCAGTCAACTTGACACTCTATAAAATTCATTATGCCGCTTTATCCTCCAATGTGACTACACTACCCATCATTGTGACATGCTTAAAGAACTAAATTGGCTAACACTCAAATCTAGACGTGCCCTTCATCTTTCTTGCTTAGTACACAACCACTTCTCTGGAAAAGTACCATAATACCTGAGCAGTATGCTCACTCCAGCTCTCCATACTAACTATAACCTCGGCTCCACTACTAACAACTCACTGCGTATACCACAATACAAGAAAGAAGCAGGAAGATCTGCCTTCTACTTCAGAGCTCCAAAAATCTGGAACAATCTGCCGGAAATAATCACATCTGCACCCAGTCTAAAATCCTTAAAAGCAAATGTTTCTTTATATCTTAAAACAGTGTGTAACTGTAAATAATCCCATTATTTAATAAGTACGTATATTTCTGTATGTTTGTATATAATGTCTCACAATTAGTGTAAATATGTAACCTTTTACTGAAAACTATCCAGGACAAACTTGAAAACGAGGGGAATCTCAATGTATCCTTCCTGGTAAAACATTTTATAAATAAATAAATAAATATGCAACCGTTACACTACCACTCCTGCGGTCCCCGGTCCTGTTCAGGTGCAAGGTCAGGAGGAGTACGAAGTTCAAAACATTATTGATTCATGAAGGTTCAGAGGGAAATTGCAATATTTCGTCCATTGGAAGGGCTATGGCCCTGAAGAGCGTTCCTGGGTTAATCAGAATGACCTCCATGCTCCCAGGTTGTTGTGTAAATTCCATACCAAATACCATCAGAAACCTGGCCCCTCTTCTAGGAAGGGGGGTCTTTGAGAGGGGGGTACTATCATGGTGCCAGTGCTATGCTGGCGACATTCTGTCAGTTTCCACTACTGCTCTTGCTCATTGGTTGAAGTGACTTGTCCCTGCCCAGTATTTGGACTTAAATACTGGGTCTTGTCACTTATCCGGTGCCCTTTCGTGGTGTTTCTGTTACCAGCGCTTGTTCCTGTATTTCATGTGATCTCTGTGTACAGACCCGGACTGCCAGACGACTCTGCTTCTTGTTCCTGCCTGTGTACCGACACAAACTGTCTGACTATTCTGCATCTCGTTCCTGTTCTGTGTACTGACTCGGATTGGCTGACGTTTCTACTCTGTGTACCGACCCGACCTAGCTGATGTTCCTGCTCTGTGTATTGACTCGGAATGGCTGACGTTCCTGCTTTATGTATCGACCCAGCCCAGCTGACGTTCCTGCTCTGTATACCGACTCAGATTGGATGACGTTCCTGCTCTGTGTACCGACCCGGCCCGGCTGAGCTCCTGTGTTTGCGTGTCCCTCCTGCTACGCCTTATCTGGCCTCCGGTTGGGGTTGTTCCAGGATCCTCTCTGTCTGCAGACAGTCACTCTCTGCCGTCTAGTCTCCTCTGTTATCGGTGTTGCCCAGGTGACATTGCTGGTGTGTTCCTTCCATCTGTGCACCACTATCCGCTGAACTGTTTCCTGCCATTCACGCTGAGGTTGGGTTCTCAGGGCGCATCAGGCAGTCCACCTATTGTACAGTCGACTCTGGTCTGAGTGTGTTAACCCTTCAGGGTAGGTGCCAGACACCAGCTATCCTTCCGTGCAGTCCCCTGTTGGGTGCCTCTCCAGGCTCGTTGCTAGTCTCCGTTACTGATATGGCAGTCCACAAGTTGCTCTGGTCTCCGTTACTGCTACGGCAGTCCACAAGTTGCTCTGGTCTCCGTTACTGCTATGGCAGTCCACAAGTTGCTCTGGTCTCCGTTACTGCTTGGGTGTTACTCGATATTGTGCTCTCTCTTCAAGATTGAGTTTCTTAAAGGGCCTCACGCTATTAGGGCCTGTCAGTCCTCCCGGCCTAATAGTAACCCATTCAGTGCTGCCTAACTTGAGTATCACAAGAAAGTTGCCTGAACTGTGTCAGTATATTGTATTTTGTAAAACGTGCATATACTGGACCTGTGTGGGTATACCTCATTGTAACCTGTTCTGTGTCTGTACTATATTGCTGATATATTACTGAACCCGTGAGGTTTATTGTTATTGCAACTGTTCAATAAAACTGTGTTATATCCAAACCTACTGTGACTGAGTGTCAAACAAACCGTTACACAGGTGCAGCAACAGCAGCAACATTATCTGCTGCCACAGACAATGAAGGGGAATGTGGAGGACAAGAAGAAAGAAGCCATTCTTCTCATCTGTTCCCTTCTATGAAGTCATCATGGGTGTGGGACTATTTTTCTGCTGGGGCAGGCACAGCGCAGTACAGTGCACAATTTGTGACAAGTCAGTGAAAAGAGCAAAGGAGGGAACTCATCTTGGCACAAACATCCTGATATCACACATGAAACACAGACACCATGACATTTACGTCAAACATGTTAAAGACAAACACCTACTACAGAAATCGAGCACCGAAGTTGCTGTACCCCCTAACTCTACAGAAAGGCAACAAGAGGCAAGGTGGAGATCAAAGAGGAGGAAGAACAGAGAAACCTAGGCAGAGACTGGAAGTTCCATGATGAGTGAAACAACTACCTCACAATCACCTTCTTCCTCTAGGGTAACTACATTTTCAGAATATCCACCTCATTCATCATTACCTCCCATACCAAATGATAGCCACTTTGTAGATGTTAGGATGTGGCCTTTTGTTTTCACCCATTTCACACTATGTGGTGCACTGACCACACATGACAGTGTGGTGGAGGAGAATCACAAGCAAGGCATAAAGAGACATTTGAGAAGATTCCCTCCTGCATAATATGCTAAGATGGTGGCAGGGAGGGTTCATAATTACTATTAAACTGTCAGCAAGTAGTCACGTGTCCTTAGTGGAGTGTTGACAAGGAGTATAGTGACAGGGGCACTACTTGGGTTCTGGTGTCATGGTGTTTGGATACAGTTGTGCCCTCAGGTGTTCTTTGCCACACACACTCTGCACATTGCAGTTGCTGATGAGAGGCACAGTTCCTGCTTTCAATGGAAACATTTCTACCCATTATTTTAGAGGAGGGGAAGATGGAGAAGAAATATTGTCCATCTTCTTTTCTCCACATATACTTGGTGCTACTTATTGTACTGCTACTGCCTCAGACGCATCACTGGAGATAGTCGTGGCAAGTGGAACCTTCATCAGCCATCACCCATGTTACTGCTATTTTTGATCCTATTCCCTTTCAGCTGCCTAATCATCCTGCTGCTTAAACAGCTCAGCAGTAACAGAAACAAGAACAGCAGCAAATTCCGCATCTGCATCAGGGCATTTCACAATAGTCAGTGGCCACTGGCCAACAGGACATGACCTGCTTGCACTAGGCCAAGTAGGGCATTTTTTTCACTCTGGGCTTGTGCTTTTTAAAAAAAACATAGGCTTATAAAAAAAATAACACTTTTGGTGGTTTGTTTCTAACAAACCTTAGTCCTCCAAATCAATATTTACTTACTCTAATAAGTCTATGTCTTACAATTCAATGTTTCCTTAGGGCTTGGGCCTCTAACAACAAATCTAACACATCATCCTCTACAAAATACTCAAGGATCCTCAAGCTAAGCATGTTGCTATCTGTTGTCTGTGCAAAAAGCACGTGAGCAGGGGAAAAGCAGGCTCACACCTAGGTACCTCCTCTATGAGATTCCACCTGAAGCACAAATACAGTTCTGACTGGGAGAGACACTATCATCAGGCCAATGGTGCCACAACTAGCAGCAGCAGAAACACTTTAAAAAGTTCCCAGGACTCTAGGCAGAAAAAAGAAGTAGTGAAGTTATTTATGTGTAGGAGAGTGCGCTACTGACAGTGCCAACACTTAGTTCAGTCCAAATAACACCTATGCCTCCTGCTGCAGAGGAGTATGATGACTCTGGCTTTGCTGTAGGCAAGAGACATAGACTGCCCACACATGCTGCCTCTATCACCACCAACTCCTCTAGTCAGTCTGTTAAAACAATAAAGTTTCAGGCTTTTTCTGCCATGTCCTGCCAACTAGGGATGGGAGAAAGTTGTCACCGTGTTCCAGCGAGAAAGTCCACATAAACCACATTATTGTCTACTTTTTTGCAAGAAATTCCACTTCTCAAAAAGTGAGTAAAAATTCCATGTTTTTCTGCCATTGGCCAAAATTCCCTGCCACTTTGTTTCGTGGCTAGAAAGTTTTAGCCCATTGATTTACGTTGTTTTCGCTTTCCTGCTATAAAAAAGTGACATATTTGTGGAAGGCAGACACAATAGAAGCAGCTATAGAGCGAGATAGACGTGTTGTGCTGTTCTGTTCTCTTGTGATATTTTGGCAAAACTGAGGCAGGAGAGGCTCATAGTGACTCTTATCACTATGAGCAGCAAAAGGAGGAACTGTAAGGACACTTATTACATGTCCACTGAGTCTGAGGAGGAGGAGGAAGTGACTAGAAGTACTGAACCAATGCTGTCCAATCCACCTAAATCACCCCAAGGGATCTTGGGGAATTTAATAGGGAGGGAGAAAAGGGAATGAGAAGGGAGGGAGAAAAGGGTAGTACTATTGAAATCAGGACAAGTCAGCTGCGTGTGCCTGCTGCAAGACATGCTTCTCCTGCTGCCAGTGCCACTATTGTTGTACCTGCTTCCTCTACTGCTGTACCTGCTGCTAGTGCCACCATTGCTGTACCTGCAGCCACTATTGATGTACCTGCTGCCAGCAGTGCCAGGTGTGCTGCCCCTGCTGCCACCAGTGCTGTACCTGCTGTCACTAGTGCTATACCTGCTGCTAGTGAGTCTTGTAATACTCAGGAGGTGGGAAGGAGAAGATGATGCCAAATATGACAGCAGGGGACCCTAAGTCACATGTGCAATTCCCAAGCAGTCCTGCCAGTGCTAATACTACTACTAAGAAGGTCCAGCAGCTTGTTATTGTTAGGAGTGAAAAAGGAGGTAATCAACAATATCCTCATATTAATAGTGACTGTGAGACTGAGGGGGAAGAACTTGATGTGGTTGGTGTTAGTAGCAGTACTAGTAATGGTAGAGCAGCTGGAGTGGTAGGGGAAACATTGGAAGGCGTCCAGACTAGCGGTCAAGGGAGCCCACACCATTCCTCTCCCTTGGATTCCTCCCCATCCCTTCACTTAAGTGTCTAAATGGAACAACATAATGAAGAAAAGAGGCCAGAACTGGTGTTGGGGGATAGCAGGTGCACAATTAATACCACCACCAGCAGGAGCACAGATCAGCTGCCTGTTCCTGCTGCAAGTGCTGCCACTGCCAGTCTGCCTTCTTCACATCACCAAGAAATGACAAGTGTGACATTAGGGGACCCTCTGTCTCATTGCTCATCACCTCCTCCAAGCAGCAGTGAGATGTCTGTAATAGAGCAACAGCACATTGGGACAAGTGGTGGTGGTGGTGATGATGCTTGAGAAGCTGGGGTGGAAGATACATTGATGGCCTTTATAGAAGAAACTGAGAAGGAATGGGAGACAGGGATGAGGATGGGCACCACCACCACCACTAGCAAGGACATCTTGGAATTAGAGGAATTTACAACTGCTCTAATTCCTTCTGATGCTGAGATGCAAGGGCAGCAGGATGCTGAGGAGCAGGCTATTGTTCCACAGACCACTGTGGACACAATGGGAATGGGGTCAACAAGTGATGAGGGACTAGAACAGGTTCCACTTGCCAGTGGCAGCAATACTCCTAGTCCTAGTTGCAGTGCTGAATCTAAGGCAGTAGCAGCAACAGCAGCAACATTATCCACTGCCACAGAAAGTGAAGGGGATGGTGGAGGACAAGAAAAAAGAGGCCACTCATCTCCACCTTCCCCCTCACCCCTGACGTCATGGGTTTGGGACAATTTTTCTGTTGGGTCATGCACAGTGCAGTCATCAGCAAAGGCACTGTGAAGAATTTGTGACAAGTCAGTGAGAAGAGGAAATGAGATAACAGACCTTGGCACGAGCACCCTGTTATCACACATGAAACACAGACACCATGACATTTACGTCAAACATGTTAAAGCCAAGCACTCATCGCTGTTGCTGTATCCCTGACTCTCGGTAAAAGCATCAAGAAATGAGGAGAACAAAGAGGAGGAAGAGTAGTGCAACCCAGCCAGAGACTGGAAGTTCCATGACAAGTTAAACAACTAGCTTGCCATCACCAACTACATCTTCTACTAATCCACCTCGTTCACTGATACCTCCTCCACCAAATGATAGCCACTCTGTTGATGTTAGGATGTGGCAGTTCATCTCCACCCATTGCACACTGTGTGTTGCACAGACCACACATGCCAGTGTGGTGGAGGAGAATCGCAAACAATGCATCAAGTGGTATCTGAGGAGATTCTACCCTACACAATATTCTAAGATGCTGGCAGGGAGGGTTCATCATTACTATTAAACTGTCAGCAAGTTGTCATGTGTCCTTAGTGGGGTTGGGACAAGGGGTATAGTGCCAGCGGCAGTACATGGTTTTGGGTGACATAGTGTTTGGATACAGTTGTGCCCCCAGATGTTATTTACCATACACATACTATGCACATTGCAGTTGCTGATGAGAGGCACAATTCCTGGTCTCAAGGAAAATTTTCTATCCTAATAACAACACACCCATGATGATTTTGGAGGAAGGGCAGGTGGAGAAGATTTAATGGCCAACTTTTTCTTTTCCGAACATAGACTGGGGGGCTACTTATTGTGCTGCTTCTGCCTCAGGCACATCACTGTAGATAGTTGTGGCAAGTGGAACCTTCATCATCCATCTTCCATGTTACTGTTATTGTTGATCCCATTCCCTTTCAGACGTCTAATCATCCTGCTGCTTAAACAACTCATCAGCAGCAGTACAAACAGCAGCTGCAAATTCCACAGTTATGGACTCAGGAGGACATTTAACAATGTCCAGTGACCAGTAGGACATTTTTATTTTTTTCTCAGGGCTTGTGCTTTGAAAAAAAATAAATTAAAAAATGAATAAAAAAAAAACATAGTCCTACAAAAAATAAACAATTTTTGTGGGGTTTGTTTCTAACAAGCTTGAACCCTACAAATCAGTGATTTTATGGGCACTACCTCTTTTTCCAATGCATCTATTTCAGCTAACAAAGAGGTCAATTGGTGTATTTTTCCTGTGTTATCTAATCCACTTACGAGTGATAACAGAGAGGCTCTCATGGCCAATGGAGTAGAATTAAAAAACTCGAACACATGATGTCAGTGAAATTTTCCTTGTCTGGTCCCTCCCGGTTATCAGCATTAAGTCCAGCTACACATCCCATAATCCTAACTCTTGTAATAGCATCTTAAATAGTAACCCAGGGGGAAGTGGACTCTATGGGCTGGATTTAAAGGCTCCCCTTAAACCAGCCGCTAAGTGAAAAAGGCACATCGCTCGCAAATAATACATGAGTTACGGCAGATTCAATAGCTACTCTACGAGAATAGCTATAGAGCGTAGGCACACACAAAACACGTAACACAAAACCCGTTGTCGCTCATGTTAATGCACAACGGGCGGCCAAATCACACGATAACATCGCTCAAAACAACATGTAGCATAACGGCTGCCGTTGTCTAGCAACCCTGATTGATGCAAAAACAAATTCAAACACACAGCCAATCACAAAGCCCCAATGTATCAAAAAACTTCAAATACACCTATATATACCCAAAAATAACTGTCACACGTTGTCTGTTATCGAGTTCTTCAGAGCCAGATATCAGGACCCAGGAGCGGAGGATAGTGATTAGAGAGAGGGAGACAGGAGCATACATTGGAGGTAGACGAGTTTTGGAGTTTGGTGGGAGGAGAGCATTGCACATAATACGACACATAGCACACCTTTGCACATATTACATACACACATACAAACACAAACACAAACACATACATACACATAGTCCTTTTTTTTTATAACACCTTACACATTTTACATTTTATTTTGACAGTGTGAATCTTTGAGTGAAAATGTGTGACAGAGAGTGAGTGGATCGAGTGTGTCTGTGAGGGCCTGTGGGAGTGCCTGGGTGTGAGTGGGTGAGTGATGGCCAGGAGAGGAGGACAGGAGAGAGGGATGGGGAGAGTAGTGGAGGAGGAGGAAGGTCAGGAGGGTATCCCTCAGCAGAGCAGGGGTGGGAGACGGAGATCCGCAGGGCAGTGGGGGACCCGGCCAACGAGAGCAGGCACACACAGGACAGGGACAGAACCTGCAGTGGGACGAGGGGTAGTTGCTGGGAAGCAACACACGCAGTCAAGGTGAAACCAGGCAGGGCACTCTGGCTCTGAATCCTCCCATGCCCGAGTTAAACAATGGTATTCCTACTGCTGAAAGGTCTGTTGATTCAAAAGGTATCACAGCTCAGACATGGATATGTCAGGGGCAATATCCCAGTGGCCTGAAATTGTAAAGTGGTGCTGTTATTACACAATCATATGGACAGCTCTGGTACAGGGACCAGATATCTACATGGGAGGGTGTTGCAACAGCCCCACTGTACTATTTCGGGCCACTGTGATATTGCACCTCAAAATGAAACCTTAACCCGTAATAACTCAAACAACTCCTTTCAGCAGTGGGAGTACCCTTTTTTACCCAGGGGGATTAACCCAAACACATATATATTTTTTCACCACATATCAAAGTATAACTGTCTCCACAAACATATGGCTAAGGTCACTAATCACAACGTCTTATTTCTCCACACAGCTTACTGCCCTCAAGCCCAGCGGGAGTCAGTGGAGGAGGCAATGTCACCCCCCAGTGAGGAGTACACAGAGGAGAGGACCAGCCGGTGGTCGCCATACCGACCATCACCATCCCCTCCAACACAGGCTGCACCACCACCTACTGCACCCCTTCAAGCTGGGCCACCACCTTCTTCACCCTTACAAGCTGGACCACCACAGGCTGCACCCTTACAAGCTAGACCGCCACAGTCTGCACCCCTACAAGCTGGACCACCACAGGCTGCACCGCTTCAATCTGCACCTCCCCAGTACAGTGTCTGGATGCCACAGGAGGAGAGGTGGAAGTATCCAGCCACCTCCACTAGCTATTACCCTCCAGCAGCAGCACCACCACCGCCAGGGAGGCAATGGCTGCCAGGGACAGTGGCCACCACCCAATATGGGCCATATGCCTCACACATCAACCAACCCTCCTGGATGGCTCCACAGCATGCCCCAGGGTATGATCCGAGGTGGGGTCCCAGCACCTATCAGTGGCCACCATATGACCCTTGGCCACTGGACTACCCACACCTGGGCCTGATTGGTGAGCCCCAGCGCCCCCTACCCAGGGACATATTCACACCTCCACCAGCACACACATCATTGGGAAGCTCAGGATCACTTGATGTGGTGGGCATATGCCCATCATCTGCACCAGCCACTCCAAGAGCTGTCACAGCAGCCACAGCACCTCCAGCAGCAGCAGAGGAAAGAGCACCTCCAGCAGCAGCAGAGGAAAGAGCATCCTCAGCAGCAGAGGAAACAGCACCCTCAGCAGCAGAGGAAACAGCAACCTCGGCAGCAGAGGAAACAGCACCCTCGGCAGCAGAAGAATCAGCACCCTCAGACGCAGAGGAAACAGCAGCACCAGGGACACCGGGCACATCCACCTCCAGCACTGCACGCCTCACACGGATGGAGGCGGAGTGTATGGCTCTTCAGAGGAGACTACTCCGGTCAAGCAGGAGTACTGACAGCAACATCAGCAGGAGGCAATCCAGGAGGAACATTGCCCAATTGGAGACCAGAATCCAAGCCCTGGAGTCGGAGGTGGCCAGGGGGAACACACTACTCCACCAGCTCAGGACTGGTCTCATGGACATGTTGACACAGGTCCTTGTGGAGTTAAGGGAGATCAACCGCAGAGAGAACCTGAGGATGGAGAGGGAGAACTTGCATTCCACCGAGGGGTCTACTGCAACCACCACCCCCTCCAGTTGCTTCAGGGGTAACCCCTGAAGCAACACCTAGGGGGCAGAGGGTTACCAGGAGATCAACAAGGGCATCCACCTCTGGCACCCAGGCTAAAGCCTCCCACCCAAAAAGGAAAAAATGAAATGCCCAACCTGTTAACTTTCCCCTCAATAAAGAAACCTTTTTTTTGGATTCCTGTCTGATCTGTTGTGTCTTCAGTTATGGATTGGGTGGCAGGGTTGTCTCCAATGCATTGCCATACAATGCCGTGAATACAACCTCTGCCTGGGTGATATGTTTGTGGGATGCTACAACATGGGTTCACACACACACACATCGTTGTACAAATTCAACTGGAAATACATCCCTGGAGCCATATTACACCACTGTGTTATATGGCGATGTTGTGTGTTGAAATTGAACAACAAAACATACCCCTTAGCACAGCAAATGGTACAACACTGAACATTCGTCTACATCATATGTTGTGTTTGAGTGCCAAAGTGGTAGGAAGTGCATCACAAAGAAATGCGTTGGGGACCACTCTTGCACTCAGTGGGTTAATGGGATAACCAGACAAACAGCTATGTTATTTAGCGGGGACATAACAAGCAGGACAGAGAAATGGGACATGTATCAATATTGTCTTGGATTCAAACACTCACTGTGCAACTGACTTACTGGGGAAGCCAATGTTTTTAACCTAGGATTTCAATGTATAGCACACACATTGATATCCTGGGGTGAGCATTGAGGTCTACAGTAAGTTGAGTTGCTGTTTCCCTAAGGATGTAACAGACTTCACCAGTGATAACACATGTCCACTTAGTCTGGTTGTTCGTTGATGTAGCCCATGTACTGAGATATGTCAAAGTGGAGCAAAATCTCGAACATTGATTATACTGATCAACACATATACTGTGGACAGGAATTCACTGTGGAAGTATGTCCCCTGTATCACCTCTTTATCACTCCCACAACACATTAGTGTATCACTGCCACCATCATCTGTTTGCATGGATACATCACAGAGTCCACTCACTGGCAAACAAGTGGTGGACTCCTGTGATGTGGGTGATGCCTTTCCATGTATGGGGGATACTCTATCCTGGGTGTTGTTACGCATTGACAAATGTGTTATCAAATATATCCTCATACAGATACAGATAGAATGGTGATGGTTCATCTTTATTGTGTCTCAAAGTACATTAGAACGTACATGTGTTTTCTGTGTGTATTGCCTATATGCATTGAACACTTGTATACGAACACTTAATGTACTTTGAAACTAAATCATACTACTTTAGTAACACTGCTGCCCTGCTCATGTGTTGTCCACAAGGTTTGACAACTCTGTAGATGAGCATCCTAACTGTACAGGTTATAACACTCGAGAATTTGTGTTTTCTGTGTCTATATGAGAATGTTCCAGTAGAGGTTTGTGTGAACCTCAGGTCAAACATTGCATCACCAACAACATCACCAGAAACAGCAAGGCGTGATCTTCATGAAGGTGTTGTCAAGACATCAATCCAGTCACATGGAAGATCTTCAGTTCAAGGATGGATCATGTTATGGATGCCTGTGGGACAAGAGGACAGGATTTGGAGCAGTAGACCTGAACTGATCATCACGCAACAACAATTTCAACTTTTTAATCCCTTTAATTTTCACAATTACAGGTGAGTACACAAACCATTGCTTGACAATGTGTTGTGTACTCATCTGTAACCAAGTCTGTGGAGAACTAAGGACATGTGCACCAGCCCTATGGATATGTGCCTCTGACATGTATACACACATTAACAAGTGTTCTGAGAGCTCCATGGAAGTAATGACATTGTGCTGATACTGTGAAAGTGACAGTGGCAGCCCAATGTCATTTGTTCCCTGGAACTATTAGGACATATTTGTTGATGTGTGTATTCATGTCGGGGGCACATATGTCTGCAAACTCACAGGTCAGCATGGAGTCCCTGGTAATCTGATCTACGTTTCATGACCTCTACGTTGTGTGACAATACCACTGTACATCCACCCCTCTGCTGCTCTTCTCAGCTGTAGCACAGTACAGGTCCCATATTGAGTCCAATGGCCCTTTAACCCCTGATGTACCAGAGTATTATCCAATGCATAGCATTGGATAATACTCTTTCGCTACTGGGCAAGCATGGTTGCTCAGGCTATGATCATGGCATATCCAGTTAGTTGCTGTCAATCAAGCCCTGTAAGATGATGAAAATGGGTTATATGTTGTACCCTGTTTCTCCTGGTGGTGTGTGTGATATCCTTGGGGTCTGTATGTCAACGTGGAGAGTGGAATGGAGGCTGGTTTTTGAATCCACACACACAATTTGCCACGTCCATGGTATGGTTGATGTTTGGGGCCATGCTGCTGCCAGTGCAATGCTGTGTCAATGTTCCTGTGGGGTGAGACAGAACATAATGTGCAGTGTGGTTAGTGTCACAGGACTGACGGGGGACTTGCATGGATTGTTTGCATGCATGTGTTATACTCACAGGTGAAGTGTTCCGTGATGAGCGTGTCTCTGATCTGTGCCCCTCTCAAGGTCTCCTCCACATGCCCAATGTCCATGGCCACTTTATGTATGGGGGGGTCCTGGATGTGATCCAGCAGCCTGGTGTCCACTGCGATGTTGTGCAGTATTGCGCATGCCAAAATTATGTTGCACACCTTAGCAGGTGCATACTGCAGTGCTCCCCCAGAGTGGTTCAGACATCTGAATCTTGACTTGAGGAGCCCAAAGGTCCGCTCAATGGCATTCCTCATTCTGGCATGAGTCTGGTTGTACTTTTCCTGGGCATGTGTTTGGGGACTGGCCACAGGGGTCAGTAGCCAGGACTTGCATCCATAGCCAGCATCACCTGTGTAATGTGAGTGACATGGAGAGTCAGGGAGCACATGTTGTGTGAATGATGTTTTGTGTGGTGGACATACTAGCTGTGGGTCAGGTGCATGCTGAGCAGCATTGTGTGTACCCCTGTGTATGTGGTGTGATTTTGTATTGTGAACTCACCCAAAAGCCATCCCGCTGTAAAAATTTCATTCTTGAAACCTCTGTGGACTCAGGAGTTTTGGAGAATGTATCAATGATGTGAGCTGCCAGGATACTTTGCAAAGACATCATTATCCTCATGTTGCTGTCACACACCATCTGCACATTGATGGAGTGGAACTTCTTCCTGTTGATGAATAGCTGTGTGTCACATGCTGGGGCTTTAATATGGACATGGGTGCAATCTATAGCACCCATGACCCTGGTCATGCCTCCCCTTGCGTAAAAGGCCTGCTTGACGTGTATCCAGTCCATGTCGGTGGTGGGAAAATGTATATAGGTACTGGCCTTGCTTTTGAGGGCTGGAAGGACCTGGGCCAGTACCCTGGAGAATGTGGCCTGTGACATGCCAGATGCGTAACACTCAGTGGACTGGAAGGCCCCACTTGCCATGAAGTGTATGGCACACAGTAGTTTTTGCAGGCCAGTTAGGGCATGGTTGTGGATGCAGATGGGATCCACCTGATCTTTGATGACCTCATACAAGGCAATGATGCTGTCAGGCCTCAACCTGTAGCGATCAATGACCTCATCATCAGTCATTCCAAAGAGGGTGACCCTTGGGCGGTATACCCTGGGCCTTGGTGGTCGTCTATACATCCTGCTGCAGCTGTGCATCTGCAGGCAGGTGCTGTCCTCCAGGTGGGGATGGACTCCTGTGTAGCTGCTGAGCCAGAGCCTCCTCACTTGCAACAGGTGAAGGCTGTTGATCAGGCGTGCCTGGAGGTTGCTGATGTTCCCTAGCTCTCTCCCTTGCACACCTTCTCTGCAGTCTTCTCAATAATATGTAACCCAACATACTGTTTGTGCTCTCTATCTCTCTCTATCTCTATCTCTCCCTCCCTGAGTGGAAAACAAGCCACAGGTGAGTGTGGTGAGTTGTCCCTTTATGTACTTGATAGTGCGTTGTGTAGGTGTGGTGATGAGGTGAGTGCTGACCAATGGAGAGTTGTTTTTGTCCAGGTAAGTGTTTGCAGGTGTGTGTGTGTTATAAGATGTGGTGTGTTGTGCTTGGTA
Source organism: Rhinophrynus dorsalis (assembly GCA_037306005.1). NCBI lineage: Eukaryota > Metazoa > Chordata > Amphibia > Anura > Rhinophrynidae > Rhinophrynus > Rhinophrynus dorsalis. The sequence continues at coordinate 553,833,212 of CM074721.1, forward strand.
TGTGTCTGCCATTTGCAGGTGTGCAGTTGTGGGGTGCAGGTCGCGTGTTGATGTTGCACAGATGAGCTTATATTTGCACGTGTCCGCTTTGTGTGATAACCCCCATTATTCCGTGTCATGCTGTGTTGTAGTGTTTTTGGGTGTCGTTGTCCTTGTGGTGTTGTTTGTTGTTGTGTGTGGAGTGATTTGTGTTGTGTGTCCATATTTTTGTGTTGCTTTGGCATTGCACGGGTTAATTTTTCCATTTACATGCTTGTGCGGGTAGCATTTTGTATATTTTCCTATGTAATGGGTGTTTTGTTTTGCCCGTTAAGTGTCGAACGTCTGTGAAAAGTGGGTCTTAACTTTTTATGTGTGATTTTTTTCAGCCGTTATCAGTACCGCAAGCCTTTGAATGGCTCTGGGGTATGTTGTTCCATGCGTCTGAATGCACGTAAGTCTATCGGCCGTTAGGATTCTGCAATTGCCGTTAGCTGTTCTTTAGACGGATCTTTGAATTGCTACATGACACTTAACGCACCCGTTAGTGATTTTTTTACTAACGCCTGCCTTTAAATCTAGCCCCTACTTTTTTAGGTGAACATCACACAACTAAGAGTAAAAACCACCGTAGTGGAAACAAACCAGAGTTAGAGATAAAACATGAGTTATATTGCAACAAAGCAGGAGGTAAATTGAAACAAAACAGGCGTTAAATTGCAAAATTTACCGACAGAAATCACACAACTCAGAGTAGAAAACCACAACAGAGGAAAACAAAACAGAGTGTTAAAGATAAAACATGAGTTAAATTGCAACAAAACAGGAGGTAAATTGCAAGATTCACTCGAGGACTCCTACCTGTCTCTCTCTATCCTACACTCCTGGGTCCTGTGATCTAGCTCATGGAACACAAAGTTGCATCGGTTATTTTGGGTTTTCTGACTGAACTTGACACTTTGGGGTGCTGTGATTGGTTGTGGTCTTAGGTAACATTTTTATTGCGTGTTTCAGGTAAGATTTTCTATGCAACGCAGGTTTAAGGTGAACGTGTATTATGTTGGTCGTTACGCATTAGCCTTTCTTGGTAAGTAAGATTTGAATCTCATGTTACCCGGTCTTGGTTATCTCGTGAAGGCAGATTTTTTTTCTTCTTGTTGGTTTAAACTCCAACATTTGGATCAAGTCCCTAATGTCAAAGCTCGACTGCATAACTCTGTCCCAAATTCATGGTGTACAGGGGTAGCATACAGTATCAAGTGTTTGGCTATGGGCTGCCAGAATCCAAAACTAGCCCACCCAGGAATGGAGCCATATTTTGACCTTTTTCCCCTACTGCTGTTTTCTTCTTATCACTAAACATTTTAATGGCTAAGCTTAACATACAAACAAATATACCTTTTGAGCAATATTTAGTTGTATTTATTCCAATAATCACACAGATATCCTACCAGTTATGCCAAATGTTGTGGTCGTGGCCTGAATTATGAATATTAATACACAAATATCAATATTCTAATTAGGATATTAATCACAACATGAATGTTTATTTGATTTGCGGTATATCAGTTAATTAAGTGGAATGAATACCCAGAAAACAGTTGTAATATTTGGTGATATACTTTATTATAACATCTGCTGTTAAAGCAATATATCTAAAAAGGGTTATTACAGCAAAGTTATAGATAACAGAAATACAATGCTACAATAATACTTTGATTAGTTTACAGTGAAAATCGGCACGTGCAAGCATATCTCTCTGTCCAAAGGAATCCTGTAAGTCATTTTTGATCTGACTATTGGACAGCAAAAGGCCTTGGTTCTTCTCCTTAGCTCAGCATGGTGGGTTCTAACTTAAACAATGGCTGCAGAGACCTAACATCGTTAAGTATTGTCCAATCAAGTTACTTGAATAAGTCACATGGCTCCTTTGATCCTGATCACATGGCATACTATAGGGAGCTGTTGCAGGTGGTCAGGATTCCCAGAATGTATGTCTGCAATGGAAGCCATTATACATGTGCTCAGCCAGTCATAAACACTGCCCCTTGTGGTGCACATTCAATATGCACATACCGTATGCAAATATATTACCTTAATTGTCTCTGTGAAATGAATCGTAGAATCACATGCAATACACCACCCTAATAACACACATGAAACACAGACACCATGACGTTTAATTGAAACATTTTAAAGCTAAACTCTGACCAAAGAAATTGGGCAGTGTTGTTGCAGTACCCTCTGATTCATCCCAAAGGCAACAAGAGGAGAGGTAGAGATCAAAGAGGAGGGAAAGTAGAGAAAACGAGAAAGAGGCTAAAAGTTTGATGGCGAGCGAAGCACCTGGCTTGCTATCACCTTCTTGCTCTACATCCTCTTGCAATCCAACTCATTCATCTTTACCTCTCCCACAGGTTGATGGCCGTTCAGCAAATGTTGGGATGTGGCAGATTGTGTCCACCAATTGCACACTGTGTGGTGCACTGACCACACATAGCAGTGTGTTGGAGGAGAATCACAAGCAGGGCATCAAGCAGCATCTGAGGAGATTCCATCCTGATAAGATGGTGGCAGGGAGGGTTCATCATTACTATTAAACTGTCAGCAAATTGTCATGTGCATTAACGGTGAGTGGACAAGGGATATAATGACAGCTGCAGTATTTGGTTTCTGATGGGGGGATTTCACATTGGGGACCTTAAGCGTCATGGTGCTTGGATAGAGTTGTGCTGGTGCTTGATGTGAATACATATGTACTTATTGTTCTGAGTCATTCCCGTATTTACCACACATACTTTGCACATAGCAGTTTCTGATAAGAGGCACAGTTCTAGCTCTCAAGGGAAAAACATCTATTCTAGTACCAACACACCCATGATTTTGGAGGAGGTCAGGTGGAGAAGCAATATTGGCCAACTTCTTCTATTCTTTACATATACCTGAAGTGGTGCTACTACCTCAGGCACATCACTGGAGCTAATAGTGGCAAGTGGAACCATGATCATCAGCACCCATATCACTGCTGCTCTGGATCCCATTCCCTTTAAGCTGCCTGCTGTTTAAACAAACCAGCAGCAATAGCAGCAAGAACAGCAGTCGCAAATTCCACAATTTGACAATGGTCAGTGACCCTTGGCCAACACAACATGACCATCTGATACTATTAAAGTATGGCATTTTTTTTCTCAGGGCTTGTTCTTGGAAAAAAAAAAAAAAAGGCGTACAAAAAAAAAACTTTTTTGGGGGGGTTCTGTCTAACAAATTAATGTTTCCTTAGGGCTTGTAACAAACAAGTCTAAGTCCTACAAGTCAATGTTTCTTTAAGGCTTGTGCCAAACCAGTCTAAGTCCTACAAATCAATGTTTTCTCAGTGCTTGGGCCTAACACAAGTCCAATTTCCTGCAACTGATCAATGTTTCCTCAGGGCTTTGTATCACGGTGCCCGTGATCCTTAACTGTCACTCTCGCTTGTGGGTGCTCCCATTGGCTGAGCCTGTTTGACCCGCCCACTGTGGCCTTTTTATACCTGGCCTTTGGCACCTGTCAGGTGCCCTTTCCTGGTGTTCCTGAGCCAGTGTTGCTGTTGCTGTGTTCCAGTGTTCCTGCTTCCTGTGAACTGATTCAGCTTTTTTTGACGACGCTCCTGGTTTCCTGCTCCGTGATCTAACCTGGCCTGGCTGACGTTCCTGCTTGTGACCTGATCTGGCTTGTCTGAGAATCCTGCTCCGTGATCTGACCCGGCCTGGCTGACAAGACTTGATCTGGCTTGTCTGAGAACCCTGTTCCGTGATCTGACCCGGCCTGGCTGACTTCCTGCTCCGTGACCTTAACCGGCTTGCTGCTGACCCTGCCTCCATTCCTGTTGCTTGCTGTTTGGTGTCGCCGAGGTGACATTCTGACTTCCGCTGTGCTTGTGGCAGGGCTGATCGTGTCATAGCCTCCATTAACACTTGAAGAGCCATGTCTCTGTTCGCTGAGCCTCTGTTTGTACTTGCAGAGCTGTTATGTCCATTCCCTGAGCCTCCGTTTACATTTGCAGAGCTGTGTGTCTGTTCCCTGAGCCTCCAGTACCCTAGCAGAGCTGCTGTCTCCATTCACTGAGCCTCCATTAACACTTGCAGAGCCGTTGCCCAGATCTTCCGCTACACTTGCTGAGCCGGTTACGTTTCAGAACCTGGTATAGGCGGTGGCTCATCCTGTCTATCTTGCAGTGTAGTCGGTCTCCGTTACAGTGCCCGTGGGAGGCGCTATTGGCTCTAGCTCGTACAGTGTTTGCTCTCCATTACACGCCCGGTGGGGCTATTGGCTCAATCTCTTGCAGTGTACTTTGTCTCCGTTACTACTCCCGTGGGGGCTATTGGCTCAAGCTCTTGCAGTGAGGTTATCTCCGTTGCTACGCCCGTGGGGGCTATTGCCTCTAGCAGTGTTCTGGCCTCAGTTCCTGCTCAGCCTAAGCAGCAATCAATAGACTGATGGTGTTGTTTCATCTAGCACCACTTGCTGCTCCCTTACCACCTTGGGCATGTCAAACACCACAACAGAGACTGATTGATTTACATGTACTTTAACCATCGAGTACCCTTATGTTTCTATGCCTGTCCTGTGACAGTATATGTATATTCATTGCATCTGTATACTGAGCCTGAGAAGGCATCTGTAAGCCACTATCTCTCTATTATACTGTATTGCCTATAGAGGGTGGTCTTTCTTGTTTTGTTTTAATAAAACTGTGTTTTATTCTAACCTGCTGGTCTGAGTGTCCTATAAAACCGTTACACTTTGCTTCTAATAAGTCCTACAAATCAAAGTTTCCTCTGGGCTTAGGCCTCTAATAACAAGTTCTACAAATTCTCTATAAAGTACTCTATACCGCAAAGTATCAGTCTACCCCAGTCATAGTTTACGTCAGGAGGTCCCTGTCTCTTTCATGTTACATAACAACTTCTTATTTTATTTTACCCAATGTGTCTTAACAAAGAGGTTCACAGGAAAATGAGAAGTAAAAATTATGCTTTTAAATCATTTGTCAGATGTCTTAGCTGCATTATTTATAAATATAAAAAAGAAAAAAAATTATATATATATATATATATATATATATATATATATATATATATATATATATATAAGCAAGAAACTAGGTTACATAAATTTGAAAATGAGAAAAATATTGCAGATGACAGCAAGAAAAATCCCAATACTATTTCACTGTTGGGAGTTTTCTAATATTCTCTAAACATCCATAGTCCCATAAGGACCTCTTATCCTCATGAAAAGAAATACATATATAAGACAACATGAGTAATAATGTTCAGATCCCTAACATACATACGTCTGATTTGTTAATGCTGGAGTGGACTGTTCAATTGGTAGGTAACTAATTGTATAGTGTACAGTAGTGGATTATAATATAGTATGGTTATTTTTGTTGTTATGTTGACATTACTGACATGTTTCTGTTTGACAATACTTGAATAACCATCTTCTTAAAAGTAAGAATAGTTTAACCTTTAGAAAAAAATCCCATCCAAAATTGAATGATAGAATGAATAAATATGTTTATTTATATAATGTATACAGCGCTTTACAATTTAACAATTTAGACAATATAGTGCTTAGCAGAGTGATACACAACGGTCCCTGCTCGAAAGCTTACATTCTAAGCACATCCATTGGTGCAGGTATCAATGCAAGCTCAATAAATTTCCTTCACAAATATTAGACAGCTTCTTTTTCACCATACTAGGTATTATTCTAATACAAAACAGAAAAAACATTTATGTATTTATATGTTGATGAAAAATATACTTTTCAGTATATTCTTTTCTCTTTCCGAATTTTTGTGTGGAGATGTCCTACTATATCCTGAAAGTAAATAATGCAGCAACCACTTATTGGTTAAAAATATAGCATAAAGAAACTAAACTACAAAAGGTAGATACAAACATTTCTGATAAAATTAATGAAATTAGCTTTGCTGTTCTAATGGTAAGTATAGTAAATAAATTCATTTTAAGAAGTAATTTCTGTAATTTTTAATGATACTCATATATTTAGTAAGTGTTTTGTTTGTAATGATTTTATTATTACATTTTTCACATATCTGACTACTTCAAATGCATTTTTGGTTGAGTGCCACTAGAGCTGAACTATAGAGATGTAGTTTATGAAAATAGTTTTCTCAAACATTAAATAGTTGTTGTACAGGGGCGTGGCCTGGCAGCCATACTGAGCGGACGCATTGTGGAGGGGCTCCGCTGTAGATTCTGCCTATCCACTATCATCTACAAGATATTGCTGTTTTATTTGCATTTTACTCCCTAGATCTGTGTCCACTGACTGAGGAGCTGCCTGGGGATACCTGCATTTGTGTGTTTGGTGGATTTCTGCACCGTCGGATGTTTAGGCCTGGAGCCACGGCCCTGAGTGCTGCCTCAGCCTGTCGGGAGGATTGACTGATGGAGGAGGCGGTGGTTTAGTCCCCGGATTGACTGATACTGCGTAGCTCCCTGGGTAGAGTGCAGGAGTGTGGTGGCTGTGTCGGCAAGCTCTACGGAGGTAGGCTGTGACAGCGGACAGGGGAGACGTGGGAGCCCTTCTCTATTACTGGAGCGAGTCGGGCACTCTGTCTCTCCACCGGACGGCTTCTGGCAATCTGCCAAAGTGTCCCGTTGCATGAGGCTGATACACGTAGCTGCTCTACATCTAATGAGTGACTCAGTTGGGAGCTTGATCCAGCCTGATATTTGCGGATGATGCAGATTCTGGCCCCATATGTTAACACCCCTTCTCCATCTTAGCACGCCATCTTGTTTGTTTTTTTTTCTGCTCCAGTACCTCTTCCCTCCCCAATAGGCCTTCATACCTATCATATTAATCCGGGCAAGTATTTTTGGATACTGCATACACTAATGCTTCCCTCTGGATTGCAGACTCCCCCTGTTTGTCATCTTACCTATGAATGTTTCCCTCCTTTGCACCGTGTATATTAAACGGAAGATTAATTACACATTCTCATCAGTATATAAGATATTGAGTCAAGCTGTGTGTAATTTCTGAATCTTCTTTGTTTCTTGACCTAATTAAAATACTGCTACATATCCTTCTACTGCAGCATTGTACTTTGAAGATATGATGGTGGCTGAAGAGTCTACTGATGCTGTCCTGGCCTCCAATTGTGGCCAGTGCTTTTAGGACTTATCTCTACGCCTATCACTACCTTCAGTGGAGAAGTTTCCCTTAGTTTGCTGCCTCTCCAATATATGTTTCCCCCTTCTGCCCCATGTATATTTGAGTTTCCAGGCTCCAGACTCTGTCAGTTCTTCACTTACTTCAGTTTAAATGTGAAATCATGAGACAAGTTATGTGTGTCATTTGAACTTTGAGGGGTCCTGTCTGCACCTACTCGCCTTGGCAGAAATTATCCACCCAACACGGAATCTAACCTATGTTGATCTGACCTACACTTGCTTTTTCAATCCCACTATGATTAAAAAGACATCAGAATACAGGAAGAAGTTATGTAAATTTGCTAGAAGAGCTAATGCGGCAGAGGAGGTTACGGCCATGGTGGACTGGTGATGGACTGCCCTGGGATCTCTACTGTGGTGATGAGGTTGGGGGAGAGATATCTTGGTATAATTGCCTAAACCTACCTAAATACCTGTTTTAATAATGCTATTACCAACATATATCTGTGTGTATGTATATGTCTATATATCTATCTGTGGGAATTTTTTTTTATTCTTTCCCACCATACTGATATTGTGGTCTACTGTTCTGAAATGTTATCATTATGCTGCTATTATCTTGCATATCTTGGGTGGTAGTTTGATGCTGTGTTGCCGTGATTCGGCACTCGGATTCTTTGATGCTGTTGGATTCTGCTCATATATTTTATGACGCCTCCGATCTGCCCGAGAGGTGCTAGGACGGGGAGAATAAGTGGGAGAAATATTTGGTTGCTCCAGGGGGATTGGCTTTGTTACTGGGCGGGAGATGTTCTGTTCTGGGGGAGGCTGTAGTGGTACTGTCATTGGGTTTTCTTTCAACATTTGCTTTGAAGTGATGATGTGTTTAGTTTTGCTCTATTCTACTGCTGTGGGAGGCGTGGGGTGTGGGTGGGGTTGTAGGTGGTCCGATTGATCACTAGTTATTGTTGGGTGGGAGGGAAAGAAAGGATGTTTTGGCTGCCAGGCCGCTGGAATGGGTTGGTTATGGGATAAAATCTCTGTCAGGTCGGGGGTGATAGAGATAGGGTGGGATGTTCGGATAGGGGTTTGGTTAGTAGTTAGCTTAGGGATTCCTCTCTCTTCTGGGCCGGGCGCTCCTTGCCCCCAACGGGCCCTGCCGTATGGCGAGGGATATAACATATAATATTTACATCTGTAATGTCAATACTAAATTGTACATTTTTATCATGGAATGTGCGTGGATTGAATGATGCAGTGAAACGATCCTTAGTCTTAAACCACATCAGGAAACAAGCTCCAGGGGTGGTCATGTTGCAGGAGACCCATCTTACTGCAAGCAGAGTTCTGTCTCTTAGAAGGCAATGGATACAGGGTCATTACCATGCAACATATTCCTCGTATGCCAGAGGTGTTTCCATTCTTATTACTAAACTAGCTTAATTTGAATTCATTGACCTCAAGACAGATCCACAGGGACTTCTACTTAACATGTAAATTACTGAATTACTGAATTTTACTGAATGTTTACATCCCGCCGCCTTTCGACCCTTCAATTCTTAGAGATATAACTCATATATATTTCTGACAAGCCACATCACCATATAGTATGTATGGGTGACTTTAATATAGCTACCAGTTCTGACTTGGACAGATTAGGTGGGACGGCAGTTGACTCCAAATTGCATAGAGATGCCTTCCTCAGTCTCATAGGTGATATGAGATTCATAGATGTATGGAGAACTCTCTATCTGCAGGTTCAGTAGTTCTCATGCCACTCGGCCACTTATAAAACTTTATCTGGAATAGATTATGTGTTCGCTAACCAGTTGACTTTGAATTTGGTTACAGATTGTTGTTTTCTGACCAGGGTAGCTTCCGACCACTCCCCGCTATTACTGATGCTACAGCGAGACCAGAGATCTAAATCTAGGGTGTGGAGTATTAGTCCCGTATGGTTGACTAATATGCATCTGGTGTCTAAACACAGAGAAGATCTATGTGAATATATTGTCAGTAATGTTGACACTGTTGCTCAGGGCATTGTTTGGGAGGCTGCCAAGGCAACTGCAAGGGGCTCCTTATTATCTCTTATATCTATGCAACATAGACTTAAGACTAGGGAGGTGGAGACATTGGAATCGGAGGTTGCTGAGGTGGAAAAACAGTTTGTGGAAAGGGGGATTCGGTCTCTTATACTAATTTTGTTTCTTGCTCATTAATATATTCTATAAAATTATCTGAACTGAGTGCCCGTCATGTTTTTTTACTTGAAACAAAATATCTTTGAAAATGGGGATAAGGCAGGGAAGCTAATGGCTCATCTTGTTCATCAAAACAGGGGGACTCTGTTGGGTTCTTCAATCCGAGATCCTGGGGGTGATCTGGTACTAGATCCACAGATGATTAACTCGCGATTTCGGTGCTTCTACTCTCATCTTTATGAATCTCGATTGACCCGCTCTGAGTCTCAAATTTCTTGTTTTATTGATCAGTGTGACCTTCCGCAACTTTCATTCAATCATAGACAAATGCTGGATGCTCCTATTCTTCTGAGAGAGGTGGTGGAGGCTATTCATAGTTTGCCGGCAGGCAAGGCATCAGGTGTAGATGGTCATCCTGTGGAATGGTATAAAGAATTCATGGATATCTTGGCCCCCCATTTATTAAATACCTTTTATGCTGCTATTGACGATGGACATCTTCCGGATTCTATGAATAATGCTTCCATTATTGTATTGCCCAAACCAGGAAAGGATACGGAGACTTGTGATTCTTACAGGCCCATTTCCTTGCTGACCACTTTATCCTTGCTGACCACTTTATCCCAGGTAAATCGACATCACATAATATTAGAAGGTTATTTATGCATTTGCAACTTCCTCACGATACCATGGGGTCTCAGGAGATAGCATCTCTCGATGCATCTAAGGCCTTCGACTCTGTCGAATGGCCATATATTTGGCACGTGCTCCGGGGATTTGTGTTTGGCCTGTCCGTTATCAAATGGATACATATTTTATATAGTAACCCCAAAGCTTCTGTGGTGGCGGGTGGACTGAGCTCACAGTCCTTCTCCTTGCATCGTGGCACTAGGCAGGGCTGTCTACTCTCACCCGGACTGTTTGCTTTGGCCCTAGAACCTCTGGCTTTTCTAATTCATGTAAAATCTATTGATTTTGGAACTCAGTATAGAAGGTAGTGTCACGGTTTGTTAAGACTCTCAGGCGTAAGGTTAGGTAAAAACACAACTTTATTGAAAAAGTTTAAAATAATCCCATAGGGTTTTATACACATACAAACAATACATAGAATAGGCAGAAGATAATGACAATAGCAATACAGGTTTTACCAGCCTTGCCAATATACCGGGCAAGGCAACCTGGGCGAATCTAGAACAGGTGGCTCTACCGGCCTTACCAATATACCGGGCAAGGCAGCCTGATGGAATACCAATGTATTAGGCTCTACCGGCCCTGCCAATACCGGGTAAGGCAACCTAAGATGGAATAGTGAACGGTTCTACCGGCCTTACCAATATACCGGGCAAGGCAGCCCAAAGGGAAGGAGACCACCACAATGACCTTATAGACTGTCAGATGGCAATGACAGTATAGGGGAAACAACAGCGGCTACCAGGTCAAGTGGTTTCACAGTAGTCTGAAACTCTAGTACCCGTGTACTGTAGGAATCATAGCTGTCTAGGACTGGACAGCGCACTCTGGACCATCAGGTACATGAGTGTAGAGACCTGGAGTAAACCAGCGCCCTTACGTTGGGAAACATCAAGCAAGATCTTGAGTAAACCCACAGGTCATGGAGCGAACCAACGCACGTGCGTTGGTAACCAATAAACAGAGAAATGTCGCCACAAGGCAGTGGAGCAAACCAGCGTCCGCACACTGGGACCAACAGACTAGTAAAGTACAGCTACTGGGCTAAAGGAGCTAACCAGCGTCCGTACGCTGGGAACAACAGTACTGTAAGACCAAGGAGTAAACCAGCGCCTGCGTGCTGCAACCAACAGGCTGTGAAGTGTAGCCGCAAGGCTTAGTGGAGCTAACCAGCGTCCGCATGCTGGGAACAATAGTAAGATGTATAGACCTTCAGGCCAAGGAGTAAACCAGCTCCAGCACGCTGGAACCAAAAGGTAGTGAAGTGAGACGCAAGGCTTAGTGGAGCAAACCAGCGTCTGCACGCTGGAACCAACAGGCAGCAAATAGTAGCCACAAGGCCAGTGGAGCGAACCAGCATCCGCATGCTAGGACCAACAGGTGTGAGAGTAGCCGCAAGACCAGTGGAGCAAACCAGCGTCCGCACGCTGGGACCAACAGGTGTAAGAGTAGCCGCAAGGCTTAATAGAGCAAACCAGCGTCCGCACGCTGGGACCAACAGATGTGAGAATAGCCGCAAGGTTTAATAGAGCAAACCAGCGTCCACACGCTGGGACCAACAGGTGTTAAGTGTAGCCGCAAAGCTACTGGAGCAAACCAGCGTCCGCACGTTGGGAACCAACAGGAGGAATGTCGCCGAAGCGAGTGAGGAACAATGTCGCCACAGATGCAGGAACTGGAAGCAGGTAACAACTGGAACCAGCAGAGAAGATCAACCGAATCAAGTACGGCAATGAAGACTGGCAGCAGGAACATCAGCTACTGACGAATACAACCGGAACCGGACTGGAACTGACATAGCAGACAGGAACTCAGGAACAGGTCGACTCAGGAACTCAGGAGCACAGCAACAGGCCCAATCAGCTACTGTAGCAAGGTGAAACTGGATGCTGTCAGAGACACCACGAAAGGGTAACCAAAGGGTGCCCAGACTGAGTTTAAAAAGGCAATGTGAGGCGGCTGAAGGCAAACAGCCAATGGGAGCACCCTAGAGGTCATAGACACTGGACTGCAGCAATCACAGGCACAGTGATAGGTAGAGAGGAAAAACTCGCAATGTATGCTGATGACATCCTGCTTTTTTTAGGGGATGATAGGAATTCCTTGGAGACTACATTACAGCTTGTGGACAATTTTGGTACACACTCAGGATTTTAAATAAATTGGACTCTTTGATTCCGGTTGATAGTAATCTACAGGATTCTCATCCACCTGACATCCCGCTTTCATATGTGGCTGAGTGTACATACTTGGGGATTAGGGTGGCAGCAACGACAGACTGCTTTTTTGGAGATGAATTTGATACCTAATATTCAATACTTTAATGACAAAACAATTGCATGGCTTCATCGGCCCTTAAATGTTATCGGTAGATCGAATCTTATTAAAATGATTTTTCTGCCTAAATTTTTGTACATTTTTCAAAACACGCCGGTCCCTATTCCTAAAAAATATTTCCGAGAAATAGACAAAATTATTTTGCATTTCATATGGCGGGGGGGTCGGGCTAGACTCAGGCTAACTACTCTCATGAGACCTAAACGTGAGGGGGGAATTGCCTTGCCCGATTTCTATAGGTACTATTTAGCATCACAATGTCGATATGCGTTAGATTTTGTTTCTCCCCAACTTCGCTACCAGACTACTCAAAAAGATACATTATTGTTACAGCCTGCTTATACGCTGCCCCAGTTCTTGCATGGAGGCCCCGTGGTTTTTAAAATTCAGACTCCATTGGCAACAACTCTACATGGGTGGAGTTGAAAAAGCTACTGGGACACATTCCCATGGACCCGGACACCCCCTTGTGGGGTGCCACGGGGCTACACCATCTACGTGGCAGCGACTTTGGTCCTTTGTGGGCTAGATTTGAGATTACTAACCTTGGACTGTTATACCAGGATAATAAACTGAAATCCTTCACACAATTACATGACGAGTACCATATACCGCATAATCTTTTCTACTCATATTTATGTATTAGGCATGCTCTTCGAGCTCAGTGGGGTGATCGAGCCCCGATGATTTCTACATTCCCGCTTCTTACTAGATTGATGATTCTTGAGCCTTCGAGACCTCATTCTTTCATTTATCAGTGGCTAGAATCTCACATGGGGTATCAGGAGTTCCCTTCAGGGAACAAATGGGAAATGGACGTGGGTCCATTGGAGAACTGGGAAAGGGATTTGGCTAAGGCGGGACCAGCACAGGTGGCGACGTCGACTAGACACCAGATGATACAGCTGAATATTCTACATAGAATTTATTATACGCCGGACAGACTGTATAGAATGGGGAATTCTAATACAGACTGTTGTCTTCGGTGTGATAATGTTCAGGGCACATACTTACATATGATCTGGGAATGTCCTGGAGTCAGGATGTTCTGGAAAGAAGAAATGAGTATTGTGGCCCTGGTGTTGGGGAGACCTGTTCCTGTGACTCCAAAGATTTGTTTATTGTCTGTTTTTCCCGATGAGATTGAGGATCCAACTGACAGATCTCTACTGAGTGAGCTCTTGGTGATGGCGAGAAAGGTGGTGGCCTTGAACTGGATGTCAAATAGAGTCCCTACTTGTAGGGCGTGGATAAACCTAGTTTTACAATGTGTTCCACACTATAAATTGGTTTTTTTACACCGGAATAACCAAAATAAGTTTGAAAAGATCTGGGGTAGATGGCAGAACTGGTGGACGAATAGAGCAGATACTACTGTGGCACCTGATGATGTAAATCTTACTGGTGATGCTTGATTGAGGTCACACCTGTTTGTTGCGTGGATGGCTGCGATATATAATTGATGAAAGACATTGTGTATGAACCCTGTACATGTCGGGACCTTGTGAAACTGCTGGCTGGTGGGCGGATTGGGGGGGTGCTGCGGGTTCGGGAGAGAGAGGAATCTGGGACCGAGGGTATAGTGCAATTTAAGTTAGGTTAGATTTTAGGAGTTTTGGTTATTGGAGGTTAAAATAATAATAAAAACCTCAGGTTGACTCTGTGCGCACTATTGATATGCATATATTCTTTTCACTGTTACAAATGTCTACATACTTTTGCTGTACTTGAACGATTATACATGTATTTTTCTGTATCTGAGATGTGTAGGGAGCAATCTGATAATAAAATCTATTTAAAAAAAAATAGTTGTTGTACATCTTCATAGCACTGCTTCATAAAATAAAAATGGATATATATTTTGTAAAACATTTTTTTCTCCAGCCTGCTTTATTATTATAGCTTTTAAAAGGGAACATATACAAAAATAATTCAATCTATATGTGTCTACTAATATTATGTAGCTGATTAATAATGCAATTTTTTCTACAGAAAGTACATATATATTCTCTTTTTTTTCTATGCACATGCTTCATCATGACCATAGAGACTGAGATTGTGTCACCAAGACTTGTGTATTAACTGCACCGTAGGAGATGAATGAAAAAGTCCCCAAATTCCCATTAATTTAAAGTCCTTGAATGTCATACAATTATTTAATATATTAGGATTTTTCAATTGTGGCTGTATGGTGCCAATTATTTGCCTCAGAATTGCTACTTAGTACATCAGCCTCCCTGCACTTTTAGATTTCCAGTTCAGATTAATCAAGCAGTGCAGCATCCACAACTTTATTATTTGATACTTTGGTCACTTGTGTTGTTTGTACCTATGTAATAGTACCAGGTCAATTATGATTTTAAAGTTATTTTTAAATTAATTATGTGATATCATGAAACTAGTTTGGAGTTATTCAGAAGGTTATAGGCTTCATTCAGTTACATATGTTGGAAAACCTGTCATAATAATTATTGGAGAAACAATTCAAAGATGCTAAATCCTTATTTTCGTTTTGAAATAATTCCAAAAGCAATATTGCGTAAGTTTATTATCATGGGTAATGAACTTGATATTTGCAAGTTCCATAGATAATGGTTTATTTTCTTTCTCCAAGTAGACAATGAATGTAACAAATCAAAGGTTCTCAGAATTCCACCTGGTGGGATTTCAAAATCTTCACGGCTTCAAGATTATTTTCTTTTGCACATTCCTAATATTCTATTTTGTGTCTCTAACTGGAAACCTGACGATAATTATGTTGGTATCAACTAATGATTCTCTTAAATCACCCATGTACTACTTCCTATGCAATTTATCTTTGTGTGACATCATTCTCACCACAAATATATCCCCTAATATGCTACACAGTATACTGATAAATAAAGACACTATATCAATTACTGGCTGCTTCACAGTATTTTATTTTTTGGCTTTCACTGCATCTGTAGAGTCCTGTCTACTAACAGCAATGTCTTTTGACAGATACCTGGCCATCTGTAACCCACTGCGTTACCACTCTATCATGAACTTTAAGCTTTGTCTCCACCTTATTATCGTCTCTTGGTTGTTGAGTTTTATGGTATCATTAAACATAACACTTTTGCTTATGCAACTTGATTTCTGCAGCAACAATGTTATAGATCATTTTTTCTGTGATATTCTTCCTTTTATTGAACTTTCTTGTTCAGACATCTCTATTGTAGTAATAGAAGACCTTGTGTTATGTGTGCCTGTAACTGTCTTTCCATTTGTCTTTATTATTGTGACTTACACCTACATCATTCGTACTATCTTAAAGATCCCATCCACCAGTGGACGACAGAAAACCTTCTCCACCTGCAGCTCTCATCTGACTGTGGTATTCATGTACTATTGGACAATATTCATAATTTATTTGGTTCCCTCCAGAGGATACTTAAAGCACATTAACAAGTTCCTGTCTTTGCTTTATACAATGTTGACTCCAATGCTGAACCCTATCATATACAGCCTAAGGAATCAAGAGATTCGAAGGAGTTTTGTCAGGCTATTTATATGAAGGTATCCAAAGGGTTAAACAGAGAACCACTCAGGTTGGATTTCTTCACTTAAATAGGCAAATGACAATATAAAATAATTCGAGAACTTTATCTTTAATATGTACTGACACGCTACTTCACAGTAACGAATTGATCACAAGAATCAATCCTTCATATTTGTGCAAAAATATATCTATTTTATTAAAATACAATATTCAATGTATATATAAATATCAGCAACAATGAACTATATAAGTGACTAGCAATTATAATAGGTACACAGAAAATCAAACCACACTTATTATCATAAAGATTACCAGCGGTGCAAGGGTTAACCACACATAGGTATATTCAGTGGTATAATAACAATAATTGCATTCAGCAGCATAGAATAGGTTAATTGATTGTTACAATTAATATAATACAGTTGGCTGCAGGGTCTCTTAATACCTCTGCCCCAGAAACTGTATAGACTATGCCAATTATGATGTAAGGGGTATTGTGAGATGAATTAAATAATTCCTCAAACAATTCCTTGTATCATATATAAATAATAATTAAATTTAGGGAATAACTGGAATAGAATCCCAGATTTAAATCTCTATAATTTAATTATCTACTGAATTCAATATTGAATACCTCTGAATAAAATATATAAATTGCAATTAATATAGTCAAAGATTATATAAATAATCTACCAGAATTAATCCAGTAACATATGTCTATAAAGTAACCAACTTCAGGCAACATATATTATGACAATAGCAACCTATATAAAACCTATAGGCACTGCAAGGGTTAATCCACACGTTTAAAACAGATGCCACACCCAGCAGTTATTTTGTCTATTGAGATCATACCTTCAATTACAAAATATAAGCCTGGCACATATACAAAGAACTTTAGAATGCACACCACAAATAAATAGACAAACAGCAGTTAGAGAGTTAATAATGAATTCCAAGAATTCCCTTGATTAAATATCAGCTATTATAATTTTACCAGAAACACAATATTCTAGACATACTCAAAATTATATTAACCAATATAAACAAGGATAAATATATCTCACTGCTATCTCTATTTTATGATCTCTCTGGTAATTTATAACAATAAATTAATTAATTAATTCTGCATAATTTCTTAATGACTGTGCTAAATATATAGCAGATTATAACATTTTCCATAAAACTGGCCAGGCTTCTATCGACAAATATGTATATATATATAATTTTCCTCAATTATCGAGGAAATATACTTATTTTGAAATTAGGCAGAATTAGAATAAATAAAATATAATTACCAGGTCAATCAGTGTGGATTCTTGAAGTTATAAGGTGCGGTCAGGAATTTGATCATCAGCCAAGAGAGCCCAGGAACTCAGAGTTTTCTTTCAGGAAGTGAAGTCTTTTCTTTTTCAGGAGGTGAAGTCAGGGACCCTTTTTTTAGGAAGTCAGAAAGACCCTTAACTAAGAGTATTTGGGGATTATATTGACAAATTTTTCCTTATCAGTTATTCCCACCTTTTTCCAATGATTGGACAAAGATCCATCTCATTATACCGTGACATCACCGGTCTGCCCTGATTGGATATTAATATATCCCTAATTATTCAAGGAATGTGGATAATCCCAGTCATGATGCTCTCAAGACTCTAGATGGCGCTCTTACTCTATATTAGAGTTTTACATGTGGCAGATCATGTGGCTTTCGTCAAGACTGAGAAAGGTCAGAAGGGTTATCAAAAACCTCATAAAACAGTCATTTTGCTATGTCTTTCACATAATGGAGTCTGTCTCTCTTAGCCACATTGTCTCCAACTGACTATCCATCTGCCATTAAACTGACATTGTTATTTTTACTCCCTACCTTGGACTAATGGCTCATTGTTCACATATGATGTAATTTGAACACATTTTAAACAGAATTTCAGCTAATTTCTACAATTAGAATTAACCCTGTATGGTCCCCCAGGACAAAGTCTCTGACAGTTTGAGAAAAATAATCAACTCAGATCTACAATATAAGTTATTCAAACATGTATGTCCTTTTCTGCTTTGCCTCTAATCCAGTGCAGTACACTGGAAACAATGCTGGGCCGTTAAAGAATTTTAACATTGTGAAAATGTCCTTTACCTTGTTTTCTCACTGGGAAATATTTACTTTAAAATTATTACAGCTCATATTTGAATTAAACTACAGTTTTCTCTTCTTTTCATAAAGTGATGCTGTTCCTCTGTAATGTATGCAGGAGACTGGAAGAGTAAAACTGATACATTTATTGCCTAACTGAGTAGCTCTGGGGTGCAAGCTTTCAGGAAACTAGGGGCTTAATTTAATAAAGTATGGTAAAATTGCCAGCAAGGCAAAACTCATTACGGAGCGTTACTCATGCCTGAATAGTGCAGCTATGCAATAAGCCATCTACCAGAATGACCAAAAAGTGCAGGCCAAAAAATGCACATATCTTCAAAATGTGCATTGCATCTTGTTTTTTTACCTCAGTGTGCGTTCATTTCAGTTGCTAAACAACGACTGATCTATCAACTTCAAATGAGACTACCTAACTTTATACATTATCTTGTTAAGACAAGTTCAAAATCACAGCCAATCAAAACACACCAAAGTAACAAGTACATTCAAATTAAACTATTTATTCAAGAAAATAACTGACATACCTTATGGGGCAGGGAATAGGGAAAGAGCGAGAGAGAAAGAGAGAACGATTGAGTAAGAGAGGAGCAGACACTAGAGAAAAGTATAAGGTGTGGGGAGCAGAGAGCATTGCATTTAAATAGACACATAATACACTTTGGCACATATTGCACATACATACACACACACACAGAAACAGACACATCTTTTATTTTTTGACACACAACACATTTTTATTTTTTATTCATACAGTGTGATCCTGTGAGTCCAAGAGAGTGACAGAGAGTGAGTGTGACTCAGTGCTTGTGGGAGAGAGTGGTTGTTTGAGTGGCTGTGTGATGGAATTGGATAGGAGAATGATAAGAAGACAGCAGAGAGATGAGTGGAGGATGGAGGGACGGGGAGAGGCACGGGAGAGAAGGAAGGAGAACAGCTGATACCCAGTCAAGAATGGAGGAGAAGATGGAGAGCAGCTGTCTGATTGGGTGCTCAAGTGTGTTCAGGTACACAGCTGATAGGAACTGACACACCAGTGGGAACCCTTGGAATGTGCTGAAGGAGTACACGTAGCCAGGGACATAGAAGGCAGGGCCTGAACTCATGCAGAGGAAGACAGATTGAGGGATCCCATGTTCACCCAGGAGGAGACTCTGGGTCTTGTGCAAAGTATCACTGAAACAATTTAACAGTTGGAATGCCAGAGTGGTATCCAATGCATTGCATGTCAAAGGATACCCCATTATTACGTCAAGCGTTCTATGGTTGATATGAATATATTCAACTTGAATTCACAATATTTGATGTTAGTTAACCCCAGGAATATGATGGACATAGGCAAATGGGTGTAAAAGCAATGGTTGATATCCCTGAAGTGGCAGTGTCATCATGTCTGAAAAGGAATTGCAGATTCCAGTTGAATCCACAGCCTCCATTAGACCCAAACATGGCATGTCAGGTGCATGTGTTCATTATGTTGCCAGCTAGGTCATTTTGATGATTAAATAAGCAATGTCTTTTTGGAGGTGCTTGTGCATCTCAGTCATCTCAGTCTCCTTATCCTCTGGCTGGG
This sequence comes from Rhinophrynus dorsalis, assembly GCA_037306005.1. NCBI lineage: Eukaryota > Metazoa > Chordata > Amphibia > Anura > Rhinophrynidae > Rhinophrynus > Rhinophrynus dorsalis. Next base: position 553,852,857 of record CM074721.1, read on the forward strand.
AAACAGACACCACCCCAATGGATTCTGGATCCATTTCCTCCACTAGACGTGTGTCCACATAGACATTTTATAGTATGGCACACGCTATTATGACATTGCATACTTTACCTGGTGCATATTGCAGAGGTCCCACTGAGTTATCCAGGCACTGAAATATGGTTTTGAGCAGGTCAAAGGTACATTCAACCACATTCCTGGTCCTCACATTAGTCTCATTGTAGTGGTCCTGTGCAGGTGTTTGGGGATTTTGTACTGGTGTGAGGAGCCACGATTCACATCCATTTCAAGCATCCCCTGTGGAAAATAAGTCACATCATAGATCACATGCCCATGGACCACATGGGTATTTGGATGATGTTATGTAAGGGGTGCATACTATTTGTGCTTCATGACCATGCTAAGCTGTTTTTACATTTGTGGTCAGGGCTTCCAGCGATTTTGGACAAGTAATGTATGCCAAACCCCGAGCTTACGCCAGCTCGGGTGCCGTTCGACAAGGTAGGCCTGAATGGAGGCCTCCTCTAGATTTAAAATGGGGGTGCTGGAGGGGGGGGCACGCTGATGGCGCGTCCCGTGGGAGAGACTGCTGGCTGCTTATGAACCTGCAGCCCCTCCCACAATTGCAGGCCCAGCCTTTTATTTGTGGTCAGGGCTTCCAGCGATTTTGGACAAGTAATGTATGCCAAACCCCGAGCTTACGCCAGCTCGGGTGCCGTTCGACGAGGTAGGCCTGAATGGAGGCAAAAAAGACAGTTTGATACAAGCAGTTTATTACATTAATACAGAAAAAATACATTACTTTGCTAATTCGGTAATAGCTTTCCGAATTTCTTCTGATGGATTATGGACATAGCGTGAGTAACAAGAAGACTGCCACCTGCCTAAGCGTTGAATGATGTGGACCGGGACACCATTCTTAGATGCTGAGGAAGCTGCCCCTATCCTGAAGGAGTGCCCAGAAAATTTTTTCGGGTTTAACCCTAAGCGGGTAAGGATAGTGCGAACATATGACATGAATTCCGGTGTGGTGAGAGGGCCCGAGTGTAGAGGAAGAAGGGGACTGTCCGCGGTTTCATGCTGATGAAGAGTAGTGAGATCAACCAAAGCTTGGTAGGGACACCAGGGATCGTGAGTTGCAAAGTATGGAATGTGAACGCCTTCTTGAGCTTGGTCAGTTTTGGAATGGGCCAAAAAGAGGGTGAAGTGACTAGTGTGCCGGACGAGTTGATCCCGGCGCACAAAGATATCGGACTTAGAGCGGCAGGAGAACTCGCCCGGCCTTAGAAAGCCGAAGAAGGCAAGGCAGATAGCAGCTAGGATTGTGGTATTAGTATGGAGTGAAAAAGGTGCTAATTTCAACAGGTTATACATATCCTTAAATATCTCTCCCGTAATAGGCAGCCTAGCACGAGTAGCCGAAGGTTGCAGGCGGGTCAAGCCTCTAAGAAAAAGCTTCACGCTATACAGTGAGAGAATAGAAGGAGACAAGGGGTGCATTAGTGCGTGATGGTGCTGAATACCTGCTAAATATGTTTTGATAGTGGTTGGTGACAACTTAAGACCTACATGGCAGTGAGACGCGAAAGCTAGAATAGTGGATTGTGAGAAAGAGAGCGGTGACTTGGTGAGGATTAAGAACGATTGAAAGGTTTTCCAGGCTTTGTCATAGGACCTCCTAGTATTGGGGGCTAGGCCATTCTGCATAACAGAAGAGGCTTCGGCAAGCAGGAAACTTAAATTGTAGTTAGTTCCGTAAATGACAGAGGAACTGTAGCCTTCTGATGCGATTCGAAGGGGTTCTGCAATTGAAGTTGGGAAAGGTAATTAGAGGCTGCGTTTTCTTGACTAGAGGAATATGAGGGATGTATAGTAAACTTGTTTATGAGAGACAGCCAATTTAATTTCTTTAACAATTTATTGATGGTAGGTGATGGGGATCTACCTTTTTGAATAAGTTGAACGATGTCAGAAGAGGTATAGAACCTAACTGCCTGTCCTACCCATAAGTGGGACCAAGAGGCTGCCGCAGCTACCATGGGGAAAATGTCGGATAGACCTATGGTGGTCGACAAGTCGGCCGAAGAACTAATTTCTTCTGGCCACCTGTCGCACAACCATTTCGGACCCCAAGAAGCGGCAAAGCCAAGATTTACTTTGGCCACCGTAAACACCGCTGGACTAGATGAGGAAGGGGAGGGGGGGAACATAGTCCTGCCATTCCAGTTAGACAGGAATTTAGCCCACATAGATAATTCCTCTCTGGCTTCATCGTGGATCTGAATGAGTGAATGAGACTTCGGGGCGGAAGGGAGAAGAGAGAGTAATTGGGAAAGGAATGCCCTACCTTGGGGCAAGATTCTCATGGCGAAACTTAAATACCCAATCAATGATTGCAGTTCTGTTTTGGTCAAGAATTCAGAATTAGCCCCATTACTTACAATAGGGATAATTCTATCCAATTTTGCTTTAGGGATCCTGGCTTCCAATAGTACCGTATCTAGAACGATACCCAGAAACTCTAACTCTTTGGTAGGGCCAAGTGACTTACCCGGGGATAATGGGATATTGAGATATTCAAACAATTCCTGGAGTTTGCGAAGGCTATTAGGAATAGAAGAGGTATTTTCAATGAGGAGAAAATCGTCCAAGTAGTGTAGAACTCCTGGACAATGGCAATAATTCAATAATAGCCAACACAAAATTTCCGCGAAACTGTCGAAAATTTTTGGGCTGCTACGAGATCCAAATGTCAAAGAAGTGGCGAAGTAATACTGTCCTGCCCATTTCAAGCCTTGTAGATGCCATAGCGATGGGTGAACGGGAAGTAACTTAAAGGCATCCTTAATATCAGATTTGGAGAGCCAGCAGTACGGGAGTGATTGTTGGATAAGGCAAATAGCGTCATCTATCGTAGCATACTGGAGAGAATACGATTCGGGTGGAATTAGGGAGTTTATGCCTGGCAAGCGCGTAGAGTGGGGCGCTGATAGGTCAAGGATCAATCTTTTCTTATCTGAGAATTTATGCTTAGCTAATCCAATGGGGTTTATACGCCATACGGGAAAGGGAGGGGAAGGGAATGGGCCAATAATAAATTTTTTCTCACCTTCTTTAGCCAGCAAGGAAGAGACCATTTCAGGGTCGCTCAAAGCCGAAACTAAATTAGGACATTCCAGAGATGTTGCCGGGTAGGCTACAACACCAGTGTGGAATCCTTCAGAAAGACCCTTAACAATATAATTCACTAAAGACCTGTCGTGATGATTAGTAAGAAGACTCTGGAGTCCCGGCACATAGATTCCACCGTGTTTTTTATTAAAGGATCCAAGCTTTGGACAAATGACCCTGGAATGGGAATCCCTGCAGTTAGTGCAGATATGCAACATCCTACATCCGCCAAAAAAACAACCCCTAGAATTGAAATTGTTACAAATAGGGGAGTTCCCTTGATAGTAAATTGGCCTCCCTTGCTTATCATAGGCCGGGCGGGATGAGGCTCTAACTGGGGGAGCCGACTGGGGGGAAGCCTCAGCTTGTTGTATACCCGAAGGGCCGGCCACAGGGGGGGCAGTAGGACATAAACCTGTTGAATGAAAGGATGATTGACAGTTTTGGCACACAGGGGCCTTAAGTCCGGCGAAGTGCCGGCAGAACAGCTCCATATCCAAACAGCTCCAATCAGTCACGAAATTGAATTGTGCCAGCGCGGCGGCTGCCTTAGCTGAAAAGGACCGGTGGTAATCATAGAAAGTATGACCGCCGTACTTATGCGCTAGATCTACCACCAGATGTAAATAAAGATCCAACTCCTGGCGTCTATGCGGGAAAGCCGAGCAGACGATGTCCCGATAGACACCAAAAGCTAGCACAAATTCCGTGACTGAAAGCTTTTTATTGAGCCGTGGATCTTTAGACTTGAGAGTAACCGACACTTCGCCGCAGTTAATGACTTTACTTTCTGCCAGATCCTGTGATGCGATGAGCAGTGAAACTAAATTAACATCCTTGCCTTCTATAATGTCTCTGCGGATGTTTGCAGGAATGAGATGAGCAGGTGAAACTCTGGGGGCTGCAACTAGTGTGTTACCTGGAAGAGGAGCATTTGGCATCATAGCGGCAGGTGTAAGTGGACGAGGAGCGTTTTCAAGTGAAGCTACTCTGGCTTGAATGTCGGCCAGCATATGTGTGATTTGGGCGAACTGGTCTGACGCAGTGTTGGCCGGGAGAGGGGGAGATAAGGATAAAGAATGAGGGGATGATTGGGCTGAGGAGGGGTTGGGGAACAGGAGCTTGAACAGCTCTGCCTTCCTTGCTGATGCGGGAAAGGGGATGTGCAGGCGGTTTAGTTCAGCCATCAGCTTCCCCACCGTCCAGCTTCTTAAAGAAGGGCTCCTGGGTGTAGGGGCTTGAACGGCCGCTTGAGGAGTCTCATTGCCAGACTGGGCCACTTGATCGTTATTCTCCATGGTATTCTAGAAGAGAAATAGATAATAAAGGCCTAAGATTCCATTCTGAGTGAGAGTAATAGGGACTGCCTCAGTCACTTCTACTAGTAAAAGGGGCCAATCTAGAGTTCATATGTTCCCTACTACAGGGGGTGAGCTGGGAACGAACCTTCGGCCTCTTCGAAGAGGTAAGGCGTAATACTAGAGTGTCTTCAGCCTCCACGAAGAGTTAAGGCAACAATCTACGGGAGCCTACAGTCTCCGCAAGGAGGCAAAGCTGAAACTAAAGGTCGTCTTCTACAAAGAGGTACGGGTGATTACTGCCTGTACGAAGAGTTAAAGACTGGACCAAGGGTACCTTGGCTTCTATGAAGGGGTCGTGGAGGAGGCTAAGGGTACCTTTGTCTACTGATGAGGTAGGCACGAAACTAAGGGTGCCTTCGGCCTCTACGAAGAGGTAAGGCATGAACTAAGGGAGTCTTCGGCCTCAACGAAGAGGTAAGACATGAAACTAAGGGAGCCTTCGGCCTCAACGAAGAGGTAAGGCATGGGCTAATGGAGTCTAAGACCTCTAAAAGAGATCAGGCCTGTAATCAAGGGAGTCTTCGGCCTCTACGAAGAGGTAAGACATGAGACTAAGGGGGGGGGCCTTCGGCCTCAACGAAGAGGTAAGGCAAGAACTAAAAGGAGCCTTCGGCCTCTACGAAGAGGTAAGGCAAGAACTAAAGGAGCCTTCGACCTCAACGAAGAGGTAAGTCATAACTAAGGGAGCCTTTGGCTTCTACAAAGAGGTATGGCATGAACTACAGGAGCCTTCGACCTCTATGAAGAAGAAAGGCACGAAACTGAGAGAGCCCTCAACCTCATGATGAGGAAAGGCATTTGACCGAGGGGCCTTCGGCCTCTACGAAGAGGTAAGGCATGAAACTAAGAGGGCCTTCGGCCTCTGTGCAGAGGTAAGGCATGAAGCTAAAGGGAGCCTTCGGCCTCTACGAAGAGGTAAGGCAAATACTAAAATATCGAAAAGTAACAAACAAGGAGAGGTAGAAAGCATGCATGATACTTGGATTACCAAATTACAGAGTGCCGTGGACCTGCCACTTGTCGTACTGGGGCCTTTGCCTTTACTGGGAGACAGTACCACCAACTGGATTCTGCCACCCAGCGGAGGCACCAAGACCGTGCCTGGTGTGTATAAACCCAAATTGAGAGGGAAGCAACCTAAAGTCCTAATGGGGTGCAAGAGAAAGCAAAGTGCGCCCCGGGCGCGAGAAAAGCACGAAAATAGGCCCCTTAGCATACCACAGTGATGGAAAGGTGGGGACCGGAGCAGGACTCAGCATGGGGAAGAAGTTTCCCTAGGAAGAACCTTTAAATGCAGATCCTGAGGCGGTGTGACAGTGAAATTGAGAGAAGAAACTGGACACTTGTGCAGAGTGACTTATACCAGAACTTACCTTTGAGTGAGCTTGACGGACTATTACAGAGAACATAGGATATAATTAGGACCTGACCAAAAAACCGAACTGCCAGAAAACAAATGATAGTGATAGCGGGTCCTACCTGGCTGAGAATTAATCTTGCCAGATGGTTTCTTAAAGAAGTAGGGAAATAATTTCGAGATACCTCACGTAAGCCTGGACTGATTGGCTGCTGAAATAACAGAACCTGCTAGGGAAAATCAGGTCAGGGAAAAGAAGGAAGGGAAATATGAGGACAGAGGAGTTTCTTTTTTTTTTTTTTTTTTTTTTTTTTTTTTTTTTTTTTTTTTATGTAGAAGACAAGCGACAGGGGGGGGGGTAAATTGAGCACTTGGAAGTAGATTACTGTGCTGAACCTAGAACATGCACCTGTTTATCATGACTGAAGAATGAGACTAAGACCTAAAGCATGAATGGTTCAAGCATGCTTGGGAATGATAGACAGGCACTGGAAGGGTTAATTAAGCACTTGTTTTAAGAGTAAACACTCACACAACCTTAACAGCATTATAATTGAATTGTTATATAAGCTGAAAGTGTCCAAATCCCAATCCTTCAGAGATGTTCAGCAATCAAAGGGTTAATATTACCATTTACATGACATTGACTTAATTTGTGAATTTACACAGCTAATGAGCAGATTAATACCCCTTAAGTCTTCTCTGGCAACTGGAGGTAACCTAATCGCATTCTGAGGACAGTAATAAAAGCAAAGAGAGGGTATAACATAAACATTTTAATTGCATAAACTATGACATGAATGAGCAGCCTTCTGAATTTGGAGTATAACTTCCTGAATTCTGACATGGACCAGACAGCTGGATGTGAGGTTAGAATATATGACAAACAATCTAGCTGATGAAATGACTCTATAAGGGTTTCAGTTCTGTGAAGTGCTTTATCAGAGCCCAAAAGCATGCTGATAGGAAGGACTTCGTCTCTCTCTCTCCCCAAGTACCCAGACACATGTAAAACAATTGGATACATATATATTTTGTGGCTCAGTAGCTCGTTGCCCCCACGCTTACCCGCATTGACTGGTACTCCCACATTGACTGGTAGTAGGATCGGAGGAGGATTCACTTACCTTCCTCGTGGCGATCGAAACCGGAAGTGACGAAACGGCTTAACCGGAAGTGAGGAATGAATGCTTACCGGTGATGACCGAACACGAGGAACTGCTCGCACGCTGATGGCGCGTCCCGTGGGAGAGACTGCTGGCTGCTTATGAACCTGCAGCCCCTCCCACAATTGCAGGCCCAGCCTTTTATTAATCATGTGATTACCCCGGTGACTCAACAGCCATCCTCCTGTATTGGTCCCATTCTCAAAGTCCCTGTAGAGAGAGAATTGCATGAGAATGTAGGAGTCATGACAACTGCCAGGATAGGAAGCACAGACATGGGTGATCCTAATGTGGTCATGACATACCATCTGTACGCTGATGGAGTGGGAATGCTTCCAGTTGATGTAAAAAATGTCTCTCATGCGGAGGAGCTCTAATGAGCACACGTGTGAAGTAAATAACCCCCATGACTCTGGGTATGCCTTCCCTTGTGTAGAGCTTCTGCTTTACACCTGTCCACTCCATGTGGTTGGACCTCCTGGCCTTCCTCTTGAGTACTGCCAACACCTAAGACAATAGCCTGGAAGATGTGACCTGTGACATCCCAAATGCATATCCCTCTATGGACTGGAACAAATCTCTTGCCATGAATTGATTGGCACACATCAGCTCCTGCAATTCAGATAGGGCATGATTGGTGCTGTATATGGGGTCTACGTCATCTTTGATCAATTCATACAGGTTGATGATGCTGTGTTATGTCAATCTGTGCGGGTCTCTCACTTCAGGGTCCATCATCCAGAATAGTGTGGCTCTTGTGCAGTATATTCTGGTTCTTTGCAGTCATATGTCCTCTTTGTGCTGCTGAGGTCCCTGTGGCAGCTGAGACTATGGGGGAATCTGGTTGCGGCAGGTTAGGTGTTACTGGCTGGTTTGGTAGTCCAAGTGGAAATGGGCTTCTGTCTGGCTCGCCAGCCGGAACATCAGTGCTTGCAACAGGCAAAAGATGTATTGTGTACTTGGGGGTTCCTGGGGCCCCATGGACTTGCGCACCCCCTTCTCTGATGTCTTTGCAGGTATTGCAATGGAAACATACTGACTGTAGTCTGTGTCTGAGTGGTCCCCCATGTATGAAGACTGCTAGACATCCCTTTAAGACGGTGGTGGAGTGTTATCCAGGAGCAGTCATCAAGTACGTAGGAACCATCAGGAAAGTGTGTGTTGTCAAAGTAAGCGTATGGCAGTGTGGCTGTTATTGTCTGAATGTTTTTGTTGTAATTGCTGTTTACCTGTCAGGTGCTTGTGTTACATTGACTGGTGCACCTGGGTCTCCACTGGCTAGTGATGTTGCACAGGAAGACTTGTGTTTGTCAGGTGTGCATACCCTCTTATGGTGTCACAGATTGTATTAGGTTGATTTGTAAACCCCTTGTCCCTGAGGGGGTTGATGGGTTAATGTTAGCTTTCCAGGAATTTTTGTATGGCATGCACATTTGCAGGGTAGTTTGTTGCCATCCAGGGGTTAATTTTTCCATTGCTGTCATTGTGCTATGTGCAAAGTATTCTGTGAACTGTTTGTTCCCTGCTTGTGTTTCTATGATGGTGGTTTTGAACCTTCGCTGTGTGCTGTACGCTAAGAAAAAACAGGCCCAGAATTTCCCCTGGTAAATATATCAGTTTATCATGCATTGGCACTGACTGCACAGAAATAAATAGCTCAAGGGTAGAAGGGTAGAGCTGTTCCATTGTTCTCACTGGGTGGAAGATTACTGCCTATTGTAATTTTTTATCTTCCGTTAGCAGTTCACAGCATGGGTTATTGAATGACTTACTGTGCTTGCAAAACTACCATTTACTCTTTTAACAGTGGAAATTAAATCAAGCCCTAGGCTGAATACACAAAATATGACAAGTTAAACATTCATGCAAATTATTTTTACACTTACATTTTACAGGCAGTTAACATTCTTATAGCTATGGTCTAGAATTAATACTCTAGGATTTGGTATAGTTCAAAAGGGGCTAGGCTTGGGCAACTCTCTGTGCAGATCAAACAAATTGATTCCAAGTTGCAACCATGATTGAACATATCAAGCAATGCTCCCACCTCAGAGTATCCCCCTGGGCTTTCAGGCTGTGTGTCTTCTGCACATGTCCATGGCCCTCCAGGTTACGTTAGCCAGGCAGCTATGATGGTTCCTACTCTGAACATTGTGGGTTCTTGATTCAATGCAGATTGGAACCAACAGGAGGCCTATGCCTCTCACAAATCCCTCATTACTGTTTTTAATATATTTGTTATGTGGTTCCTCCTTGGTCTGGGTCTTCCCACTTCTGGACTGCTAGTCTACTGTTTTAACTGATTTTGATACTTTTATCTCAAGCTTTTGGTCCTTGTTTGATATACCTGAATAATAGGCGATGGATGAGTCTACTAAGTTGTCTGAATATTTCAGGGAGAAGATATTGACCTATCCCTTATACCTTGGAAGACATTATCACGCTGTGGCTGTGTGCTACTCTGGAACAATGTACAGGGGTCGTACACGTTGGTCTATGACCAAGCCTCTTTTAGGTCTTGCCCCCAAATTGCAGACTCCAGTTACTATCCCTGATACTACTGGGGAGCCTATGGAAGAGTGAAAGGTTTTTCATTTGTCTGTATTGTGTGCAAACTGGTCACTTCGTCCTCTATGCACTAATAAACTGGGAAAAGACTTAGAGTGTAGTAAGGGACCCACCCTAACTCTGTCATCTGTTTCCTCAAAAGGAGACAACAGGACAAGATATCAAATCAAAGGATAACATTTTAGTATGGAAATAGACCACAAGCAAAGTAAGGGGAAGGTTGGAGTGGGTAATGACATCGGCACCTAACAAAGAAACTGGTGTCTGAGGGATTCAGAGCAGGTCTCGGATGTGTTGAGTGGCATAGTGTGGAGGGAGGATTATATTGGGGCCACACTTGATGTGGCACCTCTATGTCCAACATGCCACACGAGAGGGGCTTGAGGGCCGTTGAACATTTTCTTCTTTTGGATTTTCTTGTGCCTATGAACCAGATTCCATTTTTGCTTAATGCTATTAAGTTTATTCTTACCTACAGCCATTTTGAGTAAGATGGTTGTCGCTTCCTCCAGCTGAGAGGGACAGTGATGGGGACCATATTCGTGCCTAGCTATGCTAACATATTTATGGGTTTCCTGGAAGAAACTATGGTGTATGACCAGGGGTGGCTTGGCATGGATCTGGTCCTCTACCGTTGCTTTATTGATGGCATTTTTATTATCTTGAGGGGTGACACCCTTGGACTCGAGAGGTTTGTGGCTCGTTTCAAATAGCAATATATGGGGTCTCGAGTTCACAAGTACACATCATAACAATAATATCCAGTTTTTAGATTTGGATCTTGTAGGTAACTCGAACCAGACTATTAAGACTAAAACTTACAGTATAGATCCCCTGATATAGGCTCTTTGGGTTCATTTAGGTGTAATGGAGGCAGATGCTTGACTTGTCCCTTAACTGAGGACAAAACTGTCTCCTTTACATCTAATGTTATGGATGAAAGTTTTCCTATCAAAAGTAAGTTGGATTGTGGATCTAGCTTTCTTATTTATCTCTTGACATGTGGGTGTAACCTACAGTATGTTGGTCGTACAACTCAAAATTTGAGGACAGTGATAGGTCAGCATAAGAGGAATATATATAATGGCTTCATCCAAAACACTGTGTCAAGGCACTTCTTGTACCATCACTATAAGAGTACAGCTAGCTTAAGGGTGATGCACATTGAATTTGATCCGGTATCTAATACTTGTGATAGAATACAACGTCTGGGCTGGAGGTCCTTTCTGGGCTCTTGAATTCGAAATGGAAAATGTATTTTATTTCATTTGGGAAAGTACATCTATTACTCAACAGTAATTTCAATTATAACTTAACAGTAGCTACAAATAGTATCCAACAGTAGCTACATATTGAGGTTTATAGGTTATTGTATCCCATTTTATATGTGATACTGTTTTGGACTAAGGGTGTTCGGATTGTGAGGACTGGAGAGCCTATTGTATATTATTTCTTTAACTCAGTTGAGCCGGCTATTTATAGATTTATTTGTTTATTATAGGTCTCTACATGCTTCGGATCTGCACCCATGTAGCCTTGACCTGTTTAACTGTTTTATTGTTTCATTATTGTGCTAGATTGTGTGTACAGATTATGTCCTGATTATATTTGTTGTGGATCAAATGTATTGTGGATACTCTGTGTGCCTGACTGGTTCCCCATTATGTTAATTAGTACAACCACGTACACAGGGTAGTCTATTTATGTGTATTGTTCAATTGGTGGCTTTATTCCTTACTTGCTGGCTCTATTGAGCTTTGAGAAAGCAGTGTTACTGCTGTGAAACGCATTAACGTTGTTGCCCACATTTTAATAATAATTTATACTATTCTCCAAGTGTTGGATTAAAGTTTTTGTATATGAGGAAGTTGCCTTCTTTTTCGTTTGTTTTTGATTCTGACATCAAGAGGATGGGTGCTTATTCTTCATATGCTGAATTGTCGGATTTACTGGTACCAGTGATCTGATCATTCGAACAGTGAGTGAAATTGTTTCATACTTGTATTCATTTTTGCATTTATAGAGTTACAGTATTGGACACTTTTTTTGTTGTTTTTTAATTTATGTTCCTTGGAATATCTGTGCCGCTCAGGTAGAGCGAGTGGGAAGAGAGCAGCCCTACAACTGATTACACATACTGTGTCTGAGGGCAGTCATTTACCTCAGCCATGAATTCGCTGGAATTGGTATATGCCACGTGCCAGCATCTTCTCGTGTGAGTGTGCACCTTTGGGTGTTGGTGGTGGCCAGTAGAGCCTAGTAAACCTACATAGGGGTGCTTGTGGTTTCCTTTTTCTCCCCTTTTGCTTTGTGTTTCAGTGGTGGCAATATGAACAGGCACTTGAAAAATGAACTTTGGTCATAAGGTTTTTATATACTGGTTTTTGTTAATTCCAGAGCCCCAGATCTTTCTATGGATACCATCTTTGCTGCCCCAACATTTTATCCCTTCTATGAAGAAGCAAGTGCCTGTTCATATTGTCACCACTGTGAGGGGCTGGTTTCATTACCATCTTTAACCTTCCCCTTACTTTGCTTGTGGGCTCATCCCATACTAAAGTTTTATCCTTTGATTTGATATCTTGTCCTATTAATACTATGATCTTGGGTTATCCCTGGTAAGGGTGAGCAAAAAGTGGGAAACATTTCCTTTTCTCGAAATGCCAAATGTTCCTCCTTTTTGCCTATTTTACCAAATTTTTGCCATATATTTCCTATGAGTACTACATTTCCCCAAAAAATATTACTTTTTCTGAGGGTTGTAGTGGAGAAATAAGTAACTGAAAGTCAAAGTTGTGAGTTCTACAGGAACATATACCTTGAAAAATGTGTGTGTTTGTCCTTTGCCCACAACACCAACTTCCTGCTTAAGTGACACTGCCACATATTCATGATGATGTCAAGAGATAAAAATAGATACATCGTATAATGTGGCAGTTGTGTATTGTAGTGATGGTGGTGGGGGGACTGGCTTGATTTCACTGGTGGGATTTGTGTATGTATATAGTTTTTACCATTGTCATGTTTGCATCAAATCGCTATCCTCCTCAGATTATTGACCCACATTACTTTTCACTCATATCAGTGGTCCCAAGTGGGGTAGATGGTGGCAACCCTTCTTCACATCCCTCCTCCACCTCCTCATCTGTGCTGCTGTTAGTATAGTTGTCCTGGCGTAGTCTGTCATGTGTGGTTTCTGCTACCTGATACTCAGATGGTATGAAATGTTGGTTCATTTTTAAGAATGTTAGTCTCCCAACATTGCTGCTTGATAGCCATGTCCTGCGGTCATTGACAATATAACCATCTGCATTGAAAGCTCTCTCAGACTCAGCACTTTCTGGAGGACAGCTGAGGATTTCCACTGCAGTACTTGTCAATGCTGGCCACACACGCTGCTTTGTTTGCCAGTAGTCCATAGGGTCAATGTTTCTGCCTAGAACATAGCTGTCCTGCAAGTATGCAGAAACCATCTCGCCTGCAATGGGACCACTTCTAGGAGCTACATGATGTTCCTATGTGTCAGTTACCAAATCATACTCATGTAGGAAGTTCCAAAGAGATGTGTCGCCACCACCACCACCACCACCACTACCAACGTTGGGTTGTTTCCTCCCCTGCAGAGACCCATGAATTGCCCTGTGTTCAGAATGAGATATTCTGGTTTGTGATGGAGCTGCTTCTACTGGTTGAACTCAGTCAGTGTGGGATGGCAGGACATGGCAGAAGAAGCCTGGAACTTTGTTGCTTTAACAACATGACTAGAGGAGGTGGTGGCAGTAGAGGCCGCATGTGTGGGCAATCTATGACTCTTGCCATAGTCAAACTCCTCTGCAGCAGGAGCCATAGGTGTTATTTGGACTGAAGTGTTGGCACTGGCAGTAGCACACTCTCTGACATATAAATAACTTCACTTCTTATTTTGTTCTGCCCTAGAGCCCTGGGAACTTTTTAAAGTGCTTCTGCTGTTGATAGTTGCTGCACCTTTGGCCTGCTGACAGTGTGTTCTACCAGTCAGACCTGTGGTGATGCTTCAGGTGGGATCTCATAGAGGCGATGTCTAGGTGTGAGTCTGCTTTCCCCCTGATCACGTGCTTTTTGCACAGACAACAGATAGCAACATGCTTAGCTTGAGGATCCTGGTTGAAATATCTCATACTGTGGATTTCATTGAAAGAGGGGTTCTTCCAGAGGTGGTGCTGCTGCTTCTACTACTAATGGAGCTAGATTCTGATGCAGTTCTACTGCCCCTACTACTAGATGTCAAAGATGCAGCACTTAAAGCAGCAGCAGAAGAGGCAATCATCATATCTAACATTGTGGATGTTAATAACTTGTGTTGCTGTTGCTGCTGCTGGGTACTCAAAACAGGTGTGTGTGTGGTTGAGTGGGACTTGGACTTTGAAGAGGTGATGATGCTGATGATGTCTGATAGGGTGACTGTGTATTTTCTGACATCTGTGCTTGTCCAGGATCAGACTTTCCAATGGTTTTCTCAAACAGTTAATAGACAGGTACAGTGCTCCTTAAAAGTGGTGAAAGATTCAGCATTTGACTTTCTGCTAATCTTATAGCCCTGTCATCATCCTCACTCTCAACTTCATCTGTATCTGAGCAAGACAAGGATGATGGAGGGATATATTGTAGATCTGCATCATCATCATCATCATTAGGTCATCCTCAGCAGCATCAGCATCACCTGACAATTCTTGCCTACTACCCTTATATTCATCTAAGCTTTTAGAGGTCTCTAACAATTTATTTTTAATTTTGCTGTAAGAAAGTTCACTACTACTTTGAGGACAGGTGTTTTGGTGCTTGTTTGTCTGAATATCTGATTATCACGGTGCCTTTGCTATGCTGGCGACATTCTGTCAGTTTGTTCCTGCTTACTCTTATTGGCTGAAGTGGCTTTGCCCCGCCCAGTATTTGTCTTTAATACTGTGCCTTGTCACTTCTCCGGTGCCCTTTCGTGGTGTTTCCGTTACCAGCGATTGTTCCAGTTTTCGTGTGATCTCTGTGTACCAACCCAGACTGCCTGACTACTCTGCTGTATCCTTTCCTGCTCTGTGTACCGACCCGGGCTGCCTGACTACTCTGCTTTATCTGTTCCTGCTCTGTGTACCGACACGGACTGCCTGACTACTCTGCTTTATCTGTTCCTGTTCTGTGTACCGACACGGACTGCCTGACTACTCTGCTGTATCCTTTCCTGCTCTGTGTACCGACCCGGACTACCTGACTACTCTGCTTTATCTGTTCCTGCTCTGTGTACTGATCCGGACTGTCTGACTACTCTGCATGTCGTTCCTGCTCTGTGTACTGATTCGGACTGCCTGACTACTCTGCATCTCGTTCCTGCTCTGGGTACCGATCCGGACTGCCTGACTACTCTGCATCTCGTTCCTGCTCTGTGTACCAACTCGGATTGGCTGATGTTCCTGCTCTGTGTACCTACCCGGCCCAGCTGACGTTCCTGCTCTGTGTAACAACTCGGATTGGCTGACGTTCCTGCTCTGTGTACCGGCCCAGTTGGGCTCCATTGCCCGTGTATCAGTCCTGCCTACGGTCCCGTCCGGTCCTCGGTTGGGGTTGTTATCCGGGCTCCTCTCTGTCTCCAGACAGTGTCACTGTGGCCTTACTATAATTCCTGCAGTCTAGTCTCGGTTATCTGTCGGTGTTGTGCAGGTGACATTCTGGTGTGTTTCCTCCATCTGTGCACCACGGTATGCTTGACCGTTCTTCCTGCCATAAACACTAAGGTTGGTCTTACTCTGGGCGCCTCAGGCTGTTCTCTCGATCAGGCAGTCGACATTGGTCGGAGCGTTGTTAAACTCTTCGGTGAAGGTGCCCGATTCCACAGGCTATCCATCCGTGCAGTCTCCGTTGCGTGCCCTTCCAGGTAAGCAGTCAGTCCTCCGCTACTGCTACGGCAGTTCACAAGCTTGTCCTGGGCTTTAGTTTACTATTGTGGCTTTACTCAATATTTTTGCACTCTCTGCAGAGTGAGAGTCTAAAGGGCCTTGCGCTATTAGGGCCTGTCAGTCTTCCTGGACTAATAGTAACCCATTCAGTGCTGCCTCATTTGAGTATCACACGAACGTTACCTGACCTGTGTCAGTATATTGTTGTTGCTGAATTGTACATATACTGGACCCGTGTGGGTATTTATTACTGTAACCTGTCGTGTGTCAGTACTATATTGTGTTACATATTACTGGATCCGTGAGGGTTATTGTTTTTCTGAGTCTGTTCAATAAAACTGTGTTTTACCTAACCTACTGTGTCTGAGTGTCAAATAAAACTGTTACAGTGAGAAAGGGCCATGATCTCAGATGGTACAGGTGAAGGTAATGCACAAAGCATCCATTGGAGGATGGATTTACATGAGCAGCGTTTGGACCAGTTGGCACTGGCCGTACAAACCATACTAGAGCGCACTGCCCATCTTGATAAACCGGTTCAAGCCTCGGTGGTCTCCTCCGTTTCGACACCGGGAGCTGAATCCCTGACGCAAGTGCCCTCGAGTAAAGGGTTAACAGCCACACCTCTAAGATACGATGGCGAACCCACCCTGTGCAGGGGTTTATCAACCAAATGGAGATTTTTTTGGAACTAACTCCCCAAGCCTTTCCTAATGACCGAAGTAAGGTGGGATTTATGATCTCGTTACTAACGGGCAGAGCCCTGGCATGGGCCAACCCCTTGTGGGAATCTGCCAAACCTTGCACTAAGAACTTCAGGGAGTTTGTGCCTGCCTTCCACAGAGTTTTCAAAGTCCCAGGTAGAGCCGCCTTTGCTGCCAAAAGATTAATGGAGATACAACAAGGTTCTCGTACTGTGGGAGATTATGCTATTGAATTTCGTACGTTGGCAGCAGAGGTAGGTTGGAACAATGAGGAGCTGGTGGCAGCTGAGACGGCAGCTAGAGAGGTGCCTAAAAATCTGGATGAGTTTATTGATTTTGCTATACTAATTGATTCCTGCATCCGTGAACGAATCATGGCTAAATTTTGGACAGGCAAGTTAAAATTTCCCACCCATGCCTCCCTTGCCTCCCATGCCTCCTGAGCGTACCCAGGAAAATAGTGAACCAATGCATCTAGGGTTCACCAAATTGACGAAGGAGGAATGGGCGCATCGCCAAAGACAGGGTCTCTGTCTGTATTGTGGCCAGCCCAGACACCTGTTGCGTACCTGTCCTATACTGCCGGGAAATGAACGCACCTAGGTTACCTTGGGGGACAGGCCCTAGATGGTGTTCAGCAGTCCCTAGACCCAGTTAATAAGAAACCCACGAGCCAGGCTGTATTCTTGTGGGCAGAACATTCGGTGGAGGTTCAGGCCCTTGTAGATTCCGGTGCAGCCGGATACTTTATGGACAATTCCTTTGCTGTGCTACACCAGATTCTGCTGGTCGAGAAGGAATCTCCCTTAGCTATTGAGGCCATTGATGGCAAACCATTGGTACCAGCTCAGATCACTATGGAAACGATACCGCTATCTATGAGTATTGGGACGCTCCACACCGAGAAACAGTGGTTCCAGATCATCCAGTCTCCTCACCATGCGGTCATCCTGGGGTTCCCATGGTTACATGTACACAACCCTCAGTTTGACTGGCAGACTTGTGTGATTACATCTTGGTCTAAATATTGTATGGGGCACTGCGTTTCTCTTCCAACTAAAATCATGTGTACCTCTCCCTCCATGCCAGCTGAATATCATCAATTCAGTGACATTTTCAGTAAGGGAGAGGCTAGCGCTTTGCCTCAGCATCGGGCTTACAATTGCGCTATGGATTTGCCTCCTGGCACCGTCCCTCCCCGAGGTCGCACGTACCCGTTGTAGTGTGAGGAGAATCGGGCCATGGAGAAATATATCTCAGATGCCCTCGAAAGAGATATTATCAGAAAGTCAACCTCGCCCACGGAGGCTGGTTTCTTTTTTGTAAAAAAGAAGAATGGCGAGTTAAGACCCTGCATCGATTATCGTGCTTTGAATAAGCTCATGTCCAAAAATGCCTATCCAATACCACTCATCACTGAACTGTTTGACAGGTTGAAAGGCTCCCCTATTTTCACTAAATTAGATCTACGGGCTGCATATAACCTGATCAGAGTAAGAGCCGGGGACGAGTGGAAAACGGCGTTCAATACCAGATCTGGACACTACGAATACCTTGTGATGTCTTTTGGGTTATGTAACGCACCTGCAGTGTTCCAAGAGATTTCTTAAGAATAAACTATTCTGTAAAATCGAGAAATGCGAGTTCCACAAGTCCGTGGTGCCTTTCCTGGGCTTTGTGATTTCTAAGGATGGCATTACTATGGGTAAGGAAAAGCTTGCAGCAATGTTGCAATGGCCACGACCCAAGGGACTGAAGGCAATCCAACACTTTCTTGGTTTTGCCAATTATTATAGGAAATTTATTCGAGACTTCTCCACGATTGTTAAGCCACTGTCTGACCTTATACATAAGGGTGCTAATCCTTCCCAATGGTTGGAGGCAGCCGATCGAGCCTTTGTGACACTGAAATCTGCTTTTGCATCTGCTCCTGTGCTATCCCACCCTAACCCTTCCCTTTCATTTGCCTTAGAGGTTGATGCCTCTGAGACTTGGGTAGGGGTAGTGTTGTCACAGCATCCGGTCTCTGGGAGCATACTGAGACCATGTGGGTTCTTCTCCAAAAAGCTGTCTAGTGCCCAGATTCACTATGAGATTGGGGACTGAGAACTCCTGGCAATTATTCTCGCTCTTAAAGAATGGAGTCACTTACTGGAAGGTACTAGGACCCCGGTATTGATCCTGACAGACCACAAAAACCTGACGTACCTTTCAGAGTCTAAGAGGTTGTCCTTGCGACAAGCCAGATGGGCCTTGTTTCTGTCCCGCTTAAATTTCATTGTGTCCTACTTGACCGGTTCCAAGAATATTAGGGCAGATGCTCTGTCCAGGCAATTTGGCCCAGAGATGGATAAAGATGAGGTTCCCGTACCCATCATTCAGCCTGATCACATTTTGGCTACCTTATGTACCAGCATCACTTCGCCACTGGGGGAGGAGATTCTTGCTACCCAGGCTGCTGCACCTCCTGACACCCCAGTGGGCAAGTGCTTTGTAGCTGAGCCATTCCGTACCCGCTTACTTGAGACATATCACGCATCTCGGGTAGTTGGGCACATTACGAGGGATCAATTGATTTGGTCTCTTTCACAACTGTTTTGGTGGCCTTCCCTATGAGCTGGCTGCACCGAATTCACTGCAGCTTGCACTACATGTGCCCGGGCCAAATCCCTTAGACACCTCCCAGTTGGTTTACTTCAACCAGTACCTAATGGCGAGCGTCCTTGGTCCTACATTTCTATTGATTTCCTGGGGAAATTGCCAGTGTCTAGGGGCTACTCTTTTATCCTGAAAGTGGTCGATAGATTTTCCAAAATGGCCCACTTTTTACCTCTTCCTGCCCTTCCCTCGGCCCAGGAGTTGGCTGTCGTTTTTTCCAGAGAGGTGTTCCGGTTGCATGGGGTACCCAGGGTGTTGGTGTCAGACCGTGGGAGCCACTTTGTGTCCAGATTTTGGAGAGCATTCTGTAACCAGATGGGCATACAGCTGTCCTTTTCGTCTGCCTACCATCCCCAGACCAATGGAGCCGCCGAGCGTGCGAATCAGGGATTCGAACAATTCCTATGCTGTTTCGTGTCCGATCATCATGATAATTGGGCCAACCTCTTGCCATGGGCAGAGTTCGCCAGGAACTGTGCGGTTAATTCATCGTCCGGGAGCTCCCTGTTTCTCATTAACTACGGGTTCCAACCGTGCCTGCTCCTGGACTCATTTCAGACACAGCAGATTTCAGCTCTGGATGAGCATATCGAGCAACTCCGCTCGATATCAGCACCACGCTAATCGCAGACGGTTGCCGGCGGTCTCCTTCCAGGATGGGGATAGGTTATCCTCCAGAAACTCTATAAACCTCAATTTGCAAGATCTTTGTAATAAGTTTTCTCCCCGGTTCATTGGTCCCTTTAAAGTTATCCGCAAAATTAAACCAGTCTCGTATGCCTTGGATCTCCCAGCATCCATGCGGATACACAATGTGTTCCACGTATCCCTTCTGAAGCCATTGATATGCAAACTTTACACTACCACTCCTGCGGTCCGCGGTCCTGTTCACGTGCAAGGTCAGGAGGAGTACGAAGTTCAAAACATTATTGATTCACGAAGGTTCAGAGGGAAATTGCAATATTTGTTCCTTTGGAAGGGCTATGGCCCTGAAGAGCGTTCCTGGGTTAATCTGAATGACCTCCATGCTCCCAGGTTGTTGCACAAATTCCATACCAAATTCCCTCAGAAACCGGGCCCCTCTTCTAGGAGGGGGTCTTTGAGTGGGGGGTACTATCATGGTGCCCGTGCTATGCTGGCGACATTCTGTCAGTTTCCACTACTGCTCTCGCTCATTGGTTGAAGTGACTTGGTCCCTCCCAGTATTTGTACTCAAATACTGGGTCTTGTCACTTATCCGGTGCCCTTTCGTGATGTTTCCGTTACCAGCGATTGTTCCTCTATTTCGTGTGATCTCTGTGTACCGACCCGGACTGCCAGACGACTCTGCATCTTGTTCCTGCCTGTGTACCGACCCGGACTGTCTGACTATTCTGCATCTCGTTCCTGTTCTGTGTACCGACTCGGATTGGCTGATGTTCCTACTCTGTGTACCGACCCGTCCCGGCTGATGTTCCTGCTCTGTGTACCGACTCCGACTGGCTGACGTTCCTGCTCTGTGTACTGACCCGGTCCGACTGGGCTCCTTTGGTTGCGTATCCCTCCTGCTGCGCCTTATCCAGCCTATGGTTGGGGTTGTTCCAGGTCTCTGTCTCCGGACAGTCACTCTCTGCAGCCTAGTCTCCATTGTTATTGGTGCTGCCCAGGCGACATTGCTGGTGTGTTCTTCCATCCGTGCACCACTATCCGCTGGACCATTTCCTGCCATTCACGCTGAGGTTGGGTTCTCTGGGCACCTCAGGCAGTCCACCTATTGTACAGTCGACTCTGGTCTGAGTGTGTTATCCCTTCGGTGTAGGTGCCAGACACCAGCTATCCTTCCTTGCAGTCCCCTGTTGGGTGCCTCTCCTTGCTCGTTGCTAGTTTCCGTTACCGCTACGGCAGTCCACAAGTTGCTCTCGTCTCCGTTACTGCTACGGCAGTCCACAAGGGGCACTGGTCTCCATTACTGCTACGGCAGTCCACAAGTTGCTCTGATCTCCGTTACTGCTACGGCAGTCCACAAGTTGCTCTGGTCTCCGTTACTGATTGGGCATTACTCAATATTTCTTAAAGGGCCTCACACTATTAGGGCCTGTCAGTCCTCCCGGCCTAATAGTAACCCATTCATGCTGCCTAACTTGAGTATCACACGAAAGTTGCCTGACCTGTGTCAGTATATTGTATTTTGTAAAACTTGCATATACTGGACCCGTGTGGGTATACCTCATTGTAACCTGTCCTGTGTCTGTACTATATTGCTGATATATTACTGGACCCATGAGGGTTATTGTTATTGCAACTGTTCAATAAAACTGTGTTATTTCCAAACCTACTGTGTCTGAGTGTGAAACAAACTGTTACACAGGTGCAGCAACAGCAGCAACATTATCTGCTGCCACACACAATGAAGGGGAATGTGGAGGACAAGAAGAAAGAAGTCATTCTTCTCATCTGTTCCCTTCTATGAAGTCATCATGGGTGTGGGACTATTTTTCTGCTGGGGCAGACACAGTGCAGTACAGTGAAAAGAGGAAAGGAGGGAATACATGTTGGCACAAGTGCCCTGATATCACACATGAAACACAGACACCATGACATTTACATCAAACATGTTAAAGACAAACACCCACTACAGAAATCAAGCACTGCTTTTGCTGCACCCCCTAACTCTACAGAAAGGCAACAAGAGGCGAGGTGGAGATCAAAGAGGAGGAAGAATAGAGAAACCCAGGCAGAGACTGGAAGTTCCAGGACGAGCGAAACAACTAGATCACAATCATCTTCTTCCTGTAGGGTAACTACATTTTCTGAATATCCACCTCATTCCTCATTAACTCCCACACCAAATGATAGCCACTTTGTAGATGTTAGGATGTGGCCGTTTGTTTTCACCCATTACACACTATGTGGTGCACTGACCACACATGACAGTGTGGTGGAGGAGAATCACAAGCAGGGCATAAAGAGACACTTGAGAAGATTCCCTCCTGCATAATATGCTAAGATGGTGGCAGGGAGGGTTCATAATTACTATTAAACTGTCAGCAAGTAGTCACGTGTCCTTAGCGGAGTGTTGACAAGGAGTATAGTGACAGGGGCAGTACTTGGGTTCTGGTGTCATGGTGTTTGGATACAGTTGTGCCCTCAGGTGTTATTTGCCACACACACTCTGCACAGTTCCTGCTCTCAATGGAAACATTTCTACCCATTATTTTAGAGGAGGGGAAGATGGAGAAGAAATATTGTCCATCTTCTTTTCTCCACGTATACTGGGTGCTACTTATTGTACTGCTACTGTCTCAGACGCATCACTGGAGATAGTCGTGGCAAGTGGAACCTTCATCATCCATCACCCATGTTACTGCTATTTTTGATCCTATTCCCTTTCAGCTGCCTAATCATCCTGCTGCTTAAACAGCTCAGCAGTAACAGAAACAAGAACAGCAGCAAATTCCGCATCTGCATCAGGGCATTTCACAATGGTCAGTGGCCACTGGCCAACAGGACATGACCTGCTTGCACTAGGCCAAGTAGGGCATTTTTTTCACTCTGGGCTTGTGCTTTTTAAAAAAAACATAGGCTTATAAAAAAAATAACACTTTTGGTGGTTTGTTTCTAACAAACCTTAGTCCTCCAAATCAATATTTACTTACTCTAATAAGTCTATGTCTTACAATTCAATGTTTCCTTAGCACTTGGGCCTCTAACAACAAATCTAACAAATCATCCTCTACAAAATACTCAAGGATCCTCAAGCTAAGCATGTTGCTATCTGTTGTCTGTGCAAAAAGCACGTGAGGAGGGGAAAAGCAGGCTTACACCTAGGTACGTCCTCTATGAGATTCCACCTGAAGCACAAATACAGTTCTGACTGGGAGAGACACTATCAGCAGGCCAAATGTGCCACAACTAGCAGCCGCAGAAACACTTTAAAAAGTTCCCAGGACTCTAGGGCAGAAAAAAGAAGTAGTGAAGTTATTTATGTGTAGGAGAGTGCGCTACTGACAGTGCCAACACTTAGTTCAGTCCAAATAACACCTATGCCTCCTGCTGCAGAGGAGTATGATGACTCTGGCTTTGCTGTAGGCAAGAGTCATAGACTGCCCACACATGCTGCCTCTATCACCACCAACTCCTCTAGTCAGTCTGTTAAAACAATAATGTTTCAGGCTTTTTCTGCCATGTCCTGCCAACTAGGGATGGGAGAAAGTTGTCACCTTGTCACAGCGAGAAAGTCCACGAAAACCACATTATTGTCAGCTTTTTTGCAAGAAATTCCACTTCTCAAAAAGTGAGTAAAAATTCCATGTTTTTCTGCCATTGGCCAAAATTCCCTGCCACTTTGTTTCGTGGCTAGAAACTTTCAGCCCATTGATTTACGTTGTTTTCGCTTTCCTGCTATAAAAAGTGACATATTTGTGAAAGGCAGACACAATAGAAGCAGCTACTGTGCGAGATAGACGTGTTGTGCTGTTCTGTTCTCTTGTGATATTTTGGCAAAATTGAGGCAGGAGAGGCTCATAGTGACTCCTATCACTATGAGCAGCAAAAGGAGGAACTGTAAGGACACTGATTACATGTTCACTGAGTCTGAGGAGGAGGAGGAGGAAATGACTAGAAATACTGAACCGATGCTGTCCAATCCCCCTAAATCACCCCAAGGGATCTTGGGGAAATTAATGGAAAGGGAGGGAGAAAAGGGAATGAGAAGGGAGGGAGAAAAGGCTAGTACTAATGAAATCAGGACAAGTCATCTGCATGTGCCTGCTGCAAGACATGCTGCTCCTGCTGCCAGTGCCACCATTGCTGTACCTGCTTCCTCTAGTGCTGTACTTGCTGCTAGTGCCACCAATGCTGTACCTGCTGCCAGCAGTGCTGTAGCTGCTGCCACTAGTGCTATACGTGCTGCTAGTGTGTCTTGTAATACTTAGGAGGTGGGAAGGAGAAGATGATGCCAAGTGTGACAGCAGGGGACCCTAAGTCAATGTGCAATTCCCAAGCAGTCCTGCCAGTGCTAATACTACTACTAGTAAGGTCCAGAAGCTTGTTATTGTTAGGAGTGAAAGAGGAGGTAATCAACAATATCCTCATATTAATAGTGACTGTGAGACTGAAGGGGAAGAACTTGATGTGGTTGGAGTTAGTAGCAGTACTAGTAATGGTAGAGCAGCTGGAGTGGTAGGGGAAACATTGGAAGGTGTCCAGACTAGCGGTCAAGGGAGCCCACACCATTCCTCTCCCTGGGATTCCTCCCCATCCCTTCACTTAAGTGTCTAAATGGAACAGCATAATGAAGAAAAGAGGCCAGAACTGGTGTTGGGGGAGAGCAGGCGCACAATTAATACCACCACCAGCAGGAGCACAGATCAGCTGCCTGTCCCTGCTGCTAGTGCTGCCAATCTGCCTTCTTCACATCCAAGAAATGACAAGTGTGACATTAAGGGACCGTCTGTCTCATTTCTCATCACCTCCTCCAAACGTGAGATGTCTGTAACAGAGCAACAGCATGTAGGGACTAGTGGTGGTGGTGGTGATGATGCTGGAGAAGCTGGGGTGGAAGAGACGTTGATGGCCTTTTTAGCAGAAACTGAGAAGGACTGGGAGACAGGGATGAGCATGGGCATCACCACCACCACTAACAATGACATTCTGGAATTTGAGGAATTTGCAACTGCTCTAATTCCTTCTGATGCTGAGATACAAAGGCAGCAGGATGCTGAGGAGCAGGTTAGTGTGCCACAGACCACTGTGGACACAATGGGAATGGGGTCAACAAGTGATGCAGGACTAGGACAGGTTCACTTGCCAGTGACAGAAATACTCCTGGTCCTAGTTGCAGTGTTGAATCTCAGGCAGTAGCAGCAACAGCAGCAACATTATCCACTGCCATAGAAAGTGAAGGGGAATGTGGATGTCAAGAAAAAAGAGGCCATATATCTCCACCTTCCCCCTCTCCCCTGAAGTCATGGGTGTGGGACTCTTTTTCTGTTGGGGTATGCACAGTGCAGTCATCAGCAATGCATGAAACACAGACACCATGACATTTACGTCAAACATGTTAAAGCCAAACACCCACCACAGAAAACAAGCTCCCCTATTGCTGTACCCTCTGACTCTCGGGAAAGGCAACAAGAAGTGAGGAGGAGAACAAAGAGGAAGAAAAATAGAACATCCCAGCCAGAGACTGGATGTTCCATGACAAGTTAAACAACTAGTTTGCCATCACCTTCTAGGGTAACTACATCTTCTACTAATCCACCTCGCTCATCGTTACCTCCACTGTCATGTGTCCTTAGCGTGGTCTGGATAAGGGTTATAGTGACAGCGGCAGTACTTGGTTTTGGGTGACATGGTGTTTGGATACAGCTGTGCTCCCATATGTTATTTACTACACACATACTGTGCACATTGTAGTTGCTGATGAGAGGCACAATTTCTGGTCTCAAGGAAAATGTTCTATCCTAATAACAACACACCCATAATTTTGGAGGAGGGGCAGGTGAAGAAGAGTTATTGGCCAACTTCTTCTTTTCTCCACATAGATTGGGGGCTACTAATTCTGCTGCTACTGCCTCAGGTGCATCACTGGAGCCAGTCATGGCAAGTGGAACCTTCATCATCCATCACCCATGTTACTGCTGTTGTTGATCCCATTCACTTTCTGCTGCCTAATCATCCTGCTGCTTAAACAACTCAGTAGCAGCAGCTAGAACAGCAGTTGCAAATTCCACAATTATGGACTCAGGAGGACATTTGACAATGTCCAGTGGCCACTGGCTAACATGACCTGCTGGGCATTTTAATTTTTTTCTCGGGGTTTGTGCTTTAAAAAAAAAAAAATAAATAAAAAATAAATAAAAAAAAACATAGTCCTACAAAAAAATAAACCATTTTTGTGGGGTTTGTTCCTAACAAGCCTAAACCACACAAATCAGTAATTTTATGGGCACTACCTCTTTTTCCAAAGCATCTATTTCAGCTAACAAAGAGGTCAATTGGTATATTTTTCCTGTGTTATCTAATCCACTTACGAGTGATAACAGGGAGGCTCTCATGGCCAATGGAGTAGAATTAAAAAACAGCGAACACATGATGTCAGTGAAATTTTCCTTGTCTGGTCCCTCCCGGTTATCAGCATTAAGTCCAGCTACATATCCCATAATCCTCACTCTTGTAATAGCATCTTAAATAGTAACCCAGGGGGAAGTGGACTCTATATCACTATATAAGGGGTAAATTTGAACTATTGCATGTCTGATCATATCCAGCAAATGAAAGTTACCACGATTTTCCCTCACTTTCCTCATTATCTGTGTATGGAGGGTAATCTATCCCGTACAACCTGCTTCTGCTGCATTCAGCATCACACTATCCGCACCCCCATCCCACAAACATAACATCCATTCACCAATTCCTTCACCAACAGTTTGCTTAAATTTCTTTTCAATTTCAGCACACTTTGTGTGTAACCTCTCATTTATTTCATCTTGTGCCCCCATTCTTACTCCAAAAACGTCCTGCTCTCAATGCAGTCTCCTCTTCCTATGCTCAGTAATGATAGGACGGGCTCTCCTCTGCTGAGTCTCATGCACTCTACTAGACATAACTGCGTATTCTTCTTCATCTACAGAGAATGGGGAGGAATCTATAGAATCCCCACCTAATCCAGTTACAATGTCACATAGCTGATTACAGGATACAGGTTTTCTACCCTGTTGCTTTACTGATAAAGGTGAGCATTTCTCTTCTGACTCTCCTATTTCAGCTGTATTACACTGCACACATTTTTAGTCATAATTAACTGTTCTTTAACTATCTGCAATTCTTTTTCCAGGTCCTCTTTTTCCTGTACCTCTTACTGAAGTGCCTGTGAAATGATCCATCCCATCTCACTTGCGTCTTTCCATTCCTTTTTCTTGTATAAACTCAGAGCTAGGGCTCAATACAAATGTTGGCATCGGCAGAATAAACTGGCGACGGTGTTTTTTTTAAGTCAAATTTGCGATTCAAATGTTCACCCAAGTAAGAAATAATGGCAGTTTTTGAAAACACGAAGCTCATCGCCAAAAGATTAATATCACCCATTGAGGACAATGTGAAAGCTAAGCCCAGAGCCATTCACATTTTGTTGGGGAGTTAGGGATAACGTGAATTAAATTGCAACATTTTCCGACTGAAATCTAACACCTGCTTTTTCAGGTGAACATCACACAACTCAGAGTAGAAAACCACTGTAGAGGAAACAAACCAGAGTTAGAGATAAAACAGGAACTACAACAAAGCAGAAGTTAAATTGAAACAAAACAGGAATTAAATTGCAACATTTACCGACAGAAATCATACAACTGAGAGTAGAAAACCACCACAGAGGAAAACAAAACAGAGAGTTAAAGATAAAACATGAGATAAATTGCAACAAAACAGGAGTTAATTTGCAACATTCACTCAAGGACTCCTTCCTGTCTCTCTCTCTCTAGCCTCCACTCCTGGGTCCTGTGATCTAGCTCATAGAACACAAAGTTGTGTCAGTTATTTTGGGTTTTCTGACTGAACTTGACACTTTGTGGTGCTGTGACGCTAGGTAACATTTTTATTGTGTGTTTTAGGTAAGATTTTCTATGCAACACAGGTTTAAGGTGAACGTGTATTTTACTGGTTGTCGCTCGTTAGCCTTTCTCGGTAAGTAAGATTTGAATCTCACGTTATTCAATCTTGGTTAACACGTGAAGGCAGTTTTTTTCTTCACGTTGATTTTAATATCAAGGCTTGATTGAATAACTCTGTCCCAAATTCATGGTGTACAGGGGTAGCATACAGTATCAACTCTTTGACTATGGGCTACCAGAATCCAAAACTAGCCCACCCAGGAATGGAGCCATATTTTGGGCTTTTTTAAACTACTGCTGTTTTCTTCTTATCACTAAACATTTTATTGGCTAAGCTTAACATACAAGCAAATATACCTTTTAAGCAATATTTAGTTGTATTTATTCCAATAATCCCACTGATATCCTACCAACTATGCCAAATGTTGTGGTCGTGGCCTGAATTATGAATATTAATACGCAAATATCGATATTCTAATTAGGATATTAATCACAACATGAATGTTTATTTGATTTGCGGTATATCAGTTAATTAAGTGGAATGAATACACAGAAAACATCTGTAATATTTGGTGATATACTTTATTATAACATCTTCTGTTAAAGCAATATATCTAAAAAGGGTCATTACAGCAAAGTTATAGATAACAGAAATACAATGCTACAATGATACTTTGCTTAGTTTACAGTGAAAATCGGCACATGCAAGCATATCTCTCTGTCCAAAGGAACCCTGCAGGTCATCTTTGATCTGACTCTTGGACAGAAAAAGGCCTTGGTTCTTCTCCTTAGCTCAGCATGGTGGATTCTAACTTAAACAATGGCTGCAGAGACATCCTTAAGTATTGTCCAGTCAAGTTACTTGAATAAGTCACATGGCTCCTTTGAGCCTGATTACATGTCATACCATAGGGAGCCATTGCACAGGTGATTAGGATTCCCAGAATGTATGTCTGCAATGGCAGCCATTATACATGTGCTCAGCTGCTCATAAACACTGCCCCTTGTGGTGCACATTCAGTATGCACATACCGTATGCAAATATATTACCTTAATTGTCTCTGTGAAATGAATCATATGCAATACACCACCCTAATAACACACATGAAACACAGACACCATGACGTTTAATTGAAACATTTTAAAGCTAAACTCTGACCAAAGAAATCGGGTGCTACAGTTTTCAAGACACTCAGACCAGCCGATAAAATAAAACACAGTTTATTAAATAAAAAGAAATATCAAGGAACCCCCCCTACAGGCGAAAATAGGAATAGCGAACACTAGCAGAGTAGCTATTACAAGTAAGTAGGTGAACAGGATTGTAATGATCACATATACTGATAGGTAAACAGTGGTCAGGCTACTCAAGGGTTAATACAACAAAGTCAGTCTCAATTGTGGCGTTTGGCACGCCCAAGGTGGATGATAAAGCTGTAGATAGTAGTGCACAGGAGGCTGAATGCACAGTCAGTACTGCCTTAGATAATAGCGGTGCATAGCCCCCATGGACGTAGCCATTATACATGTGCTCAGCTGCTCATAAACACTGCCCCTTGTGGTGCACATTCAGTATGCACATACCGTATGCAAATATATTACCTTAATTGTCTCTGTGAAATGAATCATATGCAATACACCACCCTAATAACACACATGAAACACAGACACCATGACGTTTAATTGAAACATTTTAAAGCTAAACTCTAACCAAAGAAATCGGGTGCTACAGTTTTCAAGACACTCAGACCAGCCGGTAAAATAAAACACAGTTTATTTAATAAAAAGAAATATCAAGGAACCCCCCCTACAGGCGACAATAGGAATAGCGAACACTAGCAGAGTAGCTATTACAAGTAAGTAGGTAAACAGGATTGCAATGATCACATATACTGATAGGTAAACAGTGGTCAGGCTACTCAAGGGTTAATACAACAAAGTCAGTCTCAATTGTGGAGTTTGGCACGCCCAAGGTGGATGATAAAGCTGTAGATAGTAGTGCACAGGAGGCTGAATGCACAGTCAGTACTGCCTTAGATAATAGCGGTGCATAGCCCCCACGGGCGTAGCGATGAAGACCACAATGTATGCTAGTGCTAGAGTCAGTAGCCCCCACGGGCATCAATAATGGAGACTGCTAGACTGCAAGAACTGGCCAATAGCCCCCACGGGCGTAATAATGGAAACCAGCAATGCAGTGATTTGAGCCTTTAGCCCCCGCGGGCGTATACCAGAGAAACCTGCAAGAGCTTAAGCCAATAGCCCCCCACGGGCATATACCAGAGACAATCGCTGAAGTCAATAGCGCCACACCGGATGCGGTAAGCAATACCGACTACTCTGCTTGGTGGAGGATTGAGCTGCCGTCCAAATTAAGCATTCAACGTGGCCAGCTCGGCAGCAGTAGCAGATATACAGGAATAGGCTCAGCAATAAGTGTAAAGGCTCACAAGAGGTATGCCAGCACTGAACAGGTTAAGCAGCTCGTAGGAATCAAGCTTAGCGAGAATGAGAAATGCTCTGCAAGTATCAGGAAGGCTCTGAACGGAGGCACAGTTCAGCAGTCGGTAACGGAGACTCAGCACAGGATGCCCAACACAGAAGGAGTACTGTGGCGAGAGACAATCAGTCCAGTACTCAGCCTCAGCGGAAGTCAAAATGTCACAACGGCGACAGTGGAGCAGGAAGCAGTACACGCAGGTCACAGGAACAAGCCGGTTCAAATCACGGAGAAGGAAGTCAGCTGGGCCGGATCGGTACACGGAGGTGGTTCTCAGACAAGCCAGATCAATCACAAGCAGGAACGTAAGCCAGGCCAGGTCGGTACACGGAGGTGGTGCTCAGACAATCCAGATCAGTCACAAATCAGGAACGTCAGCCAGGCTGGGTCGAATCACGGAACAGGAACACAGGAGCGTAGTCAGGACAGGCCAAATCGGTACACAGGAATCAGGATCCAGTGAAAACAGCAACAGCAACACTGGCTCAGGAACACCACGAAAGGGCAAGTGACAAGTGTCAATGGCTGGGTATAAAAAGGTCACCGGGGGCGGGCCAAACCTCCTCAGCCAATAGGACAGCACCACAAGCGAGAGTGACAGAAGGGGATCACGGGCACCGTGATATCGGGCAGTGTTGTTGCAGTACTCTCTGACTCTCCCCAAAGGCAACAAGAGGAGAGGTAGAGATCAAAGAGGAGGGAAAGTAGAGAAAACCAGAAAGAGGCTAAATGTTCTGTGGCTAGCGAAGCACCTGGCTTGCTATCACCTTCTTGCTCTAGAGTAACTACATCCTGTTGAAATCCACCTCATTCATCTTTACCTCCCCCATAGGTTGATAGCCATTCAGCAAATGTTGGGATGTGGCAGATTGTGTCCACCCATTGAACACTGTGTGGTTCACTGACCACACATAGCAATGTGTTGGAGGAGAATCGCAAGCAGGGCATCAAGCAGCATCTGAGGAGATTCCATCCCACAGAATATGATAAGATGGTGGCAGGGAGGGTTCATCATTACTATTAAACTGTCAGCAAGTTGTCATGTGTCATTAACGGGGAGTGGACAGGAGGTATAATGACAACAGCAGTATTTGGTTTCTGGTGGGATTTCACATTGGGGACCTTAAGTGTCGTGGTGCTTGGATAGAGTTGTGCTGGTGCTTGATGTGAATGCATATGTGCTTATTTTTCTGAGTCATTCATTTATTTACCACGCATACTTTGCACATTGCAGTTTCTGATGAGGGGCACAGTTCTAGCTCTCAAGGGAAAAACATCTATTCTAGTAACAACACTAAAATGATTATGGAGGAGGTCAGATGGAGAAGCATTATTGGACAACTTCTTCTATTCTTTACATATACCTGAAGTGGTGGGGGGCTATTTGTGTTTGGAAAGAGCTAGTCAGAGACACTCAACTAGGAACGAGCCTGCCCTCAACGTGATGAGGCTCTATAGGATAAGTATCCTACCCAGGGTGCAATCTCTTTTAGCTCTTTGTGTTGCTACTACTACCTCAGGCACATCACTGGAGCTAATAGTGGCAAGCAGAACCATGATCATCAGCACCCACATGACTGCTGTTCTGGATCCCATTCCCTTTAAGCTGCCTGCTGTTTAAACAAATCAACAGCAATAGCAGCAAGAACAGCAGTCACAAATTACACAATTTGACAATGGTCAGTGACCAAAGGCCAACAGAACATAACCGTCGGTACTATTAAAGTAGGGCATTTTTTTCCTCAGGGCTTGTTCTTTAAAAAAACAAAACAACAGAGGTCTACAAAAAACTAATTTATGGGGTGGTTCTGTCTAACAAATTAATGTTTCCATAGGGCTTGTAACAACCAAGCCTACGTCCTACAAGTCAATGTTTCTTTAAGGGGTCTGGAGACACTTATAATACAGCGCACATATGAAAAGAGAAGAGGCAGAAAGTAGTAATCTAAGTGTAGTAGTTTAATAATAACATTAAAAATAATAAGAATTACACTCACATTAGCCCATCAAACAGGTTATGCTCCCAATCTCGCCGGCAGGCTGCGTGTTCCAATATCACTGAGTCCCGATCCAGGTGTGGTAATGCTGTCTCTTATTCTGCCAAACAGATATTCCAACAGTTGGCGAAGATGAATAATCCACTTAATGGTAAGTCCATGCGTGGTACAAGTATATAGACAGGAGTAATATGGTTAGATGTACACCTTTAAACGGGTCTGCTTCAAGCCAAAACCTTGTAACACCAAGCGTTTAAAACGCTCTAGAGGTCAGTAAGCAGACCTGTCTGGGGCGGGCAAGCCTTGCGGGGAGTCTGGAGAAAACCGATAAATTAGGCAATAGCCTTAATGAGTCCCAAACGTTTTCGCAGACACAGTCTGCTTCCTCAGGGCGAAAAGTCAAATGACTGATGGGACGGACATCGGGACTTTAATACCCAATCACTTAACACGATGTTTGATTGAATAATGATCAATTGAACTAATAATACAATTAAACATGTGAAATTCGGACAAAACTAATATAAAGTAATTACATAAAAGCAATTAACCTTAAACATTACCGTATAAATCAAATCGTTTTACATATTTATTTCTCTATAACTATTTTTCATACTTATAGTATTCTATTTGATAAAAGATAGTTCAAACTAAAATGGACACAATTATTATTGTTAAAAATCTATTTTGTATATTTTTTATCTCACCCTTCGCTTAAAGCGGATAAGTGGAGATAAACCCTTCACTGACTGATTAATCGTTGTTCAACATAGCCCAAGTGTGTGGAATGTATCTCCTAATTGTGTGCAAATAAGTAGTAAGATCTTACTTTTAGTATGTGTGACTTTTTTATTTATTAAGGTAGTTGAACGATCTTAAAGGGAAAATATTTGTGTATCCGAAAATAAAGATTAAGTGTTTAAATTATGTGTAAAAATGGAGCGTTGTGTACACATATTTTTTGAGTGACATAGAAATAAAAGAAATAATGTAGAGAGTAGTGTGGCGTATGTGAATTAATTAAAGGAATGTGCTTAAAAAGATATGAAAGTGATGTAAAATTTGATACATACTGCCTAATCTCGTATCTACTCCGTTGGATGAATAAATGCCATGCTGAACAACGATACAACGTCAAAACTTATGGATTATAATAAAATAGAATAATTGTGCCTCTGTGATCTAAAATCTGTATACACAAAGGGGCGACATAACCATCACTAGTTAAAATTTAAACAAAATATATTGTATAAAAAGGGGAAGGGAAAGAAAGAAAAAATGAAAATTATAATGGTATAAGACAATCGTTTTCATGCGATTCTTATTTTGTAACGTCCTTGTAGCTTAAATGTCAAAGGTACTGGGGAGATATCGCATAAACCGAGACAGAACAAGAATGGCCAGAAAAAAAGGAGGAACCAACTGAGGAGCTCATAAAAGATAATAAAAACAGGGATGATAAAAAGAGATGGAGTAATGCTGACTCCAAATGATTGTAATTTGCCGATTAATTCCTAAGGTATATGTTTTAATATGCATATACACATCTATTATAATCTCCCCTGTCTATAAATCATTGTTTACAGTGAGCAGATACCTCCCCACCGTAACAATATTATGTTTAGAAAGAAGGGAAAAATAAATATATTTGGAATGTTAATGTGGGTTGGTAAAGTTAAAAATAAACATAACCTAAAGGAAAAAATCATCTAAAAATGATAAATATTAAATAAAAGCTACAAAATCAAAATCTACATTGAGTCCCCCTGGATTCAGAGTTTTTAGCTCATAAATCCAGTAGGACTCCCTCTGTCTTAACTTCAAAAGACGATCCCCTGATCTATGTCCCATTTGCACCTGTTC
Organism: Rhinophrynus dorsalis; assembly: GCA_037306005.1. Classification (NCBI taxonomy): domain Eukaryota; kingdom Metazoa; phylum Chordata; class Amphibia; order Anura; family Rhinophrynidae; genus Rhinophrynus; species Rhinophrynus dorsalis. Next base: position 553,886,711 of record CM074721.1, read on the forward strand.
AATGCCTAGAATAGTGAGACCTTCATGTTTACAATTGTGTGCAGTTCTACAATGGTCTGATAGGCTGTGATTTTCCAAACCTTTCTGAATATTGTACAGATGTTCATTAAATCTTGTTTTTAATTTCCTTTTTGTCCTTCCTACATACTGGATACCACATACACATGTGATAAGATACACAATATATGTACTTGAACAGGTGATAAATTTTTTTATTGTGTACTGTTTATTAGTGACTGTAGATTTAAATTCAATATTCTTAGATTTAGGTAAATGGAAACAACAACTACATCCAGCTCTTCCGCATTTATACATACCCTTCCTCGTTAGGAAGGTATTGGAAGGTTTGTAACTTTTTGAATAAATATCACTGGGTGCAATGTAACTTGCTAAGTTACGATTTTTTCTATAAACAACCTTTGGATGGTTGCCTAATAAGGGTTTTAATATCATATCTTCCATTAAAACATGCCAATGTTTATTTAATATGCGGTGAATTTGTTTTGACTGAGAACCATATGTTGTACTGAAAATTGGTAGACTGTGGGTAGGATTGGTATTGTGCGATTTGTAATGTAATAATTCCTTTCTATTTAATTGTGCACTCTTTTCTCTTGCTTGTTTAATGATTTCATGATTGTATTTTTTATCTTGAAATTTCTTAGTTAATATTTTTGATTCTTTAATGAAATCCTCATCTCTTGAACAATTTCTTCTGATCCTTTGAAATTGTCCAAACGGCACATTGTTGATCCATCGCTGATTATGACCACTGGAGGCATGTAGATAGCTGTTACCATCCACACTTTTTCGGTGGTTTTTGGAAAAAATTTCTGAATTGGGACCACAACAAAGGACAACGTCCAAGAAAACTATTTGTTCCGAATGAACATGTGTAGTAAAAGATAAATTCATAGAGTTGTTATTTAAATAAGTAAAAAATTCTCTGCATTGTACCTCTGTGCCCTTCCAAATCAGCAGCAGATCATCGATGTACCTCTTGTAATAAATGATATGTTTGGAAAATGGATTGTTATTATGTATATAGTCATTTTCCCACTTTCCCATATAGAGATTAGCATATGAAGGTGCAAAGGCTGAACCCATAGCTACTCCAGACATCTGTAGATAAAACTGCTTCTCGAATAGAAAGTAATTATGATGTAAGATGAATTCTATACACTTAATTATGAATTGTATTTGTGCTATAGGTAAGATTTGATGTTTTAATAGAATGGATTCAATGGCGGCAATGCCTAGTGAATGAGGTATACATGTATATAAACTCGAAACATCACAGGTTACCCATAAATAATTATGTTTCCATGTAATATGTTGTAAACTATTAAGTACTTGAATAGTGTCTTTCAAATATGATGGTAGAGTAGAAACTAGAGGTTTAAGAAACTCATCTATATATTGTGAAATGAAATAAGTTAAGGAATTGATTCCTGAAATTATCGGTCTTCCTGGTGGTTGGTCTAAAGATTTATGTAATTTCGGAAGATGGTAGAAAATGGGTATTGTTGGATTAGAGTTATATAAAAAGTTGAATTCTGTCATAGTGATTATTTTATTTTGTACTGCTTCTTTAAGAAGAATAGATAGCTTTTCTAGAAATTCCACAGTGGGATCTTTTTTTAAGGTCATGTAGGTATTTGTGTCATCCAGTAATCTATGAGCCTCACTTATGTAATCTACTTTGTTCTGTATGCAAATGCCTCCCCCTTTATCTGCCTGCCTAATTACAAGATTGTCATTCTTTTGAAGATTTTTAAGGGATTCTCTTTCTGATTTATTAAGGTTATGCGATGATTTTGGAATAGATGAATTAATTTTCTCTAGATCCCTTGCCACCAGTTGATTGAACACTTTGATGTGTTCAGATTGACTATAAATGGGAAAAAAGGTGGATTTAGATTTTTTATTACTATGTATGGGTTCCCATTGTTCCGACTGAGTAGAATCCTTTTCTAACATTTGTAAAGAGCGAATATTGTATTTGTCTTGCATGGATAGAACTGAGGAATGATGTTTTTGCTCCCCTGGTTGTGTAGCAAAAAATCTTTTTAAAGTGATTGATCTAATATACTTATTAAGATCAATATATGTATTGAATTTGTTAAGGGGCTGAGCTGGGGCAAAGGAAAGGCCTTTATTTAGAACATGTTTTTCAGATTCTGTAAGTGTATAATCACTAAGATTATATATAGATGAATCTGTCAAATGTTCTAAACTTGATCTATTTTTGTGATTTTTGTGTGACCCTCCTCTGCAACCCCTTCTGTAGATAAAGCTCTTTTTAGTGATTTGTTTGTTTGAACTTATGATATTTGGTGAGCTGTCGATTGTTGTGTTGATATCGGTTGATAAAGTTCCTCTGTTGTTTGATTGGTAATTGTTTCTATTTGAGTGTATGATACATTTACTGGTTTTACTGGAGTTTGTGTTCTCTGGGGATCTGTGGATGTGATTGTTGGTGAGGTCTCTGGGGGACATGGTACCGTTTGTGTCCTGTTCAAGTGATATCGGCCTTTCCCTAAAAAAGACTGTTGTGATGTCTTTGGGATTGCACCAGTATGATGCGTTGATAGTGGTTCAAAACGATTAGCAGTCGGTATATTGCTATACTCAGTGTTAGGCGTTAACTGTGATCTTTGTTGGTTATCTTTATTTTTATTTTTATTTGCATTATTATGGGATGTTCTAAATCGATTGTATTGATGATTAGGATGATGTAGTTTAAAATTATTCGGTCTAAAATTAGACCGATAATAATTATTAGTTCTAGGGTTAGTGTATCCACGATGATTGATAATCTTAGATCTATTTTCATAATCATGTTTCTCCCGTATGGATTTCTTTTGTTTAGTATGTGTAATGTTTCTTTCTAATATATTCAAATTTTTATTTACATGATTTTGTATTCTTTTGTGCTCATTAGTGAGATTAACCCTTTCAATAGATTTTTCCATATCCTCTATTTCCTTCTTTGTTTTATTCAACCTATTTTCTCTGTATTTAATAAGAAGTTCTATCAATCTCAATGAGCAGTTTTCCAGGATTGTGTCCCATTCTAGTTGATATTCGATTTCATCCATTTGAAAGGATGGGGCTTTATAAATTCTTAAGCCTCTAGGTATAATTTTATGTTTAAGATAATTTTCCAATGAAATGAGATCAAACCAATCTTTAGTTTCTTTAATAAGTAATCTTTCTAAATCTCTAATTAATTGTAATGGATCACTAATCCTGGTTGGCTGCTCATGTTCTGCCTGTAGGAAATCTAATGTTCTATTTCTTTGATTTCTAATACTTTGATAGGTACTAGGTTCAGTCATACTTGATTGCGTACTGTGCTGCTACAAACAAACCCAAAGGACTAAAGACAAGGAAATGGGCTGTGATACAATTAACAAATTATTCCAAAGGGTAGAGCGCTCTGAAAGCAACCAAATAACACCCCAAATACCAATATTATAAATGAATCGAACAATCTGATACAAAATTATTAATAATAGTGGCAGCACTATTCACTACTTAATAGTTTACAACATATTACATGGAAACATAATTATTTATGGGTAACCTGTGATGTTTCGAGTTTATATACATGTATACCTCATTCACTAGGCATTGCCGCCATTGAATCCATTCTATTAAAACATCAAATCTTACCTATAGCACAAATACAATTCATAATTAAGTGTATAGAATTCATCCTTCATCATAATTACTTTCTATTCGAGAAGCAGTTTTATCTACAGATGTCTGGAGTAGCTATGGGTTCAGCCTTTGCACCTTCATATGCTAATCTCTATATGGGAAAGTGGGAAAATGACTATATACATAATAACAATCCATTTTCCAAACATATCATTTATTACAAGAGGTACATCGATGATCTGCTGCTGATTTGGGAGGGCACAGAGGTACAATGCAGAGAATTTTTTACTTATTTAAATAACAACTCTATGAATTTATCTTTTACTACACATGTTCATTCGGAACAAATAGTTTTCTTGGACGTTGTCCTTTGTTGTGGTCCCAATTCAGAAATTTTTTCCAAAAACCACCGAAAAAGTGTGGATGGTAACAGCTATCTACATGCCTCCAGTGGTCATAATCAGCGATGGATCAACAATGTGCCGTTTGGACAATTTCAAAGGATCAGAAGAAATTGTTCAAGAGATGAGGATTTCATTAAAGAATCAAAAATATTAACTAAGAAATTTCAAGATAAAAAATACAATCATGAAATCATTAAACAAGCAAGAGAAAAGAGTGCACAATTAAATAGAAAGGAATTATTACATTACAAATCGCACAATACCAATCCTACCCACAGTCTACCAATTTTCAGTACAACATATGGTTCTCAGTCAAAACAAATTCACCGCATATTAAATAAACATTGGCATGTTTTAATGGAAGATATGATATTAAAACCCTTATTAGGCAACCATCCAAAGGTTGTTTATAGAAAAAATCGTAACTTAGCAAGTTACATTGCACCCAGTGATATTTATTCAAAAAGTTACAAACCTTCCAATACCTTCCTAACGAGGAAGGGTATGTATAAATGCGGAAGAGCTGGATGTAGTTGTTGTTTCCATTTACCTAAATCTAAGAATATTGAATTTAAATCTACAGTCACTAATAAACAGTACACAATAAAAAAATTTATCACCTGTTCAAGTACATATATTGTGTATCTTATCACATGTGTATGTGGTATCCAGTATGTAGGAAGGACAAAAAGGAAATTAAAAACAAGATTTAATGAACATCTGTACAATATTCAGAAAGGTTTGGAAAATCACAGCCTATCAGACCATTGTAGAACTGCACACAATTGTAAACATGAAGGTCTCACTATTCTAGGCATTGAACAGGTGCAAATGGGACATAGATCAGGGGATCGTCTTTTGAAGTTAAGACAGAGGGAGTCCTACTGGATTTATGAGCTAAAAACTCTGAATCCAGGGGGACTCAATGTAGATTTTGATTTTGTAGCTTTTATTTAATATTTATCATTTTTAGATGATTTTTTCCTTTAGGTTATGTTTATTTTTAACTTTACCAACCCACATTAACATTCCAAATATATTTATTTTTCCCTTCTTTCTAAACATAATATTGTTACGGTGGGGAGGTATCTGCTCACTGTAAACAATGATTTATAGACAGGGGAGATTATAATAGATGTGTATATGCATATTAAAACATATACCTTAGGAATTAATCGGCAAATTACAATCATTTGGAGTCAGCATTACTCCATCTCTTTTTATCATCCCTGTTTTTATTATCTTTTATGAGCTCCTCAGTTGGTTCCTCCTTTTTTTCTGGCCATTCTTGTTCTGTCTCGGTTTATGCGATATCTCCCCAGTACCTTTGACATTTAAGCTACAAGGACGTTACAAAATAAGAATCGCATGAAAACGATTGTCTTATACCATTATAATTTTCATTTTTTCTTTCTTTCCCTTCCCCTTTTTATACAATAAATTTTAACTAGTGATGGTTATGTCGCCCCTTTGTGTATACAGATTTTAGATCACAGAGGCACAATTATTCTATTTTATTATAATCCATAAGTTTTGACGTTGTATCGTTGTTCAGCATGGCATTTATTCATCCAACGGAGTAGATACGAGATTAGGCAGTATGTATCAAATTTTACATCACTTTCATATCTTTTTAAGCACATTCCTTTAATTAATTCACATACGCCACACTACTCTCTACATTATTTCTTTTATTTCTATGTCACTCAAAAAATATGTGTACACAACGCTCCACTTTTACACATAATTTAAACACTAAATCTTTATTTTCGGATACACAAATATTTTCCCTTTAAGATCGTTCAACTCACTTAATAAATAAAAAAGTCACACATACTAAAAGTAAGATCTTACTACTTATTTGCACACAATCAGGAGATACATTCCACACACTTGGGCTATGTTGAACAACGATTAATCAGTCAGTGAAGGGTTTATCTCCACTTATCCGCTTTAAGCGAAGGGTGAGATAAAAAATATACAAAATAGATTTTTAACAATAATAATTGTGTCCATTTTAGTTTGAACTATCTTTTATCAAATAGAATACTATAAGTATGAAAAATAGTTATAGAGAAATAAATATGTAAAACGATTTGATTTATACGGTAATGTTTAAGGTTAATTGCTTTTATGTAATTACTTTATATTAGTTTTGTCCGAATTTCACATGTTTAATTGTATTATTAGTTCAATTGATCATTATTCAATCAAACATCGTGTTAAGTGATTGGGTATTAAAGTCCCGATGTCCGTCCCATCAGTCATTTGACTTTTCGCCCTGAGGAAGCAGACTGTGTCTGCGAAAACGTTTAGGACTCATTAAGGCTATTGCCTAATTTATCGGTTTTCTCCAGACTCCCCGCAAGGCTTGCCCGCCCCAGACAGGTCTGCTTACTGACCTCTAGAGCGTTTTAAACGCTTGGTGTTACGAGGTTTTGGCTTGAAGCAGACCCGTTTAAAGGTGTACATCTAACCATATTACTCCTGTCTATATACTTGTACCACGCATGGACTTACCATTAAGTGGATTATTCATCTTCGCCAACTGTTGGAATATCTGTTTGGCAGAATAAGAGACAGCATTACCACACCTGGATCGGGACTCAGTGATATTGGAACACGCAGCCTGCCGGCGAGATTGGGAGCATAACCTGTTTGATGTGCTAAAAGCCCAAGAAGGGCTAACGTGAGTGTAATTCTTATTATTTTTAATGTTATTATTAAACTACTACACTTAGATTACTACTTTCTGCCTGTTCTCTTTTCATATGTGCGCTGTATTATAAGTGTCTCCAGACCCAGTATTGTACATAGTGGGCAAGGCCACTTGACACCGATTCCTGCTGCACTGACTGACAAGATGTACATTCATCATTGAACTCATCAAATCATTCATCATTCATCCATTGAAAAAAAACTTTTTCATCCATATCCATTTTCATTTCTTACTTATATGTGACGTATAGATCCTATTTTTGTTTGCTGCCACTATTATTAATAATTTTGTATCAGATTGTTCGATTCATTTATAATATTGGTATTTGGGGTGTTATTTGGTTGCTTTCAGAGCGCTCTACCCTTTGGAATAATTTGTTAAATGTTTCTTTAAGGCTTGTGCCAAACCAGTCTACGTCCTACAAATCAATGTTTCCTCAGTGCTTGGGCCTATCACAAGTCCAGTGTCCTGCAACTGATCAAGATTTCCTCAGGGCTTTGCTTCTAATAAGGTTGAAAATTACAATAAAATCCTCAGGTTGGCTCTGTACGCCCTACTGATATGTATATGTTCTTTTCATTGTTACATATGTCTACATATTTTGCTGTATTTGAACGATTCTACATGTATTTTTCTGTATATGAGATGTGTATGGAGCGATCTTATAATAAAATATATTTAAAAAAAAAAAAGTTACTCAAACATTAATTGGCAAGGTGCTTGTTCTTACTATTTCACTTTTGGGATTTTCTAAAATTCTCCAAACATCCATAGTCCCATAAGGACCTCTTATCCTCATGAAAAGAAATACATATATAAGACAACATGAGTAATAATGTTCAGATCCCTAACATACATACGTCTGATTTGTTAATGCTGGAGTGGACTGTTCAATTGGTAGGTAACTAATTGTATTGTGTACAGTAGTGGATTATAATATAGTATGGTTATTTTTGTTGTTATGTTGACATTACTGGCATGTTTCTGTTTGACAATACTTGAATAACCAGCTTCTTAAAAGTAAGAATAGTTTAACCTTTAGAAAAAAATCCTATCCAAAATTGAATGATAGAATGAATAAATATGTTTATTTATATAGTGTATACAGAGCTTTACAGTTTAACAATTTAGACAATATAGTGCTTAGCAGAGTGATACACAAGGGTCCCTGCTCGAAAGCTTACATTCTAAGCAACATCCATTGGTGCAGGTATCAATGCAAGCTCAATACATTTCCTTCACAAATATTAGACAGCTTCTTTTTCACCATACTAGGTATTATTCTAATACAAAACAGAAAAAATATTTATGTATTTATATGTTGATGAAAAATATACTTTTCAGTATATTCTTTGCTCTTTCAGAATTTTTGTGTGGAGATGTCCTACTATACCCTGAAAGTAAAAAATGCAACAACTACTTATTGGCTAAAAATATAGCATAAAAGAAACTAAACTACAAAAGGTAGAAGTAAACATTTCTGATTCAATTAATGAAATTAGTTTTGCTGTTCTAATGGTAAATATAGTAAATAAATTCACTTTAAGAAGTGATTTCTGTAATTTTTAATGACACTCATATGTTCAGTAAGTGTTTTGTTTCTAATGATTTTATTATTACATTTTTCACATATCTGACTACTTCAACATGCAACTAGAGCTAAAATATAGAGATGTAGTTTTATGAAAATAGTTTTCTCAAACATTAAATAGTTGTTGAACACCTTTATAGTATTGCTTCATAAAATAAAAATGGATATATATTTTGTAAAACATTTTTTTTCTCCTACCTTATTTATTATTATAGCTTTTAAAAGGGAACATATATAAAAATAATTCAAGCTACATGTGTCTACTAATCTTATGTAGCTGATTAATAATGCAATTTTTTCTACAGAAAGTGCATATTCTCTGCTTTTTTCTATGCAAAATTCTTATTTATGTTATGTATTTTGGTCATTGCTAAGCTTGTTAGGCCCAGAACATGCTTCATCATGACCACAGAGACTGGAATTGTGTCACCAAGACTTGTGTATTAACTGCACCATAGGAGATGAATTAAAAAGTCCCCAAATTCCCATTAATTTAAAGTCCTTGAATGTCATACAATTATTTAATACATTAGGATTTTTCAATTGTGGCTGTATGGTGCCAATTACTTGCCTCAGAATTGCTACATAGTACATCAGCCTCCCTACACTTTTAGATTTCCAGTTCATATTAATCAAGCAGTGCAGCATCCACAACTTTATTATTTGATACATAGATCACTTGTGTTGTTAGTACCTACGTAATAGTATCAGGTCAATTATGATTTTAAAGTTATTTTTAAATTAATTATGGAATATCATGAAACTAGTTTGGAGTTATTCAGAAGGTTATAGGCTTCATTCAGTTACATATTTTGGAAAACCTGTCATAATAATTATTGGAGAAACAATTCAAAGATGCTAAATCCTTATTTTTGTTTTGAAATAATTCCAAAAGCAATATTGCGGAAGTTTATTATCATGGGTAATGAACTTGATATTTGCAAGTTCCATAGATTATGGTTTATTTTCTTTCTCCAAGTAGACAATGAATGTAACAAATCAGACATTCTCAGAATTCCACCTGGTGGGATTTCAAAATCTTCATGGCTTCAAGATCATTTTCTTTGTCACATTCCTAATGCTCTATGTTGCGTCTCTAACTGGAAACCTGACGATAATTATGTTGGTATCAACTAATGATTCTCTTAAATCACCCATGTACTTCTTCCTATGCAATTTATCTTTGTGTGACATCATTCTCACAACAAATATATCCCCTAACATGCTACACAGTATATTGATAAATAAAGACACTATATCAATTACTGGCTGCTTCACAGTATTTTATTTTTTGGCTTTCTCTGGCTCTGTAGAGTGCTGTCTGCTAACAGCAATGTCTTTTGACCGATACCTGGCCATCTGTAACCCACTGCGTTACCACTCTATCATGAACTTTAAGCTTTGTCTCCACCTTATTATCGTCTCTTGGTTGTTGAGTTTTATGTTATCATTAAACATAACACTTTTGGTCATGCAACTTGATTTCTGCAGCAACAATGTTATAGATCATTTTTTCTGTGATATTCTTCCTTTTATTGAACTTTCTTGTTCAGACACCTCTATTGTAGTAACAGAAGACCTTGTGTTATGTGTTCCTGTAACTGTCTTTCCATTTGTCTTTATTATTGTGACTTACACCTGCATCATTCGTACTATCTTAAATATCCCATCCAACAGTGGAAGACAGAAAGCCTTCTCCACCTGTAGCTCTCATCTGACTGTGGTATTCATGTATTATGGGACAATATTCACACTTTATTTGGTGCCCTCTGGAGGATACTTAAATCAAATTAACAAGTTCCTGTCTTTGCTTTATACAATGTTGACTCCAGTGCTGAACCCTATCATATACAGCCTAAGGAATCAAGCGATTCGAAGGAGTTTGAGAAAAATAATCAACTCAGATCTACAATATAAGTTATTCAAACATGTATGTCCTTTTCTGCTTTGTCTCTAATCCAGTGCAGTACACTGGAAACAATGCTGGGCCTTTAAAGAATTTTAACATTGTGAAAATGTCCTTTACCTTGTTTTCTCAATGGGAAATATTTACTTTAAAATTATTACAGCTCATATTTGAATTAAACTACAGTTTTCTCTTCTTTTCATAAAGTGATGCTGTTCCTCTGTAATGTATGCAGGAGACTGGAAGAGTAAAACTGATACATTTATTGCCTAACTGAGTAGCTCTGGGGTGCAAGCTTTCAGAAAACTAGGGGCTTGATTTAATAAATCATGGTAAAATTGCCAACAAGACAAAACTCATTACAGAGCGTTACTCATTCCTAAATAGTGCAGCTATGCAATAAGCCATCTACCAGAATGACCAAAAAGTGTAGGCCAAAAAACTACACATATCTTCAAAATGTGCATTGCATCTTGTTTTTTGAACACACTGTGCGTTCATTTCAGTTGCTAAACAATGACTGATCTATCAACTTCAAATGAGACTACCTAACTCTATACATTATCTTGTTAAGACAAGTTCAAAATCACAGCCAATCAAAACACACCAAAGTAACAAGTACATTCAAATTAAACTATTTATTCAAGAAAATAACTGACATACCTTATTTATGTTTGGAGGTTTGCAGAGCTAAAACACAGGGCCCTGGAGCAGGGGACAGAGAAAGAGATTAAGTAAGAGAGGAGCAGACACTAGAGAAAAGTATAAGGTGTGGGGAGCAGAGAGCATTGCATTTAAATAGACACATAATACACTTTGGCACATATTGCACATACACACACACACACACACACACAAACAGACACATCTTTTATTTTTTTACACACAACACATCTTTATTTTTTATTCATACAGTGTGATCCTGTGAGTCCAAGAGAATGACAGAGAGTAAGTGTGACTGAGTGCTTGTGGGAGAGAGTGGTTGTGTGAGTGGCTGTGTGATGGAGATAGATAGGAGAATGATAAGAAGATGTCAGGGAGATGAGTGGAGGATGGAGGGATGGGGAGAGGCACAGGAGAGGAGGAAAGAGAACAGATGATACCCAGTCAGGGAAGGAGGAAAAGATGGAGAGCAGCTGTCTGATTGGGTGCACAGGTGTGTTCAGGTACACAACTGATAGGAACTGACACACCAGTGGGAACCCTTGGAATGTGCTGAAGGAGTACACGTAGCCAGGGACATAGAAGGCAGGGCCTGAACTCATGCAGAGGAAGACAGATTGAGGGATCCCATGTTCACCCAGGAGGAGAATCTGGGTCTTGTGCAAAGTATCATTGAAACAATTTAACAACTGGAATGCCAGAGTGGTATCCAATGCATTCCATGTCAAAGGATACCCCATTATTACGTCATGCGTTCTATGGTTGATATGAATATATTCAACTTGAATTCACAATATTTGATGTTATTTAACCTCAGGAATACGATGGACATAGGTAATTGGGTGTAAAAGCAATGGTTGCTATCCCTGAAGTGGCAGTGTCATCATGGCTGAAAAGGAATTGCAGATTCCAGTTGAATCCACAGCCTCCATTAGACCCAAACATGGCATGTCAGGTGCATGTGTTCATTATGTTGCCAGCTAGGTCATTTTGATGATTAAATAGGCAATGTCTTTTTGGAGGTGCTTGTGCATCTCAGTCATCTCAGTCTCCTTATCCTCTGGCTGGGAAACAGACACCACCCCAATGGATTCTGGATTCATTTCCTCCACTAGACGTGTGTTCACATAGTTATTTTATAGTATGGCACACGCTATTATGACATTGCATACTTTACCTGGTGCATATTGCAGAGGTCCCACTGAGTTATCCAGGCACTGAAATCTGGTTTTGAGCAGGTCAAAGGTACATTCAACCACATTCCTGGTCCTCACATTAGTCTCATTGTAGTGGTCCTGTGCAGGTGTTTGGGGATTTTGTACTGGTGTGAGGACCCACGATTCACATCCATTTCAAGCATCCCCTGTGGAAAATAAGTCACATCATAGATCACATGCCTATGGACCACATGGGTATTTGGATGATGTTATGTAAGGGGTGCATACTATTTGTGCTTCATGACCATGCTAAGCTGTTTTTACATTAATCATGTGATTACCCTGGTGACTCAACAGCCATCCTCCTGTATTGGTCCCATTCTCAAAGTCCCTGTAGAGAGAGAATTGCATGAGGATGTAGGAGTCATGACAACTGCCAGGATAGGAAGCACAGACATGGGTGATCCTAATGTGGTCATGACATACCATCTGTACGTTGATGGAGTGGGAATGCTTCTAGTTGATATAAAAAATGTCTCTCATGCGGAGGAGCTCTAATTTAATCAGTAAATAACCCCCATGACTCTGGGTATGCCTTCCCTTGTGTAGAGCTTCTGCTTTACACCTGTCCACTACATGTGGGTGGACCTCCTGGCCTTCCTCTTGAGTACTGCCAACACCTAAGACAATACCCTGGAAGATGTGACCTGTGACATCCCAAATGCATATCCCTCTATGGACTGGAACAAATCACTTGCCATGAATTGATTGGCACACATCAGCTCCTGCAATTCAGATAGGGCATGATTGGTGCTGTATATGGGGTCTACGTCATCTTTGATCAGTTCATACAGGTTGATGATGCTGTGTTATGTCAATCTGTGCGGGTCTCTCACTTCAGGGTCCATCATTCAGAATAGTGTGGCTCTTGTGCAGTATATTCTGGTTCTTTGCAGTCATATGTCCTCTTTGTGCTGCTGAGGTCCCTGTGGCAGCTGAGACTATGGGGGAATCTGGTTGCGGCAGGTTAGGTGCTACTGGCTGGTTTGGTAGTCCAAGTGGAAATGGGCTTCTGTCTGGCTCGCCAGCCGGAACATCAGTGCTTGCAACAGGCAAAAGATGTATTGTGTACTTTGGGGTTCCTGGGGCCCCTTGGACTTGCACACCCCCTTCTGTGATGTCTTTGCAGGTATTGCAATGGAAACATACTGACTGTAATCTGTGTCTGAGCGGTCCCCCATGTATGAAGACTGCTAGACATCCCTTTAAGACGGTGGTGGAGTGTTATCCAGGAGCAGTTATCAAGTACGTAGGAACCATCAGGAAAGTGTGTGTTGTCAAAGTAAGTGTATGGCAGTGTGGCTGTTATTGTTTGAATGTGTTTGTTGTAATTGCTGTTTACCTGTCAGGTGCTTGTGTTACATTGACTGGTGCACCTGGGTCTCCACTGGCTAGTGATGTTGCACAGGAAGACTTGTGTTTGTCAGGTGTGCATACCCTCTTATGGTGTCACAGATTGTATTAGGTTGATTTGTAAACCCCTTCTCCCTGAGGGGGTTGATGGGTTAATGTTAGCTTTCCAGGGATTTTTGTATGACATGCACATTTGCAGGGTAGTTTGTTGCCATCCAGGGGTTAATTTTTCCATTGCTGTCATTGTGCTATGTGCAAAGTATTCTGTGAACTGTTTGTTCCCTGCTTGAGTTTCTATGATGGTGGTTTTGAACCTTCGCTGTGTGCTGTACGCTAAGAAAAAAAAAGGCCCAGAATTTCCCCTTGTAAATATATCAGTTTATCATGCATTGGCACTGACTGCACAGAAACAAATAGCTCAAGGGTAGAAGGGTAGAGCTGTTCCATTGTTCTCACTGGGTGGAAGATTACTGCCTATTGTAATTTTTTATCTTCCGTTAGCAGTTCACAGCATGGGTTATTGAATGACTTACTGTGCTTGCAAAACTACCATTTACTCTTTTAACAGTGGAAATTAAGTCAAGCCCTAGGCTGAATACACAAAACATGACAAGTTAAACATTCATGCAAATTATTTTTACACTTACATTTTACAGGCAGTTAACATTCTTATCGCTATGGTCTAGAATTAATACTCTAGGATTTGGTATAGTTCAAAAGGGGCTAGGATTGAGCAACTGTCTGTGCAGACCAAACAAATTGATTCCAAGTTGCAACCATAATCTATAGCAAGAAAAAAGAGCGCAAAAAGAGGAAAATCTAAAAGCAGTGTTTATTAAAAATACCACACTAAAACAATATAAGTTGCGCTTACAGGATAAAAGAGCAATGTACACTTATCTCCCTCCGGATCAAGTATCTCCTCGTTTCAGCAACCCTTGCTCCTTACGGGCCCGCCGTCCTTCTGTTCCCTGTGTCCGTACACCCTCCTTTGTGGCTATAGCGATTCCCAATCAAACTCACCACAATGTACTGGAGTTCAGGCAACAGCGGACACTACACTGGACGTGCTAGTCCTATGGGCAAATACCCGTTGCTCACCGGAGAACCGATCCAAAAAGGGGACCAAGTATTCATATACATAAAAACCCAACGCGTATCGCGAGCCTCTCTGCCCGCTTCATCAGGGGTTACAGGATACCGAAGGGATAGCACCTATATACACCCACCACCGTCCAGCGAGACGATCCGCTGGATCGATAGTTACCTATCCCTTCGGTTCTCCTGCATACTGACACCATCTGGATTCTTTCATATTGCAACTCCTAAATACAAAGTAGCAAATAGCAATATAAATGTTGCATCTATACTCCCTATATTTCTTCATAAATAAACTAAATGATAATTGAGAATACCCTAAGGAGCCCTGAGTAATATATATAAATATAAAACAATATATACATAGAAAATGTCATATAAATTAAAAGTATACATTCAACTATAAAATCATATTCCAATCAACATATAAATACTGACCCTAATTATCTAACTTACATTATATATCCAAAATATAGAATCTGTTAAAGAGATACTCACTATATAAAAGCTGCCACATCTAGATCAATATTTAGACCCCATGGGCTCAATGTTTTGAGTTCATAGATCCAAAAAGTCTCTCGTTTTCTCAGAGTCAATAATCTGTCTCCTCTTCTTCTATCTATAGGGATTTTTTCAATCGCAGTTATTTTTAAATTATCTGGATTGCATTCCTTATGTTCCATAAAGTGCTTAGGGACACTATGTTTATCCATTTTATTAGTAATGTTTCGTAAGTGCTCCGTAAAGCGTACTTTCAACTTCCTCATGGTCCTCCCCACATATTGCTTACCACAGGAGCACGTGCATAAATAGACCACATAATCAGAATTACAATTCATAAAACTCTTCATTTTATATTGTTTTCCAGTTATTTCTGATTTAAAAGACATTTTGTCCCTACCATTATTAAAAGCATAATGTTTACATGTAATGCAACCCTTCTTCCCACATTTGTACATCCCTATACTATTAAAAAGAATATTTCCTCTGCTACCAAGGTCACTGTTATTTGACTTCTTTAATTTAGAAGAAATATCACTTGGTGCTAATTTTTCTTTTAAGTTCCTATTTCTTTTAAAAGAAACCTTGGGTCTATCACTCAAAACTGGTCCCAATAAGGGATCCTCCTTTATGATATACCAATGTTTTTTCAAGATTTTTTCCATCTGACTCGCACAACTATTATATTTAGTCGTAAAATATGGCATCATATAACTTTCATCTGATTTTGCTTTTCTCTCTTTGTATTTTATCAATTGATCTCGGGGCATTAAATCTACCTTATTGTAAGCACTCTCCAACAGATCCCTATCATAACCCTTTACTAGCAGTTTCTCCATGACAATCTTGGCTTCCTCCTTATATTCCTCCGGTTTACTGCAATTTCTTTTCGGTATCCTGTAACCCCTGATGAAGCGGGCAGAGAGGCTCGCGATACGCGTTGGGTTTTTATGTATATGAATACTTGGTCCCCTTTTTGGATCGGTTCTCCGGTGAGCAACGGGTATTTGCCCATAGGACTAGCACGTCCAGTGTAGTGTCCGCTGTTGCCTGAACTCCAGTACATTGTGGTGAGTTTGATTGGGAATCGCTATAGCCACAAAGGAGGGTGTACGGACACAGGGAACAGAAGGACGGCGGGCCCGTAAGGAGCAAGGGTTGCTGAAACGAGGAGATACTTGATCCGGAGGGAGATAAGTGTACATTGCTCTTTTATCCTGTAAGCGCAACTTATATTGTTTTAGTGTGGTATTTTTAATAAACACTGCTTTTAGATTTTCCTCTTTTTGCGCTCTTTTTTCTTGCTATAGATTTTGGTTGTGTATGGACGAGGCCATACTAAGAAGCTGCAGGAGGACGATTAACTGACAGTGTGTTATAATATACCGTTTCATCTCATTCCATCTTCATTCCATTACATCATTATTCATTCTCATCCCCATTGGAATTGCATGAGTCTAACGAATTTGGGAGTAAGACAGAGGATCTGATGGTCCACTAGAGATAAGTGGACATTTTTCAAGACTATCTAACCGGAGACTCTGTGTATATACAGATTGTTTTGCCACATTGATTTACATATTGTACATTTTTATATCGAGTGTACATACTTTGGTCTAGACCTACACTCTGCCCTATAGGTGTTTAGCGCTATCTGTTTTATAGTTTGTACATTTTTACCTTTTACTTTTTGATTGCAGCTTCACAGTAGGAGAGAGTGTGGATCATGGATTATAGTATCTTAAGGAACAATCGAAATAGATGTATGGATTGGTTGGTACCGATTCAGGAATGTCCTCCCAGAGAAAATCCCACTGATTTGTTAAGACAGTTAGAGAAATGTCTAGAAAGAGAAACGAGGGATTGGTATGATCTTATATCGCTTGAAAACTATGTGGCATGTGATATTATCCCAAGAGGCTTGAAAATCCAAAAATATCCCTCTTTTGATATAGAAGATGTAGATTATATATCAGATTGGGAACAGATTTTGGAGGATTGTTCGAAAAAATTAATGCTATTATTAATTAAGTATAGGGAGATGAGTTTAGAAAAAAAGAAGAAGGAAATTGAGGGTATTGAAATAAAACTAAAGAGGATAGAAAGTACAGAAACTACTAAGAGATTACAGGAGAATATTTCAAAAAAATTAGGTCATCTGGAACAAAATATTATACAAACTAAGAGAAAAAAATTTGAAAGAGATCAAAAGGAGAAACAGCAGAGACAAGAAAATTTGCTGGTAGGAATCAACAGATCTTTGAGAGTATCTAATAATAATAAAAAGGAAAGAAAAGATGTAAGGAAAAGAGAAAATTTTAATGAGAGGAGACAGAATGGTCAACAGAGAGTGACTTTTAAAAGGAATCCTAGGACGGGAAGATTTCAAAATATAGTATATTATCCTGTAGGAAGTGTTTATCTGCAAAAGATTACAAAAGAAGATGAAGCTAGTCCCATGGAAAATAAAGAAAATATTGAGGATATTAGAGATATTGTGACAATAAGGAAAGAACTTGATCCTTTAAGAGTAGTAGATAAATGTGAGACAATATTACAGGAAAATGTGCAAGAAAAAGTAGAGAAAAATGAGGCACATTTTTTAGGGAGAGGTTTGAGAAACCCGCAAAGATTAAAGAATCAAGAGGTGGAACAGAAGCAAAAAGGGATCAAAAGAACCATAGGACTAGACGAGGATGTAGAGGAGGAGGAGGTCAGAGAGGTAGCCAATATGGCAAAGATCTTGAGGAAGGAATAGAAGGTGGTTGTACAAAAAATTGAATTTTTAATCTGTCTCAGAGAAAGATCTCAGGGGTGGAGGCCAGTATACTGGCTAAAGGATTATCCTTTGCCCCTGAAGTAAAACCAAGTAGATTTGACACTTACATTGATCTGCAAAAATATATTAGATCCTTGACAGTGAAAAGGTTTTTTATGAGTAAGGATAGTGGAGTTATGAGTAATATGAGGAGGGAATATAATATAGGAGATGTCTATTCTGAGCGACGGTTGAAAGCTCTAACTCTGGAAGATAATTCTCAATTATGTGAGTTTGATCCCATTCATAGTGGAAAGAAAAATAAGTCCCACTTTTACCCGGTTCAATATCAGGGTGAATATTTGAAAGTTTTTGAGAGTTTAGTGACTAAGGATTTTGAAAAATTATGTGGTAAGAAAGAGTATGCTCAGTCTAATTTAAGTAGAAGAGAAAATATGGCTTTGAAATTGCTAATGGAAGATAGCTCTGTGATTATTAGACAAGCTGATAAAGGGGGGGGGATATGTATTCAGAACACACAGGATTATTTGGCAGAGGCTGAAAGACTATTGTCGGACCAGGTTACCTACCAAATAAGCAAAAAAGATCCTACACAACAGTTTTTGGGGGAATTGAAAGAATTATTAGATAGAGCTCGGGAGAATCAGATTTTAAACAAGGAAGAATTTTTGTTCTTATATAAAGAGAATGGTAAAATTCCAGTATTTTACCATCTCCCTAAGATTCATAAGAGCCTGAACAATCCCCCTGGACGACCGATAGTGTCAGGAATAGATTCTATAACATATTATTTATCGCAATATATTGATCTATTCCTGCAACCTTTGGTCTTTATGCTACCATCTTTTCTCAAGGATAGTATACAAGTCATTCAGAGCTTACAAGACATCGAGTGGAGGGAGACTTACTCTTGGGTAACATGTGATGTGGCGTCACTATATACTGTGATTCCACACCAGCAGGGTATCCAGGCAATAAGATTTTTCCTTGAGCAGGATGGGGTGGTACCCCCCGTACAAATTGACTTTATTGTTGAAGCAGTAGCATATGTTTTATCCCATAATTATTTCCTTTTTCAAGATAAAATCTATACTCAGAAGGTTGGTACGGCTATGGGATGTGCATTTGCACCTTCTCTAGCAAATTTATACATGGGGAAGTGGGAAGAAGAATATATTTGGAAAAATAATCCCTATCGTCAAAATATAGTTTATTATAAAAGATATATTGACGATATTTTAATAGTGTGGGAAGGAGGATCAGATGTATTGTTAGAGTTTTATGAGTTTTTGAATTTAAATAATTATAATCTAAAATTTGTTGCCAAAAATGATTCAGTTGCGATAGAATTTTTAGATTTATTGTTATATCAGGAGGATAATCAAGTGCTGACAAAAAATTTTAGGAAAGCGGTGGACAGTAATGGCTACCTCCATTATTCAAGTGGACACCATAAAAGATGGAAGCAAAATATCCCTCTAGGTCAACTGCAACGTCTGAAAAGAAATTGCAGTAAACCGGAGGAATATAAGGAGGAAGCCAAGATTGTCATGGAGAAACTGCTAGTAAAGGGTTATGATAGGGATCTGTTGGAGAGTGCTTACAATAAGGTAGATTTAATGCCCCGAGATCAATTGATAAAATACAAAGAGAGAAAAGCAAAATCAGATGAAAGTTATATGATGCCATATTTTACGACTAAATATAATAGTTGTGCGAGTCAGATGGAAAAAATCTTGAAAAAACATTGGTATATCATAAAGGAGGATCCCTTATTGGGACCAGTTTTGAGTGATAGACCCAAGGTTTCTTTTAAAAGAAATAGGAACTTAAAAGAAAAATTAGCACCAAGTGATATTTCTTCTAAATTAAAGAAGTCAAATAACAGTGACCTTGGTAGCAGAGGAAATATTCTTTTTAATAGTATAGGGATGTACAAATGTGGGAAGAAGGGTTGCATTACATGTAAACATTATGCTTTTAATAATGGTAGGGACAAAATGTCTTTTAAATCAGAAATAACTGGAAAACAATATAAAATGAAGAGTTTTATGAATTGTAATTCTGATTATGTGGTCTATTTATGCACGTGCTCCTGTGGTAAGCAATATGTGGGGAGGACCATGAGGAAGTTGAAAGTACGCTTTACGGAGCACTTACGAAACATTACTAATAAAATGGATAAACATAGTGTCCCTAAGCACTTTATGGAACATAAGGAATGCAATCCAGATAATTTAAAAATAACTGCGATTGAAAAAATCCCTATAGATAGAAGAAGAGGAGACAGATTATTGACTCTGAGAAAACGAGAGACTTTTTGGATCTATGAACTCAAAACATTGAGCCCATGGGGTCTAAATATTGATCTAGATGTGGCAGCTTTTATATAGTGAGTATCTCTTTAACAGATTCTATATTTTGGATATATAATGTAAGTTAGATAATTAGGGTCAGTATTTATATGTTGATTGGAATATGATTTTATAGTTGAATGTATACTTTTAATTTATATGACATTTTCTATGTATATATTGTTTTATATTTATATATATTACTCAGGGCTCCTTAGGGTATTCTCAATTATCATTTAGTTTATTTATGAAGAAATATAGGGAGTATAGATGCAACATTTATATTGCTATTTGCTACTTTGTATTTAGGAGTTGCAATATGAAAGAATCCAGATGGTGTCAGTATGCAGGAGAACCGAAGGGATAGGTAACTATCGATCCAGCGGATCGTCTCGCTGGACGGTGGTGGGTGTATATAGGTGCTATCCCTTCGGTATCCTGTAACCCCTGATGAAGCGGGCAGAGAGGCTCGCGATACGCGTTGGGTTTTTATGTATATGAATACTTGGTCCCCTTTTTGGATCGGTTCTCCGGTGAGCAACGGGTATTTGCCCATAGGACTAGCACGTCCAGTGTAGTGTCCGCTGTTGCCTGAACTCCAGTACATTGTGGTGAGTTTGATTGGGAATCGCTATAGCCACAAAGGAGGGTGTACGGACACAGGGAACAGAAGGACGGCGGGCCCGTAAGGAGCAAGGGTTGCTGAAACGAGGAGATACTTGATCCGGAGGGAGATAAGTGTACATTGCTCTTTTATCCTGTAAGCGCAACTTATATTGTTTTAGTGTGGTATTTTTAATAAACACTGCTTTTAGATTTTCCTCTTTTTGCGCTCTTTTTTCTTGCTATAGATTTTGGTTGTGTATGGACGAGGCCATACTAAGAAGCTGCAGGAGGACGATTAACTGACAGTGTGTTATAATATACCGTTTCATCTCATTCCATCTTCATTCCATTACATCATTATTCATTCTCATCCCCATTGGAATTGCATGAGTCTAACGAATTTGGGAGTAAGACAGAGGATCTGATGGTCCACTAGAGATAAGTGGACATTTTTCAAGACTATCTAACCGGAGACTCTGTGTATATACAGATTGTTTTGCCACATTGATTTACATATTGTACATTTTTATATCGAGTGTACATACTTTGGTCTAGACCTACACTCTGCCCTATAGGTGTTTAGCGCTATCTGTTTTACAAGTTGCAACCATGATTGAACATATGAAGCAATGCTTCCACCTCAGAGTATCCCCCTGGGCTTTCAGGCTGTGTGTCTTCTGCACATGTCCATGGCCCTCCAGGTTACGTTAGCCAGGCAGCTATGATGGTTCCTACTCTGAACTATGTGGGTTCTTGATTCAATGCAGATTGGAACCAACAGGAGGCCTATGCCTCTCACAAATCCCTCATAACTGTTTTTAATATATTTGTTATGTGGTTCCTCCTTGGTCTGGGTCTTCCCACTACTGGACTGCTAGTCTCCTGTTTTAGCTGATTTTGATACTTTTATCTCAAGCTTTTGGTCCGTGTTTGATATACCTGAATGATAGGCGATGGATGAGTCTACTAAGTTGTCTGAATATTTCAGGGATAAGATATTGACCTATCCCTTATACCTTGGAAGACATTATCACGCTGTGGCTGTGTGCTACTCTGGAACAATGTACAGGGGTCGTACATGTGGGTCTATGACCAAGCCTCTTTTAGGTCTTGCCCCCAAATTGCAGACTCCAGTTACTATCCCTGATAGTACTGGGGAACCTATGGAAGAGGGACAGGTTTTTCATTTGTCTGTGTTGTGTGCAAACTGGTCACTTCGTCCTCTATGCACTAATAAACTGGGAAAAGACTTAGAGTGTAGTAAGGGACCCACCCTAACTCTGTCATCTGTTTCTTCAAAAGGAGACAACAGGACAAGATATCAAATAAAAGGATAACATTTTAGTATGGGAATAGACCACAAGCAAAGTAAGGGGAAGGTTGGAGTGGGTAATGACATCGGCACCTAACAAAGAAACTGGTGTCTGAGGGATTCAGAGCAGGTCTCGGATGTGTTGAGTGACATAGTGTGGAGGGAGGATTATATTTGGGCCACACTTGATGTGGCACCTCTATGTCCAACATACCACACAAGAGGGGCTTGAGGGCCGTTAAACATTTTCTTCTTTTGGATTTTCTTGTGCCTATGAACCAGATTCCATTTTTGCTTAATGCTATTAAGTTTATTCTTACCTACAGCCATTTTGAGTAAGATGGTTGTCGCTTCCTCCAGCTGAGAGGGACAGTGATGGGGACCATATTCATGCCTAGCTATGCTAACATATTTATGGGTTTCCTGGAAGAAACTATGGTGTATGACCAGGGGTGACTTGGCATGGATCTGGTCCTCTACCGTTGCTTTATTGATGGCATTTTTATTATCTTGAGGGGTGACACCCTTGGACTCGAGAGGTTTGTGGCTCTTTCAAATAGCAATATATGGGGTCTCGAGTTCACAAGTACACATCATAACAATAATATCCAGTTTTTAGATTTGGATCTTGTAGGTAACTCGAACCAGACTATTAAGACTAAAACTTACAGTATAGATCCCCTGATATAGGCTCTTTGGGTTCATTTAGGTGTAATGGAGGCAGATGCTTGACTTGTCCCTTAACTGAGGACAAAACTGTCTCCTTTACATCTAATGTTATGGATGAAAGTTTTCCTATCAAAAGTAAGTTGGATTGTGGATCTAGCTTTCTTATTTATCTCTTGACATGTGGGTGTAACCTACAGTATGTTGGTCGTACAACTCAAAATTTGAGGACAAGGATAGGTCAGCATAAGAGGTATATATATAATGGCTTCATCCAAAACACTGTGTCAAGGCACTTCTTGTACCATGACTATAAGAGTACAGCTAGCTTAAGGGTGATGCACATTGAATTTGATCCGGTATCTAATACTTGTGATAGAATACAACGTCTGGGCTGGAGGTCCTTTCTGGGCTCTTGAATTCGAAATGGAAAATGTATTTTATTTGATTTGGGAAAGTACATCTATTACTCAACAGTAATTTCAATTATAACTTAACAGTAGCTACAAATAGTATCCAACAGTAGCTACATATAGAGGTTTATAGGTTATTGTATCCCATTTTATATGTGATACTGTTTTGGACTAAGGGTGTTCGGATTGTGAGAACTGGAGAGCCTATTGTATATTATTTCTTTAACTCAGTTGAGCCGGCTATTTATAGATTTATTTGTTTATTATAGGTCTCTACATGCTTCGGATCTGCACCCATGTAGCCTTGACCTGTTTAACTGTTTTATTGTTTCATTATTGTGCTAGATTGTGTGTACAGATTATGTCCTGATTATATTTGTTGTGGATCAAATGTATTGTGGATACTCTGTGTGTCTGACTGGTTCCCCATTATGTTAATTGGTACAACCACATACACAGGGTAGTCTATTTATGTGTATTGTTCAATTGGTGGCTTTATTCCTTACTTGTTTTACTTGCTGGCTCTGTTGAGCTTTGAGAAAGCAGTGTTACTGCTGTGAAACGCATTAATGTTGTTGCCCACATTTTAATAATAATTTATACTATTCTCCAAGTGTTGGATTAAAGTTTTTGTATATGAGGAAGTTGCCTTCTTTTTCGTTTGTTTTTGATTCTGACATCAAGAGGATCGGTGCTTATTCTCCATATGCTGAATTGTCGGATTTACTGGTACCAGTGATCTGATCACTCGAACAGTGAGTGAAATTGTTTCATACTTGTATTCGTTTTTGCATTTATAGAGTTACACTATTGGACACTTTTTTGGTTGTTTTTTAATTTATGTTCCTTGGAATATCTGTGCCGCTCAAGTAGAGCGAGAGGGAAGAGAGCAGCCCTACAACTGATTACACATACTGTGTCTGAGGGCAGTCATTTACCTAAGCCATGAATTCGCTGGAATTGGTATATGCCACGTGCCAGCATCTTCTCGTGTGAGTGTGCACCTTTGGGTGTTGGTGGTGGCCAGTAGAGCCTAGTAAACCTACATAGGGGTGCTTGTGGTTTCCTTTTTCTCCCCTTTTGCTTTGTGTTTCAGTGGTGGCAATATGAACAGGCACTTGAAAAATGAACTTTGGTCATAAGGTTTTTATATACTGGTTTTTGTTAATTCCAGAGCCCCAGATCTTTCTATGGATACCATCTTTGCTGCCCCAACATTTTATCCCTTCTATGAAGAAGCAAGTGCCTGTTCATATTGTCACCACTGTGAGGGGCTGGTTTCATTACCATCTTTAACCTTCCCCTTACTTTGCTTGTGGGCTCATCCCATACTAAAGTTTTATCCTTTGATTTGATATCTTGTCCTATTAATACTATGATCTTGGGTTATCCCTGGTAAGGGTGAGCAAAAAGTGGGAAACATTTCCTTTTCTCGAAATGCCAAATTTTCCTCCTTTTTGCCTATTTTTCCAAATTTTTGCCATATATTTCCTATGAGTACTACATTTCCCCAAAAAATATTACTTTTTCTGAGGGTTGTAGTGGAGAAATAAGTAACTGAAAGTCAAAGTTGTGAGTTCTACAGGAACATATACCTTGAAAAATGTGTGTGTTTGTCCTTTGCCCACAACACCAACTTCCTGCTTAAGTGACACTGCCACATATTCATGATGATGTCAAGAGATAAAAATAGATACATCGTATAATGTGGCAGTTGTGTATTGTAGTGATGGTGGTGGGGGGACTGGCTTGATTTCACTGGTGGGATTTGTGTATGTATATAGTTTTTACCATTGTCATGTTTGCATCAAATCGCTATCCTCCTCAGATTATTGACCCACATTACTTTTCACTCATATCAGTGGTCCCAAGTGGGGTAGATGGTGACAACCCTTCTTCACATCCCTCCTCCACCACCTCATCTGTGCTGCTGTTAATATAGTTGTCCTGGCTTTGTCTGTCATGTGTGGTTTCTGCTACCTGATACTCAGATGGTATGAAATGTTGGTTCATTTTAAACAATGTAAGTCTCCCAACATTGCTGCTTGATAGCCATGTCCTGCGGTCATTGACAATATAACCATCTGCATTGAGAACTCTCTCAGACTCAACACTTTCTGGAGGACAGCTGAGGATTTCCACTGCAGTACTTGTCAATGCTGGCCACACACACTGCTTTGTTTGCCAGTAGTCCATAGGGTCAATGTTTCTGCCTACAACATAGCTGTCCTGCAAGTATGCAGAAACCATCTCGCCTGCAATGGGACCATTTGTAGGAGCTACATGATGTTCCTATGTGTCAGTTACCAAATCATACTCATGTAGGAAGTCCCAAAGAGATGTGTCGCCACCACCACCACCACCACCACTACCACTACCTACGTTCGGTTGTTTCCTCCCCTGCAGAGACCCATGAATTGCCCTGTGTTCAGAATGAGATATTCTGGTTTCTGATGGAGCTGCTTCTACTGGTTGAACTCAGTCAGTGTGGGATGGCAGGACGTGGCAGAAGAAGCCTGGAACTTTGTTGCTTTAACAAAATGACTAGAGGAGGTGGTGGCAGTAGAGGCCGCATGTGTGGGCAGTCTATGACTCTTGCCATAGTCAAACTCCTCTGCAGCAGGAGCCTTAGGTGTTATTTGGACTGAAGTGTTGGCACTGGCAGTAGCACACTCTCTGACATATAAATAACTTCACTACTTATTTTGTTCTGCCCCAGAGCCCTGGGAACTTTTTAAAGTGCTTCTGCTGTTGATAGTTGCTGCACCTTTGGCCTGCTGACAGTGTGTTCTACCAGTCAGACCTGTGGTGATGCCTCAGGTGGGATCTCATAGAGGCGATGTCTAGGTGTGAGCCTGCTTTCCCCCAGATCACGTGCTTTTTGCACAGACAACAGATAGCAACATGCTTAGCTTGAGGATCCTGGTTGAAATATCTCATACTGTGGATTTCATTGAAAGAGGGGTTCTTCCAGAGGTGGTGCTGCTGCTTCTACTACTAATGGAGCTAGATGCTGATGCAGTTCTACTGCCCCTACTATTAGATGTCAAAGATGCAGCACTTAAAGCAGCAGCAGAAGAGGCAATCATTATATTTAACATTGTGGATGTTAACCTGTGTTGCTGTTGTTGTTGTTGATGCTGCTGGGTACTCAAAACAGATGTGTGTGGTTGAGTGGGACTTGGACTTTGAAGAGGTGATGATGCTGATGATGTCTGATAGGGTGACTGTGTATTTTCTGACATCTGTGCTTGTCCAGGATCAGACTTTCCAATGGTTTTCTCAAACAGTTAATAGACAGGTACAGTGCTCCTTAAAAGTGGTGAAAGATTCAGCCTTTGACTTTTTGCTAATCTTATAGCCCTGTCATCATCCTCACTCGCAACTTCATCTGTATCTGAGCATGACAAGGATGATGGAAGGATATATTCTAGATCTGCATCATCATCATCATCATTAGGTCATCCTCAGCAGCATCAGCATCACCTTACAGTTCTTGCCTACTACCCTTATATTCATCTAAGCTTTTAGAGGTCTCTAACAATTTATTTTTAATTTTACTGTAAGAAAGTTCACTACTACTTTGAGGACAGGTGTTTTGGTGCTTGTCTGTCTCAATATCTGATTACAACGGTGCCTGTGCTATGCTGGCAACATTCTGTCAGTTTGTTCCTGCTTACTCTTATTGGCTGAAGTGGCTTTGCCCCACCCAGTATTTGTCTTTAATACTGGGCCTTGTCACTTCTCCGGTGCCCTTTCGTGGTGTTTCCGTTACCAGCGATTGTTCCAGTTTTCGTGTGATCTCTGTGTAACAACCCAGACTGCCTGACTACTCTGCTGTATCCTTTCCTGCTCTGTGTACCGACCTGGACTGCCTGACTACTCTGCTTTATCTGTTCCTGCTCTGTGTACCGACCCGGACTGCCTGACTACTCTGCTTTATCTGTTCCTGCTCTGTGTACCGACCCGGACTGCCTGACTACTCTGCATCTCGTTCCTGCCTGTGTACCGACCCGGACTGCCTGACTACTCTGCATCTCGTTCCTGCTCTGTGTACCAACTCGGATTGGCTGATGTTCCTGCTCTGTGTACCTACCTGGCCCAGCTGACATTCCTGCTCTGTGTAACAACTCGGATTGGCTGATGTTCCTGCTCTGTGTACCGGCCCAGTTGGGCTCCATTGCCCGGATACCGCTGCCACCCAGCCTTGGGTGACTCCGTTAGTCGCCGCTTCCCTCGCTCTGGAACAGGAAAACTCCACCAGCTTCTCCCAAGGTATCCCAATCACCAGGCAGGACTAGTGTCAGGATAACAAGAACTCTCCCAGCATACCAGCAGCTTAACCTCACCAGACAACACTTGTGTAGGTTAAAACAAGAACTTCTTTATTTGGGCACAAACAAGGTTTATATACAGGTTTGTGATCACAGTCCACCAATAGCAAATAAGATTCACAACACCACCAGTCTTGCTGAGACTTAAATACATTAACACACAATAGAATACAAAACACACAACCCTCTATCAGGTCTGCTCAGGTAATTACATCAGTGACTGACATAATACAATCAGTTTCACAAACCAACAAATGGAACCACATAACCCCAGGAAACCTACTTTGCATTTAAACAATAACACAGCACACAATGGGTGAGGCAATAGGACATTTGACTCCCAGTCTCCAGATACTGTCCCAGGTAGTCACTGCCCCACCCCCAATACATAATAGGGTCTCAGGCCTAGTGCCACCCTGGAGTCTGGCTGACACCCTTCTCCATTTTGTAGTTTGGCCCAGGATTCTGTATGGCCAAATGGCCGCTTCCAGTCCAGGCCCAGTGGTTCCTGTGACATTTCTCCCCCTTGTCCACCTCTGACAGCCACAGCATGATCCACACGGGTCATCTCGCTGCTGTCTGGAGTGGACACATAGTCTGCTAGTGCAATGTCCGCACAGTACTTGTCCCCAGCCAGCCCCTATAGTCCTGGGGTCTGTCCAGCTTTGCACCCTGCACCTCCAGGTACAGGGTGACTTAGACATAAGATGCCTTGAGCCGGAGAGGCCATCCAGCCCAGGATCCGGTACACAGGAGTCTCTGATCCAGTAAAACCCCCCGCCCAAACAACAGTGCCCTCCCAGTCAGCACCTTACCGGAATCTCCGCTGCTGGTTGAGGATGATGAGAGTGGGTAGTAGAGTTGCTCTGGATACTGGGGTGAGAGTACACAACACTCCATCTCCTCCTGTATCTCGCTCTGCTGTAGGGTAGTGGTGCAGCCAGCACCCTCTCCCTGGGGCAATTGCTCAGATGGACAGAGGCCAGCGGCGCTCTGCCCTGTTGCCAGCTCTTCCGCTGGGTATCTTTCTCCTGGTGGCACCTTGGGTGCTTTAACCTGCCGCTGGGAAGAGAGGTTAACTACCTCCCCTCTGAAAACACAAATCTCCCGCTGGGGAGGGAGGACTGCAACCTCCACTCCCAAGACCAGGCACAGCTGCTGCTGTGAGGGACTGACTGCACCATCCCTTGGAACACTGCACCTTGATGCTGGGACATCCTTAAAGGAAGGGGTAGCAGCAGCCATAGCTTCACCTGCTACCTGCTGACCTGACTGTAACAGCTCACTGGAGTCAGTCTCAATGAAAGGGGTAGCGGTGGCCGTAGCTTCACCTGCTACCGGATGACCAGACTGTAACAGGTTGCTGGGGTCAGCCGTAGGAAGAGTCCACTCTTCTGCTTGCAGGGTGCCCGTGGCGGCCGCAGTCTCATCCATGGCACCCTCAGTGCCCATACAAATCTGCCGCTGGGGAGAGAGATCAACTACCTCCGCTCCCTGTACCTCCGTCAGCTGCTGAGGAGTGACGTCAACTGCATCCCCTCCTAGAACCCAGCTCCTTACCGCTGAAACAGTCTTAAGTGAAGGGGTAGCGGCGGCCGTAGTCTCACCTGCTACCCGCTGACCAGACCATAACAGGTCGCCGGGGTCAGCCTCAGGAAGGGTCCACTCTTCCACTGGTAGGGTGCTTGTGGCGACCGCAATCTCATCCACGCCCCCCCCAGTTACACAAGCCATCTTCCGCTGGGGAGAGAGGTCAGCTACCTCCTCTCCCTGTAACACAAACAGCCGCTGGGGAGTGATGCCCACCGCATCCACTCCCAAAATACAGCCCCTCAATGCAGTGGGGACATCCATAACAAACTGGTTAGCGGTGGCCGTAGCTTCACCTGCTACCCGCTGACTAGACCATAACAAGTCTCTGGAGTCAGCCTCAGGAAGAGCCCACTCTTCCACTGGTAAGGTGCTTATGGCGACTGCAGTCTCATTCACGGCACCTTCAATGTCCATACAAATTTGCTGTTGGGGACAGGTGTAAATAACCCCTTCCTGGAGGTCCCGACACTCAATCTCAAGTCCCCACTCTTGGCTTACGATATCTTCCAGCTCTCCCCATACCTCTGGTATCTCTGACACACCCAGCTGCACGGCTCGCGTGTCACGGATCTCCCAGAACCGGCTTTCACTGCGACTGCCAAAGTCCGACTCCTCAGCCCTGGCATGCCACAATGAGCTGGGACCCCTGTAGGCAAAGCCGCGGCACGGGAGAGGAGTTTTAGGGAACCCGAACCATTCAAATCCTGTCCTGTCGCAGAAAGCGCCATACTGGAGATCCAGGAAAATAACCTCTTCAATCCAGGATGCCAGTACCTCGCTTGCCCTGCGGTCCGGATTCGGCCCGAGGATGCAGGAGCTCCACTGCTGTCTCTCCCTCTCATGCCTCTCTGCATAAGGGATGAAGCCCTTGGAGGAGAAGGAGTATCCCTCTGTCTCTAGTGTGGCCCGCCGTTGTTCATAGCTGGATAGGGCTTGGCAAAGCATAGCCTCTGTCTCAGTCTCTGACATGCTGGAGCCTGCCGGTGGAGAGCTGCTGCTTCGGTCTGGTGAGTCAGCCGTTGCTTCCACTGCTCCCCTACACTGTTGCTGAGCTGTGGAGACCGGGGTCAAGCCAGGTGGCTATATCTCCCCCTGGATGCTGGTCTCCCTGCACCTCTGAGACCGGGGTCAAGCCCGTGGCTGTATCTCCCCCTGGATGCTGGTCCCAGTTGCGGTTTTCCGTGAAAAAGTAAGATCCCGTCGCTTGCCACCAATGTAACGGATACCGCTGCCACCCAGCCTTGGGTGACTCCGTTAGTCGCCGCTTCCCTCGCTCTGGAACAGGAAAACTCCACCAGCTTCTCCCAAGGTATCCCAATCACCAGGCAGGACTAGTGTCAGAATAACAAGAACTCTCCCAGCATACCAGCAGCTTAACCTCACCAGACAACACTTGTGTAGGTTAAAACAAGAACTGCTTTATTTGGGCACAAACAAGGTTTATATACAGGTTTGTGATCACAGTCCACCAATAGCAAATAAGATTCACAACACCACCAGTCTTGCTGAGACTTAAATACATTAACACACAATAGAATACAAAACACACAACCCTCTATCAGGTCTGCTCAGGTAATTACATCAGTGACTGACATAATACAATCAGTTTCACAAACCAACAAATGGAACCACATAACCCCAGGAAACCTACTTTGCATTTAAACAATAACACAGCACACAATGGGTGAGGCAATAGGACATTTGACTCCCAGTCTCCAGATACTGTCCCAGGTAGTCACTGCCCCACCCCCAATACATAATAGGGTCTCAGGCCTAGTGCCACCCTGGAGTCTGGCTGACACCCTTCTCCATTTTGTAGTTTGGCCCAGGATTCTGTATGGCCAAATGGCCGCTTCCAGTCCAGGCCCAGTGGTTCCTGTGACACTCTGCTTTATATGTTCCTGCTCTGTGTACCGACCCGGACTGCCTGACTACTCTGCATCTCGTTCCTGCCTGTGTACCGACCCGGACTGCCTGACTACTCTGCATCTCGTTCCTGCTCTGTGTACCAACTCGGACTGCCTGACTACTCTGCATCTCGTTCCTGCTCTGTGTACCGATCCGGACTGCCTGACTACTCTGCATCTCGTTCCTGCTCTGTGTACCAACTCGGATTGGCTGATGTTCCTGCTCTGTGTACCTACCTGGCCCAGCTGACATTCCTGCTCTGTGTAACAACTCGGATTGGCTGACGTTCCTGCTCTGTGTACCGGCCCAGTTGGGCTCCATTGCCCGTGTATCAGTCCTGCCTACGGTCCCGTCCGGTCCTCGGTTGAGGTTGTTATCCGGGCTCCTCTCTGTCTCCAGATAGTGTCACTGTGGCCTTACTATAATTCCTGCAGTCTAGTCTCGGTTATCTGTCAGTGTCGTGCGGGTGACATTCTGGTGTGTTTCCTCCATCTGTGCACCACGGTATGCTTGACCGTTCTTCCTGCCATAAACACTAAGGTTGGTCTTACTCTGGGCGCCTCAGGCTGTTCTCTCGATCAGGCAGTCGACATTGGTTGGAGCGTTGTTAACCTCTTCGGGGAAGGTGCCCGATTCCACCGGCTATCCATCCGTGCAGTCTCCGTTGCGTGCCCTTCCAGGTATACAGTCAGTCCTCCGCTACTGCTACGGCAGTTCACAAGCTTGTCCTGGGCTTTAGTTTACTATTGTGGCGTTACTCAATATTTGTGCACTCTCTACAGAGTGAGAGTCTAAAGGGCCTCGCGCTATTAGGGCCTGTCAGTCTTCCTGGACTAATAGTAACCCATTCAGTGCTGCCTCATTTGAGTATCCCACGAACGTTACCTGACCTGTGTCAGTATATTGTTGTTGCTGAATTGTACATATACTGGACCCGTGTGGGTATATATTACTGTAACCTGTCGTGTGTCAGTACTATATTGTGTTATATATTACTGGATCCGTGAGGGTTATTGTTTTTCTGAGTCTGTTCAATAAAACTGTGTTTTATCTAACCTACTGTGTCTGAGTGTCAAATAAAACCGTTACAGTGCGAAAGGGCCATGACCTCAGACGGTACAGGTGAAGGTAATGCACAAAGCATCCATTGGAGGATGGATTTACATGAGCAGCGTTTGGACCAGTTGGCACTGGCCGTACAAACCATACTAGAGCGCACTGCTCATCGCGATAAACCGGTTCTATCCTCAGTGGTCTCCCCCGTTTCGACACCGGGAGCTCAATCCCTGACGCAAAGTGGCCTTGAGTAAAGGGTTAACAGCCACACCTCTAAGATATGATGGCGAACCCACCCTGTGCAGGGGTTTATCAACCAAATGGAGATTTTTTTTGGAACTAACTACACAAGCCTTTCCTAATGACTGAAGTATGGTGGGATTTATGATCTCGTTACTGACGGGCAGAGCCCTGGCATGGGCCAACCCTTTGTGGGAATCTGCCAAACCATGCACAAAGAACTTCAGGGAGTTCTTGCCTGCCTTCCACAGAGTTTTCAAAGTCCCAGGTAGAGCCGCGTTTGCTGCCAAAAGATTAATGGAGATACAACAAGGTTCTCGTACTGTGGGAGATTATGCTATTGAATTTCGTACGTTGGCAGCAGAGGTAGGTTGGAACAATGAGGCGCTGGTGGCAGCATTTGCTCAGGGACTTACTGACCGTATTAAAGATGAGACGGCAGCTAGAGAGGTGCCTAACGATCTGGATGAGTTTATTGATTTCGCTATACTAATTGATTCCCGCATCCGTGAACAAATCACGGCTAAATTTTGGACAGGCAAGTTAAAATTTCCCACCCATGTCTCCCTTGCCTCCCATGCCTCCTGAGCGTACCCAGGAAAATAGTGAACCAATGTATCTAGGGTTCACCAAGTTGATGAAGGAGGAACGGGCACATCGCCAAAGACAGGGTCTCTGTCTGTATTGTGGCTAACCCAGACACCTGTTGCGTACCTGTCCTATACTGCCGGGAAATGAACGCACCTAGGTTACCTTGATACTTTATGGACAATTCCTTTGCTGCACTACACCAGATTTCACTGGTCGAGAGGAAATCTCCCTTAGCTATTGAGGCCATTGATTGCAGACCATTGGTACCAGCTCAGATCACTATGGAAACGATACCACTATCTATGAGTACTGGGACGCTCCACACTGAGAAACAGTGGTTCCAGATCATCCAGTCTCCTCGGTCATCCTGGGGTTCCCATGGTTACATGTACACAACCCTCAGTTTGATTGGCAGACTTGTGTGATAATGTCTTGTTCTGAATATTGTATGGGGCATTGCATTTCTCTTCCGACTAAAATCATGTGTACCTCTCCCTCTGTGCCAGCTGAATGTCATCAATTCAGTGACATTTTCAGTAAGGGAGAGGCTAGCTCTTTGCCTCAGCATCGGTCTTACGATTGCGCTATTGATTTGCCTCCTGTCACCGTTCCTCCCCGGGATCGCACATACCCATTGTCGTGCAAGGAGAATCGGGCCATGGAGGAATATATCTCAGATGCCCTCGAAAGAGGTATTATCAGAAAGTCAACCTCACCCACGGAGGCTGGTTTCTTTTTTGTAAAAAAGAAGAATGGCGAGTTAAGACCCAGCATCGATTATCGTGGTTTAAATAAGCTTATGTCCAAAAACACCTATCCAATACCACTCATCACTGAACTGTTTGACAGGTTGAAAGGCTCCCCTGTTTTCACCAAATTAGATCTACGGGCTGCATATAACCTGATCACAATAAGAGCCAGGGACGAGTGGAAAACGGCGTTCAATACCAGATCTGAACACTACGAATACCTAGTGATGCCTTTTGGGTTATTTAACGCACCTGCAGTGTTCCAAGAGCTTATTAATGACATCCTCCGTGATATGCTACAGTCTTGTGTAGTGGTTTATCTTGATGATATACTCATACACTCATCTAGTTTGTCACAACACATCAAGGATGTGTCTGAAGTTCTGCTCAGGTTACATAAGAATAAACTATTCTGTAAAATTGAGAAATGCGAGTGCCACAAGTCCGTGGTGCCTTTCCTGGGCTTTGTGATTTCTAAGGATGGCATTACTATGGATAAGGAAAAGCTTGCAGCAATGTTGCAATGGCCACGACCCAAGGAACTGTTGGCAATCCAACGCTTTCTGGGTTTTGCCAATTATTATAGCAAATGTATTTGAGACTTCTCCATGATTGTTAAGCCACTGTCTGACCTTACGCATAAGGGTGCTAATCCTTCCCAATGGTCGGAGGCAGCCGTTCGAGCCTTTGTGACACTCAAGTCTGCTTTTGCATCTGCTCCTGTGCTATCCCACCCTAACCCGTCCCTTCCATTCGCCTTAGAGGTTGATGCCTCTGAGACTGGGGTAGGGGCAGTGTTGTCACGGCGTCCAGTCTCTGGGAGCATACTGAGACCATGTGGGTTCTTCTCCAAAAAGCTGTCTAGTGCCAAGAGTCACTATGAGATTGGGGACAGAGAACTCCTGGCAATTATTCTCGCTCTTAAAGAATGGCGTCACTTACTGGAAGGTACTAGGACCCCGGTATTGATCCTGACAGACCACAAAAACCTGACGTACCCTTCGGAGGCTAAGAGGTTGTCCTCGCGACAAGCCAAATGTTCCTTGTTTTTGTCCCACTTCAATTTTATTGTATCCTACTTGCCCGGTTCCAAGAATGTTAGGGCAGATGCTCTGTCCAGGCAATTTGGCCCAGAGATGGATAAAGATGAGGTCCCCGTACCCATCATTCAGCCTGATCGCATTTTGTCTACCTTACGTACCAGCATCACTTCACCACTGGTGGAGGAGATTCTTGCTACCCAGGCTGCTGCACCCCCTGAAACCCCAGTGAGCAAGTGCTTTGTAGCTGATCCATTGCTTACCCTCTTACTTGAGACATATCATGCATCTCGGGCAGCTGGGCACATTGGGAGGGATAAATTTATTTGGTCTCTTTCACAACTGTTTTGGTGGCCTTACCTATGAGCTGGCTGCACCGCATTCACTGCAGCTTCCACTACATGTGCCCGGGCCAAATCCCCTAGAGACCTCACAGTTGGTTTACTTCAACCAGTACCTAATGTCGAACGTCCTTGGTCCCACGTTTCTATTGATTTCCTGGGGGAATTGCCAGTGTCTAGGGGCTACTCTTTTGTCCTGATGGCGGTTGTTAGATTTTCCAAAATTGCCCACTATGTACCTCTTCCTGGCCTTCGCTCGGCCCAGGAGTTGGCTGTCGTTTTTGCCAGAGAGGTGTTCTGGTTGCATGGGGTGTCCAGGGTGTTGGTGTCAGACCATAGGAGCCAATTTGTGTCCAAATTTTGGAGAGCATTCTGTAACCAGATGGGCATACAGCTGTCCTTTTCGTCTGCCTACCATCCCCAGACCAATGAAGCCGCCGAGCGTGCGAATCAGGGATTGGAACAATTCCTACGCTGTTTCGTTTCCGATCATCATGATAATTGGGTCGACCTGTTGCCATGGGCAGAGTTCTCCAGGAAAAGTGCGGTTAATTCATCATCTGGGAGCTCCCCATTTCTCATTAACTATGGGTTCCAACCGTGATTGCTCCTGGACTCATTTCAGACAGAGCAGATTCCAGCTCTGGACGAGCATATCAAGCAACTTCGCTCCACCTGGGCACAGGTACAAAGGACCCTCAGTACTTCATTCCAGCATTATCAGCGCCACGCTAATCGCAGACGGTTGCCGGCGGTCCCCTTCCAGGTTGGGGATAGGGTATGGTATCCTCCAGAAACCTCAATTTGCTAGTTCCTTTTAATACGTTGGCTCCCCGGTTCATTGAACCCTTTAAAGTTATCTGCAAAATTAAACCAGTCTCGTACACCCTGGATCTCCCAGCATCCATGCGGATACACAGTGTGTTCCACGTAACCCTTCTGAAGCCATTGATATGCAACCATTACACTACCACTCCTGTGGTCCCCAGTCCTGTTCAGGTGCAAGGTCAGGAGGAGAACGAAGTTCAAAACATTATTGATTCACGAAGGTTCAGAGGGCAATAGCAATATTTGGTCCATTGGAAGAGCTATGGCCCTGAAGAGCGTTCCTGGGTTAATCAGAATGACCTCCATGCTCCCCGGTTGTTGTGTAAATTCCATACCAAATACCCTCAGAAACCTGGCCCCTCTTCTAGGAGGGGGGGTACTATCATGGTGCCCGTGCTATGCTGGCGACATTCTGTCAGTTTCCACTACTGCTCTCACTCATTGGTTGAAGTGACTTGTCCCCACTCAGTATTTGTCCTTAAATACTGGGTCTTGTCACTTATCCGGTGCCCTTTCGTGGTGTTTCCGTTACCAGCGCTTTTTCCTGTATTTCGTGTGATCTCTGCGTACCGACCCGGACTGCCAGACGACTCTGCATCTTGTTCCTGTCTGTGTACCGACCCAGACTGTCTGACTATTCTGCATCTCGTTCCTGTTCTGTGTACTGACTCGGATTGGCTGACGTTTCTACTCTGTGTACCGACCCGACCTAGCTGATGTTCCTGCTCTGTGTATTGACTCGGAATGGCTGACGTTCCTGCTTTATGTATCGACCCAGCCCAGCTGACGTTCCTGCTCTGTATACCGACTCAGATTGGATGACGTTCCTGCTCTGTGTACCGACCCGGCCCTGCTGGGCTCCTGTGTTTGCGTGTCCCTCCTGCTACGCCTTATCTGGCCTCCGGTTGGGGTTGTTCCAGGATCCTCTCTGTCTGCAGACAGTCACTCTCTGCAGTCTAGTCTCCTCTGTTATCGGTGTTGCCCAGGTGACATTGCTGGTGTGTTCCTTCCATCCGTGCACCACTATCCGCTGAACTGTTTCCTGCCATTCACGCTGAGGTTGGGTTCTCAGGGCGCATCAGGCAGTCCACCTATTGTACAGTCGACTCTGGTCTGAGTGTGTTAACCCTTCAGGGTAGGTGCCAGACACCAGCTATCCTTCCGTGCAGTCCCCTGTTGGGTGCCTCTCCAGGCTCGTTGCTAGTCTCCGTTACTGCTATGGCAGTCCACAAGTTGCTCTGGTCTCCGTTACTGCTACGGCAGTCCACAAGTTGCTCTGGTCTCCGTTACTGCTATGGCAGTCCACAAGTTGCTCTGGTCTCCGTTACTGCTATGGCAGTCCACAAGTTGCTCTGGTCTCCGTTACTGCTTGGGTGTTACTCGATATTGTGCTCTCTCTTCAAGATTGAGTTTCTTAAAGGGCCTCACGCTATTAGGGCCTGTCAGTCCTCCCGGCCTAATAGTAACCCATTCAGTGCTGCCTAACTTGAGTATCACAAGAAAGTTGCCTGACCTGTGTCAGTATATTGTATTTTGTAAAACGTGCATATACTGGACCTGTGTGGGTATACCTCATTGTAACCTGTTCTGTGTCTGTACTATATTGCTGATATATTACTGAACCCGTGAGGTTTATTGTTATTGCAACTGTTCAATAAAACTGTGTTATATCCAAACCTACTGTGACTGAGTGTCAAACAAACCGTTAGACAGGTGCAGCAACAGCAGCAACATTATCTGCTGCCACAGACAATGAAGGGGAATGTGGAGGCCAAGAAGAAAGAAGCCATTCATCTCAACTGTTACCTTCCCCCTGAAGTCATCATGGGTGTGGGACTATTTTTCTGCTGGCGCAGGCACAGCGCAGTACAGTGCACAATTTGTGACAAGTCAGTGAAAAGAGCAAAGGAGGGAACTCATCTTGGCACAAACATCCTGATATCACACATGAAACACAGACACCATGACATTTACGTCAAACATGTTAAAGACAAACACCTACTACAGAAATCGAGCACCGAAGTTGCTGTACCCCCTAACTCTACAGAAAGGCAACAAGAGGCGAGGTGGAGATCAAAGAGGAGGAAGAACAGAGAAACCTAGGCTGAGACTGGAAGTTCCATGATGAGCGAAACAACTACCTCACAATCACCTTCTGTCACCCCCGCTCCAGCTCCGGCTGTCATGCTGGGCTTCTTCCGGTTCTCTTCCGGTTTCTGCCGACGCCGCGTCACGTGCGTCGTGACGTCATCCTGCGGCGCCTATTTCTCCCAGCTCCGGACAGACACTGGTGCACTCTGATTGTGTTCCAGTTGTCTCAGCCAGCGTAGTATTATCAGTTAGCCTTTCTGTGTATGAACCAGCCAGCCTTGACTACTCTCCTGCCAGCTGCCTTGAATTCTTGAACGCTGCCTCTGTGTATGATCCGGACTGCCTTGACTACTCTCCTGCCTGCTGCCTTGAATTCTTTAAAGCTACCACTGTGTATGATCCGGCCTGCCTTGACTACTCTCCTGCCAGCTGCCTTAAAATCCTGAACGCTACCACTGTGTATGATCCGGCCTGCCTTGACTACTCTCCCTGCCAGCCTCTCTGGAAACCTGCAAAGCCATTCCTGTGTGTGACCCGGCCTGCCTTGACTTCTACCTTGGGCCTACTCCCAGACCTCGCAGTTACCCTGGTACAGCTGTTCCAGTTACAGGAGTCCTGTTGTCTTCCTCTCAGGACAGGTCAGTCTCACTTTCTCCTCTATCCCTTGTCAATTTCTCCTAGGAGAGTTTCAGCCTACAGGCCTTCGCGCTCTATCTCCGCTCCCCACACCTCGCTCCCTAGCCTTCACTCTCCCCCGCAGGAGAGTAGGTGCTGTCAGTAGGGTATCATCCAGGGCTCACTTCCAGCTCCTCTGGGGTTTGTCATCCAGCCTTGCGGCTGGCACCTTTATCCGGCCTAGGCCGCAGCACGGTACCAGTACTGACAGCCAACGCACGCCGAGCACCGCACCCTACTCAGCGCTCCCTAGCACTCCCTCTCCTGCGGGTTCCAGCCCGTCAGGAGTTACAGCTCTGACATTAATCAGAGTGCCATTACCGCAACTATGTCCTTAGACCCCACTGAGGTCTCTCAGGCGGTTCTCCAGCAGGCCGCTGTCCTTGAGCAGCATGCCACGCAAATCCAGCATTTGGACGAGAAACTGGATTCCATCACTGCCCTCTTGAAACGCATGCAGCAGCATATGGAGGGTCCAGGGCCTTCAGCGATTCCACCCGCTGAATCCTCCCATTTAGCTGCTGTTCCTCGAGTGGCACACGTCACCATGCCTCCACGCCTACCCCTGCCAGATAAATACGAAGGAGATCCTAAATTGTTGCGCGGTTTCCTCAATCAGTGCAGTCTACATTTTCAAAGTCAGCCAGAGGTATATGCTGCGCACCGGTCCCGAGTCACCTTCATTGTTTCCTTGCTCCGGGGACCAGCCCTAGCATGGGTATCACCTCTAATGGATCGCCAGTCTGCTCTTCTGGATGACTGTGATGCTTTCGTAGCTGCCTTCCGCTCCGTGTTCGACGTCCCTGGTAGACAGGCTGCTGCTGAAGCCGCTCTGCTGGATCTGCAACAGGGACAACAGTCTTTTGCTCAATATGCAATTTCCTTCCGGACACTGGCCTATGACTGGGGCAGCAGCGCCTTGAAGGCGGCCTTTCGTCGCGGTCTATGTGAGCGCCTAAAAGACGACCTGACCACTCGGGTGATACCAGACACACTGGAGGGTCTCATTGCTCTCTGCTCCTACTTAGATTCCCGCATTCAGGAGAGACGCCTGGAGAGGGACCGGGACCGTTCCAGATGCCCAGTGGTGCGTCCACCCATTCGTCTCGCACCAAGGTTCCAAGCACCCCTTTCCTCTTCTGACGCTCCTGTAGAACCCATGGAGATCGGCCGGGTAACTCGGCTCTCTGAAGAAGAGAAGGCCAGACGACGTAGTTCGGGCCTGTGTCTCTACTGTGGGCGTGCGGGACACATTGCTCGTATATGCCCGAATAAACCGGGAAACGATCGGGCTTAGGGCACCACGAGGGATCTGCCCTAAGTCAGCCTCCAGTTCCCTCTGTTTCCACACAACGTTTAACAATCCCCGTAAAACTGTCCTGGGCCAGGACCACCATCTACCACGATGCACTGGTAGATTCCGGAGCTGGAGGTATCTTTGTGGACCAGTTGTTCGCTCGACAACACGGGATACCTCTCTTGTCAAAGTCACCGCCTGTGAGCGTGGTGGTAATCGACGGTTCTCCTCTTGGCAACGGCCGCATAACCCTGCAGACCATCCCTCTCCGCTTACACACAGATCCTTCACGTACAGAGGTTCTAGAGTTCGACATCATTAACTCTCCTCAAACTCCCATAGTTCTGGGTTTCCCCTGGTTGGAGAGGAATAACCCTCTCATCAATTGGAGGGAGAGGACGCTGTCCTTCCCGTCGGGCTCTTCTTCACCAGTGGTGGTCTCCTCTGTCTCTCCGTTGCTTGAGGAGGGATCCTCCCAGATTCCTGTGCCTTATTTGGCATTCGCCGATGTCTTTTCCAAGACCCGTTCAGAGGTCCTGCCACCGCACCGCCCGTATGATTGCACCATCGACCTCGTCCCAGGGGCAGTCCTCCCTAAAGGCCGGACCTACCCTCTCTCTTTGCCCGAAACGGCAGCTTTGGAGACCTACATCCAGGAGAATCTTGCCAGGGGGTTTCTCAGGCCTTCCACTTCCCCGGCTGGAGCGGGTTTTTTCTTTGTAAAGAAAAAGGATGGTTCGTTGCGTCCTTGTATAGACTACAGAGGGTTGAATGCCATCACTAAAAAGAACAGTTACCCGCTTCCTCTCATCCCGGAATTGCTGGAACGCCTTCGGGGGTCTTCCGTCTTCACCAAACTGGACCTTAGGGGTGCCTACAATCTGGTTCGTATGCGCGAGGGCGATGAGTGGAAAACTGCCTTTAACACGCGCTTCGGCCATTACGAATATTGTGTCATGCCTTTTGGGTTACGCAATGCTCCAGCCGTGTTCCAGGCGCTGGTCAATGATATCTTCCGGGATCTCCTTCTCACATGCGTCATTGTGTATTTAGACGACATACTTATTTACTCCTCCACCCTGGCTGAGCATCGCCGGCATGTGAGTACAGTGTTGACTCGTCTGCGTGACAATCACCTCTACGCTAAGTTAGAGAAGTGCTGCTTTGAGAAGACCTCATTACCATTTCTTGGGTATGTTATCTCCGCTGAAGGCCTAACCATGGACCCCAGCAAGGTTAGTGCGGTACTGAATTGGAGGGTTCCACAGACCACGAAAGCCATCCAGCGCTTTGTGGGTTTCTCCAACTACTATAGGAGATTCATTAAGAACTTTTCTAGAGTCATCCAGCCCATCATTCGCCTGACTTGTAAAGGAGCTGACCCCTCCTCTTGGTCGCAGGAAGCACTGGACGCCTTCCGTCGGCTTAAACAAGCCTTCACCTCCGCACCACTTCTCTCATACCCGGATCCGTCATTACCTTTCATTGTGGAGGTAGATGCCTCTGAACTCGTTGCAGGGGCCGTTCTGTCCCAGCGATCCAGTGATTCTGGAACAATACACCCTTGTTCCTATTTCTCTCGCCGCTTTTCTACGGCCGAGAGCAATTATGACACTGGCAATCGGGAGTTACTCGCCATCAAGCTTGCTCTTGAGGAATGGCGTTACCTGTTGGAAGGAGCCACTCATCCGATTAGCATCTTGACTGACCACCGGAACCTGGCGTACCTAGCGTCTGCCCGACGCTTGACTCCGAGACAGGCCAGATGGTCTTTATTCTTTTCTAGATTTGATTTTACCATCTCTTATATTCCTGGAACCAGGAACCTCAAGGCAGACGCTCTCTCCCGTCTACACGACGAGAACACTACTATACCAGCGGTTCCTGAAACTATTGTACCCCCTACACGTAATTTGGGGTCCCTGTCCACCTCACTCTTCGAGCGAATCAGACGGGCTCAGTCACCTGTTGACACCAACGCTCCTTCCGATCCCTTGCTGTTTGTTCCCGAGGAACATAGGGATGCAGTCATGACCTGGGCTCATCAATCCCGTGTAGCGGGACACCCGGGAGTGGAGCGAACTCATGAGCTCCTCTCCCGCTACTTCCGCTGGCCTACGTCCCGTTCTGACGTCTCTCTCTGGGTCCGAACCTGTCCAGTATGTGCTAGGATGAAGACACCTCGTGTCCGCCCAGTGGGGTTATTGATGCCCCTTCCTGTTCCTACACTGCCTTGGACCCAGTTAGCCATGGACTTCGTGGTTGATCTGCCCGTCTCCTCCGGGATGACCACTATCTTGGTCATTATCGACCGTTTCTCGAAACAGGGACACTTCATTCCTCTGCCTAAACTGCCTAGTGCCCCTGAACTCGTAGACATCTTTATCTCCCACGTGATACGGCTGCATGGGGTACCACTCCACATCACTTCGGATCGTGGTTCCCAATTCGTCTCCAAGTTCTGGAGGTCCTGTTGTGCCAGATTAGGGATCACCTTACATTTCTCCTCCGCCTATCACCCGCAGACCAACGGACAGACGGAACGCCTAAATCAGGCTTTGGAACACTACTTACGGTCCTACAGCAATCATCAGCAGGACAATTGGGTAGACCTCTTACCCTGGGCGGAATTCTCCTACAACTCCCTTCACCATTCCTCGTTGGGATGTTCGCCCTTCTTTGCGGCCCTAGGGTATAACCCACGGGTGCTCATTCAGGCTCCCGGGGTACCTTTGGTCCCAGCTGCGGAGGCCAAGGTACGCTCCATGACGGAACATTGGCACTCCGTACGGACAGCACTGTTGCAAGCGCAGATCCGTCATAAGACTGCTGCAGATCGTCGGCGTACCCTGGCACCCCTGTATAAGATAGGGGACCGGGTATGGCTGTCCACGAGGCACATCCGCTTATCCCAGCCGTCCAGTAAACTGGGTCCTAAATACCTGGGCCCATTTCGTGTCCTACA
Organism: Rhinophrynus dorsalis; assembly: GCA_037306005.1. Lineage (NCBI taxonomy): Eukaryota > Metazoa > Chordata > Amphibia > Anura > Rhinophrynidae > Rhinophrynus > Rhinophrynus dorsalis. Next base: position 553,929,667 of record CM074721.1, read on the forward strand.
GCGACTGTCTCCAGTGTCGTATCGTCTTGCTTTGCCTCGCAGCTTGCGGATCCATCCTGTCTTCCATGTGTCCCTCCTGAAGGCTTTCCTGCCGTCTGTAGCTCCCTCTTCCGGTCCTCGGCCTCCACCACCGGTGACAGTTGATGGCCAGGAGGAGTATGTGATCGATGGCATCCTGGACTCTCGTAGCTCCCGTGGCCGTCTCATGTATCTTGTGAACTGGAAAGGGTACGGTCCGGAGGAGCGTTCCTGGGTGCCTGCGGTGGACGTGCACGCCCCCGCCTTGTTGCGCTCTTTTCACCGCTCCCATCCCGATAAGCCTTTCTGTTAGGCTCCGGAGGCGCCTCCTGGGTGGGGGGCAGTGTCACCCCCGCTCCGGCTCCGGCTGTCATGCGGGGCTTCTTCCGGTTCTCTTCCGGTTTCTGCCGACGCCACGTCACGTGCGTCGTGACGTCATCCTGCCGCGCCTATTTCTCCCAGCTCCGAACAGACACTGGTGCACTCTGATTGTGTTCCAGTTGTCTCAGCCAGCGTAGTATTATCAGTTAGCCTTTCTGTGTATGACCCAGCCAGCCTTGACTACTCTCCTGCCAGCTGCCTTGAATTCTTGAACGCTGCCTCTGTGTATGATCCGGACTGCCTTGACTACTCTCCTGCCTGCTGCCTTGAATTCTTTAAAGCTACCACTGTGTATGATCCGGCCTGCCTTGACTACTCTCCTGCCAGCTGCCTTAAAATCCTGAACGCTACCACTGTGTATGATCCGGCCTGCCTTGACTACTCTCCCTGCCAGCCTCTCTGGAAACCTGCAAAGCCATTCCTGTGTGTGACCCGGCCTGCCTTGACTTCTACCTTGGGCCTACTCCCAGACCTCGCAGTTACCCTGGTACAGCTGTTCCAGTTACAGGAGTCCTGTTGTCTTCCTCTCAGGACAGGTCAGTCTCACTTTCTCCTCTATCCCTTGTCAATTTCTCCTAGGAGAGTTTCAGCCTACAGGCCTTCGCGCTCTATCTCCGCTCCCCACACCTCGCTCCCTAGCCTTCACTCTCCCCCGCAGGAGAGTAGGTGCTGTCAGTAGGGTATCATCCAGGGCTCACTTCCAGCTCCTCTGGGGTTTGTCATCCAGCCTTGCGGCTGGCACCTTTATCCGGCCTAGGCCGCAGCACGGTACCAGTACTGACAGCCAACGCACGCCGAGCACCGCACCCTACTCAGCGCTCCCTAGCACTCCCTCTCCTGCGGGTTCCAGCCCGTCAGGAGTTACAGCTCTGACACCTTCTTCCTCTAGGGTAACTACATTTTCAGAATATCCACCTCATTCATCATTACCTCCCATACCAAATGATAGCCACTTTGTAGATGTTAGGATGTGGCCTTTTGTTTTCACCCATTTCACACTATGTGGTGCACTGACCACACATGACAGTGTGGTGGAGGAGAATCACAAGCAAGGCATAAAGAGACATTTGAGAAGATTCCCTCCTGCATAATATGCTAAGATGGTGGCAGGGAGGGTTCATAATTACTATTAAACTGTCAGCAAGTAGTCACGTGTCCTTAGTGGAGTGTTGACAAGGAGTATAGTGACAGGGGCAGTACTTGGGTTCTGGTGTCATGGTGTTTGGATACATTTGTGCCCTCAGGTGTTATTTACCACACACGCTCTGCACATTGCAGTTGCTGATGAGAGGCACAGTTCCTGCTCTCAAAGGAAACATTTCTACCCATTATTTTGGAGGAGGGGCAGATGGAGAAAAAAATATAGGCCAATTTATTTTCTCCACGTATATCGGGTACTACTTATTGAACTGCTACTGCCTCAGGCGCATCAATGGAGCTAGTAATGGCAAGTGGAACCTTCATCATCTATCACCCATGTTACTGCTATTTTTGATCCTATTCCCTTTCAGCTGCCTAATCATCCTGCTGCTTAAACAGCTCAGCAGTAGCAGAAACAAGAACAGCAGCAAATTCCGCATCTGCATCAAGGCATTTCACAATGGTCAGTGGCCACTGGCAAACAGGACATGACCTGCTTGCACTAGGCCAGTAGGGCATTTTTTTCACTCAGGGCTTCTGCTTTTAAAAAAAAACATAGGCGTATAAAAAAAATAACACTTTTGGTGGTTTGTTTCTAACAAACCTTAGTCCTCCAAATCAATATTTACTTACTCTAATAAGTCTATGTCTTACAATTCAATGTTTCCTTAGCACTTGGGCCTCTAACAACAAATCTAACACATCATCCTCTACAAAATACTCAAGGATCCTCAAGCTAAGCATGTTGCTATCTGTTGTCTGTGCAAAAAGCACGTGAGCAGGGGAAAAGCAGGCTAACACCTAGGTACCTCCTCTATGAGATTCCACCTGAAGTACAAATACAGTTCTGACTGGGAGACACACTATCAGCAGGCCAATGGTGCCACAACTAGCAGCAGCAGAAGCACTTTAAACAGTTCCCAGGACTCTAGGGCAGAAAAAAGAAGTAGTGAAGTTATTTATGTGTCAGAGAGTGAGCTACTGACAGTGCCAACAGTTATTTCAGTCCAAATAACACCTATGCCTCCTGCTGCAGAGGAGTATGATGACTCTGGCTTTGCTGTAGGCAAGAGTCATAGACTGCCCACACATGCTGCCTCTATCACCACCAACTCCTCTAGTCAGTCTGTTAAAACAATAATGTTTCAGGCTTTTTCTGCCATGTCCTGCCAACTAGGGATGGGAGAAAGTTGTCACCGTGTTCCAGCGAGAAAGTCCACATAAACCACATTATTGTCTACTTTTTTGCAAGAAATTCCACTTCTCAAAAAGTGAGTAAAAATTCCATGTTTTTCTGCCATTGGCCAAAATTCCCTGCCACTTTGTTTCGTGGCTAGAAAGTTTTAGCCCATTGATTTACGTTGTTTTCGCTTTCCTGCTATAAAAAAGTGACATATTTGTGGAAGGCAGACACAATAGAAGCAGTTATAGAGCGAGATAGACGTGTTGTGTTGTTCTGTTCTCTTGTGATATTTTGGCAAAACTGAGGCAGGAGAGGCTCATAGTGACTCTTATCACTATGAGCAGCAAAAGGTGGAACTGTAAGGACACTTATTACATGTCCACTGAGTCTGAGGAGGAGGAGGAAGTGACTAGAAGTACTGAACCAATGCTGTCCAATCCACCTAAATCACCCCAAGGGATCTTGGGGAATTTAATAGGGAGGGAGAAAAGGGAATGAGAAGGGAGGGAGAAAAGGGTAGTACTATTGAAATCAGGACAAGTCAGCTGCATGTGCCTGCTGCAAGACGTGCTTCTCCTGCTGCCAGTGCCACTATTGCTGTACCTGCTTCCTCTACTGCTGTACCTGCTGCTAGTGCCACCATTGCTGTACCTGCAGCCACCATTGCTATACCTGCTGCCAGCAGTGCCAGGTGTGCTGCCCCTGCTGCCACCAGTGCTGTACCTGCTGTCACTAGTGCTATACCTGCTGTTAGTGAGTCTAGTTAGGAGAAGATGATGCCAAGTATGACAGCAGGGGACCCTAAGTCACATGTGCATTTCCCAAGCAGTCCTGCCAGTGCTAGTACTACTACTAAGAAGGTCCAGCAGCTTGTTATTGTTAGGAGTGAAAGAGGAGGTAATCAACAATATCCTCATATTAATAGTGACTGTGAGACTGAGGGGGAAGAACTTGATGTGATTGGAGTTAGTAGCAGTACTAGTAATGGTAGAGCAGCTGGAGTGGTAGGGGAAACATTGGAAGGCGTCCAGACTAGCGGTCAAGGGAGCCCACACCATTCCTCTCCCTGGGAGTCCTCCGCTTCCCTTCACTTAAGTGTCTAAATGGAACAACATAATGAAGAAAAGAGGCCAGAACTGGTGTTGGGGGATAGCTGGCGCACAATTAATACCACCACCAGCAGGAGCACAGATCAGCTGCCTGTCCCTGCTGCTAGTGCTGCCACTGCCAGTCTGCCTTCTTCACTTCACCAAGAAATGACAAGTGTGACATTAGGGGACCCTCTGTCTCATTGCTCATCACCTCCTCCAAGCAGCAGTGAGATCTCTGTAATAGAGCAACAGCACATTGGGACAAGTGGTGGTGGTGGTGATGATGCTTGAGAAGCTGGGGTGGAAGATACATTGATGGCCTTTATAGAAGAAACTGAGAAAGAATGGGAGACAGGAATGAGGATGGGCACCACCACCACTAGCAAGGACATCTTGGAATTAGAGGAATTTACAACTGCTCTAATTCCTTCTGATGCTGAGATGCAAGAGCAGCAGGATGCTGAGGAGCAGGCTAGTGTTCCACAGACCACTGTGGACACAATGGGAATGGGGTCAACAAGTGATGAGGGACTAGAACAGGTTCCACTTGCCAGTGGCAGCAATACTCCTAGTCCTAGTTGCAGTGCTGAATCTGAGGCAGTAACAGCAACAGCAGCAACATTATCCACTGCCACAGAAAGTGAAGGGGATTGTGGAGGAGAAGATAAAAGAGGCCACTCATCTCCACCTTCCCCCTCACCCCTGAAGTCATGGGTTTGGGACTATTTTTCTGTTGGGGCATGCACAGTGCAGTCATCAGCAAAGGCACTGTGAAGAATTTGTGACAAGTCAGTTAGAAGAGAAAATGAGAGAACACACCTTGGCACAAGCTCCTGTTATGGTTTTCTGACACTCAGACACAGGTAGAGTAAAAACACAGTTTTATTGAAATAAATGTAAATGAGCAGCGCCCCTGGGGGCCAAGAATAGTAATGGCAATATACAGGCCCAAATAAGTATAGCGTAGATATATCGATCAGGTATGCAATATATACAGGGGTTAATGTGGAGAAACTGAATAGATTAGCAAACTGATTGGCCAACGCCCAGAAGGTAATATCAGTCTCTAGGTGGTGCAAGGAGGGTGTATTGTGTGACTGGACTAATCACTCTCAGATATCTTGCAAAGAACGCCCCAAAATGATCAGTGCCTGACCAGAGCTGAGCCTACACCACCTTAGTGGGATAATCAGGAGTAAAGCCACTGCAGGAGCTAACCAGAACCTGAATCGCCCTCAATACTCTCACGGATGTAACCCTGCGTGTGCCAACAGGACTAGAGCCCTAAACACCGCTTGGGTGCCAGAACCCAAGGTCATACACAATGAGAAATAACGGAGCAAATGCAGGAACTAGTACACCACGAAAGGGCACCATAACGTGGAAATGACGGGGTATATAAAGGCCATCACTGAGCAGCGACAAAAGGTACTAGCCAATCAGCAAGAGGTAATGCAAACTAGCAATCAGAATGTCGCCGCCCGCAGCACACAGCACGGGCACCGTGATAATATCTAACAATATATTAAATAAGCTGATAATTAAGTAAATTATTTTTCTATATGTTCTTTACTATGAACTGAGAAAAAAAGAAAAAATAGTAGCTCCATTCTAAAGTTATTCAAACATTAATTGGTAAGGTGCTTGTTCTTACAATTTCACTTATGGGAGTTTTCTAAAATTCTCCAAACATCCATTGTCCCATAAGGACCTCTTATCCTCATGTAAAGAAATACATATATAAGACAACATGAGCAATAATGTTCAGATCCCTAACATACATACTTCTGATATGCTAATGTTGGAGTGGATTGTTCAATTGTTAGGTAACTAATTGTATAGGATACAGCAGTGGATTATAATATAGTATGGTTATTTTTGTTGTTATGTTGACATTACTGGCATGTTTCTTTTGACAATACTTGAATAACCAGCTTCTTAAAAGTAAGAGTAGTTTAACCTTTGGAAAAAAAAATTCCCATACAAAACTGAATGATATAATGAATGAAAATGTTTATTTATATAGTGTATACAGAGCTTTACAATTTAACAATTTAGACAATATAGGGCTTAGCAGAGTGATACACAAGGGTCCCTGCTCGAAAGCTTACATTCTAAGCAACATCCATTGATGCAGGTATCAACGCAAGCTCAATACATTTCCTTCACAAATATTAGACAGCTTCTTTTTCACCATACTAGGTACATTTACATATTTATATTTTGATGAAAAATATACTTTTCAGTATATTCTTTTCTCTTTCAGAATTTTTGTGTGGAGATGTCCTACTATACCCTGAAAGTAAAAAATGCAACAACTTCTTATTGGCTAAAAATATAGCATAAAAGAAACTAAACTACAAAGGGTAGAAGTAAACATTTCTGATTCAAATAATGAAATTAGTTTTGCTGTTCTAATGGTAAATATAGTAAATAAATTCACTTTAAGAAGTGATTTCTGTAATTTTTAATGACACTCATATGTTCAGTAAGTGTTTTGTTTCTAATGATTTTATTATTACATTTTTCACATATCTGACTACTTCAACATGCAACTAGAGCTAAAATATAGAGATGTAGTTTTATGAAAATAGTGCTCTCAAACATTAAATAGTTGTTGTACACCTTTATAGTATTGCTTCATAAAATAAAAATGGATATATATTTTGTAAAACATTTTTTTTCTCCTACCTTATTTATTATTATAGCTTTTAAAAGGGAACATATACAAAAATAATTCAAGCTACATGTGTCTACTAATCTTATATAGCTGATTAATAATGCAATTTTTTCTACAGAAAGTGCATATTCTCTGCTTTTTTCTATGCAAAATTCTTATTTATGTTATGTATTTTGGTCATTGCTAAGCTTGTTAGGCCCAGAACATGCTTCATCATGACCACAGAGACTGGGATTCTGTCACCAAGACTTGTGTATTAACTGCACCATAGGAAATGAATGAAAAAGTCCCCAAATTCCCATTGATTTAAAGTCCTTGAATGTCATACAATTATTTAATACATTAGGATTTTTCAATTGTAGCTGTATGGTGCCAATTATTTGCCTCAGAATTGCTACTTAGTACATCAGCCTCCCTGCACTTTTAGATTTCCAGTTCAGATTAATCAAGCAGTGCAGCATCCACAACTTTATTATTTGATACATAGATCACTTGTGTTGTTAGTACCTACGTAATAGTATCAGGTCAATTATGATTTTAAAGTTATTTTTAAATTAATTATGGAATATCATGAAACTAGTTTGGAGTTATTCAGAAGGTTATAGGCTTCATTCAGTTACATATTTTGGAAAACCTGTCATAATAATTATTGGAGAAACAATTCAAAGATGCTAAATCCTTACTTTTGTTTTGAAATAATTCCAAAAGCAATGTTGCGGAAGTTTATTATCATGGGTAATGAACTTGATATTTGCAAGTTCCATAGATTATGGTTTATTTTCTTTCTCCAAGTAGACAATGAATGTAACAAACCAGACGTTCTCAGAATTTCACCTGGTGGGATTTCAAAATCTTCATGGCTTCAAGATCATTTTCTTTTGCACATTCCTAATGCTCTATGTTGTGTCTCTAACTGGAAACCTGACAATAATTATGTTGGTATCAACTAATGAGTCTCTTAAATCACCCATGTACTACTTCCTATGCAATTTATCTTTGTGTGACATCATTCTCACCACAAATATATCCCCTAATATGCTACACAGTATATTGATAAATAAAGACACCATATCAATTACTGGCTGCTTCACAATATTTTATTTTTTGGCTTTCTCTGGCTCTGTAGAGTGCTATCTACTAACAGCAATGTCTTATGACCGATACCTGGCCATCTGTAACCCACTGCGTTACCATTCTATCATGAACTTTAAGCTTTGTCTCCACCTTATTATCGTCTCTTGGTTGGTGAGTTTTATGTTATCATTAAACTTAACACTTCTGATCATGCAACTTGATTTCTGTAGCAACAATGTTTTAGATCATTTTTTCTGTGATTTTCTTCCTCTTATTGAACTTTCTTGTTCAGACACCTCTATAATAGTAACAGAAGATCTTGTGTTATGTGTGCCTATAACAGTCTTTCCATTTGTCTTTATTATTGTGACTTACACCTGCATCATTCGTACTATCTTAAATATCCCATCCAACAGTGGACGACAGAAAGCCTTCTCTACCTGCAGCTCTCATCTGACTGTTGTATTCATGTACTATGGGACACTATTCACACTTTATTTGGTTCCCTCCGGAGGATACTTAAAGCAAATTAACAAGTTCCTGTCTTTGCTTTATACAATGTTGACTCCAATGCTGAACCCTATCATATACAGCCTAAGGAATCAAGAGATTCGAAGGAGTTTGAAAAAAATAATCAACTCAGATCTACAATATAAGTTATTCAAACATGTATGTCCTTTTCTGCTTTGTCTCTAAACCAGTTTTGTACACTGGAAACAATGCTGGGCCTTCAAAGAATTTTAACATTTTGAAAATGTTCTTTACCTTTTTTCTCCCTGGGAAATGTTTACTTTAAAATTATTACAGCTCATTTTTGAATTAAACTGCAGTTTTCTTTTCATAAAGTGATGCTGTTCCTCTGTAATGTATGCAGGAGACTGGTAGCGTGAAACTGATACCTTTATTTCTAACTGAGTAGCTCTGGGGTGCAATCTTTCAGGAAACTAGGGGCATAATTTAATAAAGCACGGTAAAATTGCCAACAAGACAAAACTCATTACGGAGCGTTACTCATGCCTGAATAGTGCAGCTGTGCAATAAGCCATCTACCAGAATGATCAAAAAGTGTAGGCCACAAAATACACATAGCTTCAAAATGTGCATTGCATGTTTTTTTTTCCTCACTGTGCATTCATTTCAGTTCCTAAACAACGACTGATCTATCAACTTCAAATGAGACTAGCTAACTCTATACATTATCTTGTTAAGACAAGTTCAAAATCACAGCCAATCACAACACACCAAAGTAACAAGTACATTCAAATGATACTATTTATTTCACAAAATAACTGAGATACCTTATTTGTGTTTGGAGGTTTGCAGAGCTTAAACACAGGGCCCTGGAGCAGGGGATAGAGAGAGAGAGAGAGAGAGAGAGAGAGAGAGAGATTGAGTAAGAGAGGAGTAGGCACTAGAGAAAAGTATAAGGTGTGGGGAGCAGAGAGCATTGCATTTAAATAGACACATAATACACTTTGGCACATATTGCACATACACACACACACACACAAACAGACACATCTTTAATTTTTTGACACACAACACATTTTTATTTTTTATTCATACAGTGTGATCCTGTGAGTCCAAGAGAGTGAGTGTGACTGAGTGCTTGTGGGAGAGAGTGGTTGTGTGAGTGGCTGTGTGATGGAGATAGATAGGAGAATGATAGGAAGATGGCAGGGAGATGAGTGGAGGATGGAGGGATGGGGAGAGGCATGGGAGAGAAGGAAGGAGAACAGCAGATACCCAATCAGGGAAGGAGGAGAAGTTGGAGAGCAGCTGTCTGATTGGGTGCTCAAGTGTGTTCAGGTACACAACTGATAGGGACTGATATGCAAATGGGAACCAGAGGGATGTGGTATAGGAGTACAAGCAGCCAGGGACATGGCAGGCAGGGCCTGAACTCCAGCCGCATCTTTAAGTTCTACGTCATCTTTGATCAATTCATGCAGGTTCATGATGCTGTGTTATGTCAATCTGTGCGGGTCTCTCACTTCAGGGTCAATCATTCAGAATAGTGTGGCCCTTGTGGAGTATATCCTGGTTCTTTGCAGTCATCTGTCCTCTTTGTGCTGCTGAGGTCCCTGTGGCAGCTGAGACTATGGGGGAATCTGGTTGCGGCAGGTTAGGTGCTACTGGCTGGTTTGGTAGTCCAAGTGGAAATGGGCTTCTGTCTGGCTCGCCAGCCGGAACATCAGTGCTTGCAACAGGCAAAAGATGTATTGTGTACTTGGGGGTTCCTGGGGCCCCTTGGACTTGCACACCCCCTTCTCTGATGTCTTTGCAGGTATTGCAATGGAAACATACTGACTGTAGTCTGTGTCTGAGTGGTCCCCCATGTATGAAGACTGCTAGACATCCCTTTAAGATGGTGATGGAGTGTTATCCAGGAGCAGTCATCAAGTACGTAGGAACCATTCAGAAGGTGTTTGTTGTCAAAGTAAGCGTATGGCAGTGTGGCTGTTATTATTTGAATGTGTTTGTTGTAATTGCTGTTTACCTGTCAGGTGCTTGCGTTACATTGACTGGTGCACCTGGGTCTCCACTGGCTAGTGATGTTGCACAGGAAGACTTGTGTTTGTCAGGTGTGCATACCCTCTTATGGTGTCGCAGATTGTATTAGGTTAATTTGTAAACCCCTTGTCCCTGAGGGGGTTGATGGGTTGACGTTGGCTTTCCAGGAATTATTTGTATGGCATGTGCATTTGCAGGGTAGTTCGTTGCCATCCAGGGGTTAATTTTGACACTGCTGTCATTGTGCTATGTGCAAAGTATTCTGTGAACTGTTTGTTCCCTGCTTGAGTTCCTATGACGGTGGTTTTGAACCTTCGCTGTGTGCTGTACGCTAAGAAAAAACAGGCTCAGTGAATTTGATCTGGTATCCAATACTCATGAAACAATACAATGTCTGGGCTGGAGGTCCTTTTTGGGCCCTCGAATTCGAAATGGAAAATTTATTTCATTTCATTTGGGATAGTACTCAACCTCTATTACCCAACAGTAATTTCAAATAACACTTAACAGTAGCTACAAATAATATCCATCAGTAGTTATATAGAGAGGTTTATAGGTTATTGTATCCCATTTTATATTTGATACTGTTTTGGACTAAGGGTGTTCGGATTGTGAGGACTGGAGAGCCTATTGTATATTATTTCTTTAACTCAGTTGAGCCGGCTATTTATAGATTTATTTGTTTATTATAGGTCTCTACATGCTTCGGATCTGCACCCATGTAGCCTTGACCTGTTTAACTGTTTTATTGTTTCATTATTGTGCTAGATTGTGTGTACAAATTATGTCCTGATTATATTTGTTGTGGATCAAATGTATTATGGATACTCTGTGTGTCTGACTGGGTCCCCATTATGTTAATTGGTACAACCACGTACACAGGGTAGTCTATTTATGTGTATTGTTCAATTGGTGGCTTTATTCCTTACTTGTTTTACTTGCTGGCTCTATTGAGCTTTGAGAAAGCAGTGTTACTGCTGTGAAACGCATTAACGTTGTTGCCCACATTTTAATAATAATTTATACTATTCTCCAAGTGTTGGATTAAAGTTTTTGTATATGAGGAAGTTGCCTTCTTTTTCGTTTGTTTTTGATTCTGACATCAAGAGGATGGGTGCTTATTCTCCATATGCTGAATTGTCGGATTTACTGGTACCAGTGATCTGATCACTCGAACAGTGAGTGAAATTGTTTCATACTTGTATTCATTTTTGCATTTATAGAGTTACACTATTGGACACTTGTTGTTTTTTAATTTATGTTCCTTGGAATATCTGTGCCGCTCAGGTAGAGCGATTGGGAAGAGAGCAGCCCTACAACTGATTACACATACTGTGTCTGAGGGCAGTCATTTACCTCAGCCATGAATTAGCTGGAATTGGTATATGCCACGTGCCAGCATCTTCTCGTGTGAGTGTGCACCTTTGGGTGTTGGTGGTGGCCAGTAGAGCCTAGTAAACCTACATAGGGGTGCTTGTGGTTTCCTTTTTCTCCCCCTTTGCTTTGTGTTTCAGTGGTGGCAATATGAACAGGCACTTGAAAAATGAACTTTGGTCATAAGGTTTTTATATATTGGTTTTTGTTAATTCCAGAGCCCCAGATCTTTTTATGGATACCATCTTTGCTGCCCCAACATTTTATCCCTTCTATGAAGAAGCAAGTGCCTGTTCATATTGTCACCACTGTGAGGGGCTGGTTTCATTACCATCTTTAACCTTCCCCTTACTTTGATTGTGGGCTCATCCCATACTAAAGTTTTATCCTTTGATTTGATATCTTGTCCTGTTAATACTATGATCTTGGGTTATCCCTGGTAAGGGTGAGCAAAAAGTGGGAAACATTTCCTTTTCTCGAAATGCCAAATGTTCCTCCTTTTTGCCTATTTTACCAAATTTTTGCCATATATTTCCTATGAGTACTACATCTCCCGAAAAAATATTACTTTTTCTGAGGGTTGTAGTGGAGAAATAAGTAACTGAAAGTCAAAGTTGTGAGTTCTACAGGAACATATACCTTGAAAAATGTGTGTGTATTTGTCCTTTGCCCACAACACCAACTTCCTGCTTAAGTGACACTGCCACATATTCATGATGATGTCAAGAGATAAAAATAGATACATCGTATAATGTGGCAGTTGTGTATTGTAGTGATGGTGGTGGGGGGACTGGCTTGATTTCACTGGTGTGATTTGTGTATGTATATAGTTTTTACCATTGTCATGTTTGCATCAAATCGCTATCCTCCTCAGATTATTGACCCACATTACTTTTCACTCATATCATTGGTCCCAAGTGGGGTAGATGGTGGCAACCCTTCTTCACATCCCTCCTCCACCACCTCATCTGTGCTGCTGTTAATATAGTTGTCCTGGCCTTGTCTGTCATGTGTGGTTTCTGCTACCTGATACTCAGATGGTATGAAATGTTGGTTCATTTTTAAGAATGTTAGTCTCCCAACATTGCTGCTTGATAGCCATGTCCTGCGGTCATTGACAATATAACCATCTGCATTGAGAACTCTCTCAGACTCAACACTTTCTGGAGGACAGCTGAGGATTTCCACTGCAGTACTTGTCAATGCTGGCCACACACACTGCTTTGTTTGCCAGTAGTACATAGGGTCAATGTTTCTGCCTAGAACATAGCTGTCCTGCAAGTATGCAGAAACCATCTGGCCTGCAATGGGACCACTTGTAGGAGCTACATGATGTTCCTCTGTGTCAGTTACCAAATCATACTCATGTAGGAAGTCCCAAAGAGATGTGTCGCCACCACCACCACCACCACCACTACCACTACCAACGTTGGGTTGTTTCCTCCCCTGCAGAGACCCATGAATTGCCCTGTGTTCAGAATGAGATATTCTGGTTTGTGATGGAGCTGCTTCTACTGGTTGAACTCAGTCAGTGTGGGATGGCAGGACATGGCAGAAGAAGCCTGGAACTTTGTTGCTTTAACAACATGACTAGAGGAGGTGGTGGCAGTAGAGGCCGCATGTGTGGGCAGTCTATGACTCTTGCCATAGTTAAACTCCTCTGCAGCAGGAGCCATAGGTGTTATTTGGACTGAAGTGTTGGCACTGGCAGTAGCACACTCTCCGACATATAAATAACTTCACTACTTATTTTGTTCTGCCCTAGAGCCCTGGGAACTTTTTAAAGTGCTTCTGCTGTTGATAGTTGCTGCACCTTTGGCCTGCTGACAGTGTGTTCTACCAGTCAGACCTGTGGTGGTGCTTCAGGTGGGATCTCATAGAAGAGGTGTCTAGGTGTGAGCCTGCTATCACGGTGCCCCGTGATTGCCTGTGACTGACATTGCCCTGGAGTGACATTGTTTACTATCTAACTGTCGCTCTTGCTGAGTTGCTATTCTTATAGGGCACCACACTGATGAGGTTATTGCTCCACTTACCCATCGGGTTTTTAAACCTCAGCCTGTGTCACTTCCAGTGCCCTTTCGTGGTGTACCTGAGCTGATTTCTGTTTTGGTGCATTACCGTTCCTGTGTATTACCTGGCTACGTCTGACTACCTGTTCCGGTTCTGACTCCTGGCTTGTCTGACTACCCTTTCCGGCTCTGACCCCTGGCTCGTCTGACTACACATTCTGGTTACAACCATTGGCGACGTCTGACTATCTGATCCGGTTTTGACCTTTGGCTGCCTCCTGGTTTACCCTCTGTGTTGCGTTCCGTGACCATTCCGTTTATGGTTTGGTTTCCATGCTGCCTTGTGTCTTCCACTTAGCGCTCGCCTCCGTCAAACGGTGCTTATCTTTCATTCCGTGTGCCTGACCTCCCATGACCATACCGGCCTGTGTTTCCTAGCCTTCTCCACCTGGGTACCACCTAGTGTATCCATTGCGGGGATACTGGTCTATTCCACTCTTTGCCGACTTTGTGTTTGGGAGTGCTCTGCACTGCCATCTCACATTTACGTGTAGTCTAAGGGCCATTCCGTTTCTAACCACCTGTCCTGTGAAGGGTGAGGAAAGTGCCTGCACTGTTCCTCTCTGTGCTTGTGAAGGTGTGCCATTCCATTTGTGTATGGGAGTGCTCTGCATTGCCCTCGCATTAACCGTGTAGTCCCAGGGCCATTCCATTTCTGACCACCTGTCCTGTGAAGGGTAAGGAAGAGCCTCCTTTGTTCCTACCTGGTCTCGTGAAGGTGTGCCTCTCTCCATTGCCACTGTTGTCATCTGAAAGACGTGCCACTACCTACTGTCACTTGTCTCATTGTTATACTACTGTTTGTCATTAATTGCCATTTGCCTGTTGTCGTATCTACTGCTTTTCATACTACTTAATAAAGTTTTATATTTAGTTCAATTGTACTTGTCAGTGTGCTCAATTCCTAGTCACTCTGTGACACCTGCTTTTTCCCTGCTCACGTGTTTTTTGCACAGACAACAGATAGTAACATGCTTAGCTTGAGGATCCAGGTTGAAGTACTGTGGACTTCATTCAATGGGGGCTTCTTCCAGAGGTGGTGCTGCTGCTTCTACTACTACTGGAAGTAGATGTTGATGCAGTTGTACTGCCCCTACTACCAGATGTCAAAGATGCAGCACTTAAAGCTGCAGCAGAAGAGGCAATCATCATATCTAACATTGTGGATGTTAATAACTTGTGTTGCTGTTGCTGCTGCTGGTTACTCAAAACAGGTGTGTGTGTGGTTGAGTGGAACTTGGACTTTGAAGAGGTGATGATGCTGATGATGACTGATAGGGTGACTGTGTACTTTCTGACATCTGTGCTTGTCCAGAGTCAGACTTTCCAATGGTTTTCTCAAACAATTAATAGACAGGAACAGTGCTCCTTAAAAGTGGTGAAAGATTCAGCATTTGACTTTCTGCTAATCTTATAGCACTGCCATCATCCTCACTCTCAACTTCATCTGTATTTGAGCAAGACAAGGATGCTGGAGGGATATATTCTAGATCTGCATCATCATCAGTCATCATTAGGTCATCCTCAGCAGCATCAGCTCACCTGACAATTCTTGCCCACTACCCTTATATTCCTCTAAGCTTTTAGAGGGCTCTAACAATTTATTTTTAATTTTACTGTATTTTGGTGCTTGTTTGTCTCACTATCTGATGCAGCAAGCAGTTCAGCTGCTACACTTTCCTCTACTATGCTATTGCCAGCATCATCAACATTTGAATGTGACTTGTTGTCATCTTCAGTGTTCTTCTTATATGGTGTTTATTTGTACTGGAAACTGGTGGTGCTGGACGTTTTACTGGAACCTTGACAAACTGCATCCTCCCTTGGAGTAGAGGGATCATCATCATTTATTGCACACGCTGTAGCAACCATTGCTGAAGTTAGTTTTTGAACTACTACTACTACTGCCACTTGTGCATTTGCTGGACATTACTCAACTACTGTGTATGTTTTTACTCTACAGTACACAACAAAACTGATGGAGTATGATGTCATGCCTAAGCCCAGTCAACTGTCTGTGTCACTGTGGTCAGGCAAGAAGGACAGACACAAAGGTAAAATATAACCACCTTTATTTATTATAGCAGCAACTAATTGTAAAGCCCACGCAGAACCCCAGACATATACAAACAGGACCTAAGGTCCCTCCGGAGCTGTATACTGTGCCGTGCACTGCACTATACAAGATCTTGAGACTACAGGTCAGGCATACAGATAGTGTAAGGAACTAGTAGGCAGCCAGAGTCACAGGTCAGACAAGCTTGGGGACTACATGGAGCTAGATTAACCAGACCACTGTGCTAAGCGAGTAGGAGCCAGGGCCACTGTTTAGGCAAGTTGAGGACTAAAAGCAGCGAAAGTAACCCGGCCCACAGGGAAGGCAACAGGAAGCTACACTGAGCAGGTAGTAGCCAGGGCCACTGGTCAGGCAAGCCGGAGTCATACACAGAGTGAGTAGTCAGCCAGAGCCAAAGGTCACAACCGTTGTGGGTAGTCAGACAAGCTGGTGTCACACACAGAATGAGTAGTCAGCTAGAGCCATAGGTTAGAACCAATGTGGGTAGTCAGACAAGCCGGGGTTATACACAGACCAAGATTCTCAGGCAAACACTGGTCACAATGGAGAGCAAAGAGTAACGAGCAGGAATACCACATAAGGGCAATGACTCCTAGCACCAAGGAGGATTATAAATGAGCAAAAGGAGGCGGGACCCAATTAGGCCACTGAGAATAGGCCCATAAACAGGCGTCCGAGCCAGTGCCTGTAACAGATATAGTACTGCAAAGGTGGCCACAAGGAATCCGGCCAACACACTACAGAGGAAGGAAGCACAGGCTAACTAGGCCTCAAAGGTAGACTGTGATAGTCTGTCACTTTCACCTAATATATTTAGTTATTTGTTTATTCTTTTATATTTATTTATTTATTTTTTTAATCATCCACCATGTCTTAAACTACAATTCCCCTTTATATTCTCTAGCTCAAACAAAGTGCTGCTCTCTCCTCTCACAAACACAGAATGGCTGCTGTGAGAGCTGACACCCTTTATATGGCTGTAGAAAACTAGAGAAAACTTTCATGTGGTGGAGAAAAAAATTTCTTTCCATTGATTTCAAAACACAATGATCTAGGTGGGAAAAGCGGAAAAACTGCACTTTTCACAGGAAATTATTTGCCAAGAGGGAGGTGCCATTATTCGCCAATTTCAGTTTGAGGTGAATAATTTTTGCCCATCCCTAATCCCTGGCTCCAGAAGAACAATCCTGTCATGGATTGGTCTACTTCTGCTCTCATCTTTCCCTGTGTATCTGAACCTTACCAGACCTTTGCGGATGTGTTTGTAAGATCAAGGCCTAAATCTTACCTCCCTATTGACCATATGATTGCCCTCTAGACCTTCTGCTAATTTTACACCACCTTGGGGTAGAGTCTACCCTGTATCCATCCCTGAAACCAAGGATTCTGACTTGTGTAATCAGGACAATCTTACTATGGGTTTATACATTCTTCTACCTCCACTGCAGGTGCTGGTATATTCTTTGTGAAGAAGAAAGATGGAAGTCTTCATCTCTGTATGGACTACAGGGGCTTGAATGAGATCACACGTTGTTGCTGGAGAGGCTCAGGGGAGCACAGTTTTACACCAAGCTTGACCTTAGAGGTGCTTACAACTTAGTCAGGATGAGGGATGGAGATGAGTTGAAGACTGCCTTTAACTCTATGTTTGACAATTACAAATACCTGGCCATGCCCTGAGGCCTTTGTAATGCTGTCTTCCAATGCCTTGTTAACAATGCTTTTTAGAGATCTTCTGCTGTGCTTTTTCATTGTATTCATAAAATCCTGGTATTTTCCCTGTACTTGGAAGAACATTGTCTTCATGCCAAACAGGTTTTGGTTCACCTTAGAGATAATTATCTCTATTATAAATTGGACTTTGAAAAAACGTATCTGGCATTTTTGGGCTATATTAAATCTGTCCAAGGATTTGCTTGGAACCAGGAAAGTTGTCTGCTGTAACTGAGTGGCCATTGCCTCTTGGTTTAAAAGTCATCTAACGGTTAATTGACTTAGTCAAATACTTCCACAAGTTCATCAAAGGCTTCTCTGCTCTTATATACCCTATCATGGCAATGACACATGAAGGGGCTGATCCTCATCAATGCAGTCCCGAGGCCTTGCAAGCTTTTGGGACTTTGAACACTGCATACTCTTCTGACGACTTACTTAGATATCCAGATCCTCTTACCCTGTTTGTTCATCAGGCTCATTGGGCCTTATTCTTCTCCTGATTCAGCTTTGTTATTTGGTATGAAAATACTTAAAGGGATAGTAATACTTAGTTTTAACTTTATTTTATTTTGTAGGCATTAAAAAAACATGAAGAATGATATAAGTCTTATCTCTCAAACCTTTATGGTTTATGAGATATTCACAAGCAAAGTTCCCCCTCCCGTCCCTTTTACCTAGTGTAAGCCATCTCTTCTCAGATGTGGAATCCAGTCCATAGACCAGACAGATAACAGCAAGGGACAATCTTCTTCCTATGAGAACAATGAAAGCCCTGCCCCCCTTGACAAGTTTTTCAGGTTTTTCCCTTATCTTAATTGAAGATTGTCCCTCTCTGCAGTCTACCTGGGCACCTCCTTTCTTATCTGGCTGAACGGGGGGGATACTTTGCTTGTGAATATCTCTTAAACCATAACAACATATGCTGACCTCTCAGGAAACAGCCTTGTTCAAACTGGAAGCAATAGAATGACACATACTGAGTCTGCATTGTTAATTATTGGAAATAGGAGGAAACCAGCAAAGTACTCACATGAAATGTACTGGCAGTCGCAAAAATTTGGACATTGTATGTATTTTCTAGGGGTGTGAATTTTAACAGAAAATTACTAGTTTTCCATGAAAATTCCTATTGGAATTATTTTTTTTACTTTTGATCCATCCCTAATCACACCTTGGCACTAGAGGTGGATGAAAAGTAAGAAAAATTTCCTGCATGACTTTTAGCAAAAAATGGATGCTAAATTTTCCTAATTTTTGCCAGTGCCAACAAATTTTACGCCTATGTTTCCTATGGTGCAACATTTTCCACCACAATATTAATTCTTCTGAGCACCGTAGTGGAGAAATAAGTAGCTAGCTAAAAGACTCAATTCCCCTTTATTTACCTATCTTCTCTAGCTCAAAAATGTGCACTTTTTCCTCTCGCAAACACAGAATGGCTGCTGTGAGACCCTGACACCCTTTTTCATTTTTCTTTTGAAATAGTTATTTTTATTCTCATATTCACTCTTTCTTGCATATAACAAAACAAGGAGAGAATACCCTTTATAGAACAAAAAGGTTAGAAACGTGAACATAAGCATACAATTTTTTAATTTTTAACAACTTGGAAAGGAAAATTATAAGCTTAGCTTTATTTAAAAGGGAACTTTCACCTCCTCATTATCATTATTGTATCCCTTCCTTTGTGTCCCCTCTGTACATTGCAGTGTTTCTTTTTGCCTACAAATCTGTTTAAATGAAGCAAAAAGATACTTGAATTGTGTACCTGATGACGTTAGCAGCCGCACAGCCGCAGAGCCGCGCACCGTACGGTGCAGAAGACACTCCCACAGCCTCAGCTCCTTTCACTTGCCCCAGCATCCTCCGATGACGGAGGCTTTCTGTTAGTAAGCTGGAGAGAGATCTCATTGGCTAGATATCGATCTCTGCCAATGAGATCTCTCTCCAGCTGGGGCAAGTGAAAGGAGCTGAGGCTGTGGGAGTGTCTTCTGCACCATACGGTGCGCGGCTGTGCGGCTGCTAACGTCATCAGGTACACAATTCAAGTATATTTTTGCTTCATTTAAACAGATTTGTAGGCAAAAAGAAACACCGCAATGTACAGAGGGGACACAAAGGAAGGGATACAATAATGATAATGAGGAGGTGAAAGTTCCCCTTTAACATGTTCGCTTATAGAACCAATAGCTGTAAAATTACATTTCTTTCATATAGTATCATAGTTTATTGCAGAAAAATACATATATCAGAAGTCTTAAATCATTATACAGTTCACCAGAAAATATCTTACAACAGACCATATTTGAACATGGCTATTTTTTTTAAGTTTCAAAAGCTTTATTGGAGATAAATTAGGGGAAGCTCATTAGTTGTGATGGCATGGCATTTCTCAATGGAAACCAGTGTATCAATTTTAACATGTCAGGATTCCCTGGGGGGAGTATGTTGTGACTTCCAGAAATGAGGGATAAGAGATCTGTAGAGAGAAAACTGAGTGAGTTTGGGTGAAAGGTGTAACTGGGGGTTGTAAGAAAAGAGGCACCATAAGGGGTCTTTCGCTAAATGAATACCAGAAAAGTTGTGAAGATCCAACAGAAAGGTATCCCAGAAGGGTTAAATTAATGGTCATTCCTTCCAAATGTGGAAATACGTGTTTGTATGTTGCAGGTATTTCCAGCATATCGGGAAGATGGTCAATGCTATTTTAACCAGACAATCGGGGGTAAGGTACCATCTGGACAAAAGTTTAACCCCTTAAGGACCAGATGACATGCTATGACCATCACGGTCCTTATATCCTTAAGGACTGGTGCTGGTCATTGCAATCACGTATTTTTTTACTTACAGCTCTCCACCCGGAATGCTGTAAGTAAAACTGTACATTGTGTGGTGCACTGACTACACATGGCATTGTGATGGAGAATAATCTTAGCCAGTGCATAAAGCAGCATCTAAGGAGATTTCATCCCGCAGAATATGCTAAGTTGGTGGCAGGGAGGGTTCATCATTACTATTAACCTGTCTGCAGGTTGTCATTTTTGTCCTTAGCGGGGAGTGGACAAGGGGCATAATGACAGCAGCAGTACTTTCTGGAGGGGGGATTTCACACTGGGGACCCTAAGTGTCATGGTGTTTGGATAGAGTTGTGCCAGGTGCTTGATGTGAGGACATATGTGACTATTGTTCCTAGCCCTTCCCTTATTTACCACACGTACTGTGCATGTTGCAGTTGCTGATGAGAGGCACAGTGCCACGGTTTTGTAAGAACACTCAGGCAAATAGGTAAAGCTATGATCAGCTTTATTGAAAAATAATAACAAGAGCAATCACCCTTCTCAGGTCCAGATGAGGTCCGTACCGTGGTACTTCCCAAATCTGACACAGGTCAGGATGAACAGAAATATCAGTAGGCAATGATATACAGTAGGACTAAGCTGGCCTGATCCATCGACAGGTCACTGGAACAAGGTTAACCACAACAGTACCACACCTTGGAAAGGCCTGCAATAGTGGTGGGTAACTGCAGGGCAATTCCCTAGAAGACTAGGGATAGCGGAGGCAACACAGAATAATCACTGGAAAGTGACAGAGTCCCTAGTACACTAGGAATAGCAGGGGCAACCCAGATAGGACACTGACAAGTGACCAAGTCCCTAGAACGCTAGGGATAGCGGAGGCAACACAGATAGGACACTGGCAAGTGACCAAGTCCCTAGAACGCTAGGGATAGCGGAGGCAACAGAGATAGGACACTGGCAAGTGACCAAGTCCCTAGAAAGCTAGGGATAGCGGAGGCAGCACAGATAGGACACTGGCAAGCGACTGGAGCTACTCTCAACACAGTCTCCCAGATGACCTCGGGAGTGACAGGCCAAGCAGGCGCTGTAGCAGTATTACTGCAAATGAGAGTAGGCGGAACGGAGCACAAGGTAAGCACTTTGATGGGTCTGAAGCCAGAACTGCCAAATTGGTACACACAGAGGTAGTAGCCAGTCCTAGATAGTAACGGAATCGGATACTCAGCCAAAGCCAGGTCGGTACACACAGAGGTAGTCAGCCAGTCCTAGTCAGAAATGGGATTGGATACTCAGCCAAGCCAGGTTGGTGCACATGGAGGTAGTCAGCCAGTCCTAATCAGCAACATAATCGGAACACAGGAGCGACAGGAATGCCAGAGCCCAATCACCAATAAGAACTGTGCAAAGGAAAACCTTGCCGCAGAATCACGGGCACCGTGATACACAGTTCTAGCTCTCAAGGGAAAAATTTATATTCTAGTAACAACACACAAATGAGTTTGGAGTAGGTCACATTGAGAAGCATTATTGGCCAACTTCTTTTATTCTCCAGATATACCTGAAGTGGTGGGAGCTATTTGTGGTGCTGCTACAACTCAGGCACATCACCGGAGCTAATAGTGGCAAGTGAAACCATGATCATCCTCATCCATATCACTGCTATTGTTGATCCCATTCCCTTTGTGCTGTTTAAATAGCTCAGCAGCAGCAGCAAGAACAGCAGTTGCAAATTCTGCACGTAAACCAGGGCATTTGACAATAGCCAGTAGCCACTGGCCAACACAAAATGACCGTCGGCACTATGAAATTAGGGGATTTTTTTTTCTTCAGGGATTTTTCTTTAAAAAAAAAAAAATGGAGGCCTACAAACAAAATAAACAATTTTGGGGGTTTCTTTCTAACAAGTCTAATGTTTCCTTAATACTTGTGACAAACAAGCCTAAGTCCTACAAGTCAACATTTCCTTAAGGACTGCAAGAAAAATCCCAAATGGTTCTACAAGTATATAAATGACAAAAATTAAGACTGCCATTGGTCCCCTTAAACTGATCCAGGTTAATTATTTAGTGGGGATAAGACAAATGGCAAGCATCTTAAACTAATTATTTTCTTCTGTATACATGCATGAGACAATGGCATGTTTCAGACAAACAGGAAGAATCACAGACATTACTCCATTATCATTATGTACATTGCCTATGGCGGGCAATGTCCAAAAGAGATTGGAAAGGGTTTTGGTAAGTAAAGCAGTTGGACCTGATGTCAAACACCCAAGGGTATTTAAGGAGCTTGATTTTTATTTTGATAGGAACATTAGAAGTTAGAACCCCTTGAAATCACTCTTAGAACCAAGACAATTTTCTTAAAATATTCCTGTATAGTTTAACATTGTCCTGTTTTATCCTTGATAACCCTAATATCTAACAATATATTAAGTAAATAGATAGTTAAATAAAGTATTTTCTATGTGTTCTTTAAAATGAATTGAAAAAAGAAAAAATAGTAGCTACATTCTAAAGTTATTCAAATGTTAATTGGAAGGTACTAATTCTTACTGTTTCACTTCTGGGAGTTTTCTAAAATTCCCCAAACATCCATAATCCCATATGGACCACTTATCCTCATGAAAGGAAATACATATAAGAAAACACGAGAAATAATGTTCAGATCCCTAATGCTGGACTGGACTTTTCATTTGTGAGGTAACTCTAATTGTATAGTATAGTACACGGTAGTGGATTATAATATTGTATGGTTGTTATCGAGACATTACTGGCATGTTTCTATTTGAGGAAACTTGAATAATCAGCTTCAGTAAGAATAGTTTAACCTTTGGAAAAAAAATCCCATCCAAAACTGAATGATAGAATGAATGAATATGTTCATTTATATAGTGTATACAGCGCTTTACAATTTAACAATTTAGACAATATAGTGCTTAGCAGAGTGATACGCAACGGTCCCTGCTCCAAAGCTTATATTCTAAGCAACATCCACTGGTGCAGGTATCAATGCAAGCTCAATAAATTTCCTTCACAAATATTAGACAGCTTCTTTTTCACCATACTAGGTATTATTCTAATACAAAACAGAAAAAACGTAATTTAAGTATTTATATTTTGATAAAATATATACTTTTCAGTATATTCTTTTCTCTTTCAGAATTGTTGTGTGGAGATGTCCTACTATACCCTGAAAGTAAAATATGCAACAACTACTTATTGGATAAAAATATAGCAAAAAAAGAAACTAAACTACAAGAGACAATACAGGGTTACAAGTGCTCAGCAAAGTGATACACATGGGTCCTGCTCGAAAGCTATCTAGTTAGCTTCTTTTTCACCAAACTAGACATTATTCTAATACAAAAAAGAAAAAAAAATTTCCATATTTATGCTTCGATGAAAAATATACTTTTAAATATATTCTCTTATCTTTCAGCATTTTTGTGTGAAGATGTCCTGCTATACCCTGAAAGTAAGAAATGCAACAACTACTTACTGGTTAAAACAACAGTAAAAAAAAAGAAACTAAATTATAAAAGGTAGAAGTAAACATTTCTGATAAAATTATTGAAATTGGTTATGCTGTTCTAAGAGTAAATATAGTAAATAAATTCATTTTAAGAAGTGATTTCTGTAATTTTTAATGGTACTCATATGTTTACTAAGTGTTTTGTTAATAATGATTTTATTATTACATTTTTCACATATCTGACTTCTTCAAAATGCATTTTTGGTTGAGTGCAACTAGAGCTAAACTATAGAGATGTAGTTTTTGTGAAAATAGTTTTCTCAAACACTAAAATAATTGTTGTTCATCTTCATAGCATTGCTTCATAAAATGAAAATAGATATATATTTTGTAAAACTATTTGGAGTGCCTCGTGTGGGTGGGTAGGGAGGCAGATGTTTGGGGAGGGTGGTTAGTAGGAATAGGTGTGTTGGTTAAAATATAATCAGAAAATGCAAATGGGCTATCTTTTTTTATGATGGTATGTAGTATTTGACTCTTTGAACTGTATTGCTCTTACTACTTTACCATTTATGTGTCATGCATGAAGCCATTGTAACTCTATCTCTGCACCATTATTGAACCCATTTGTCAATAAACAAAATTTACAAAAAATATTTTTTTACTCCTGCCTTATTTATTATTATAGCTTTTAAATGTAGGCTGACCATATGTACCGTTTTGAACGGGACAGTCCCGTTTTTATCACATTTCTTGACCGTCCCATCATTTTATGATTTTGTCCCATTTTTATGCGGGTAGTTTTTTTTTTTCCTATCCCTAGCATCCCAGCACTGTTGCAGGTCAGTTGTTGCTAGACAGATTTGTTATTTGCAATTTCTGACTAGCCTCAGCCTCAGCCAGCCAATGATTGTTTAGCCCGCCAAGCTGCCTCTTCATAACAGTGCGTGCCTCTGCAGACAAGCTGAGCACTCAGAAGATTTGAGGCAGTGGCAGTGCTAGCTGTACCCAGTAGCTTACTAAGAGGGGGGTGGTCCGCCCCTGGTAGCACGCATTAGGGGTGTCACATTGCCACTCTTCTCTGAGCCCTGCTCTGACTGCTAAGCAGGTACTGATGGGTACTAGACATGCCCTGCCGTCTGTCTCATTGCTTGGTTGTGCGTAGTGTACAGCGGAGATACCTGGACTTGACACCCCCGAGTACAGAGCAGCGTGCGAACTGCAGCAGGAGGTTGCGGAGGCATAAATTCGGTAAATACCCTTTACACTTAATGGGTTAATGGTACCACCTTAATCTCACTCGATCACTCAAAAAAAATCAGAAGAAGATGTATGCCATCAAATGATTTCTCCAGCTGTCAACATTTGATGGCATCCATCTTCTTGTGTATTAAAAAAAGTGTATGATGGGCAGTAAGCTTCCGAAGTACAGATCTATAAAAATTCCATGTTTCTAAAGGGTCAGAGTAGGTTTGAAATGGCAGATGATGTGTCAGCTATGCCATTCAGAATTGGCAAAGATCGATCCTTGTAGCCCTGCAGCGCAGCGCTATTGGCCAATATTATACAAAGGGCTAAACTGATGTTTAGTACCAATGCATAAGTGCATCAATGTCAGCGATGCCTGATGGCTCGGTCCAAAATAGGACTGAACTGTTTTACTGATATTTTTATTTTTACTTATGATCTTACAAATACTGTGCTTGTAATGAGGAGCAATTTCCGGTTACATGTTCAAACAAATCGTCACACACACGTAGTTAGGTGCATATATACACTTTTTCCCTTTACCAGTTGGGTGCTAACGAAGACTCCATTCACATTAGCAATTAAACCCGCTGAGTGCCATGATGATGCCATCTAACTTTGAAAGTGCACTGGGGTACAAACCCCCATGGTACTCGTAGGATTAATCCGCTGAATATCTGTGTGTGTGTCCAACACATTGTAAAGCAATCCGTTGCACATTCCTGTGTCACTCAAAATATTAACCCTTTGAATGCTAGAGGGGTACGCAACGCATTGCTTTGCAGTGCCAGAGAGGGGCGCAGGTATATATATTTACTGAGAGGGTGTGTAATATATGATACATTGTGTGCCAGCATTCTGTGATTTGTCATACACAACACAGTGACAGATTCCAGTTGTGGAGGAGTCTGTTATCTAAGGAGGCCAGTATCTGCATACTTAACCCTAATTACTGGCATGAAAAGCCCTGACATAATTAATTGAGTGTGGGGGCCTTATTTGTTCCAAATAAGCAACCACCCGCAGGTATCCAACGATTGCAATGAGCTGGATACCTCAGGCACCCAAAGGGTTAAACTACAACACATTCAGGGGAGGGCTGGAAACCTGTGGCCTGGGGGGGAGGGGCAAATACAATCAAGTGGCCCCTTTCTCTATAATTACAGCCCACTGTCCCAGCCCACCCACTTATGTTAATTTTAAAATTGACATTAATGATGTGAAGCAAGGCAAGTGATATCACATAGCTTACAATAGAAATTGGGCTACACTATTTATACCACAGAGCTTACAATTTAAGTAAAGCTCCACTAGTGACACACACAGAGCTTTCAGTGGAAATGGGTTAGGCTAATTGTGTAGCTTCATTTAGATTAGCTTTGTGGTATCACATGTGTTGCTCCATTTCAGTTGTAAGCTCTGTGGTATCACTAGTGTAGCTCCATTTACAGCAACTAATGGTAGATTAGGTGAGTCTGTGGCCAAGTGGTACCAATATATGACCGGCCCAGGGGGCAATTGCCCCTGTGTCCCCCAGGCCAGCCCTCCCCTGAACACATTCCCAACACATGACTGGTAAAGTATCACAGTAGGGTCCTATAAACCAAACAGGAGTAAATAAGCACCACAATCTTTAAATAGTGCCCATTTTACATAATATTCTCATTTTTAATTTTCTGTGGCCCAGGCAAAATTTGTTACTGTTCATTTTAGACAGTGGGCTTTATGCAGAAGAAAGTGGAGGCATTCTGGCATAAACCAACTGCACCATGAGGGCACAAATAATAATTAGCATATACATTGACAGTTGATGCATTTGATAATTATTATTTGTGCCCTTATGGTGAGTTTCCATGGCATGTAATACCACCATATGCATTATTTTAATGGAATAGTGCGGCAGTTTAGTTATGACTTTACACAGAATATACAGTTACTCGAACAATTTGTATATTTCCATTACGATTCCATTTCACCTAGCACATAGTGGTATGGTAGCCTATTTTGTGAATAGAGCTGATTTTCAGCCAGGTTGATGACAATGATGATGATAATACATCCAGAGTACCCACTGTGGAATTTGTTGGCACATCATATCATAAACAAACAAACGAGAGGAAGTTCCGATTTACTTCAGGGGCAGGCTTTTTGGCCAGAGAGACAGAACACCGCTAGTAAGAGATGAAGCAAACGCGTTCTCGCTGCTTGCAGCTTACTACGATCAGACTCAGACCCACTGTCCATCTGTCCCACACCCCGTCCCATTTTTGGCTCAAGGAAATATGGTCAGCCTATTTAAATGGGAACATATACATAAATAATCCAAGCTATAATTATCTACTAATATTATGTAGCTGGTTAATAATGCAATTTTTTTCTACAGAAACTACACATTCTCTGTTATACTGATTTTGTTCTATGCAAACATTCTTATTTATGCTATGTATTTTGGTCTTTGCTCATCTTGATAGGCCCATAACAGGCTTCATCATGACCACAAGTATTAAATGCACCATAGGAGATAAATAAAAATTCTAAAATTTCCCAATGATTTAAATATGGCTTTTAATTCCTTGAATGTCATACAGTTATCTAATACATTAGGATTTTTCAGTTGTGCCTTTTTATGATTCCGATTATTTGCCTCACTGCACGTTTAGATATCCAGCTCAGGATTACATTTCCAGTCCGGATTAATCAAGCAGTATAACATCCACAACTTTACTACTTGATTCAGTGATCAGCTGGAAGAAGACTATGAAGAATATGTGTTGTTTGTGCCTATTAACCAATGTCAGGTCAATTACACTGTTTCAATTTGAAAGTTATTTTTTTATTAATTATGCAATATCCTGAAGCTAGTTTGGAGTGAGTCAGCAGGTTATAGGCTTCAATCAGTTATGTTGGAAAAACTGCCATAATAATTATTGGAGAAGCAATTCAAAGATGCTAAATCATTAGTTTTGTTTAGAAATAATTCCAAAAGCAATGGTACAGAAGATTATTATCAATGGTATTGGGAAGGCCATAGCTTCTCCAACTTGTATTTATATTGGTTAATGAACTTCAAACTTGCAAGGTCCATAACTTATGGTTTATTTCCATTCTCCAACCAGACAATGAGTGTGCCAAATCAGACGTTCTCAGAATTTCACCTGGTGGGTTTTCAAAATCTTCACACCTTCAAGATCATTTTCTTTTGCACATTCTTAATATTCTATAATGTGACACTAACTGGAAACCTGACGATAATTATGTTGGTATCAACTAATGATTCTCTTAAATCACCCATGTACTACTTCCTATGCAATTTATCCTTGTGTGACATCATTCTCACCACAAGTATATCCCCTAATATGTTACATAGTCTATTGATAAATAAAGACAGTATATCGATTACTGGCTGCTTCACACAATTTTATTTTGTGGGTTTCTCCAGCTCTGTAGAGTGCTATCTACTAACAGCAATGTCTTTTGACCGATACCTGGCCATCTGTAACCCACTACGTTACCACTCTATCATGAACTTTAAGCTTTGTCTTCATCTTATTATTTGCTCTTGGTTGGTGAGTTTTATGTTATCATTAAACATAACACTTTTGCTCACGCAACTTGATTTCTGCAGAAACGATGTTATAGATCATTTTTTCTGTGATTATCTTCCTCTTCTGGAACTTTCTTGTTCAGACACCTCTGTTGTCTTAATAGAAGACTTTGTGTTAAGTGTGCCTATAACTATCTTTCCATTTGTCTTCATTGTTGTGACTTACATCTACATCATTCGTACTATCTTAAAGATCCCATCCACCAGTGGGAGACAGAAAACCTTCTCCACCTGTAGCTCTCACCTGACCGTGGTATTCATGTACTATGGCACAATATTCATAATTTATCTGGTGCCCTCCGGAGGATATTTAAAGCACATCAACAAGTTCCTGTCCATGCTTTATTCAGTATTGACTCCAATGTTGAACCCTATTGTTTACAGTCTAAGGAATCAAGAGATTCGAAAGAGTCTAAGAAAAATAATCAACCCAAATGTACTATATATGTTATTCAAACACATATGTCCTTTTTCTGCTTTGACCATAATCCAGTGCAATACAATGAAAACACCACTGGTGCTTAAATAATATTAACATTTTTAAAATTTAATTTACCTTTTTCTCACTAGGAAATGTTTATTTTAAAAATTATAGCTCATTTTTAAGTACACTTTAGTTTTCTTTTCATACAGTGGTGCTTTCCTCTGTAGTGTTTGCAGGAAACTCACATAGTAAAAATGATACCTTTACTGGCAAACCGAGTGGGTCTAAGATGCAAGTTTTCAAGACAACTTAAATCTCTTTTTCAGGCATAAGAAGAATGAAGGTTGACTACACAGTACATGACAGGTTAAATATTCATGCAAATCATTTTAACATTTAAATTCTACTGGCAATGAATAGCCTTATCAGTATGGTCTAGAATTTATTTGTTAGGCTCCAGCACCTTCTATTTGAAGTGAACTAGAAAATACAAACAACATTTATTTATTTTTTTATTTTTAATTTTCAAAAGAGCTTTATTGAGATAAAGTAAAATACAGACAAGGTTGCATCCATGAAAGTTAATCAGTATAACAGCACTGTGATAAAGTGAAGTAACAAAAGTAAATTTTGACAGAATTGAGCAGTAGCACATTACACATTTGTAGTAAAAAAAATAATTTTTGAAATGCATGTATTAGACTTGTGCACAGCAAAAATTTTCCGTAAAATTTGATTTCAGATGATTTTTTTTTTTTTACCATTCAGAGGATTCGAATTTCGGACCGGACCTGTTCGACTCGAATGAAATTAGGCAATAGTCTGAATTATTTGGCTGAATTTTAAAAATTAGCAGTCAAAGGGGCGGGGCAAGGGCGGGGCTAAACTATTCTCCAGTGTTGTATAGAGGAAAAGAAAATGTGTCTTACAAAAGAAAAAAGTGGAGGGAATGTTTATTGATTCAATTTGATCAGGCATAGTGCCCTGTGATTGGAGGAAAGCTGATGTAGTTCCATTGTTTAAAAAGGGAGCAAGATCCAAACCAGGAAATTATAGACCTGTGAGCTTGACTTCCATAGTGGGTAAGATACTAGAAGGGTTATTAACTGATAGTATTCAGAACTATGTGAAGACAAACAATATCATTAGTAGGAATCAGCATGGTTTCATGAAGAACAGATCATGTCAGACTAATTTACTTGCAGTTTATGAAAGAGTGAGTAGTAATTTGGACAGGGGAATTGCTGTTGATGTAGTATACTTGGATTTTGCAAAAGCCTTTGACACAGTGCCTCACAACAGGTTACTGCATAAATTAAAAGGCTTCGGTTTGGGTGGTGGTATCTGTACATGGATTGAGAACTGGTTAAATGATAGATGGCAGAGAGTTGTTGTAAATGGAACTTTTTCAAATTGGTCTAGGGTTATAAGTGGGGTACCGCAGGGTTCAGTCCTGGGCCCAGTGCTTTTTAATTTGTTTATTAATGATCTAGAAGTGGGAATTGAAAGTAGAATCTCAATCTTTGCTGATGACACTAAGCTATGTAAGGAAATACATACAGAGCTCGATGTTTTTTCCCTACAGAAGGATTTAGATAAACTAAGTGAATGGGCAGAAAAGTGGCAGATGTCATTTAATGTAGATAAATGTAAGGTTATGCATTTGGGTTGTAGAAACAAACTTGCTACATATACTCTAAATGGGAAACAACTTGGGAAATCCTCATTAGAGAAAGATTTAGGTGTACTGATAGACAATAGTCTTCACAGCAGTGTGCAGAGTCACTCAGCTGCTGCAAGAGCAAATAGAGTACTAGCCTGCATAAAAAGAGATGTAGAAGCAAGGGATGCTAATATTATCCTACCTCTGTATAAATCCTTGGTTAGGCCTCATCTAGAATATGGAGTACAATTTTGGGCGCCTGTTCTAAAAAAATACATTACTGAACTGGAAAAGGTGCAGAGACGTGCAACAAAACTGATAAAGGGATTGGAGGATCTGAGTTACAAAGAGAGACTAGCCAAACTGGGTTTGTTTACATTAGAAAAGAGACGTCTAAGGGGTGATATGATTACCATTTACAAATACATTCAAGGCCAATACAAAGAACTATCCAATGAATTATTTATGCAAACAGCTGAGCTAAGAACAAGAGGTCATCCATTAAGACTTGAGGAAAGGCGCTTTCGACTAAAACACAGGCAGGGATTCTTTACAGTAAGGGCGGTAAGGCTATGGAATTCTTTGCCTCGGGATGCTGTGCTTGCAGATAATGTAACTGCATTCAAAAAAGCAATGGATGCCTATCTAGCACAGAACAATATTGACAGTTATGACAGATGGCTTCAAAGCAAATAGGATATTGAGCCGGGGAACTAATTGAGACACTCACACACACACACCTACATTGGAAATTGCTCCAGAGGGCTTTTTTGTTGCCTTCCTCTGGATCAACAGGGGTGTTATTGGCATGGGCTGGACTTGATGGACGCATGTCTTTTTTCAGCCTTATCTACTATGTTACTATGTTACTATGTGAAGTTCTGAATGTGAGATTTTTTTGTCTTTAGTTAAGACATTTTTAAAGGCATTTTTGTCCTTAGTTAAAACATTTTTTAAGAATTTTTGTTGTTAGGTAAGACATTTTTATCGTTAGGTAAGATCTTTTTTGTCATTACATACGACAATTTCAGTTAGGACAAACTACATATTTCTGATCACAAGCAACACTCTCTGACAATATTAATGATCCCAATTACACTGTACTTTGAAAAGTCGTTACAAACGACAAAAGCTATTTTGCTACGTCTATAAACATATCGCCCATAGCAAAAATACCAAAACAGCTTGTGTCCTTAAGTGGTTAATATCTGCACTTTGCACAAACTGCTTTACCAGATCAATTTTTAGCAGCATGTAGCAACATTTTACTAGTTTCAGACGGGAAAGTATTGTCAGAAATTCCGAAATTTACACCGAAATTTCGGACTAGGTCCGTTTCGGATTCTGATTTTTTTTTGTGGGCGGACCTTGGCGGACCTTGGCCCGAAGGCCCGAATGATGCCGAATACGCCTTATTCATCCAAATTCTGAAATTGGCTGAACCGAATTGCAGAACTCTAGCATGTATTAGCATGCAGTTGACCCAGGTTCTGAATACAAAATAAGTTAAGGGTGGTTACCTCGTCAATAGGAAGTAAACAGAAGCATAATCTCACAACATACTCTAGAGAAAAGACGACTAAGAGGAGACCTTATCACATTGTACAAGTATATGAGAGGTCAATACAAGGATCTCTGCAGTGAGCTATTTATTCCAAGGCCTGATCAGGTGACCAGGGGACACCCCTTGAGATTAGAGGAAAGGAGGTTTAAACTTCAGCAGAGGAAGGGTTTTTTTACAGTAAGGTCTGTTAAATTGTGGAATTCCTTACCCAAGGAGGTGGTTATGGCAGATACAATGGATACATTTAAGAGAAGATTAGATACATTTCTTTCAAAAGGGAACACACAGGGTTATACTGTTTATCAGTAGGCTGATCAGGAAGGTCTGATAAAGACTTATTTAATTGGTAGCAGGAAAGCTATAAAATTCTCAGTTACTGAGGTATGAGGCGAAGGTTGAACTTGATGGACTTGTGTCTTTTTTCAACCTAATTTACTATGTTACTATGTTACTATGACATGGAAAAGACAGGGAAGAGAGAGAGAAGTAGAAAAAGTAAAAAGGAGAGATAGAGACAAACAAGATTTATTACCTTTTTGATGCTCCAGTGAATTTTAGTATCTTGCCAGAGATGGCTAAGTCTACAATGTATGGGTTAACCCTCCAAGTGCCAAAGAGGTGCAAATACCATCACTTGCAATGAGCTGTGCAGCTCGCTGGCACCCAAAGGGACCAAAATGTTTATTTTGTGTGATAATGTTACTTACTATAAAATCTTGCAGATAATATGCACAATGTTGCCCCTTTTCACCTTATTTGAAGTGGGGGTGAGTATAATACAAGAGGGAAAAAATGTTTTACATAGCCACACTGCTCCCCCCTCTCCCTGCTTACACTGATCCCCCTCTCCCTGCTTACACTGATCCCCCTCTCCCTCTCTGCAGTACAATTTTGGCAGCCTGACAAGGTCCCAGTGAGCAGCATGCTCACATCTGCCACCCACTTCAAGCATTTCCTTGTCAAGACCTCTTCTTTCAAGCCAATGGTAATGTCTTGTGAGTCCTCGCAGGGCAATACCATAGATCCAATGCACATAGGTATAGGGGAGGTACTGCAGAGTGGCCAGACTATCGGTCAACATTCCCCTGTCCCTGAGAGTCCCCTTACCCACACAGCAATGATCAGATGGAACATGATCCTGAAGAAGGCAAAATTGTAGCCTAGCAGTAATAATACCACCACCACCACCACGAACACAGATCGACTGCCTGTGCTTTCTGCTAGGGCTGCCTTCTTCATTTCAAAAAGACATGGTAAGTGTGACAGTGGTGGACCCTCTGTCACATTTCTTATCACCTCCTCCAGCTGGTGAGACATCTGTAATGGAGAAGCAGCAGCAAGGACTTGTGGTGATGATGATGATGGTGGAGAAGCTGGGTGGAAGAGACATTAATGGCCTTTTTAGCCAAAACCGGGAGACAGGGATGGGGATGGGCATCACCACCAGCAGTGAGCTTTTGGAATTTGTGGAGTTTGCTCCTGATGTAATTCCTGTTGCTGCTCAGTTGCAAGGGAAGCAGGTGTCACCTTTTGTGGCCGTCGCAGCTCCATTCGTGCCTGCCGCCGGGTCCCAGCTTTGGTGCATGCCTGCGTTCTTCCGGCTTCCCAAGCCAACGCACATGCGCCCGCTCATTAAGCCCGCTGCGTTCGGCCGTATAGGCAGGCTTCGTCACGGCCTCTTGCCTTCCTTCTCCCATTGGGCTGTACGACTATGCCCAATGGCAGAGTGTGGTTGTCTTGTGAGCCCATTGGACATGTCATAAGTCCATTTGGGCTAGTTGACCAGTCCAGTGTTGTTTAGGCCAGTTGCCCATTTGGGCTGGAATCCACCTCTTCCTCCTATTGGAGGGCTATTGTTTAAATACCCAGTCCTCCCTTTCCTTCTTGCCCATTCCACAAGCTTGTTTGACCGGCTTGTTTGACCTCCGTTTCTCTCTGGTATTCAGATCTGGATTGTCTGACCTTCGCTGCTCTCTGGTATCCTGACCCGGCTTGTCTGATCTCTGTTGCTCTCTGGTATTTTGATCTGGCTTGTCTGACCTCCGCTGCTCTCTGGCATACTGACCCAGCTTGTCTGCAATTTCCCCTTCTGGCCTAAGGTTCTGGTCCACATGGTTCCCAGATACACCAGACACAATCTGGTTTCACGACCAGCACCTTTATCCAGCTTCGGTTGCAGCAAGGGAGTATCTGGCACGCTGTCTACGCACCCGAGCATCGTTCCTTAGTGTCGAACCCCAGCATCAACCAATATCTAGGCCGCAAGGGTCCCTACTCCCCCATAGTGACAGTTGGAATGGGCCAGATTCTGCCCCCATGGATACTGCTGACCTGGCATGCCTAGTTGCCAGGCAAGAGCACCAAGAGCAAATCCTGGCCTCTCACACTGCCCAGCTGCAGAATTTAGAGAGAAAGATGGACTCCATGATTGAGATGATGCGTGCCTCTGTAGCACTGTCAACCCCGGCCTCCCCGCCGAACAACGCTTCAGCATCCGTGGTTTCAATACATCCGCCTCCTGACTACGTGCCTCCTAGGATTCCTCTACCTGAAAAGTTTTCTGGTCATTCCTCTGACCTGCTAGGGTTCCTGAATCAATGCACCCTCCAGTTCCAGACCCTGCCTCTCCTCAAAGGAGATGCGTTCATGTGGGCTTCACCACTGGTAGAGCAACACTCTCCTTTGCTTGAGAACTCCGAGACCTTCATGGCCGCTCTGAAAATGGTGTTCGACGTTCTGCCGAAGCCGCGCTCCTGGATCTACACCTGGGCCAAAGGTCGGGGAACCAATACGCTGTTGAATTCAGGACCCTGTCCTACGAGATCACCTGGGATCAAGGGGCTTTACGGGTGGCTTTTCGACAAGGCCTTTATGAACATCTGAAGGATGCTCTAACCTACTGTGACGTACCTGAGGGACTGGAAGATGTTATCACATTGTGCCTTGACCTTGACCGACGTATGCACGAGAGGCAACAGGAACGAGATTGAGGCAGAAGACTCCGTGGCACTCTGTCATATACTCCTACTGAGGGGCCGCCACTGCGTGAGACACCCATGGAAGTGGGAGGAGTCACGCACTTGTCAGAAGAAGAAAAGAGAAGACGCATACAAGGTCTATGCCTCTACTGTGGTCTCAAGGGACACCTGCTACGACAGTGTCCTACGAGGCCGGGAAACACCACGGCTTAGCCGACCATGGAGGCAGTTTGCTAAACCTGAAGACCCAGCCTCTTCCAGAACGTTCCCGCATACATGTCCCTTTGACCATCAATTGGTCTTCTGGATCAACCATTGTCTCGGCCTTCATTGATTCAGGTGCAGCAGGGCTGTTAATGGACCTCAATTGGGCCCGGTGTCTCGGCATACCCTGTCATCTCAAGGAACTGCCTCTCATAGTCTCCTCCCTTGATGGAAAACCTCTAGACGATGGGAGAGTAGTGCAGGAGACCTCTCCCCCTACAGAGGTCTCAACCAGATTACCGTGAAAAACAAGTATCCACTGCCCCTTATCCCAGAGCTCTTTGATCTACTCCAAGGAGCAGCCTGGTTCATGAAACTGGATCTCCGGGGGGCATACAACCTCGTTCGTATCCGGGCAGGAGACGAGTGGAAGACGGCCTTCAATACTAGATTCGGACACTATGAATACTTGGTGATGTCCTTTGGGCTCTGTAATGCCCCGGCTGTCTTCCAGGCCTTTGTTAATGATGTATTTTATGATATGCTCATATCCCACATCCTGGTATATCTGGACTATATTCTGGTCTACTCTTCTACATAGAACTGTCTCTACATAGAACGCATGTCAAGGTTGTCCTCCAACGTCTCAGAGAAAATGGGCTTTATGCCAAGCTCAAAAAATGTGAATTCGAAAAGCAGAGCCTCCCCTTTCTGGGATATGTTATTTCACACTCCGGATTAGTAATGGATCCTGCCAAGGTGTCGGCCGTCACCCAGTGCACATTGCAGTTGGTGATGAGAAACACAGTTCCTGCTCGCAAGGGAAAAAAATTCTATGCTAATAACAACACACCCATGATTTTGGAGGAGGGGCAGGTGGAGAAGAATTATTGGCCAACTTCTTCTTTTCTCCAGATATACTGGGGGCTACTTATAGTGCTGTTACTGCTTCAGGCGTATCACTGGAGCTAGTCGTGGCAAGTGGAACCTTCATCATCCATCACCCATGTTACTGCTGTTGTTGATCCCATTCCCTTTCAGCTGTCTTCTGCTTAAACAACTAAACAGCAGCAAGAACAGAAGTCACAAATTCCACATCTGCATCAGGACATTTAACAATAGCTAGTGGCACTGGCCAACAGAACATGACCTACTGGCACTAGGACAGTAGGTAATTTTTTTCCTCAGGGCTTGTGCTTAAAATAAAAATTAAAAAAACACATAGTCCTACAAAAAACTAAACAATATTTGTTGTTTGTTTCTAACAAGCCTAAGTCCTACAAATCAATGTTTCCTTAGGGCTTATGCCAAACAAGCCTAAGACCTACATATCAATGTTTCTTCAGGGCTTAGGCTTCTAACAATTCTAACAACAAATCTAACAAATCATTATCTACAAAATACTCTATCAAGTCAAGTATCAGTCTACCGAAGTGGCAGCTTATGTCAAGGGGTTCCTGTCTGTATCACTTTACATAGAAATTTCTTATTTTATTAATTTTTTTTTTTTATTAACTGTACCCAATACCAGTCAAGAACCTCAACAAAACAAATACCCTGATCAACTGATTCATTACCCAGACTCCCCCCACCAAAACAGGCACCCTCCTCAGACCCCTTTTATACCATGTTTTATGGGGTTTTTTAATTTTATTTACAATTTATTTTTTTATTAACTGCCCCCAATCCCAGTAAACAAATCCCCCCCAAAATATTCCCTGTTCAACTGATTATTTCTCCACACCCCACCAAGAGAGGCACCCTCATGCCCCTTTTATACTATGTCGTTGGGAAATAAATTAATATTTGTATGTATTGTGTGTAAATTCAATGTTTCTATTGATTTCAATGGAATGAGGTGAAAAAAGCTGAAAAACTGCACTTTTTACAGGAAATTATTGGCCAAGTGGGTGCCATTATTTGCTGATTTCAGACTGAGGTGAAAATTTTCACCCATCCCTATTCAAGATCCGACTAAGGTGACTGGTGGTCTGACTAAGGAAACTGATGGTTGAACAGTGGAGCCAAGGTCAGTAACAGGCGGGCAAACCAGTAAAAGGCAGCAGACAGAAGAATAGGGTATTAAAACAGACAGTCACAGTACCAAATCATAGAGCAGGAGAGAAGTTGAAGAGAAAGCCCTGTCAAGACACAAGGTACACAATCTGGAACTAGACAGGAACTATGGGTCACAAACTGGAGGGCAACGTATTTCATTTAGCTCTGCGCCATGGGAGGAGTGTTAGTCACCCATACCAATACTCCGTGACTTATATTTGTCCCCTTCCTGCATTCTCAAGATCCTCTTTTGCTTTTGATACTAGAACAACCACCAGCCATCAGTGAATCTACTGATCTGAGGATCTAGCAATATGTTTCAACACACTGCAAACTGTGAAGTACAATGACCATCCACGTCAATGTGGCTGAAATGAATAGAATACATGGAATTAGGAAGCATCTGTACATTTTCATCCTTTAGAATACACAAAAATCATGTTAGCAAGGGTATTTTTATTTAATGTTATGAGCCACGGGAATTGTCAGTCACTCACCATGACCCAGTGTCTTTTATTTTGTAGAACTGACAAAGGCCATAATGACTGACACAGCATCACCTGATTTCTTTGGGGATAGTTTAGGATTGTCAGCATAAACCTGGAGCCAGTGGTTATAGTTGTGCTTAACATGAGAACAGATATGCCAAGTGTGATCCTAGTCCTTTCCTTTTTTCACAATGTTTTTACACACTGAAAATTTACATTTGGTAATGAAAACCGAACAGTCTGTTTCTGCTCTCATTGGAACATATTACAAAATACAATATTTAGAAGAGGTGTAGGAGGAGAAGCATGAAAGAGGTGCTGTGTGCTGTGACTTGATAGCAAGTTTAATAATAAAAGGAGGACCTGGAAGGACCGTTATGCGTCCAGTGAGTCTGAGGAGGAGAAAGTGACCACTACCAAAATGAAAGGGTCTGAATTCCCTGGTTCCCCAAAGCCAATGCTGGCCAGCCCCCCTACATCATCCATAGGGATCTTGGGGAAATTTTTCTCAAGGGCATAGGTAGAAGAGAGTAGTAGATTGAGTAGGATCAGTCAGCTACCTGTGACTGCTATCTGTGCTGTGCCTGCTGCCAGTGCTGAACCTGCTGCCAGTGTGTCTTATAATTCTCAGGAGGGTGGAAATGATGCCAAGTGTGATAGGCATCCCCAAGCAGTCCCAACACTAGTACTACTAATAAGAAGGTCCAGCAGCTTGTACTCAAAGTGTTAGGAGTGAAGGAGGGGGTGATCATATTACTAGTGAGGAGGAAGACTCGGGATTGAAATTTAAGTGAATGGTGTTAGTAGCAGTGACAGAGTAACAGTGATGGTGAAGCAGCTGGTGGGACTAGCATTAGGGGAGTGGTAGGGGAAATAATGTAGATCATCCAGAATAGCTGTCAAGGGAGCTCACAACATTCCCCTGACGCTTTGAGTCCCTATCCACTCACGGCATTGTCCGGGTGTAACATGATCCTGAAGAAGGCAGAATTGTTGACTAGCAGCAATAACATGACCAATAGAACAAATCAGCTGCATTTGCCTGCCTCGAGTGCTGCCAGTCTGCCTTCTTCAGGTCACCAAGAAATGGCAAGTGTGACATTAGGGGAACCTCTATCACATTTATCATCACCTACTCCAATCGGTGAGATATCTGTAATAGAGCAGCAGCAGCATGGATGGACTAGTGCTGGTGGTGGTGGTGGTGATGATGGTGGTGATGGAGAAGCTGGGATGGAAGAGACATTGATGGTCTTTTTTAGCCCAAACTAAGAAGAAATGGAGACAGGAATGGGGTTGGGCATCACCACCACCTGCAGTGAGCTTTTGGAATTTTCGGAGTTTGTTACTGCTCTAATTTCTGCTGCTGCTCAGTTGCGAGGGCAACAGGATGCTGAGGAAAAGGCTAGAGTGCCACAGACCACTGTGGACACAGTGGTAATGGGGTCTAGTGATGCAGAACTAGGACAGGTTCCACTTGCCAGCAACAATACTCCTGGTCCTAGTTGCAGTGCTGATTCTGAGGCAGTGGCAGCAACAGTAGCAACATCCTCCTCTGCCCAGCCAGTGTAGGGGAATGTGAAGGAGAACAAGAAAGAGGCCATTCTTCCCCACCTTTCCCCTACCCCATGATGTCCTAGGTTTGGGACTATTTTATCAAGTGATGGCACTGTGCACAATTTATGACAAGTCAGTGAAAAGAGGAAAGGTGGGAACACACCTTGGCACAACCGCCCTGATAACACACATAAAACACAGACACCATGACATTTATGTGAAGCATTTTGTAACCAAAGATCCACCAAAGAAATCAGGTATCGCTGTTGAGGTACCCTCTGACTCTCCCCAAAGGCAACAAGAGGGGAGGTGGAGATCAAAGAGGAGGAAGAATAGAGAAAACCGGAAAGAGGCTGAAAGTTCAATGGCGAACAGAACACCTGGCTCGCTATCACCTTCTTGCTCTAGAGTAACTACATCTTCTTGCAATCCACCTAATTCATCTTTACGTCCCCCGCTGGTTTATAGCCATTCAGCAGATGTTAAGATGTGGCAGTTTGTGTCCACCCATTGTACACTGTGTGCTGCACTGACCACACATGGCATTGCAGTGGAGGATAATCTCAACCAGTGCATAAAGTGACATCTGAGGAGATTCCATCCTGCAGAATATGCTAAACTGGTGGCAGGGATGGTTCATCATTGTATTGTATTGTATATTTTATTTATATAGCTCCAACCAGTGTACTTGGCACTTTACAGTATACATTTGATATAGAAGAGGTACAATAAGTGCAGTGATTAAGACAATCACAAGGGGAACAACAGGTGAGTATATAGTAGGATAAAAGGTTCCTGCCCCATAGAGCTTACAATCAAAGTTGTCAAGGTTTGGCTGAGCTGCACTACTCTGCAGATTGATTCTGCTGTCTGAGCTAATCTTGTGCTCTGCTATCGTTTGCTGCAGTCTTTCTTTTCTCCAGTCAGGTTGAACCAGCTGACCTCTCAGTAAATATTCACCTGACTGTTATCAGCCAACCCTCTCAGGGTATTTATAGCTGCTTGGCTCACTCGCTCATTGCCCTTGTGTCTCATCCGGCTGCAAGAGTGTTTCCTGAGTTGCTGACGATCCTTCTGGCTCCTGACCCACTGGCTTGTTCCTGGCATCGCAGACTTCTGTGCTCATGACTCCAACTTGGCTAATTACTTGTCCTGGTTCCTGACCCTGGCTTGTCATTTGGTTTATGCTCCTGGATCACAATTCTGTTTGTTTATTTTTTGTTTCTTTAATAAAGTTGTTTTGCGTTTTACCTTTTGTGCAGTGTCTGGTTCCTGGTGCCTCACAGTACACAAGGTACATGAATTCAGAAGGCGCAGGCAATCCACAAATATTTATTTCAGGCTGGACCAGGTAGACCAGCGCAAGGACCAGTTTGTGTTAGACCTCCAGACTTTGTTGTTCCTTACTGCATATCTGGCTACACTGCCACAGCAGCCTCCGGTGCAGTCTGTCCCTATAGCTGTTGCCTCTCCGGCTCTGGCTGTTAATAATGATTCTAATGTTTGTGAGAGGTATGACTTGGTCCACCCTGCTTCCCCAGTGTTATGGGGGCGACTGTAACCAGTGCAGATGTTTCCTGAACCATGTTGGTATCTATCTGAAGATGGTACCACTGGCTTTCCCATCTTATAGGAGTAAGGTGGGCCTCGTGATTTCTGTACTCTCTGACAGGGCCTTGGCATAGGATAACCCCCTTTGGGAGACTCAGACACCAATAGTACACAATTACCCTGAGTTTGTGGCATCCTTTAAAAGGGTATTTGATGTACCGGGCCATTCCACCTTGGCTGCCAAGCACCTAATGTCCATCCAACAGGGTACTAGGACGGTTGTGGATTATGCCATAGAGTTTTGTGCCCTGGCAGCCGAGGTTGGTTGGAATAATGAGGCTATCATGGCTGCTTTCTCTAATGGACTCTCAGATATGATTAAAGATGAGATTGCAGTCCAGGACCTTCTCAGTGAGTTTGAGGATTTGGCCTCATATTGCATCCTGATTGACTCCCGTATCCGTGAGAGACCTTCCTTTAGGTAGCGCCTGCGGAGGCATCCCATCTGTTAACGCAGAACTTTTAATCCCCACCTGTTCCTTCCTCTCCTCCCGCTCCTCCTAGTCTCGAGTCCTTTGGCGATATGGAGCCCATGAAGCTTGGGTTCAATCACCTTTCAGTTGCGGAAAAGGCCTTCAGGAAGAGTGAGGGCCTGTGCCTTTACTGCGGTAAGGTTGGGCATCTGTTGTGAACATGTCCCATATGTACCTAAAGGTTCTATAGGGAACAGACCTTAAGTGGTGTCTCAGTGTCAATGGCTGTCCAGAAGGACAAACCTCTTGTCTCCATTGGGCTCTCCTGGAGTGAGTTTTCCATTATTACAGAGGCACTAATTGACTCCGGTACAGCGGACCTCTTTATTAACAGTGCCTTCACCTAGAAGCACTCCATTCCATTGCAACTCCGTACCACACCACTTGCCATTAAGGCGATTGATGGCAGACCCCTACAGCTGCCGCAGGTCACTCACGAAACCGATCTTTTGTCTGTGGCTTTAGGGGCTCTCCATCACGAAAGTTTACAATTCCAGGTGATCCACTCACCTCACTATCCTGTGATCCTGGGTTACTAATGGTCCGCGAACACAATCCCACATTCGATTGGATAAGGGCCGAAGTCATGGCATGGTCATCCAACTGTTCCAAGACATGCCTACTGAAAGCAACCACTTCCCCAATACCTTTGTTGCCTGAAGAGTACCAAGAGTTCCCAAATGAGCTGGTGAGATCCCTACTCACCGCCCGTATGATTGTACTATTGAACTGCAACCAGGTGCCATACCTCCTCGAGGACAAGTCTACCCCCTTGTCACGGAGTGACTAGGAAAATAACACACTGACAAGTACAGATGAACTTAATATAAAACTTTATTAAATACAATGAATGACAGGAGATAAGGAAACAGGCTGATGGCAACAAATGACACAACACTAGTATGGTAATGACACAAAGTGGCAGTAGATAGTGGCACACCTTCACGAGACCAGGAAAGAACAGTGGAGTCACTTTCCTTACCCATCACCAGGCAGGTGGTCAGAACGGAATGGCCCTTGGACTACACGGTAGATGTGAGGATAGTGCAGAGCACTCCCATACACAGATAGAATGGAACACCTTCACGAGACCAGAGAGGAACAGTGTAGGCACTTTCCTCACCCTTCACTGAACAGGTGGTCAGAAACGGAATGGCCCTTGGACTACATGGTAGATGTGAGGACAGTGCAGAGCACTCCCATACACACAGTCGGCAGAGAGATAAGGAGCAGACCAATACCCTGCCAGGGGATACACTAGGCAGGTAGCCAGATGGAGGATAGGCAAGGCGGCGCAAACTGGTACGGCCACTGGAGGTCAGACATACGGAGTGACCGACAAGCACCGCTAACGGAAGCGAGCGCAGAGCGGAAGACACAGGAGGTACGGGAACCAAACCGAGGCACGGAATGGTTACGGAGCGCAACACAGAGAGTAAACCAGGAGGCACCCAATGATCAGAACCGGATCGGGTAGTCAGACGTCTCCAGTGATCTTAGCCGGAATGGGTAGTCAGTCATAGCCAGAAGTCAGAACCGGAACGGGTAGTCAGAAGTAGCCAGGAATCCAAGCCGGAACAG
Organism: Rhinophrynus dorsalis; assembly: GCA_037306005.1. NCBI lineage: Eukaryota > Metazoa > Chordata > Amphibia > Anura > Rhinophrynidae > Rhinophrynus > Rhinophrynus dorsalis. The sequence continues at coordinate 553,972,715 of CM074721.1, forward strand.
GTAGTCAGACAAGCCAAGAGTCAGAACCGGAACGGGTAGTCAGACAAGCCAGGAGTCAGAACCAGAACGGGTAGTCAGACGTAGCCAGGTAATACACAGGAACGGTAATGGACTAACATAGCAATAAGCTCAGGTACACCACGAAAGGACACTGGAAATGACACAGGCTGAGGTTTAAACCCCTGACAGGTAGATGGAGCAATGACCTCATCAGCGTGGTGCCCTATAAGAATAGCGACTCAGCGAGAGCGACAGCTAGGAAGTAAACAATGTCACTCTAGGGCAACATCCAGCCACAGGCAATCACGGGGCACCGTGATACCCCTGTATTGATTATAGGGGGCTCAACCATATCACAATTAAAAATGCCTACCCTATTCCACTTACTACTGAGCTGTTCAATCGAGTAAAAGGGTCCAAGGTGTTTACTAATCTCGACTTGCAAGGGGCATACAATTTGGTAATGATAATATAGGGCCACAAATGGAAAACCACGTTTAACACCAGAAGCGGACATTACAATTACCTCGTAATGCTCCTTCGGTCTCTGCAATGCTCCAGCGGTTTTCCAAGAATTCTTAAATTGTCTCCTCTTGGACATGCTCCAACAATGCGTGGTGGTGTACCTAGATGATATTCTGATCCATTCTGCCTCCATGGAAAGCCACCACACAGATGTAGGCCAAGTTCTGCAAAGGTTAAGAGAGAATAACCTGTTTTGTAAATTGGAGAAGTGTGAGTTCCGCCGCAAACAAGTCACCTTCTTGGGATAAGTAATCTCAGAGGCTGGTTTCACTATGATCCCTGAGAAACTCTCTGCAGTTCTCAAGTGGCCACGACCAGTAGGTCTCCGCTCCCTCCAATATTTCTTTGGGTTCACTAACTACTGTAGGAAATTTCTCCGCAATTTTTCCTCTGTGGTGAAACCCCTTACCGACATGACCAAAAAAGATGGTGACTCCACTAACTGGTCCCCGGAGGCCATCAAAGCATTTGAGTCATTGAAAGCCGCTTTTGCCACACCCAAAACCCAAGCTTCCATTTTTACTTGAGGTCGATGAGTCTGAGACAGGAGTAGGCACCCTCCTGTCTCAACGTCCTACCAATCCTAATCCTCTTGGCTCATAAAAACCTCACCTACCTGTCCGAAGCCAAGTGCTTGTCTTCAAGGCAGGCCAGATGGGCCTTATTCTTGTCTCGTTTTAATTATATGGTTTTGTACCTGCCGGGTACCAAAAATGTCTGGGCTGATACCCTGTCTAGACAGTTCTCCGGAGCTAAAGAGAACAGTCCTCCTAATCCTATTATTGCTCAGGACAAAGTACTGGCCACCATATGTACCAGCATAACATCTCCCCTTGGGGAGAAATACGGGCCACCCAAATAGATGCACCTGCTAAGACTCCCTCTGGGTGCTGTTTTGTACCTACTGACCTCCGTACCAAGGTGCTTTCAACCTACCATAATACTAAATCAGCAGGTCATCCCAGAAAGAACTAGCTCCTTTGGTTGGTTTCCCAGCTCTTCTGGTGGCTAGAATTTAGCAAAGATTTTGCTGCCTTTGTCACTGCCTGTCCAGTCTGTGCGCAGACCAAATCACCCCATCACCTTCCAGTGGCCCTTCTCCAACCCATACCCAATTGGGAGAAGCCATGGTCACACCTTGCCATGGACTTCATAGTCGACCTCCCTTTGTCTAATGGTAACACAGTCATCCTCATGGTCATTGACCGATTTTCTAAGATGATTCATTGCATACCATTCAAAAACTTCCATCCGCTAAAGAGATGGTTACGGTCTTTGTCAAAGAGGTCTATAAGCTACAAGGGGTTCCCAGAGTCATAGTTTCTGACCGGGGTAGCCAGTTTGTCTCCATATTCTGGAGGGCATTCTGTGTGCAACTTGGAGCTCCAGACCAACTGTAAACTCCTACCTGCACCCTCCTACCAGGTCATGGAGAGGGGCTGGTTGTCGTCTAGAAATCTTCACCTCTGAGTTCCCGCTCAGAATCTGGCTCCTTGGTTTATGGATCCTTTCTGTATCGTAAGAAGGGTGAACCCCGTGGCCTATGCCCTAGACCTTCCTCCCAATATGCGGATGCACAATTTGTTCCATGTCTTGCTGCTGAAAACCCTGGTATGCAATCGTTTCACTACGATCACTCCTCGACCCCATTCGGTTCCCGTTGACAGCCATGAGGAGTTTGAGGTCTGCTCCATAGTCGTCTCTCGTAGGTTCCGAGGGAGATGTCAGTATTTGGTCCACTGGAAGGGGTACAGTCCAGAAGAGCGCTCATGGGTTACAGAAGTGCATGCCCCCACCCTCCTCTGTGCTTTCCATACATGCTTTCCCCATAAACCTAGCCCTGCCCTGTGGGGGGGAGGTCGTTGATTGGAGGTACTGTCAAGGTTTGGCTGAGCTGTGCTATTCTGCAGATTGATTCTGCTGTCTGAGGTAATCATCTGCTCTGCTATCTTTTGCTGTGGTCTTTCCTTTCTCCAGTCAGCCTGAACCAGCTGACCTCTCTGTAATTACTCATCTGACTGTTATCAGCCAACCCTCTCAGGGTATTTAAAGCTGCTTGGCACACTCCCTCATTGCATTGTCAGAGTGTATACAGAGAAAATTGTGATCCAGAAGCGTTAACCAAAAGACAAGCTGGGGTCTGGAACCAAAACATGTACTCAGCCAAGCTGAGGTCAGTTATACATAGATTAGCTAAGTCAGGAACAATCCTGGAGTCAGGAGCCAGAAGGGACATCAGAGGAAGCCAGGTCATACACAGGTAGTCAGCAACGCGGTATAACACTCTTGCAGCCAGAAGCAAGCACAAAGGCAATCAAGTAGTAAGTCAAGCTGCTTTAAATACCCTGGGAGGGTTGGCTGTTGACTGATAGCAGTCAGGTGAGCAAACACAGAGAGGTCAGCTGATCAGCCTCATCCAGGAAGGGAAGGCAGCAGTAATGGATAGCAGAGCACTGGATTAGCTCAGACAACAGAATCGAGCAGCAGAGTAGAGCAGCTCAGCAAAATCTTGACACCCCTCTTGTGCCAGGGTGTGGTGAAACAGATTGTCTTTAGTTGATTTGTAAACCCCTTGTTTCTCAGGTGGTTGATGGGTTAATGTTGGTTTTCTAGGAATTTTGCCATTGCTGTCATTGTGCTATGTGCAAAATGTTCTGTGAGCTGTTTGTTCCCTGCTATGGGTTTGTATGATGGTGGTTTTGATCCTTTGTTGTATGCTGTACACCAAGAAAAAGCAGGAGTAGAATTTCCACAGTAAATCAGTTTATCATGCACTGGCACTGACTGCACATGGATGAATAGCTAAAGGGTAGAGATGTTACATTGATCATAAGGAGACTGTTTTTATCTTCCGTTAGCAGTTCACAACATGGGTTATTGAATGGCTTACTGTGATTGGAAAATTACCGTTGACTGTTTTAACTGTGGGAATTGAATCAAGTCCTAGCCTGAATACACAATATATCACATTACATTAACATTTTACAGACAGTTAATAACCTTATCATTATGGTCTATAATTCAATCCATAGGCTTCAGTATAGTCCAAAAAGGGGCTAAGCTTGAGCAGCACTCTGTGCCCATCAACCAAATTGATTCCAAGTTGGACTGTATTGCTACCATGCTTCAACATATGCAAGAACGTTTTGAGTTGTCTATACCATCTTAGATTAGCACTGCTGGGCTTCCAGGCCATGCATCTTCTACACATATCCATTGCCCTCCACATTACCTTTGCCAGAATGCTATGATGTTCCTGCTCTGAACTATGTGGGTTCTTGAATCAATGCTACCTGCATCTTGGAGCCTATGCCTCTCAACAGACCCACCTTACTGTTATTATATCTTTGTTACGTGTTTCCTACTTGGCCTGGATCTCACCACTTCTGGACTGCCAGTCTTCTGTTTTGGCTGATTTTGATACTTTTATCTCAGCCTTTTGCTCCATATTTGATATACCTGGATAATATGCAATGGCTTGGATGAGTCTGCTAATTTGGATTGCCTGCAGGGTTCCAGAACATTTCTTCTGTACACCAGACTTGGGCTTATGATACTGAATGGGGAGAATACTCCTTGGAAGTGACATTGAGAAGGGGTTTATCTGAATGTCTCAAGGGGTCGTACATGTAGGCAGATGATCAAGCTTCCTTTAGGTCTTGCCTCTAAGTTGCAGATGCCAGTTACTACCCCTGATACTATTGGGGAACCTATGGAAGTGGAACAGGTTCTTCATTTGTCTGAAGAGAGGACTAGAAGACGTAGCTTAGGCTGGTTACTTCACTCTTTATGCATTAATAAACTGGGAAAAAACTTGAGTGTAGTGAGGGACCCACCCTAACACTGTCATTGGCAGGATTGTTCCTCTGGAGCCAGGGATAATCCAAGATCATAGGATTAACAACAGGGCATAAGGAGACTGGCACCTAACAAAGACACTTCAGTGGTGACACTTCTTCATTGAAGGGATAAAATGTTGGGCAGCAAAGATGGTATCCATAAAAAGACCTGTGGCTCAAGAATGAAGTCTGGTCATAAGGTTGTTTTTGTACTGCCTTCCATTAATTACAGACCCGCTGGTATTTTTATGGATATCGTCATTGCTGCCCCAACATTGATCTTCCCCTTACTTTGTTTGTGGGCTTTTCCCATACTAAAGTTGTATCCTTTGATTTGATATTGTGCCCTGTTGTTAATCCTATGATCTTGGGTTATCCCTGGCTCCAGAGGGACAACCCTGCAATTGATTGGTCTACTTGGAGCCTCGCCTTTTCCTTTGTCTCTGAACCTTACCAGGCCTTTGTGGATGTGTTTTGTAAGATCAAGGTTGAAACTTTACATCCCCATCAGCCATATGATTGCCCTATAGATTTTCTGCCAATTTTACATCACCTTGGGGAAGAGCCTACCCTTTATCCATCCCTGAAACCAAGGCTGCTGAAGAGTATATTCAGGACAATCTTGCCAGGGGGTATTACATCCATTTGCTGGTATATTCTTTGTGAAGCAGAAGTATGGAGGTCTTTGTCCCTGTATGGACTACAGCGGCTTGAATTAGATCACACAGAGAAATAACTACCCATTGCCTCTTATTCCCAAGTTGCTGGACAGGCTCATGGGAGCATGGTTTTTTACCAAGCTTGACCTTAGAGGTGCTGACAACTTAGTCAGGATGAGGGACGGAGAGTGCCTTTAACTCCAGGTTTTGCAATTGCACATACCTGGTCATGACCTGTGGCCTTCGTAATGCCCATGCAGTCTTCCAATGCCTTGTTAACCATGTTTTTAGATATCTCCTGCTATTCTTTGTCATCGTATACCTAGACTAAGTCCTGGCATTTTCCCATTTTCGCTGTCCTTGGAAAAACATGTCAAACATGTTTTGTCTCGCCTTACAAAGTATCATCTATTGTAAATTGGTCTTCGAAAAAACTTTTCTGGCATTTCTGTGCTATATATATCTGCCCAAGGATTTTCTTGGACTTGCTTGGACCCAGGAAAGTTGTCTGTTGTAACTGAGTGGCCTTTGCCTCTTGGCTAAAAAGTTATCTAGCGGTTTATTGATTTTGTCATTTACTATCGCAAGTTCACCAAAGGGTTCTCTGCTCTCATATCCCCTTTCACGGCTATGATACATGAAGGGACTGATCCCATTATTGGAGTCCTGAGGCCTTGAATCTTTTGAGACTTTGAAGACCACATTTTCCTCTGCCCCCATACTTAGATATCCAGATGCTCATACCCTGTTTGTTGCCGCTAAGGTACGGAATTCGATAGCATATTCAGCAACTGTCCGACTGCCCTGCCTAATGGACATTAGTTGCTTTGCTGCAGAGGTGGAGTGCCCTGGAACATCAAATACCCTGCAGGAGGTGGCAATAAATTCAGGGTAAGTATGTATTACTGGTTTCTCAGTCTCCCATAACGGATTGGCCCAGGCTAGAGCTTTGTCAGACAGTAGTGATACAAGGAACCCAACCTTAGCTCTGTCAGAGGAAAATGCCTGTGGAACCATTTCAAAGTAAATTCCAGCTTGGTTCAAAAACCCTCTGCATTGTTCTGGATTGCCTCCATAGCTCTGAGGAAGCGGGGCAGATCCAGTCATGCCTCTGGCTTCTGCAGGCTCGGCTGCAACTGTAACTGCCTGAATGGAACTGGCAGCAGGAACGGGCATAGAGGCTGCTACTGGCGGACAAGCGACGCCAGAATCCAGGTGTGCTGTGCGAGCTAGGAGCGTTTGTAAGGACATGGCAAAATGACCCATAAGTCGGTCCTGCTGCTCTATGCTAGCAGAGATGTTAGGATAAGGTGGGTAACCAGCACCATCAAGATTCATGTCCCTTGCGTAATGTCAGGAAACCATGAAAACCAGATGGAAACAGTAAATAAATAAAATACCTTTTATTAAATAATAAAATTAATAGCAAAAATAAAGGCAAACACACTCCAGAATAGTAGTCAAAAATACAAGCCAGGGATCAAAGCTAAAACAGGTAGTCAGATGAGCCGAGTCAGAAGCACAGGCAGCAGCAGTGTCAGGAACAGAAGCCAGGATCAGGAACCAGACAAATCAGTCACTCAGGCAGGGTCATACACAGAAACAATAGCTGCAACAGCAGGAATACACCAGGAGGTCATAGACCACACAAGGGCAAAGAGATGCTGAACCTACACAGCTAGAAAACCACAGAACAGCAGGAAAGGGCTGGCTAATTGACAGGTAACTGTAGTAACTGAGATTGACAGACAGTACAACCTATCAGCTGAGTAAGCGTGAGACAGGGAAGTAAGGCTGCTCGTTAGTGATCAGCTGAGGTGTGTACCTGTATTTCTGAGCAAAGGCTCTAGTGGAGTGGGGGAAGGGTGAGAACCCAGACACATCTACTGAATGGCTACCAGGTGGTGGCAGAGGAAAAGCTGAATGGTCAGAAGATGTAGTTACCCTAGAGCAAGAAGGTAATGGTGAGCCAGGTGTTTCGCTCGCCATTGAACTTTCAGCCTCTCCCTGGTTTTCTCTATTCTTCCTCCTTTTTTATTTCCACCTCTCATCATGTTGCCTATGCAGAAAGTCAGAGGTTACAGCAACAACATTGCCCGATTTCTTTGGTAGGTGTTTGATATAAGTGTCATGATGTCTGTGTTTCATGTGTGTGATCAGGATGGTTGTGCCAAGATGAGTTCCCTCTTTTCCCCTTTTCACTGACTTGTCAAAAATTGTGCACATTGTGTTCACTGACGACAGCACTGTGCCTGACCCAAGAGGATAATAGTCCCACACACATGTCTTCAGGGGCAAGGGGAAATATAGAGAAGAATAGCCTTTTTCTCCTTCTTCTACAAATTCTCCTTCACTGGATGGGATAGAGGATGATGTTGCTGTTGTTGCTAATACTACCTTCAGAATCAGCACTGCAACTAGGACCAGGAGTATTGATGCTGGCAAGTGGAACCTGTCTTAATCCCACATCACTGAACCCCATTCCCACTCTGTCTACCATGGTCTGTGGCACATTAGCCTGCTCCTCAGCATCCTGCTGCCCTCTCAACTCAACAGCAGGTATTACAGCAATAGCAAACTCCCATAAACATACCTGTCTCCCATTCCTTCTCAGTTTGGGTTAAAATGGACATTCATGTCTCTTCCAGCCTGGCTTCCACCATCATCATCATCATCACCTCCGGCCCCTCCTTGCGGCTGCTCTATTACAGACGTTTAATCGGTTGGAAGAGGTGATGAGAAATGTAAGGAGGTGTTGAGAAATGTATCCCATAATGTCACACTTGCCATCTTGTTGAGTAGAAGAAAGTAGACTGGCAGCACTAGTAGCAGGCAAGGGCAGCTGATCTGTGCTCCTAATGATGGTATTATTGCTGCTAGGCAACAATTCTGCCTCCTCCTGGATCATGTTCCACCTGGAAAATTCCTTGGGTTTAGGGTACTCCAAGTGTCAGGGGGATGTTGTTGGCTCCCTTGACCGCTAGTCTGGCTGCTCTGCATTACTTCTCCTACCACTCCCCTAATGCTAGACCCACCAGCTGCTTCACCATCACTACTTCTACAAGTACGAACCACATCATCTTCAGTATTTTAGTTAATATTATGATCAACCCTTCCCTCCTAACACTCTTTACAAGTTGCTGGACCTTCTTAGTAGCAGAACTAGTGGTGGGACTGCTTGGGGATGGCAAGAGTCCCCTGTGTCACACTGAAAATTATGAGACACACTGGCAGCAAGCACAGGTAATTGACCTGTCCTGCTCACACTACTACTACACTCTTCTTACTCCAGTGATACAAATTTCCTCAAGATCCTTAAGGATGATGTAGGGGAAATGACGATCCTTGGGTCTGGGGAACCAGGGCATCCCAACCCTTTCATATTGGTAGTGGTCACTTCCCCCTCCTTTCCAGACTTACTGGATGCATAAGGGTCCTTCCAGCTCCTCCGTTATTTAATTATTATAATTAAACTTGCTTATAGTGATAGCAGTCACTATGAGCCTCTCCTGCCTCAGTTTTATTATTAAATCACAGCACAACAGCCTAGCACCTCCCTCTCTCTTGCGCATGCTCTGCAGCTGCTTGTATTTTGTTCCACGTTCTGGCACATTTTTATAGAGTAAAGGAAAAAACATGTGATTAAAGCAGCAAAAACTTTCTAGCCATTGAAAAATAGTGAAAAATGTTTGCCAATGGGCGAAAATGGCAAAGTTTTTTTTTTTTTAAGAAATTTTTATTGAAGACAGGTTGTCAATGACAACATATTCAAGTCAAGCATATTAACATTGCAAATGACACAGTAGATGCAGTATACAATACACCCTGAAAGTGATGATATAATAAGAGACATTCTTGTGACATACAACACACTATTGCTTCTATAAAATAAAGGAAAGAAAAAAGGAATTTACCCGTCTCCTCCATTTTCATACCCTCAACAAAAAAAACCACACTACCCCCTCAAAAAAGAGGGAGTAAAAGGGAAAGAGGGGGACCCTCAGCATCCAGACCCAGCAGATCCCTGATCCGATGCACATCCATACCCCCAGGGCTATCAAGGGGAAGTTCATTCTAATCTGTTTGGGGCTGAACTCCAGCAAAGAAGTCAATCCAAGAGCTTCATATCACACCAAATGTTTGGGGGAAGCCTCTATGCAAATAAACTAATCAGTAATGAGGAATGGTTTGCTTAATAGTATTCAACCAATGGGCATGTGTGATAGATACAGCTAACATCCATTCCAATGCTATGACTTTACGAGCCGTGACCAATGATTCGTATAGAAGGAATTTTGTGTAGCCCGAGCTGAGGTCATCAGGAATAATTGCCAGTACACCCAACTTGGAATCCCTCTTCCTATTACAATAGATAAGGATTCAAAGACCTTTGTCCAAAACTGAGAATCCCCTGGGCACTTCCAGATGATATGGAAAAAAGCAGCATTTGGGGCAAAAGTTGTTTTGCTCCCTGTTCATAAAACCCAGTCATCTTGGGGTATAGTATGTTCTATGGAGAAAATGACCAAAGAATTTAATAACTTTATATAAAGTGGATTCCGATAAAAAAGCAGACAACCACATGGTTTTAAAACAGACAAGAAAGACAGACCTGTACTCCTCTATATAAAAAGAAAATGTGTGCCCTGTATTCAGCATGTATAATACTTAATAAGTGAGATTTTAGGCTCATAAATTGGCCAGTCCATGTATAAGCTTGAGACCAATCCATGGAATCTCACTTTAAGGCAAGTCCTACTATAATATACCTATGGAAGCTCTGTTAAAAATTCTCTGATGAAGGATGTTATAATAAACACATTAGAAGGGGACCCTTTAAATAGTGTTTAGATTTTTTTATAATGCTTGTGAGTCCAGGTGTATTGTAATTAAAAATAAAAGATGTACAATATAACTAAAAAGGAGTAGATAGAAGACTTACCGTAAAATCTCAGGTATAATACGCACCTGTGTATAATACGCAGGTGCAAATTATACCCAAGATTTTGGGTAAAAGTGTAGTTCCTATGTATAATACGCACCCCCATCTGGAGGCAGTGGGCGGCATCCCTGCGCTCACCGCCCGCTTCCTCTGTGCAGAAATACTGTGTAAAAAAAATGAAATGCCCACCTTGATAACCAGGATTCCCCCTCTGTACTTCTAAACAGCCGTCAAGCAGAGACAGCGGGCGGCATTCTTGCACTAGCCGCCCGCTTCTTCCTCTCCCCGAACTCCTCTATGGTAGTAGGTCCTGACAGGGCTGCTCAGAGGAGTTTGGGGAGAGGAAGAAGCGGGCGGCTAGTGCAAGAATGCCGCCCGCTGTCTCTGCTTGACGGCTGCTTAGAAGTACAGAGGGGGAATCCTGGTTATCAAGGTGGGCATTTCATTTTTTTACACAGTATTTCTGCACAGAGGAAGCGGGTGGTGAGCGCAGGGATGCCGCCCGCTGCCTCCAGAGAGGTTGCTGGACATATTTTACTTAAATTTTTTTTTACTCGTGTATAATACGCACCCCCCACTTCACATAAGGTGAAATGGGGTAAAAATGTGCGTATTATACCAGAGATTTTACGGTACCTGGTGCAGGACTCCATATAGCCCTGCATTGAATAGAATAGAAGTGCTCTTAGACAAATATACACTCATAGCGCTAACTTACCATAAAATACCCATATAATAAATATAATTTTAATGTAAATATAAAGATTAATACATAGATGGCAGCAAGGAATGAGAGGGTTCTCCAGTCCCTGAGACATTAGGTCAAAACCCAGTATGTCAACACAGACAAGAAAGACAACCCTGCGCTCCTCTATATAAAAGACATGTGTGCCCTGTATTGGGCATATATAATACTTTTTAGTAAATAAGTGAGTTTTTGTATCACAAATTGACCAGTCCACGTATAAGCTTGCCACCAAGGTATCTGACTGTAAGGAAAGTCCTACTTAATATGGAAGCTCTGATAAAAATTCTTTATGGAAGCTCTATTAAAAATTATCTGATGAAGGATGTTATAGTAAATGCGTTAGAAGGGGACCCTTTAAATAGTGTTTAGATGTTTTTTATAATGCTTCCATAGGTGTATTAGAGTAGGACTTGCCTTAAAGTCAGATACCTTGGTGGGGTGGCAAGCTTATAGATAAATTGGCCAATTCGTAAGACTAAAATCTCACTTATTTACTAAGAAGTATTATATATGCCCAATACAGGGCACGCCTGTTTTTTTTTGTATAGAAGAGCACAGGTTTGCCTTTCTTGTCTGTGTTTGCACACTGGGTTTTGACCTAATGTCTGGGGGACTGGAGAACTCTCCCATTCCTTGTGGCCATCTATATATTAATCTTTATATTTACACTAACCCTTTGATTGCCAGAGGGGTACACAACGCATTGCTTGGCAATGCGTTGTGTACTCCTCTGGCACTCAAAGGGTTAAAATTATAATTATTATATGGATATTTTATGGTAAGTTAGCGCTATGAGTGTATATTTGTCTAAGAGCATTTTAAACAAATTCCAAGATTTGTGTGCATTTTTATCTTTGAAGATTACATCCCACTAAATATCCTTTAATACAGCTTTTAGCTTTGTACAATTAGCCTTTTTAAAATGGAATGTTTGGTTAAACCCTTACTATTGGGTTTCTCATAAATTTTAAAGGATACCATATTATGGTCACTGCTGCCTAAATGTTCCTTTATTTTTGTAATGTTTATCATGTCGGAATTGTTTGAGAGCAGTAGGACAAGCAAGGCATGTTTTCTAATTGGCTTCTCTACTAGTTGGGACATAAAATTGTCAATAATCATACTTAAAAAATTATTTCCTTTTGTTTTGCCGGAAGTCATATTGCTCCAGTCACTTTCAGGATAGTTGAAATCTTCCATTATAATTACAGTTGGTGTATCCTCCTCCCATTTTATTAATCAATCCCTCCTAAAAAAGTGAATAACCCTTTACATTGACTGCTAAGTCATATGTGTCATCTAAACAGGTTTCTGACACACCGATTACATCATACTGCTCATACATTGCATCACTTTCTACTCCCCAGTTTTACCAGCCAGACTATGGGCACTTGTATGCATACATTTTATCCATTTGCCATTCTGAAAAGTTTTCATTCTTTGCAAAATGTTTTTGCTGTTACAATGGCACCTACCTATTAGATGAACTAGCCCATTCCCTTTCTCTAATCTCATATCCTCAATAATACTACCTTCCTCATCATTTGTTGCATCACCCCCCTTTTCTAGATAAAAAACTCCTCCAATCCTCTAACCATCCTAACTCCTAGGACAGTGGCCCCCCTTTCTCTGCCTTTTCTCTAATCCCATTTCCTCAATAATAATACCTTCATGTGTTGCATCATCCTCCCTTTTATAGTTTAAAGTCTCCTCCAGTGTTCTAATAATCTTATCTACTAACACAGTGGCCCCCCATTGGTGCAATCCATCTGGACTATAAAGATTGTCCCATGAGAAAAGGTCGCCCAGTGCTCCAGGAACCCAAGCCCCTCCTGCTTATACCAAGTTTTTAGTTATGCATTTAACTCCCTTATCTCCTGTTGCCTTTCTGATGTAGTGAGTGGCACAAGTAATATTTCAGAAAATATGGAGAACAACAAGAGAGGAACAACAGGAGGAACTTCCTTGTATAATACCAAATACACACACCATTCACCACCACAACAGACACCCAATTGATGTACACTCACAAAATGAGTTTCTGTGAATCTACCTATGTAGTACACAGCTGAAAACACTGGTTTAGAACTATGGTTATTCTGCACCAATGCCCTGCACAACATCAAAGTGGACTGCTTCTTAATGAACGCTCTCTCTTAAAACAGCCAAGGATAATAAAGAAATACATGAAAAAAATATACAGGGTGCCCAATCTTTATATATATAAATTGCAGGACTGAGAAGCTCCCTATGTTCATAACCACACATGTGCAGTAGAGACTGACAGAACGATGCAGTCATGCGCAGTACAGACTGGCAGAACACGCTGATCCAGAGAGGGTAGCTCACTGCCTGTCTCTGCTCCTGGCTCTGGGGCACAGCCGAGGTCACTTGGAGTCACTTTAGCCCATGTACTTTGGCTTTCATACTAGTAGTGTAATAAAGTTTGATGTATGCATTCAAGATGAATATGTACTCCCAAGTCTGTTGGTCAGAAATAAATCTGACTTGACCAGCAGGTGGAGAAATTCAGCCATCTCCACCCAGGTAGATGTTGGCAACAGGATCTTTAGAATGGTATCCTGAAAATATTGTACAATCCTCTCTAGGATGAACAAATGAAAAATACGTCTCCAAAAGTAATAAAAAAAGAATGATAAAAGTATAAAAACAAACCATCCTATATAATAATTCGCTATATCGTGTGTAACCCCGCGACATGCGCAGTAGACACTGCTGCGCGTGATGCAGTCATGCGCAGTAGAGACTTCCAGCGGCGGCTGATACAGAGCTGGGGCTCCGTCCAGCTCTGTAGCAGCCGTGGTGTGGGCAGTTTCTACTGCGCGTGACTGCCCCGCGACCGGGTGGCTGTGACACTGTGGCCCGTGTAACGGGTTGTAAAACTAGTATGGTGTAAAAAATAAAAGGTCTAATGTGTTTTGCAGTGTATAACCAATGCTTCAACAGAGACACAATTTAAGCGCACAACTTATTGCTTACAAATCAAAGCTAAGCTGAAAGGCTAAGGCTCAATCTTCCACCACTGAAAAGGAACACTGTGCTTGTATCACGGTGCCCGTGTTATCGCTGGTGACATTGTGACTCAGTGCTACTTCCTAATTCCTTTTTTTGGCTATTGTGGTTTTGGTCCGCCCAGTGCTAGCCCATAAATACCAAGCCCTGTCACTGCTGCAATGCCCTTTCATGGTGTTCCTGTCACTAGCGCTTGCTCCAGACTTCTGAGTAAATCTTGTGTATGACCCTGACTGCCTGACTACTCTGCCTGATTAAGTTCCTGCTCTGTGTACTAACCCGGCCTGGCTGACGTTCCTGCTCTGTGTACCGACCTGGCCTGCCTGACATTCCTGCTCTGTGTACCAACCCGGCCTGGCTGACGTTCCTGCTCTGTGTACCGACCCGGATTGGCTGACGTTCCTGCTCTGTGTACCGCCGGATTGGCTGACGTTCCTGCTCTGTGTACCGACCCGGCCTGGCTGATGTTCCTGCTTTGTGTAAAGATTCTGCCTGATTTCCTGCTCCATCCAGTGATCCGGTTGGAGTACGTGCCTCCAGTGTTCGCACTGTCTTCTGACAGTCCTCAGTTGCCTTGTATAGTCTGCTCCGGCAGTTCTGCTTACTGTGACCCAGTCTCATATAGTCTTCTACAGCAGTCCTGCTTATTGTGACCCAGTCTCCGGTTATTGTGCCACGTGATCCTTTCACCCCGGTGGTTGAGATCAATCAAGTTGCACCACGGTACGCTTGATCTGTTCATTGCTATTACCTGAGGTTGGTTTGCTCCCTGGGCACCTCGGTGGTCCCTACGGCCTTGCAGCCATATTCAGATCTGACCGTTCGTTTAACCCCTTGGGGTTGGTGCGGTTGCACTTTGGGTCACAGTGTACTGCAGGTTACATTGGTGTTACTCTTTGTTATGCAGTATCAGTCACCCTCGACTGTTCTGGCAGTCTGTCACTTCCAGGGCCTTCGTATACCTCCGTGTGGCCTCTGTCACTTTGTGTCACTCTCTGCGGAGAGAGAGTGTCCTATGGGCCTCAGTCCTATTAGGACCTGTCCATACTTCCTGGCCTAATAGCACCCGTCTCTCCATTGTCTCTTCTAGGATTCACACGAACTGTAATCTGACCTGTGGCAGTGTAGTACCTTTGTGTTTCACTGGACCCGTGTGGGTTACTAAATCTATTTGTCAGTATTATTTCTGTCTGTTTTTACTGGACCTGTGTGGGTTGCTCTAATTTCTGTGTTTTCAATAAAACTGTGTTTTTACCCAAACCTTCTGTGTCTGAGTGTCCTAAAAACCGTTACAGCTTGTCTATAAGCTGTTTTAGAAAAGAAATGGGGAGGTCTGACCAAACAAAGAGGCCTAAAAATACACAACCATCCTGACAGTCATCATCACCATCATCACTGCTTCCAAGACAAGCCCCGACTCTGCCTCACACTTGCATTGAGTAACCAGGAGAAGCAACAACAATAACACATGTTAACATTAAGATTAACATCCATAGCCTTAGCTTTGATGAGTGTCTCTGTTGTTGCTGGAAGTGCAGCACTTTGGACACCTAGTAGTAGTAGTAGTAGTAGAACTGTATCAACATATAATCCCTGTTGTAGCAGCAGCAGCTTCTCAGGAACCCTGCTGACCATGAAGCCCACAGTGTTGAGACACTTCACTCAGGATCCAAAAGCCAAACATTTTGCTATCTGCTGTTTGTGCAAAAAGCACGTGATCAGGGGGAAAGCAGGCATTAAAGCAATAAAGTTGCACAGTGATTCTACTACTTCTGTCCCACACTTGCTAAGTTCTTAGAAAGAAGTCAAAACCTGCACAAACATAATGCAAACATTTTTGACATGCTGCCCTTTTCTTTTCTTGAAAACAGAGGCTTTAAAGAACTGATGTCATGTGTTGCACTCTGCTTTAACCCCTTAGGGACCCTTGACGTACCAGGACCGTCAAGGGTAAATTTGCTCGAACGACCCTTGACGGTCCTGGTACGTCACGTACTTTTTACTTACAGCGCTCTACCGGGAGCGCTGTAAGTAAAAATAGGGCATGAAATAGACCGCTCCAAGATCGGAGCGATCTGTTTCAAGCCCCATAGTGACGCGCCGATACACGTGACAGGTCATGTGTACTGGCTCGTCAAAATGTCCCATAACCTCCGGTCCTTAAGGGGTTAATATGCAAAGCCACAATTATTTTTCAAGCCGGTATCACGGTGCCCGTGATTTGTGCTATCCTGTGTCTATCACTTGCTGGAAGTTCCTCATTGGCTGTCTGCTGTTAGCCCACCTCACACAGCCTTTTTAAACCCAGTCTGGGCACTCCCAGGTTGCCCTTTCGTGGTGTCTCTGACATTACTTGTTCTGACCTGCTTGTCAGGCGCTTGGGCCAGAGGATCCTGCGTTCCGGTGTTCCAGTGTTCCAGTGTTCCGGTTTTCCGGTGTTCCTGTGTTCCAGTGGTTCCAGTGTTCCAGTCTCGATCGTTCCTGAGTTTCCTGCCTGCTTGTCTCTCTAGCCGGTTCCGGTTGCTTTCCGTGGATCCTACAGTTCCGGTCATCTGTCAGTGTAGCGGTGCTCGTTCTGGTTAGCCTCCGCTTGGTCTCAGGGCTCTCGCTCCTTCCCCTGTCGCCGAGGCGACATTGTGCTTGTTTCGCTCCGGCGATATATTACTGTTGGTCCCAGCGTGCGGACGCTGGTTTACTCCATTTAACCTGGTGGCTCAATTACTGTTAGTCCAGCGTGCGGATGCTGGTTTACTCCATTTCATCTGGTGGCTCAATTACTGTTGGTCCCAGCGTGCGGACTCTGGTTTACTCCATTTAACCTGGTGGCTCAATCCCTGCTGGTCCCAGCGTGCGGGCGCTGGTTTACTCCATTTAACCTGGTGGCTCATGTTATTGTTGGTTCCAGCGTGCGGACGCTGGTTTACTCCATCTAACCTAGTAGCTCATGATACTGTTGGTTCCAGCGTGCGGATGCTAGTTTACTCCATCTAAACTAGTAGCTCATGTTACTGCTGGCTCCAGCGTGCGGACGCTGGTTTACTCCATTTAACCTGGTGGTTCATTTTACTGTTGGTTCCAGCGTGCGGACGCTGGTTTACTCCATTACACCTGGTGACTCTGATTACTGTTGGTTCCAGCGTGCGGACGCTGGTTTCCTCACTTAAACCTGGTGGCATTATCTACTGTTGGTCCCTGCGTGCGGACGCTGGGTTACTCCACTAAACCTGGTGGGTTATGTTACAGTTGGTCCCAGCGGGAGGACGCTGATTTGCTCCTTGACTATTCTGACACTGAGGGCTGGTTGCTGTCCAACTTATTATTGCAGTTGTCTGGAGACTTCTGCTTGAGTGAGACCATTGATTCCTATTCCACTCTATTGTCATTGTCATCTGACAGCCTGGTCTCCTCTTTTGGGCTGCCCTGCCCGGTATTGGTAAGGCCGGTAGAACCTACGTACGTTACATCTCTAAGGTTGCCTTACCCGGCATAGGCAGGGCCGATAGAGCCTACTCTCAGTACTCCTTCAGGCTGCCTTGCCCGGTATTGGTAAGGCCGGTAGAACCGGTACGTTACACCTCACGGTTGCCTTACCTGGTATTGGCAAGGTCGGTAGAGCCTACTGCTATATTTGCAACTGTCACTTGGTTGCCTTGCCCGGTATTATTGGCAAGGCCGGTAGAACCCATTCATATTGTCATTACGTGTTGTATTGTTATATATGTATGATTCCCTACGGGGTTGCCTTAACTTTTTCAATAAAGTTACATTTTTACCAAACCTTAAGTCTGAGAGTATTCAAATACCCTGACAGTACGAAAGGGCCATGACCTCAGACACTAAGAGTGACGGTAACACACAGAATATCCATTGGAGGATGGACATGCATGAGCAACGTTTGGATCAGCTGGCGGTTGCTATCCAAACTATTCTTGAACGCACGGTACTTGCTGATAAGTCCGTTCTAGCCAGGTGGTCTCGTCAATTCAGACACCGGAAAATGAGTCTAGGCCCTCAGGGACCGCAGTCAAAGGGTTAACGGCTTCTGCATCTGATAAGATATGACGGTGACCCTCAGCTATGCAGAGGGTTTATCAATCAGCTTGAAATATTTATAGAATTGACGGCACACGCATTTCCTAATGACCGCAGCAAGGTTGGGTTCATGATATCCTTGCTGACCGATAGAGCATTGGCCTGGGCTAACCCACTGTGGGAAAACGCTAAACCCTGCACTAAAAGTTTTTGTGAATTTGTGCAATCCTTTCGGAGAGTATTCGAGCCTCCTGGTAGAACCACCTCTGCTGCTAAACGTCTTATGGAGATACAACAGGGCAGGCGCACGGTAGGCGACTATGCCATTGAATTCCGCACCTTGGCAGCAGAGGTAGAATGGAATAATGAGGCTTTGTTAGCAGCATTTGCCCAAGGCTTGAGTGATCAGATTAAAGATGAGATTGCAGCAAAAGATTTGCCTACTGACCTAGATGATTATATCGAATATATTATTCTAATTGACTCCAGAATACGTGAGAGATTAACCGCCAGAGAGCGATGAAATCGGTTAAAAAATAATGGGTCTAGTAGCATGTTTTGCCAACCCAGCCCTCCCTTGGCATCCAAACCTAGTGAACCATTACAGGAACCAGGTGAACCTATGCAGGTGGGTTTCACTAGGTTAACCAAGGAGCAGAGAAGGTATTGCAAGATACAGGGATTATGTTTGTACTGCGGTAAAAATGGGCACCTGTTAAGATCTTGTCCAGTACGTCCGGGAAACGAACACACCTAGGGTACCTTGGGGGACAGGCCCTAGGTGGTGTCCAATCGTCCCCAGTGATGGGTGCACATAAACCCACCATACAGGTGGTATTATCGTGGGCACAACGCTCAGTTGAGGTTTTGGCCCTGGTTGATTCTGGTGCAGCTGGGTATTTTATGGACAATACCTTTGCTGAATTGCATGGGGTGCCACGCATTCAGAGAGAAACCCCTCTTGCTATTGAAGCGATTGATGGCAGACCCTTGGAACCCGCCCAGGTTACTTTTGAAACTATGCCATTGTCCATGACTATCGGGGCTCTCCACAAGGAAGAGCAGCAGTTTCAATTAATTAACTCCCCTCACCATGCCGTGATTTTGGGCTTTCCTTGGTTACAGTTGCATAATCCACAATTCGATTGGCAGAAATGTGAGATTTCTGCGTGGTCTCAGTTCTGTATGAATAAGTGCGTCACCCATCCTGTTAAGGTCTTGTGCACCTCCCCTTCACTACCTGACGTCTACCAGCAGTTTAGCGATGTTTTCACTAAGGGAGAGGCGGGCACCTTATCTCAGCACAGACCATACGATTGTCATATCGAACTAAGTCCTGGAACAGTGCCATCTAGGGGATGCACATACCCATTGTCTTGTGAAAATAACCAAGCTATGGAAGAATACATAGCTGATGCCCTTAGTAGAGGGATCATAAGGAAATCTACTTCACCGGCTGGGGCCGGGTTCTTTTTTGTTAAGAAAAAAAGTGGCGAACTGCGACCATGCATAGACTACCGTGGGCTAAATAAGCTGATGGCAAAGAATGCTTACCCGATACCACTCATCACTGAGCTTTTTGATAGGCTTAAGGGTTCCTCGATTTTCACCAAATTGGACCTACGGGAGGCCTACAATTTGATACGTATCAGAGCCGGTGATGAGTGGAAAACTGCCTTTAATACGAGATCTGGGCATTATGAATACCTAGTCATGCCATTTGGTCTATGTAATGCTCCTGCAGTATTTCAAGAACTGATCAATTACGTTCTTCGAGACATGTTACAATCATGTGTTGTAGTCTACCTTGACGATATACTTATGCACGCCAAAGACTTGTCAGAACACATTAAGGATGTGTCCGAAGTATTGCGGCGGTTACGCAAAAATAGATTATTCTGTAAATTGGAGAAATGCGAGTTCCACAAAACCAGTGTACCGTTCCTGGGGTTTATAATTGGCAAAGACGACATTGCCATGGATAAAGAGAAGTTGACGGCAGTCTTACAGTGGCTTAAACCTAAGAGCCTTAAAGCCATCCAACTGTTTCTGGGTTTCACCAATTATTATAGGAAGTTTATTAAGAACTTCTCTTCTATCGTGAAACCCCTGTCTGACCTCACGCATAAGGGCGCTAATCCATCTCTCTGGTCAGTGGCTGCTGAGGAGGTCTTCGAGAAACTGAAAGTAGCCTTTGCTAATGCTCCTGTGTTATCCCACCCCAATCCATTACTTCCATTTACTTTAGAGGTTGATGCCTCAGATATTGGGGTTCGGGCAGTACTTTCTCAACCACTGGTCAAAGGTGGAACACTCAGACCCTGTGGGTTCTTTTCCAAGAAATTGACTGGAGCCCAAAGTCATTATGAGATTGGTGATAGAGAATTACTGTCCATTATCCTTGCTCTTAAAGAATGGCGTCATTTACTTGTAGGCGCGAAAAATCCCGTGTTAATTCTGCCTGATCACAAGAATCTGACTTATCTCTCTGAGGCCAAGAGATTGTCCTCTCGCCAGGCCAGATGGGCATTGTTTCTATCTCGATTCAATTTCATTGTGTCTTATTTGCCGGGATCAAAGAATGTTAGGGCTGATGCTCTGTCTAGACAATTTGAGGCGGAGGTTGACAGGAAGAAGCACCAGTACCTATTATCCAACCTGATCGAATATTGGCCACCATACGTACCAGTATCACTTCACCACTAGGGAAGAGATTTTGGCTTCCCAAGCCTCTGCTCCCCAGGAAACTCCAGTGGGCAAATGTTTTGTCGCTGAACCATTTCGTACTCGATTACTTGAAACCTACCACTCCTCTAGGGCTGCGGGACATATTGGTAGGGATCAATTGTTTTGGTCCCTCTCTCAGTTATTCTGGTGGCCTTCTATGAGAGCAGATTGTGCTGATTTTACGAATGCCTGTGCTACCTGGGCTCGTGCCAAAACCCCTAGACATCTCCCGGTGGGCTTGCTTCAGCCGGTGCCTAATGGTGAACGCCCCTGGTCTCATGTTTCCATCGATTTCATGGGAGAATTGCCCAGGTCTAGAGGGTATTCCTTTATATTGATGGTGGTAGACAGGTTTTCTAAAATGGCTCACTTCGTACCTCTCCGTGGCCTTCCTTCAGCTAAAGAACTGGCAATGTGTCACGGTTTATTATGACTCTCAGACACAAGTTTTAGGTAAAAAAAATCAATTTTATTGAAATAATAAATGATAACTTAGGATGGCAATAACATACATAATATATATATACAGAATATAGCACAGACAGAAGGCAGACTCTACCGGTCCTGTCAATATACCGGACAGGACAGTCTTTAGGCTCTACCGGCCTTGCCAATACCGGGTAAGGCAACCTGCAGATGGAATAGCATAACGGTTTACCGGCCTTACCAAATTACCGGGCAAGGCAGCCTCAATAGATACACAATGTAGGCTCTACCGGCCCTGCCAATACCGGGTAAGGCAACCTCAGATGGAATGTGGCAAAAGGTTCTACCGGCCTTACCAATACTGGGCAGGGCAGCCCAGAGATAATAGCAGTAGTCAGATGGAACTGGCAAATTAGCAGAATCGTTAAGCAGCAAGGCTTTGGAGCAAACCAGCGTCCGCACGCTGGAAACAACACTGAATAGTATAGCCGTTAGGCTTAGCGAGCAAACCAGTGACCGCACACTGGAGTAACAAGCGAGTAGTATAGCCGCAAGGCTTAGGAGCAAACCAGCGTCCGCACGCTGGGACCAACACAGATTTGTATAGCTGATAGGCTTTGGAGCAAACCAGTGACCGCACACTGGTGTAACAAGCGAGTTTGTATAGCCGCAAGGCTTAGGAGCAAACCAGCGTCCGCACGCTGGGACCAACACAGATTTGTATAGCTGAAAGGCTTTGGAGCAAACCAGTGACCGCACACTGGTGTAACAAGTGAGTTTGTATAGCCGCAAGGCTAGGAGCAAACCAGCGTCCGCACGCTGGGACCAACACAGATTTGTATAGCTGAAAGGCTTTGGAGCAAACCAGTGACCGCACACTGGTGTAACAAGTGAGTTTGTATAGCCGCAAGGCTTAGGAGCAAACCAGCGTCCGCACGCTGGGACCAACACAGATTTGTATAGCTGATAGGCTTTGGAGCAAACCAGTGACCGCACACTGGTGTAACAAGCGAGTTTGTATAGCCGCAAGGCTTAGGAGCAAACCAGCGTCCGCACGCTGGGACCAACACAGATTTGTATAGCTGATAGGCTTTGTAGCAAACCAGTGACCGCACACTGGTGTAACAAGCGAGTTTGTATAGCCGCAAGGCTTGGAAGCAAACCAGCGTCCGCACGCTGGGACCAACACGGAATTGTAGCAATGTCACCAACGCGACCAGGCAGAAGGTCGCCAGGATACTGAAGACAGGTGATGAGATGACAGGAACCAGCAACGATCAGTCAGGTCAGAAAACAGCAGAGAAGTTCAGCAGGAACTGCAACACCAGAGACTAGGCCGGAACCAGGACTGGAAGTACTTCAGCATGCAGGAAACACTGGAACAGTAGAGATCAGGAACTCAGGAACACATGAGATCAGGAACTCAGGAACACTGGAACAGAGGCCCAGCTATCACTAGCATAGTGATAGCAAGAAGGTCAGAAACAACACGAAAGGGCACTCAAAGGGTGCCCAATCCAGGTTTAAATAGTCAATAAGAGGCGGGCTATCTGCAGACAGCCAATAGAAGCCCCCTACTGGTGACAGACAAGTAACTGCAGCCAATCACGGGCACCGTGATAGTACCCCCCTTTCAAAGACCCCCTCTCCTAGAATAGGGTTTAGGTTTCTGCGGGTAATTGACATGAAAGGCCCTAGTTAACCTAGGTGCATGAAGGTCCGTACTATCCACCCATGATCGATCCTCAGGACCATACCCTTTCCAATGTACCAGGTACTGTACCCTTCCTCTAAGCCTACGGGAATCAATAATGCTCTGAACCTCGTACTCCTCCTGGCCCTCGACCTCAACAGGTCCTGGCACCACAGGTGTGGTAGTATAGCGATTGCAAACCAGAGGCTTAAGAAGGGACACATGGAACACATTATGGATACGCATGGATGCAGGTAGGTCTAGTGCATAGGAGACAGGGTTAATTTTGCGAATAACTCTGTATGGACCAATAAACCGAGGAGCCAACTTATTAGACGGAACCTGCAGCTTGAGATTTCTGGAGGAAAGCCATACTCTATCCCCAACCTGAAAGGAAACCGCTGGAAGCCTTCTGCGATTAGCATGGCGCTGATGACGCTGAAATGACTGACCAAGTGCCCTCTGAACTTGTGCCCATGTGGAACGGAGTTGCTCGATATGCTCATCCAGAGCTGGAATCTGTTGCGTCTGAAATGAGTCTGGAAGCAAACAGGGCTGGAACCCATAATTAATCAGAAACGGAGAGCTCCCAGATGAAGAATTGACCGCACAGTTCCTGGCGAACTCTGCCCAAGGCAACAAGTCGGACCAATTATCATGATGGTCAGTAACGAAACAACGGAGAAATTGTTCCAAGCCCTGATTAGCTCGTTCAGCGGCTCCATTGGTCTGGGGATGGTAGGCAGAGGAGAAGGACAGCTGTATGCCCATCTGTTGGCAAAATGCCCTCCAAAATCTAGACACAAACTGGCTCCCCCTGTCAGACACCAGTACCCTAGGCACTCCATGCAACCGGAATACTTCTCTGGCGAACACCATTGCCAATTCCTTTGCTGAAGGAAGACCACGGAGGGGCACGAAATGAGCCATTTTAGAAAACCTGTCCACCACCATGAATATAAAGGAGTACCCCTTCGACATAGGCAACTCTCCCATAAAATCAATGGAAACATGAGACCAGGGGCGTTCGCCATTAGGCACCGGTTGAAGCAAGCCCACAGGGAGATGTCTCGGGGTCTTAGCGCGGGCGCAGGTGGCACAGGCATTCGTAAATTCGGCACAATCGTTTCTCATGGAAGGCCACCAAAATAACTGAGAAAGGGACCATAACAATTGGTCTCTACCAATATGTCCCGCAGCCTTAGAGGAATGGTAGGTTTCGAGCAGCCTAGTACGAAATGATTCAGCGACAAAACATTTGCCCACTGGGGTTTCATGGGGAGCGGACCCCTGAGAGGCCAGGA
Organism: Rhinophrynus dorsalis; assembly: GCA_037306005.1. NCBI lineage: Eukaryota > Metazoa > Chordata > Amphibia > Anura > Rhinophrynidae > Rhinophrynus > Rhinophrynus dorsalis. Next base: position 553,996,643 of record CM074721.1, read on the forward strand.
TCTCCTCCCCTAGAGGAGAAGTGATACTCGTGCGTATAGTAGCCAGTATTCTATCAGGTTGGATGATAGGAGCTGGTGCTTCCACTCTGTCACTGTCGGCCTCAAATTGTCTTGACAGTGCATCAGCCCTGATATTTTTTGACCCTGGTAAATATGATACAATTAAATTAAATCGAGACAGGAACAGTGCCCACCTGGCCTGACGAGAGGACAATCTCTTGGCCTCCGAGAGATAGGTCAGATTCTTATGATCTGTTAGGATTAAGACAGGATTCTTAGTACCTTCAAGCAAATGACGCCATTCCTTAAGAGCAAGGATAATGGCCAATAATTCTCTGTCACCTATCTCATAGTGGCTTTGAGTGACAGTCAACTTTTTAGAGAAAAACCCACAAGGTCTGAGAGTTCCACCTTTCTCGTGTCGCTGCGAAAGTACTGCCCCGACCCCAATATCTGAGGCATCAACCTCTAACGTAAATGGAAGTAAAGGATTGGGGTGGGATAACACAGGAGCCGCAGCAAATGCCAGCTTCAAATTCTCAAAGGCTTTCTCAGCAGATACCGGCCAACAAGAAGGATTAGCACCCTTGTGCGTAAGATCGGACAGAGGTTTGACAATGGAAGAAAAGTTCTTAATAAACCTCCTATAATAATTAGCGAAACCCAGGAAACGTTGTATGGCTTTAAGACCCTTGGGTTTTGGCCATTGTAGGACAGCTGACAACTTTTCTTTGTCCATGGCAATGCCATCATTGCCAATTATGAACCCCAAGAATGGCACACTGGTTCTATGAAACTCACATTTTTCCATTTTACAAAATAATTTGTTCTCACGGAGTCGTAGCAATACTGCGGATACATCTTTGATGTGCTGTGCCATGTTTTGGGAGTAAATCAGTATATCGTCGAGGTACACCACAACACATGTCTGTAACATATCTCTCAGAACATCATTTATCAGTTCCTGGAAAACTGCGGGTGCATTACACAGCCCAAAAGGCATTACTAGATACTCGTAGTGCCCAGCTCGAGTATTAAAGGCAGTTTTCCACTCATCACCTGCTCGAATGCGAACCAGATTGTAAGCGGCCCGTAGGTCCAACTTGGTAAATATCGAAGCGCCCTTAAGCCTGTCAAAAAGCTCGGTGATGAGTGGTATTGGGTATGCGTTTTTTGCCATTAGTTTATTCAAGCCCCGGTAGTCAATGCATGGTCTTAATTCGCCATTTTTCTTTTTTACAAAAAAGAACCCAGCCCCAGCTGGAGAGGTAGATTTACGTATGATCCCTCTAGCAAGGGCATCAGAAATGTAATCCTCCATAGCCTTATTTTCATCACAAGATAATGGATAAGTGCGTCCTTTCGGAGGTACTGCACCAGGCTGCAATTCAATGCAACAATCATAAGGTCTATGCTGGGGTAGCATACTAGCCTCTCCTTTGCTAAAAACATCGCCAAACTGTTGGTACACATCCGGCATAGCAGAGGAGGTGCACATGACCTTAATAGGCTGGATGACGCACTTGTCCATACAAAACTGGGACCAAGCAGCAATTTCACACTTTTTCCAATCGAATTGTGGGTTATGTAACTGTAACCACGGAAATCCCAATATCACCGCATGGTGCGGGGAATTAATCAGTTGAAACTGCTGCTCTTCTCTGTGAAGTGCCCCAATAGTCATAGACAATGGCATAGTTTCAAATATAACCTGAGGCGGTTCTAAGGGTCTACCATCAATCGCTTCAATAGTCAAGGGGTTTTCTCTTTCAATGCGTGGAACTCCGTGCAATTCAGCAAAGGTATTATCCATAAAATACCCTGCTGCACCGGAGTCAACCAAGGCCAAAACCTCCACAGAGCGTTGTGCCCAAGACAATACCACCTGTATGGTGGGTTTCATTATGCCCGACACTGGGGACGATTGTACACCACCTAGGGCCTGTCCCCCAAGATACCCTAGGTGTGTGCGTTTCCCGGACGTACCGGACAGGAATTTAGCAAGTGCCCTTTTTTACCGCAGTATAAACATAACCCTTGTTTTTTGCGATATAGTCTCTCTGCCTTGGATAGTCTAGTGAAGCCTATTTCCATAGGTTCACTTGTTTCCCGTACTGGTTCACTAGACTTCAATGCCAAGGGAGGGATGGGTGGGCAAAACATGCTACTAGGCTCATTATTTTTTGACCGTAACTTACGATCTCTGGCAATTGATCTCTCACGTATTCTGGAGTCAATTATCATAACATACTCAATGTAATCATCTAGATCAATAGGTAGATCTTTAGCAGCGATTTCGTCTTTAATGTGGTCATTCAGGCCTTGAGAGAAGGCTGCCAATAATGCCTCGTTATTCCAACCTACCTCTGCTGCCAATGTGCGGAATTCGATGGCATAGTCGCCCACTGTACGCCTGCCCTGTTGTATCTCCATAAGGCGTTTGGCAGCAGAGGTGGTTCTACCAGGAGGCTCAAACACTCTTCGAAAGGAACGCACAAATTCACTAAAGTTCTTAGTACAAGGTTTAGCATTCTCCCACAAGGGGTTAGCCCAAGCCAATGCTCTGCCAGTGAGCAGTGATATCGTGAACCCCACTTTACTACGATCATTGGGAAATGCGTGTGCCGTCAATTCCATAAAGATTTCGAGTTGATTGATGAACCCTCTGCAGAGACTAGGGTCACCATCATATCTTAGCGGCAAGGGTGCAGAAGCCGTTAACCCTTTAACAGTACCCCCTAGGGGTCTGGTATCACTTTCCGGTGTCTGACTTGGCGAGACCACCGGGCTAGAGCTAGATTGGGCAGCAGGTACCGTGCGTTCAAGGATCGTTTGAATTGCAACTGCCAACTGATCCAAACGTTGCTCGAGCACATCCATCCTCCAATGGATATTCTGTGCGTTACCTTCACCCTTGCTGTCTGAGGTCATGGCCCTTTCGTACTGTCACGGTTTATTATGACTCTCAGACACAAGTTTTAGGTAAAAAAAATCAATTTTATTGAAATAATAAATGATAACTTAGGATGGCAATAACATACATAATATATATATACAGAATATAGCACAGACAGAAGGCAGACTCTACCGGTCCTGTCAATATACCGGACAGGACAGTCTTTAGGCTCTACCGGCCTTGCCAATACCGGGTAAGGCAACCTGCAGATGGAATAGCATAACGGTTTACCGGCCTTACCAAATTACCGGGCAAGGCAGCCTCAATAGATACACAATGTAGGCTCTACCGGCCCTGCCAATACCGGGTAAGGCAACCTCAGATGGAATGTGGCAAAAGGTTCTACCGGCCTTACCAATACCGGGCAGGGCAGCCCAGAGATAATAGCAGTAGTCAGATGGAACTGGCAAATTAGCAGAATCGTTAAGCAGCAAGGCTTTGGAGCAAACCAGCGTCCGCACGCTGGAAACAACACTGAATAGTATAGCCGTTAGGCTTAGCGAGCAAACCAGTGACCGCACACTGGAGTAACAAGCGAGTAGTATAGCCGCAAGGCTTAGGAGCAAACCAGCGTCCGCACGCTGGGACCAACACAGATTTGTATAGCTGATAGGCTTTGGAGCAAACCAGTGACCGCACACTGGTGTAACAAGCGAGTTTGTATAGCCGCAAGGCTTAGGAGCAAACCAGCGTCCGCACGCTGGGACCAACACAGATTTGTATAGCTGAAAGGCTTTGGAGCAAACCAGTGACCGCACACTGGTGTAACAAGTGAGTTTGTATAGCCGCAAGGCTAGGAGCAAACCAGCGTCCGCACGCTGGGACCAACACAGATTTGTATAGCTGAAAGGCTTTGGAGCAAACCAGTGACCGCACACTGGTGTAACAAGTGAGTTTGTATAGCCGCAAGGCTTAGGAGCAAACCAGCGTCCGCACGCTGGGACCAACACAGATTTGTATAGCTGATAGGCTTTGGAGCAAACCAGTGACCGCACACTGGTGTAACAAGCGAGTTTGTATAGCCGCAAGGCTTAGGAGCAAACCAGCGTCCGCACGCTGGGACCAACACAGATTTGTATAGCTGATAGGCTTTGTAGCAAACCAGTGACCGCACACTGGTGTAACAAGCGAGTTTGTATAGCCGCAAGGCTTGGGAGCAAACCAGCGTCCGCACGCTGGGACCAACACGGAATTGTAGCAATGTCACCAACGCGACCAGGCAGAAGGTCGCCAGGATACTGAAGACAGGTGATGAGATGACAGGAACCAGCAACGATCAGTCAGGTCAGAAAACAGCAGAGAAGTTCAGCAGGAACTGCAACACCAGAGACTAGGCCGGAACCAGGACTGGAAGTACTTCAGCATGCAGGAAACACTGGAACAGTAGAGATCAGGAACTCAGGAACACATGAGATCAGGAACTCAGGAACACTGGAACAGAGGCCCAGCTATCACTAGCATAGTGATAGCAAGAAGGTCAGAAACAACACGAAAGGGCACTCAAAGGGTGCCCAATCCAGGTTTAAATAGTCAATAAGAGGCGGGCTATCTGCAGACAGCCAATAGAAGCCCCCTACTGGTGACAGACAAGTAACTGCAGCCAATCACGGGCACCGTGATACAATGGTATTTGCTTGAGAGGTGTTTCGGTTGCATGGAGTACCCAGGGTACTGTTGTCCGACAGGGGGAGCCAGTTTGTGTCCAGATTCTGGAGGGCATTTTGCGAACAGATGGGCATACAGCTATTCTTCTCCTCTGCATATCATCTCCAGACTAATGGAGCTGCTGAACGGCCCAATCAAGGTTTGGAACAGTTTCTGCGCTGTTTTGTGACTGACCATCATGACAATTGGGCCGACTTGTTGCCTTGGGCAGAGTTCGCCAGGAACTGTGCAGTCAATTCCTCTTCCGGGAGCTCTCCGTTTCTGATTAATTATGGGTTCCAACCCTGTCTGCTCCCTGGATTCTTTTCAGACACAGCACATTCCAGCTCTGGATGAGCATATCGAGCAACTCCGTTCCACATGGGCACAAGTTCAGAGGGCACTGGGCCAGTCCTTTCAGCGCCATCAGCGCCATGCTAACCGCAGAAGGCTTCCAGCGGTTTCCTTCCTAGTGGGGGATAGAGTATGGCTGTCTTCTAAGAATCTGAAGCTCCGGGTCCCATCTAATAAGCTGGCACCTCGGTTTATTGGCCCTTACAGAATCATTCGCAAAATTAACCCTGTTTCCTATGCTTTGGAGTTACCTGCATCCATGATCATTCATAATGTATTCCATGTGTCTCTCCTTAAGCCTCTTGTTTGTAACCGTTACACTACTACACCTGTGATGCCAGGGCCCGTTGAAGTCGAAGGGCAGGAGGAATATGAGGTACAAAGGATTATTGATTCCCGCAGGCTTAGAGAAGGGGTACAGTACTTGGTGCATTTGAAAGGTTATGGTCCTGAGGATCGATCTTGGGTGGATAGTAAGGACCTTCATGCACCCAAGTTACATACCAAATACCCCCAGAAGCCCAGACCCTACTCTAGGAGAGGGGGTCTTTGAAAGGGGGGTACTATCACGGTGCCCGTGATTTGTGCTATCCTGTGTCTATCACTTGCTGGAAGTTCCTCATTGGCTGTCTGCTGTTAGCCCACCTCACACAGCCTTTTTAAACCCAGTCTGGGCACTCCCAGGTTGCCCTTTCGTGGTGTCTCTGACATTACTTGTTCTGACCTGCTTGTCAGGCGCTTGGGCCTGAGGATCCTGCGTTCCGGTGTTCCAGTGTTCCAGTGTTCTGGTGTTCCTGTGTTCCAGTGGTTCCAGTGTTCCAGTCTTGATCGTTCCTGAGTTCCTGAGTCTCCTGCCTGCTTGTCTCTCTAGCCGGTTCCGGTTGCTTTCCGTGGATCCTACAGTTCCGGTCATCTGTCAGTGTAGCGGTGCTCGTTCCGGTTAGCCTCCGCTTGGTCTCAGGGCTCTCGCTCCTTCCCCTGTCGCCGAGGCGACATTGTGCTTGTTTCGCTCCGGCGATATATTACTGTTGGTCCCAGCGTGCGGACGCTGGTTTACTCCATTTAACCTGGTGGCTCAATTACTGTTGGTTCAGCGTGCGGACGCTGGTTTACTCCATTTAACCTGGTGGCTCAATTACTGTTAGTCCAGCGTGCGGACGCTGGTTTACTCCATTTAACCTGGTGGCTCAATTACTATTGGTCCAGCGTGCGGACGCTGGTTTACTCCATTTAACCTGGTGGCTCAATCCCTGCTGGTTCCAGGGTGCGGACGCTAGTTTACTCCATTTAACCTGGTGGCTCAATCCCTGCTGGTCCCAGCGTGCGGGCGCTGGTTTACTCCATTTAACCTGATGGCTCATGTTATTGTTGGTTCCAGGGTACGGACGCTGGTTTACGCCATCTAACCTAGTAGCTCATGATACTGTTGGTTCCAGCGTGCGGACGCTGGTTTACTCCATCTAAATTAGTAGCTCATGTTACTGCTGGCTCCAGCGTGCGGACGCTGGTTTCCTCCATTAAACCTGGTGGCATTATCTACTGTTGGTCCCTGCGTGCGGACGCTGGGTTACTCCACTTAACCTGGTGTGTTATGTTACAGTTGGTCCCAGCGGGAGGACGCTGGTTTGCTCCTTGACTATTCTGACACTGAGGGCCGGTTGCTGCCCAACTTATTATTGCAGTTGTCTGGAGACTTCTGCTTGAGCGAGACCATTGATTCCTATTCCACTCTATTGTCATTGTCATCTGACAGCCTGGTCTCCTCTTTTGGGCTGCCCTGCCCGGTATTGGTAAGGCCGGTGGAACCTACTTACGTTACATCTCTAAGGTTGCCTTACCCGGTATAGGCAGGGCCTGTAGAGCCTACTATCGGTGTTCCCTCAGGCTGCCCTGCCCGGTATTGGTAAGGCCGGTAGAACCTACGTACGTTACATCTCTAAGGTTGCCTTACCCGGCATAGGCAGGGCCGGTAGAGCCTACTCTCAGTACTCCTTCAGGCTGCCTTGCCCGGTATTGGTAAGGCCGGTAGAACCGGTATGTTACACCTCACTGTTGCCTTACCCGGTATTGGCAAGGTCGGTAGAGCCTACTGCTATATTTGCAACTGTCACTTGGTTGCCTTGCCCAGTATTATTGGCAAGGCCGGTAGAACCCATTCATATTGTCATTACGTGTTGTATTGTTATATATGCATGATTCCCTATGGGGTTGCCTTAACTTTTTCAATAAAGTTATGTTTTTACCAAACCTTAAGTCTGAGAGTCTTCAAATACCGTGACAGCCGGGTTGTGTCAATGTTATGTAACCCAGAAGTAAGTGTTGTGTGCAAAGGATAAAAACAGCCTGTTTTCAACCTTTTCAAGGCATATGCTGTTGTAGGACTCACAGCTTAGACTTTCCCTATTTATTTCTCCACGTTATCCCTCAGAAGAAGTAACAATGCATTGGAAAATGTTGCAGTCATAGGAAACATAGGCAAAAACTTTTTGGCAGGGGCAAAAAAAAATAAATGTTTTGCAGTGGTGAAAAGGAGAAAACTTTCATATAAAAATTTAAAACTCATTTGTTTTTGTGAAAGTCATGCAAGACATTTTTCTGACTTTTTTCCCCACCCTTACTACTGAGGATGAAGTTCCAAAGAGACTTGAAAGGATTTTGGTGAATAAAGAACCTGGACCTGATGTCATACATCCAAGGCCAAGTTACTTAAGGATCTTGACTTTTATTTTGGTAGGTACATCAGAGTCCTTTGAAATCACCATTAAGCATTTTTCCATTATAACCCTACAGTGTCCAGTTTTATACCTAATAATCCTAATATTCAATAATGTATTATTTAAATATATAATTAAGTAAAGTGTTTTTCTATATAGAAAAAACATTCTAAAGTTATTCAAACATTAATTGGTAAGGTGCTTGTTCTTACTTTTTCACTTTTGGGAATTTTCGAAAAGTCTCCAAACATCTATAATCCCATAAGGACCTCTTATCCTCATGTAAAGAAATATCTATATAAGACAACATGATAAATAATGTTCAGATCCCTAACATTTGTTATTGCTGGACTGGTGGACTGGTCAACTGTGAGATAACTTTAATGGTATAGTATACAATACTGTATTATAATATAGTATGGTTAGTTACGTTATCTTGATACTACTGGCCTGTTTCTCTTTGTGAATACTTGAAAAATCAGGTACTTAAAAGTAAAACAGTTTAACCTTTTGAAAAAAATTCCATCCAAAACTGAATAAATGAATATATTTACTTATATAGTGTATGCAGTTTACACAATACAGGATTACTTTGCACAGTGAAACACAGGGATCCCTTCTTTAAAGCTTACATTCTAAAGTAACATCCATTGATGCAGGTAATCAGTACAAGCTCAATACATTTCCTGTACAGATATTACACAGCTCATTTTTCATCATACACGGCATTATTCTAATAGTTGCAGCAAAGTAAAATCTATTCATAATTATATTTTGAAGAAAATATACTTTTCAGTAATTCACTTCTCTTTCAAAACCTTTGTGCAGACATTTCCTACTATACGATGAAAGCACAAAATACAACAACTACTTATTGGTTAAAAACAGCAAAAAAAAAAAAAAAAAAAAAAAAGGAAATCAAACCACAAAAGGTAGAAAAAAAAATTCCAATAAAATGCATAAAATTAGTTTTGCTTTTCTAAGGCTAAATATAGTAAATGATTTCATTTTTAGAAGTGAATTATGTTATTTTTAATGGTGCTCATATGTTTAGTAAGAGATTTTTATTGTTACATTTTTCACGTATCTGACTACTTCAAGATATATTTTGGTTGGTGCATCTGGAGCTGAAATATTTTCTGCGAAAAATGTTTGAAAATAGTTTTCTAAAATACTAAAATTATTGTTCTACATCTAAATATAATTGCTTCATGAAATAAAAGTGGATGTGAATATTCTGTAAAATTACTTTTTTATCCTTCCGTATTTATTATTAGAGCTTTAGAAAGGGAACGTATACATAATACATCTGCATTAATCTATATTTATCTACTACTAGTATGTTGCTGGTTAACAGAAAGTGCATATTCTATGTGACACTGATTTTTTTCTAGGCAAAATTCTTATTTATGTCATGCATTTGGTCTTTGCAGCTACCTTAACTGAGGTGTCAGTGAACACAGCTTGTCAGGCTCAGAACATGCTGCATGATCACAGAGGCTGGAACTTGTGTCACCAAGACTTGTGTAATAAGTAGAAATGTTACAATTCTGGAGGAAAGCAACTGCACCATACGGGATAAATACAAATTACCCAAATTCACAGTAATATAAATATGGCTTTTAACTCCTTCAATGCCAGTTATCTAACACATTCAAATTCTTAATTTGTGCCTTGTATGATGCCAATTATCTGCCCCAGAATTGCTTAAGGTCTTCATAGTACATCAGCCTCAGTGCACGTTTAGATTTCCAGTCCGGATAAATCAATCAGTACAACCCACAACTTTACTACTTGATACAAAGATCAGCTGGAAGAAGACTATGAAGAATAGGTGTTGTTTGTGTCTCTATAGCAGTGTCAGGACAATTACCCTATTTAGATTTTAAAGTTATTTTTTATTAATTTTGCAATATCCTGAAGCTAGTTTGGAGCGAGTCAGCAGATTATAAGCTTCAATCAGTTATGCTGGAAAAACTGCCATAATAATTATTGGAGAAACAATTTAAAGATGCTAAATCCTTATTTTTGTTTTGAAATAATTCCAAAAGCAATGTTACAGAAGGTTATTATCAGTTGTATTGGGAAGACCATAACTTCTCCAACTTGTATTTACTTTGGTTAATGCACTTGATATTTGCAAGGTCCATAACTTATGGTTTATTTCCTTTCTCCAACTAGACAATGAGTGTACTAAATCAGACATTCTCAGAATTTCACCTGGTGGGTTTTCAAAATCTTCACAGCTTCAAGATCATTTTCTTTTGTACATTCTTAATATTTTATAATATGACACTAACTGGAAACCTGACGATAATTATGTTGGTATCAACTAATGATTCTCTTAAATCACCCATGTACTACTTCTTATGCAATTTATCTTTGTGTGACATCATTCTCTCCTCAAGTATATCTCCTAATATGCTACATATTATATTGATAAATAAAGACATTATATCGATTACTGGCTGCTTCACCATATTTTATTTTTGGAGTTTCTCTGGCTGTTCAGAGTGCTGTCTACTAACAGCAATGTCTTTTGACCGATACCTGGCCATCTGTAACCCACTGCGTTACCACTCTATCATGAACTTTAAGCTTTGTCTCCATCTTATTATCTGCTGTTGGTTGATAAGTGTTATGGTATCATTAAATCTAACACTTTTACTCAAGCAAATTGATTTCTGCAGCAACAATGTAATAGATCATTTTTTCTGTGATTATCTTCCTCTTCTGGAACTTTCTTGTTCAGACACCTCTTTTGTAGTAATAGAACATCTTGTGTTAAGTGTGCCTGTAACTATTTTTCCATTTGTCTTCATTATTGTGACTTACACCTACATCATTCGTACTATCTTAAAGATCCCATCCACCAGTGGACGACAGAAAGCCTTCTCCACCTGCAGCTCTCATCTGACTGTGGTATTCATGTATTATGGGACAATATTCATAATTTATTTGGTTCCCTCCAGAGGATACTTAAAGCACATTAACAAGTTCCTGTCTTTACTTTATACAGTATTGACTCCAATGCTGAACCCTATTATATACAGCCTAAGGAACCAAGAGATTCGAAGGAGTTTGAGAAAAATAATCAACTCAAATGTACTATATAAGTTATTCAAACATGTATGTCCTGTTCTGCTTTGCATGTAATCCAGTGCAGTACACTGGAAACACTGCTGGGGCTTCAAAGAATTTTAACATTTACTTTACCTTTTTTCTCACTGGGAAATGTTTACTTTAAAATTATTACAGCTCATCTTTAAACTAAACTGCAGTTTTCTCTTCTTTTCAGGAAGTGGCGATGTTCCTCTGTAGTCTATGCAGGAGACTGGTAGAGTAAAACTGATACATTTCTTGGCTAACTGAGTGGCTCTGGGATATAAACATTCAAGAAATGATGGCCTTGATTTAATATATCAAGATAAAAATGCAGATAAGGCAAAAATCATTACATAAGGTTACCCATGTCTGAACTGTGCAGCTACCAGAATGACCAACCAGCGTTGACATTATCTTGTGAGCTATACCTTGTTAAAACAAGTTCAAAATCACAGCCAATCACAAAACAAATACATTCAATTAAACTTACTTATACCGAAAAAAAAATGACATACCTTTCCTGTGTTTGGAGGTTTGCAGAGCTTAAGCATAGGGCCCAGGAACGGAGCATAGAAAGAGAGAGAGGCAAAATCACTAGAGAGAGGTATACAGAGTGGGAAGCAGAAGGCATTGCATCTAAATAGACACAAAATAAACTTTGTCACATATTGCACATACACACATACACAAATAGACACAGCTTTTATTTTTCTACTCACAATACATCTTTATTTTTTATTTATATAATGTGATTCTGTGATTAAATGGGAGTGACAGAGAGTGAATGTGACTGAGTGGCTGTGTGAGTGAGTGGTTGTGTGATCGGCTGTGTAAGGGAGATAGACAGGAGAGAAATAGAAAGATGGGAGAGAGATGAGTGTACGCTGGGGGGATGGGGGAGGCACAGGAGAGGAGGAAAGAGAAAATGGGATACCCAGTCAGGGAAGGAGGGGGAGATGGAGAGCAGCTGGGTGAAGGGGTGCCCAACTATGTTCAGGTACACAGCTGATAGGGACCAACACACCAGTGGTAACCAGAAAGGATGTGCTGCAGGAGTACATGCAGCCAGGGACGTCGCAGACAGTACCTGAACCTCAAGCCATGTCTGAAACTTCTGACACTTACCAGGCTGGTGCGGAGGAAGACAGATTGCAGGACCCCATATCCTCCCACGTTGAGAATATGGTTCTTGTGCAAAGTATCACTGAAACACTTTAACACATGGAATGCCAGAGGGGTAGCCAATGCATTGCATGTCATTGGATACCCCGCTATTGCTTCAAGGGTTCTATGGTTGATATGAATATATTCAACTCAAATTCACATTATTTGTTGATTGCTAACCTCAGGAATATGATGGACATAGGCAATTGGGTGTACCAGTGTTCACATGGTGATGGTTGATATCCCTGAAGTGGCAATGTCATCATGGCCAAAAAGGAATTGGCAGATGCCAGTTGAATTCACAGCCACCATTTAACCCAAACCTGGCATGTCAGGTGCATGTGTTCATTAGAGTGTCAGCTCTGTCTCTATGATGTTGAAGCTGGCAATTTCAAGGTTGGAGGTACATGTGCATCTTCGTAATCCTGTGCAGTAAACATATCATTATGTCTGATGTGAGTGTTTTGCACACATTCCCCAACCCTGATCACTGTCATACCTGCATTGTGTTTGATTGATGTATCATAATCACAAGTAAAGAAGTGCCTGATGGACCTATCTCATGACTCTGCCCCTTTCAGGGTCTCCTGATCTGCTGCCTGGGGAACAGACACCTCCACAATGGGTTCTGTACCCATTTCCTCGACTAGACGTGCACATGCTATTATGACATTGCATACTTTGCCTGGTGCATATTGCAGAGCTCTCCCTGAGTTATCCAGGAACTGATTTTGTAAGGGTGTGAGGATCCACAATTCCCACCCATATCCAGCATCCCCTGTGGAAAAGAAGTCATATCATGTAGCACATGGACATGGACCACATGGTTATGTGGATGATGTTTTTTAAGGTGGGTCATACTACTTGTGTTTCATGGCCATGGTAGAAGGAGGATTGTCTGAACCTGTAGGAGCCATGACAACTGCCAGGATAGGAAGCACAGACATAGGTGATCTTCATGTTGTCATCACACACCGTCTGTAAGTTGATGGAGTGGAAATGCTTGCAGTTGATGTATTATTATTATTCTTTATTTATATAGCGCCAACTTAATCCGCAGAGCTGTACAATAGGGAATAGACATAGAGGGATACTAAATAGTAAAGTAGAACAGGAGGATCAGAGGACCCTGCTCATGAGAACTTACAGTCTAGAGGAAAGAAGGTTGGACACAGAAGGTATAAGTGCTATTGGGTGTAAGTGTCTCCTGCCACTTGAGCTGCCAGTCAGTGGGTGGGAGAGAGAAGTGCTATTGAGTGCAGTGTCCCAGAGAAGGGGTGATTCTTGGTGATAATATTTATGGAGGCAGATGATAGGCTTCCCTGAAGAGGTAAGTTTTCAGGGAGCATCTGAAGATCTGAAGGCTGGGGGAGAGTCTGATGGGGCGGGGAGGGAATTCCACAGCTCAGGTGCAGCACGGGAGAAGTCCTGTAGGCAGGAGTGGGAGGATGTAATAAGAGCTGTGGAGAAGAGAAGGTCATGTGCAGAACGAAGATGGTGATTGGGAGTGTATTTGGAAATGAGAGATGAGATATGGGGGGTGAGGTGTTAGTGAGGGATCTATAAGTTAGCACCAGAATTTTGAATTTAATTCTATGTGCTAGTGTTAGCCAGTGTATGGATTTGCAGAGGAGGCTGGTATTAGAGAAGCGGTGGATGGGTGCAGCGGAGTTCATTATGGACTGTAGTGTGGTTAGTCGGGTGAGCGGAAGGCCAGTTAGTAGTGAGTTACAGTAGTCAAGAAGGGACATGATGAGTGTTTGGATTAGTATTTTAGTAGTGTCTTGAGTGAGGAAGGGTCAGATTCTAGAGATGTTGAAGAGGTGGAGGTGGCATGATTTGGAGATTGAGTGGATATGGGGGATAAAGGATAGGACAGAGTCAAGTGTGATCCTCAAGCAGAGTGCTGTAGGGGTTGATGTGATGGTGGTGTTGTTGACAGTGAGGGTAATGTCTGGGGTAGGGCTGGTAGGAGAGGGTGGGAAGATAATTAGTTTGGTTTTGCCAAGGTTAAGTTTGAGTTGACAGGAGGGCATCCAGGAAGACACAGCAGACAGACAGTCAGATACCTGGGACAGGAGGGAAGGGGAAAGGTCTGGGGAGGAAAGATAGATTTGAGTGTCATCAGCATAGAGATGATGGTGAAACCCTAAGGAGTTTTCCGAGGGATGCAGTGTAAATTGAGAAGAGTAAGGGGCCCAGGACTGATCCCTGAGGCACTCCGACACACAATTGGAGGAGTGAGGAAGTGGAGCCAGAGTAGAACACACTGAAGGAGCTGTTGCAGAGATAGGATGAAAGCCAAGAGAGGGCAGTGCCACAGAGACCTAGGAAGTGGAGGGCTTGGAGGAAGAGTGGGTGATCTACCTTATCAAAGGCAGCTGAGAGGTCCAGGAGAATGAGTCGGGAGTAGTGGACTTTTGACTTTGAAGAGAGCAAGTCGTTAGCCACTTTAGTGAGGGCAGTCTCCGTGGAGTGATAAGTACTTAATCCAGATTGCAAGGGATCTAGAAGAGAATGGGAGCAGAGGAATTTAGTGAGCTGGTTGTATGGGAGACATTCAAGGAGCTTGGAGGCGAACGGGAGTAGAAAAATGGGCCGGTAATTTGACAGTGAGTTTGGGTCCAGGGAGGGTTTCTTCAGAATGGGTGTGATTAGTGCATGTTTACAAGAGGATAGGAAGGTGCCGGTTAACAGAGAGAGGTTGAATAATTGAGTAAGGGATGGTATTAGTAGAGGTGAAAGTTCTTGAGTGAGCTGAGATGGGATTGGGTCAAGAGGGCATGTGGTTAGGTTTGAGCGAATGAGGAGAAGGGAAACTTCATCCTCGGTGACGGGTGAGAAGGAGCTTAGTCTGTATGTGGGGGAGATGGTAGGGCTATGCTGGATAGGTGGGAGTAAAAGTGATGAGATTTCATGTCTGATGGAGTCGATCTTGTCCTTTAAGTGGGTGGCGAGGTCTTGGGTGGAGAAGTTAGTGGAAGGGGTTTGCATTAGTGGGTATAGAAGTGACTTGAAGGTTGAGAAAAGGCATTTCGGGTTGGAGGAAAGATTAGAAATTAGAGAGGAGAAGTATGACTGTTTGGCCAGGGAGAGGGCAGAGCTATAGGAGCTGAGAATGTATTTGTAGGGTATGAAGTCAGCTGTGGAGCGAGAGTTCCTCCAGTACCTTTCAGCAGTGCATGAGCACCTCTGGAGGTATCACGTTTATCTTGTGTGCCAGGGTTGTAATGGGGTTGAGCGGGGGTGATGTGGAGTTGCAGGTGCAGCTGTGTCAAGGGCTGTTGTGAGAGTGCTGTTGTAGAGAGCAGTAGTTTGTTCTGGACAAGCAAGTGTGAGGATGAGGTTGAGAAGGGGTTGCTGGTAAGTGGAAAATTGCTGCAAGTCAAGAGAATGCAGATTTCTACACATGCTCTTGGTCATGGTGGGGGGGGGATCGATTTGCATGTTATGCTGAGGTTTCTGGAGAGGAGGTGGTTGTCAGAGAGGGGATATGGAGCATTAGAAATGTTATAGACCGAGCAGAGGTTGGTGAAGACCAAGTCAAGGGAGTGACCGTCACTGTGTGGAAGAACAGGTCCATTGTGATAGGCCAAAGGAGGTTGTTAATGAGAGGAGTTTGATGGCAGGGGGGGTGTTATGGTTGTCAACAGGGATGTTGAAGTTTCCCGAGATAAGAGTAGGGATATCAAAGGACATGAAATGAGGGAGCCATGAAGTGAAGTGATCAAGGACTTGTGCAGTAGGACCAGGCGGTCTGTATATGATAGAGACACGTAGGGGAAAGGGAGAGAAGAGGCGAAGTGTGTGAGCTTCAAAGGTAGGGAAGGAGAGAGAGGGAACAGTGGGGATTACCTGAAATGTATGGTTATGGGACAGCAGGATGCCTACTCCACCCCCCTGTCTGTTGCCAGGCCTGGGTGTGTGGGTGAAGTGAAGGCTACCATGTGAGAGTGCAGCAGAAGAGGCAGTGTCTGATGATGTGAGCCAGGTTTCAGTGATGGCAAAGAGGTTTAGGGAGTGAGAAATAAACAGATCATGAACAGCTGTTAGTTTGTTACACACACAGCGGGCATTCCAGAGGCCAAAACAAAAGGCAGGGGGAGGTTAGGTGATGTGGTATGGTTATTAGATTGTGGGTGTTGTGTTTGTGAGTGGGTGTTGCTTTACAGGAGAGAATGGAAGGGGGACCTGGGTTAGGTGAGATGTCACCTGCAGCGAGCAGGAGGAGAAGGGACAGGGACATAAGATGGGAGTGAGATTTGAAGCAGTGGGGCTTTTTGGCAGCAGTTGAAGGAGATGGTGGTGATAGGGACTGGAGGAATGAGAGAAGTTCATGGCAACAGAGAAGTGGTGAGGGAAGAAGTGAGGGTGCAATGTAGATGGAGTGACGCTTAATGTGGACACAGGAGGAGGAGAATCTTAAGCAGGTGAGAATGGCAATAAAAAAGCAAGAAGCCAGACTGGTCATAGTGGGGTTAATGTGTGTGGGTTGAGGAGTTTGTGTAACAGATTGTAGTCCAGGGGAGTGCAGGTGACTTGGCAGTCAAGGGTCAATACAAGGAGCAGGGCTGTAGGTACCAGGGATGGTGAGAAGAGTCAGTTGCAAAATTGTGAAGTATTTGATGAGGGTAGGAGTCAATGCAGGGTTCACTGAAGTAGTCCATTGATGATCAGTAGAGGTAGATGTTGTAGTGGTTAATGGTGGTTAATCAGAGACAAGGTTTTTTCCCACTTCAGCGGTTTAGTGGTTAACTGAGCTGTTTGCAGTCAGTCCTGGTAGTTCTGGTTACTTGCATCAGGAGTTCAGCAGTTTTGATAGAAGGTGCAATGGTAGTGCTTTGTTTAGTAGATGTTTCCCTGCTCTGAATCTAATGTTACCTGTTCTTTTGTAGAAAGCAGGCTGTCCTCAGTCCATCCTCTGTCCAGCTCAGTCTAACTCTCTTATGGAGACTTGGAAATCAAAGAGAGCAATAAGATATTAAACCTACCAGTAGTATAGATGCCTCTGTCAAACTCTGGATCAGCAGCAGAAGACTAGTCAAATAACAGGCCAAGGTCAAAATCAGCACAGGAGTTGTAGCAGAATCAGGAGACAAGAGAGACATAGTAGAGGAAAAGCCGGGTGTCACACTGGAAACCCTAGCAACAATAACTCTCAAATTTCGATACACAGAGCTCTTTAATTGCACATTGACACAAGGGTATCAGTGCATGATATAGGCCCAAACAAGGGCGTTGCTAGAACAAAACGGGGAAAACAAGAGACAGGTAAGAGAACCAGAATACCTGGTAAAGACAGGAACACCCAGAAAATCATGACAGGCAGAATAGAGGCTGTGGCCCTAGGGTAAATCGTGCACGACAGTAAAATTCATGGCGCTTGACCACGTTCTTTTACAGTATATAGATAGATAGATAGATAGATAGATAGATAGATAGATAGATATGTGTGGATATTGGAATTTGTTCCAAATACTCTTGGATAAAAATACACAATGATTTGTACCATTAGGAATTAAATAAAAGATGACCAAATTATGTCCAATGTGACTTAACACAGAGGTTGACACATCGCTTTAATCCTATTGTGCTTAGTCCCCAAATAGGGATGGGCAAAAATGTTACCTCAATCCTAAATCGATGAATAATGGCATTTCCTGCTTGACAGAAAATGTCCAGTGAAAAGTGCAGTTTTTCTTCTTTTTTTAGCTAGCTCATTACATTGTAATCAATGGAAACATTGAGTTTGCACACTATACATAGCAAATGTTATTTATTTCCCAATGGCATAGTATAAAAGAGGTACTGTATGAGGGGTATGAGGAATTTTTTTTTGGGAGGGGGTTGTTGCCTGGGAGTGGGTGGACAGTTAATAAAAAGAAATAAAAAAAAAATAAGACATGGTATAAAAGGGTCTAAGGAGGGTGCCTGTGTTAGTGGGTGGAGTCTGGGGAAAGAATCAGGGAATTTTTTTGGGGGGAGTTATTGACTAGTATTTGGGGGACAGTTAATAAACATTTTTTACATAAAATAATAAATTGTTACGTAAAGTGACAGAGACAGGGATCCCCTGACGTAAGATATGACTGGGGCAGACTGATTCTTGACGGTATAGAGTGTGTTATAGAAAATGATTTGTAGGACTTGTTCTTAGAGGTCCAAGTCCTGAGGAAACATTGATTTATAGGACTTAGACTTATTAGAGGCACAAGCCCTGATGAAAGAGTGATTCATTTTAGGAAATTAAACTTGTGTTAGACCCAAGCCCTGAGGAAACATTGATTTGTAGGACTTAGACTTGTTTGGCATAAGTCCTAAGGAAACATTTAGTTGTACAATTTAGGCTTGTTAGAACAAGACCCCAAAAATTGTTTGGTTATTTTGTAGGCCTCTGGGGTTTTTTTTGTCTTTCTTTCTAAAAGATGCCGATGACTTAACTGTGCCTGCCCCAAAAGAAAAATAGTCCCACACCCAGGAACGCAGGGGGGAGGGGAAAGATGGAGAAGAATGGCCTCTTTTTCTTCTCTTTCACATTCCCCTTCACTGAATGGAGAAGAGGATGATGTTGCTGCTGTTGCTGCCTCAGAATCAGCACTATAACTAGGACCAGGAGTATTGATGCTGGCAAGTGGAACCTGTCCTTGTCCTGCATCACTGGACCCCAATCCCACTGTGTCCACTGTGGTCTGTGGCACACTAGGCTGCTCCTCAGCATTTTGCTGCCCTTGGAACTCAGCAGCAGGAATTACACAAGAAGCAAAATCCCATACCCATCCCTATCTCCCATTTCTTCTCCGTTTGGGCTAAATAGGCCATTAATGTCTCTTCCACCCCAGCTTCTCCCCCATCAGCATCATCATCATCACCAGTCCTTCTTGCTGCTGCTGCTGTATTACAGATATCTTATTAGTTGTAGGAGATGATGAGAAATGTGACAGAGGGTCCCCTACTGTCAGACTTGCCATCTGGCAGCACTAGCAGCAAGTACAGGGAGCTGATCTGTGCTCCTGGTGGTGGTGGTGGTATTATAGCTACTAGGTAACAATTCTGCCTTCTTCAGGATCATGTTCCACCTGAAGAATGCCTTGGGATTAGGGTATTCCCAGGGTCAGAGGGATATTGTGGGCTCCCTTGACCCCTAGTCTGGCTGCTCTGTATTACTTCCCCTACCACTCCACTAACTCTAGTCCCACCAGCTGCTTCACCATCACTATAACTACTACT
Organism: Rhinophrynus dorsalis; assembly: GCA_037306005.1. Classification (NCBI taxonomy): domain Eukaryota; kingdom Metazoa; phylum Chordata; class Amphibia; order Anura; family Rhinophrynidae; genus Rhinophrynus; species Rhinophrynus dorsalis. The sequence goes on from CM074721.1 coordinate 554,015,807, forward strand.
AACCCCAACCACAACAACTTAAGTCCCTGAGTCTTCTTCCTTACTAGTAGTATGATCAACCCCTATCTCCCTCCTAACACTCTGTGCAAGTTGCTGGACCTTCTTAGTAGCAGGACTAGTGGCGGAACCGCTTGGGGATGGCAAATGTCCCCTGCTGTCACACTGAGAATTACTAGACACACTGGCAGCAGGTGCAACACTGGCAGGAGGTGCAACACTGGCAGGAGGCGTAACACTGGCAACAGGTGCAGCACTGGCAGCAAGCACAGGTAATTGACATGTCCTGCTCACACTACTACTACTACTACTTCCCTCTTCTTACTTTAGGGAGACAAATTTCCCCAAGATCCGTACAGGTGATGTAGGGGGACTGGCCATCACTGGGTCTGGGGAAACAGGACATCCAGTTGCTTTCATGCATCTCACTGGATGCATAAGGGTCCTTCCAGCTCCTCCTTTTATTATTATCACACTTGCTCATAGTTATAGCAGTCACTAGGAGCCTCTCTTGCCTCAGTTTCAATATTAATTCACAGCACAACAGCCTAGCACCTCTCTCTCTGTAGCTGCTGGTATCGTGTTTCACTTCATTGGAAATGACACGGTTTTATAGAGAAAAGGTGAAAAACATGTAATTAAAGGGGCAAAGACTTTCTAGCCATTGATAAAATAACGAAAAAATGTTTGGCAATTGCCGAAAATGGTAAAGATTTTAATCGCTTTATTTAAAGCAGATTTTCCACTAATATGTGGAGAACCACATGGATTTTGTGGATTTTTTCATGGGACCTTTCATCCACCTCTAACCACAATGTTATATACTGATGCGTATATTTGTCTAAGACCATTTTAACAAATTCCAATATTCTTGTGCTTTTTTATATTTGAAGATTACATCCCACTGAATATCCTTTAATACAGCTTTGTAAAATTAGCTTTTTTAAAATGCAATGTTTTGGTTAAACCCTTACAATTGGGTTTCTCATAACACATTTCAAAGGATATTATGGACACTGCTGCCTAAATGTTCCTTTATTTATATGTTGTTTATCATGTCAAAATTGATTGAGCACACTACGACAACAAGGTATCTTTTCTAGTTGGCTCCTCCGCTAGTTCGGACATAAAATTGACATTAATCATACTGACCTAGAAGCCTTTTCCATTTGCAATAAACGCTGGGCTTCCTCAAACTCCCCAGTATTAACATCTTTTTATAATGTGTGCCCCCAGTGTGTATTTTAATCCACAGGGCCTCAATGTCTCCACTGCAGCCTTCATTTATATCTCCCCTTATACAAGGTTTTAAGGCATGCTTTACATATAAACTTATCCTTCCTAAAAAGTGAATAACCCTCTAGATTGAATGCTAAGACATATGTACCATCTGACCAGGTTTCAGACACACCAATTAGATCATACTGCTCAAACATTGCAATAATTTCTAGTTCCCCCATCTTACCAGCAGACTACTACCATTTACATGCATACATTTTATCTTTTTTGCCAATGTAAAAGATTTCATTCGTCATAACATGTATTTGCCTTATATCAGGCTGTAACAATATTACCTCCTTTTTAGATAAACTAGCCCATTCACTTTCTCCACCCCATGCCCTCTCTCTAATCCCATTTCGTCTATAATAGTATTTTTCTCATCCTGTGTTGCATCACCCTCACCCTCCCTTTTCTAGTTTAAAGTCTCTTACAACCCTCTAACCATCCTAACTTCTAGCACAGTGGCCTTCCTTCCTCTGGTCTACAAAGATTGCCTCCAAGGGACAAGACCGTCCGGTGCTCTACGAGTCCAAACCCCTCCTGCTTACACCAAGTATTTAGCCATGCATTTAACTCCCTAATCTCTCGTTGCCATTTGGATGAAGAGCTTGGCACAGGTAATATTTCAGAAAATATGAGAACAAAAAGAGAGAAACAACAGGAGGTGCCTCATTGTGTAATACTTAAGTAGACAGTCTTCACCACCACAAATAGATACACAAAAGGTGTATACTAACAAAATGAGTTGCTGTAAATCTACCTAAGTAGTACACAGCTGAAAATGCTTTTTTGGAATTATGGTTATTCTGCACCAAATGGTCCTGCAGAAATTCAAAGTGGGCTGCTCCTTAATGAACTCACTCTCTCGAAACGGTGAAGAACAATGAAGAAATATATATATATAAAAAAAGACAGGGAGCCCAATAGTGTAATAAAGTTTGATGTGTGCAACAAATATGAATGCTTGTTCACAAGTCTGTTGGTCAGAATAAAATCTGGCACTCAAAGGGTTAACAGTAAGCAGGTGGAGAGATTTACCCATCTCCTTTTGGGTAGATGTTGGGAATGGTATCCCAAAACTATTGTACAATCCTCTCTTGGATAAACAAATGAAACAAAGTCTCCAAAAGTAATATAAAACTTATTAAAAAAGAATAAATAAACAAACCATATGGTATATAAAAATAAAAGGTCTAACGTTTTTCGCAGTGTACAACTACTGCATCATCAGATAAACAATTTCAGCTGACAGCTTATAACTTACAGCTCACAGCCATGACATGAGCTTAAAGTTAGCTGAAAGGCTAAGGCTCAATCTTCCACCACAGAGCACTATATCTGTATATAAACTGTCTGAGAAAACAATTGAAAGTCTGTCCCTGGACAAGCAAAAATACACAGTCATCCTGTCAGTCATCATCAGCATCATTACCACTTCCAAGCATCATTACCACTTCCAAGTCCTAACCCCCACTCAGCCATGTACTTGTGTTGAGAAACCAGCAGCAGCAACAACCTTAGCAACGGCCTTAGCTGCTGCTGGAAGTGCTGCACCTTTGACACCTAGTAGAAGTAGCAGAATTGCATCAACATCTAGACCCAGTAGTAGCAGCAGCATCTCCTCAGGAACCCCACTGTCCATGAAGTCCATAGTATGGAGATATTTAACTCAGGATCCAAAAGCTAAGCATGTTTCTATATGCTGTTTGTGTGAAAATCATGTGAGCAGGGCAAAAGCAGGCTTATTCCAAGGCATCTCCTCAATGAGATCCCACCTGAAGAACAATCACACTGGGAGACACACCATGAACACAGGTGCCACAACTAGCAGCAGTAGAAGCATTCAAAAAGTTCCCAGAGCTCTTCCGCAGATAAGAGAAGCAGTGATGTTATTGATATGTTAGAGAGTTGCCACTGCCAACAGATAGTGCATAATAACATTTATGGCTCCTGCTGCAGAGGATGATGACTATTGGGGTTTGCTTTACAAGATGCAAGAGTCATAGAGTGCTTGCATATACCACAACCACTGCCACTGTCTCCACAAGTGATGGTATTAAAGCAATACATTTGCACAGTTCTTGTACTATGTACTTCCATCCCACACTTACTAAGTTCTTAAAAACAGAATGCAAAAGAATGCCTATGGAATAGTAAACTTGCCAAAATGTTGGTGGTTGACATGCTGCACTTTTCTTTTCTTGAAAACAGAGGCTTTAAAGCACTGATGTCATGTGTTGCACCCTGTTAGAAGATCCCAAGCCTCATTTATGGATGGTTGTGCCAATGTTACATAAGCAGGAAGATAGTATTGTGATCAAAGGACAAAGGCACTCTGCCTCCTAGTAACCTTTTCAAGGCATATCTTGTTGTAGGTCTCACAACTTAGTCTTTCACTATTTATTTCTCCATTTTAGCCCTCAGGAGAAGTAATATTGGGGTGGGAAATGTTGCAGACATAGGAAATATATGCGCAAAAAATTAGTGGCAATGGCGAAAATGAATAAATATTTTACAGTTGCGAAAAGGAAAAAACTTTAATTTAAAAAGTGAAACATTATTGTTTTTTGTGAAAAGTCATACAGAGAATTTTCCTGACTTTTTGCCCACCCCTATTACTGAGGGCAATGTTCATAAGAAACTGGAAAGGGTTTTGCTGAATAAAGCCCATGCACCTGTGTCATACACCCAAGGCCAGGGAACTTAAGGATCTTGACTTTAATTTTGGTAGGTACATCAGAGACCTTTGAAATCACTATTAGAACCTAGACAATTTTTAAAATAAATGTCATTATAAGCCTAGACTATCCAGTTTTATACCTAATATCCTAATATCTAATAATTTATTAACTAAATAGATAATTAAGTATTTTAAGTGCTTTTCCATAGGTTCCTCATAATGAATTTAAAAAATGAAAACAAGATAGCAGCAATGTTATTCAAGGTTATTCAAGGTTATTCAGACATTAATTGTTAAGGTGCTTGTTCTTACTTTTTCACTTTTGGGAATTTTCGAAAAGTCTCAACGCATCCATAATCCCATAAGGACCTCTTCTCCTCATGTAAAGAAATACATATAAGATGACCTGATAAATAATGTTCAGATTCCTAACATTTGTTAATGCTGGATTGAGGGACTGTTCAACTGTGAGATAACGCTAATGGTATGGTATACAGTAGTGTATTAAAATATACTATGGTTATATACATTATCTAGATACCCCTATTCTGTTTCTGTTTGCGAATACTTGCAAAGTCATCTACTTAAATGTAAAAACAGTTTAACCTTTTGAAAGAAATTCCATCCAAAATTGAATGTATGAATGAATGTTTATATAGTATATGCAGCAATTCACAATTTAAGGGTTTAGACAATACAGGGTAATTGACAAAGTGAAACACAGGGATCCCTTCTTGAAAACTTACATTCTAAAGTACCATCCACTGATGCAGGTAATTAATAGAAGCTCAATACATTTCTTGAACAAATATTACACAGCTAATTTTTCACCATAGTAGACATTATTATAATATTTGCAAAAAAATCAAAGCCTTTGCATATTTGTATCTTGATGAAAAATATACTTTACGATACATTCTTTTTCAAAATTAATTTTTACTTAAAGTAAAAAATGCAGCAACTGCTTATGGTGAAAAAATAGCGAAAAAGGAAATTAAACCATAAAAGATTAAAACAAACATTTCTGATAAATGTAATTAAATTAGTTTTGTCGTTCTAAGGCTACATATAATAAATTAATGCATTTTAGAAGTGAATTATGTAATTTTTAATGCTGCTCATATGTTTAGTGCTTTGTTTATAACGATTTAAATTATTACATTTTTCACATATCTGACTACTTCAAAAATTATTTTGTTTGCTGCATCTACAGATAAAATATAGATATGTATTTTATGTGAAAATGTTAGTTTTCTCAGACACTAAAATTATTGTTATAAATCTTTACAGCATTGCTTCATAAAATTAGTGGATTAAAAGTGGATATGAATATTTAGTAAATGTAATTTTTTATCCTTCCTTATTTATTATTAGAGATCATTAAAAGGGAAGATGTACATAATATATGTACATACATCTATATTTATCTACTAATATTATGAAGCTGGTAAATACTGCTATTTATAAAGAAGTGCATATTCTTTGTTATACTGATCTTTGCAGCTACCTTAAATGAGGTGTCAGTGAACACAGATTGTTAGGCTCAGAACATGCTTCATGGTCACAGAGGCTGGAACTTGTGTCACCAAGACTTGTGTAATAATAATAAAATGTAACAATTATGGAGGAAAGCAACTGCACCATAAGGGATAAATACAAATTCCCCAAATTCCCATTAATTTAAATATGGGTTTTAATTCCTTGAATGCTAAGAAGTTCTCTAACACAGTAGAATGTTCATTTGCGTCTTGTTGATTATTTGGCTCAGAATTGCTTAAAGGGATAGTAACACTTCATTTTAACTTTATTTTATTTTGTAGGCATTAAAAAAAAAAACATGAAGAATGATATAAGTATTATCTCTCAAACCTTTATGGTTTATGAGATATTCACAAGCAAAGTTTCCTCCTCCCGCCCCTTTTACCTAGTGTAAGCAATCAGATATGGAATGCAGTCTATAGACCAGACAGATAACAGAAGGGGACACTCTTATTCCTATGAAAACAATGAAAGACCTGCCCCCCTTGACAAGCTTTTCAGGTTTTCCCCTTATCTTAATTGAAGATTGTCCCTCTCTGCAGTCTACCTGGGCACCTCCCTTCTGATCTGGCTGAGCAGTGTTACATCAGTAAAAGGGGCGGGAGGGGGATACTTTGTCATTGAATTACTCTGGAACTACAACTCTGACAGAATTGAAGTAACACTCTCCAAAGTCCTAATACTATGATGATTAATTAGAGCTGCTTTTATTATGAAACATTACTATCCCTTTAAATGCAGGTTTAGATTTCCAGTTCGGATTAATCAAGCAGTTCAACATCCACAACTTTACTACTTGATACAAAGATATCCTGAAACTAGTTTGGAATGATTCAGTAGGTTATAGGCTTCATTCAGTTGCATATGTTGGAAAAACTTCCATAACAATAATTAGAGAAACAATTCAAATATGCTAAATCCTTAATTTTGTTTTCAAATAATTCCAAAAGCAATGTTATATAAGTTTATTATCAATGGTATTGGGAAGACCATAGCTTCTCCAACTTGTATTTACTTTAAATTATGGTTTATTTTGTTTCTCCAAGCAGACAATGAGAGTACTAAATCAGACATTCTTGGAATTTCAACTGGTGGGATTTCAAAATCTTCATAGTTTCAAGATCATTTTCTTTTGCACATTCCTAATATTCTATGCTGTGACACTAACTGGAAACCTGACGATAATTATGTTGGTATCAATTAATCATTCTCTTAAATCACCCATGTACTATTTCATCTACAATTTATCTTTGTGTGACATCATTCTCAGTACAAGTATATCCCCTAATATGCTACATAGTATATTGATAAACAAAGACGTTATATCAGTTACTGGATGCTTCACAATATTTTATTTTATGGGTTTCTCTTGCTCTGTAGAGTGCTATTTGTTAACAGCAATGTCTTTTGACCGATACCTGGCTATCTGTAACCCACTGCGTTACCACTCTATCATGAACTTTAGGCTGTGTCTCAATCTTATTATCTTCTCTTGGTTGGTGAGTTTTATGTTCTCATTAAACATAACACTTTTACTCATGCAACTTGATTTCTGCAGCAACAATGTAATAGATAATTTTTTCTGTGATTATGTTCCTCTCCTGGAACTTTCTTGTTCAGACACCTCTATTGTAGTAATAGAAGATCTAGTGTTAAGTGTGCCTGTATCTATCTTTCCATTTGTCTTCATTATTGTGACTTACACCTACATCATTCGTACTATCTTAAAAATCCCATCTACCAGTGGACGACAGAAAGCCTTTTCCACCTGCAGCTCTCATCTGACTGTGGTATTCATGTACTATGGGACAATATTCATAAATTATTTGGTTCCTTCCAAAGGATACTTAAAGCACATTAACAAGTTCCTGTCCTTGCTTTATACAGTATTGACTCCAATGCTGAACCCTATCATATACAGCCTAAGGAATCAAGAGATTCGCAAGAGTCTGAGAAAAATAATCAATCCAAATCTACAATATAAATTATTCAAACATGTATGTTCTTTTCTGCTTTGCCTCTAATTCAGTGCAAGACACTAGAAACACCGCTGGTGCTTCAAATAATTTTTATTTATTTATTTTTTAAATTGCTTTATTGTTTAAAGAAAGCAAGTACAAAATACAGTGATACATATAAGACATTATAAAATATTCATCAATTGATAACAATTATTACAAGTAATACATGCATAACAACAGTAGCATTGAGGAGAGGACAAAAGATATCTACAGTTGCTACGAGGTCGATGGGTGGAGGATGGTAAGGGGGCAATGACAGCTATGCCAAAAGCAAAGTGTACTGAACATGTAAGCTCCCAAAAGGACAAGTGATGATTAAGGGGCAGTGATATGAGATCAATGAAATGGATAGCTCAGTAAATGGCCTTAGTGAGGTGCTTCATGGGGTTTAAAGACCATGATGATATCAAGGTAACAGGTTGAAAGATAGAATAAAAACAGAGAGAGAAAGAAAGAAAGGGGTATGAGGGGAAGGACAAAAGGAGAAGGGTAGTTTGCCAGGTCCTCCCAAACAAAGCGGAATACCCTCTGGGTGAAGTTAGAGCCCAACTCCCCAACCTGTACCTACAAGTTCACATCAGCCTCGCCCAGGGAACCAGATATTTAGGAAAGATGGATCGGATAGATAGGGTTGCTTCAAAGAATTGTAACATTTTGAAAATTTGCTTTAGCTTGTTTTTCGCTCTGGGAAATGTTTAATTTAAAATTTAATTTTTAAACTGCAGTTTTCTCTTCTTTTCATAAAGTGATGCGTTTCCTCTGTAGTCTATGCATTAGAGTGGTGGAGTAAAACTGATACATTTAATGGCTGAGTGGCTCTGGGATGCAAGCTTTCAGGAAACTAAGGGCTTGAATTAATAAATCACGGTAAAACTGCAGATAAGGCAAAAATGATTACAGAACATTACACATGTCTGAAAGGCACAGCTATGGAATAAGCCATCTACCAGAATGACCAACGAGTGTAGGCCAAAAAAATAGATGTATCTTCAAAATGTGCGTTGCACCTTTTTTGTCCTCCCGGTGTTTTAATTCCAGTTGCTAAATAACGACAGATCCATCAACTTCAAAGGAAACAAGCTAATGTTTGACATTATCTTGCAAGGCTAAACTTTGTTAAGACAAGTTCACAATCACAGCCAATCACAACACACCAAAGTAACTAGTACATTCAAATAAACCTATTTATACCCCAAAATAACTGATACACGCCTGTGTTTGGAGGTTTTTAGAGCTTAAAGACAGGGCCCAGGAGCAGGGGATAGAGAGAGAGAGAGAAAGAGTGGAGCAGATACTAGAGAAAGGTATACAGAGTGGGGAGCATAGAGCATTTCATTTAAATAGCGACAAGATACACCTTGGCACATATTGCACACCCACACACACACACATGTTTATTTATTATGTATACAGTGTGATTCTGTGATTAAATGGAATGACAAAGAATGTGACTGAGGGCCGGTGGGAGTGGGTGGCTCTGTGAGGGACATACATAAGAGAGAGATAGGAAGATGACAGGTAGATGAGTGGAGGCTGGAGGGATTGGGAGAGGAACAGTAGAGGAAAAAAGAGAACAAGGAAACACAGTTAATAAAAACTAAATCCTAAAAACAAATAAAATACCCGATAAGATGGTATAAAAGGGGTCTGAGGATACCTGTGTTGGTAGGTGGAGTCTGGGGAATTAATCATTTGAACAGGGAATTTGTTTTGGGGTGGGGGTTCTTGACTGATATTGGGAGGATAGTTAATAATAAAATAAATAAAATAAGAAATGTTTATGTAAAGTGATAGAGACAGGGACCCCCTGCAATAGGGTGTCACTGGGGTGGACTGATACTTGACTTGATAGAGTATTTTGTAGAGGATGATTTATTAGATTTGTTGTTAGAGATCAAAGCCCTGAGGAAAGATTGATTTGTAGGACTTAGACTTATTAGACTTATTAGACACACAAGCCCTGAAGAAATATTGATTTGAAGGACAAACCCCCAAAATTGTTTATTTTTTTTGTAGGACTATTTTTTTATTTTATTTATTTATTTATTTATTTTAGTTTTTTCGAGTCACAAGCTCTGAGAAAAAAATGTCCTACTGGCATAGTTCCAGCAGGTCATGTTGTGTTGGCCAGTGGCCAGTGGCCATTGTCAAATGTCCTCCTCCTGAGCTTGAGCCCATAATTGCAGCATTTGCAACTGCTGCTGCTGTTGCTAAGATGTTTAAGCAGCCGGATGATTAGGCAGCTGAAAGGGAATGGGATCAACAATAGCAGTAACTTGGGTGATGTATGATGACGGTTCCACTTGCCCTGACTAGCTCCAGTGATGCCCCTGAGGCAGTAGCAGCCACTAAGGAGCCCCCAGTCTAATTAAAGAGAAAGACACAGTACATGTGTGGTAAGATGCTGAAGAGAGCAGAAGGAGAGTAAACTCTATCACTCATTCATTGCAGGAGGCGTTAATCTCTCTGCAGAAAGGAGGACATCGCAGTGGTGTGGCTGATATTTTATATATGTTTTCCTGCAATTGCTATATTGCTATGTGCGTCTGAAGTACTGATGTGATGGTTGGATTGACCTATGGAGAACTTGGCAGTAATGTGAGAACTACCTACTCCATTTATTCTGTCTGCTGAGGTGCATTGATTGTGCTTGGGCAATCTATGCTGGTGTTGCATGTGAGAAGAATCTATGTTGTTATACTGACTGGCTGACATCAACTCATAGTTTATCAATTTAGCCTGTATTATTATGCACAGTATGTCTGCTACAACTGATCCATTTTGATTGCAAGCTTATTAACCCTATTACTAGCAATTAACCCTATTTACTAATAATTCATTGCACTGCTACTGCTCCTTTTACCCTATCCCTGCCTCTAGGACATTTGCCAGATATTATTTAACAGTGAAGCAGACAAAAGACCTGATTGTGGGTATAATGTCTTGCTCTTTACAGACCACTCTAACTCTTCTAGTATCTGTCTATCTCGGTTACAGCTAATGTCAGGATCCCTCTCACCTATATCAAACTATTCATTTATTATTAACTCTTCCTATTATCGGCCACAAAAAGCACACTCTATGTACAATTGCTCCTTTGTCTAAACTCCATTAACACAGAGATAATAACCAAATCTGGAAGGAACTTGGATCATGGCTGCCTTTCTCATCCCATTCAGGTAAATAAGATTTGGGGATATTTAGGGTATATCTGCTCTCTTCACACACTCTCAGACTGCCCTAACACAGAGATAACAGCCAAATCAGGAAAAAACCTGGATCACAGCTGCATGTTTCAAGCAACCAGGATTTGGGGTTATTTTGGGTCAACCTCCTTTTTCCCTTCACAGTCCACCTTAGTCCCCCAGACTCTACAGTCAGAAGGAAGAAATATGCCGACAAGACTACCTAAATTACACTTCAATTTTAATTGATTTTGTCTGTCATAACTAGCTGCAAAATTGTGCTTCTTTATCTCTCCCAAATGCAGAAATTACATGCTGTGAGTACCTGACACCACTTTTATACTAACCCTGCAGGAAATGAAAGAAATCTTGCCACATGATGGGTAAATTCAGTCTTACCATTGATTTCAATTCATTTAACTTGTCTTAACCCCTTAAGGACCGGGAAAATCTGAGGTGGATTTCACTTAAGGATCGGAGCAATTTTGACTTTTTTGACTATGTCTTTGTTCAACCATATTTTCTCTTTAATTACTTTAACACCTTAAGGACCCATGACGGTCCTGCACCGTCATGGGTTGTTATACCCTTAATGACCCATGAAGGTCCAGGACCGTCATGGCTTAAATGATAGCAGCGTGCCTCCATGCACGCTGCTATCATTAAATCCAGGCTGAGACTCAGCGCTCCGAGACCGGGGCATTCAGTCTCAGCCCTTCTTCCTTCTTCCGGTTCATGCGATCGCCGTATCAGCGATCACATGTACCGGCATAGTGACAGACAGAGGCAGCATGCAAAGCATGCTGTCTGTGCCTGACTCGTCTGCCTCTGTCTCCCTTGCTCTCAAAGTAAGGGAGACAGAAGTAGACGGGAGACACCTAGTGGTTAAAAAAAATACAGCAGTTGGGGGTATTAACCCCTTCACTGCTGGTACAGGAGGCTGGCTAAATGCAGGTCAATTTTTGACCTGCAATTTTACCCTTTTTTTTTTTTTTCTTTCTTTTTTTTTTTTAAAACACAACACACTTTTTTTTTTTTTTTACAAAAACATATTTTTATTGAAAAAAAAATATATAATTAAACAATATTGCAAGTGTGATTGTTGTGGAGCCATGTAATACACTTATATACACCACCAAATGCCAGGAACAAAAAAGTGTCAAAATAGGGTGGGAAAAAGGGACATGGGGATTTTCACACAGGGGGGCCAGTGGCCACTTTAAACTGCGCATTTTGTAGGTATGACTGACCGGTCATACCTTTCATGCAGTCTCCATACAAATTTAACCCTTTGTGGCCAATTGATCCCAAGAGAAAAATCAAAAGTGGTGTTTTTTTTACATTTTTTTTACCTTTTTTTTAATTTTAATAAAGTGAATGGTGGGTTATCCATATAAATGGGGTATCAAATGAAAGCCCTATTTATGCTTAAAAAAACAGTATATAATTTGTGGGGGTGGAATAAAAGCCTAAGAGGGAAAACACTGTTGAACAAAGACATAGTCAAAAAGGTCAAATTGCTCCGGTCCTTAAGGGGTTAACACACTCTCACAAATTATATATTGTTTTTAAAGCACAAGCAGGATTTTCTTTTGATATCAAAATTCTATGAATACCTCATTGATTAATTTGATTAAAATGGAAAAAAAAAGGAAAAAATTTAAAAAAACGAACATTTTGATTACATTTTCCTGTTAGGATTTGAATACTATTAGTTCATTACAAAAAAATACCCCTAAATATATTCATTTGCTTCTACTGAATATAAGAATACTCCATATGTGCAGTATTTCAATCCCTTTCTCACATTTACAAGGTAAATATTACAAGATGGACACTATTATTTCCAATCTGTAATTTTCAAACAATTGGCATGTGAGTATCATAGCTTAGCTGACGGTGCCAGAACCAAAAATGTCCCACAAAGGTATATGTTTCTGAGAACTAGACAACATAAGGTAAATAATCAGGAGAATTTTAGAGATTTCTATGCAGCTATTTTTCTAGAAATATGTTCCAAAATTGTGGTAATATTTTTTTTGCAGTTTTCACACTTACATTTCAAAATTACTGTTGATATCAAGCACAGGATAGGTGAATATTTTTAACACTTTGAGTGCCAGAGGGGTACGCAACATATTGCTTTGCAATGCGTTGCGTACCCGTCTGGCACTCAAAGAGTTAAAAATGCACTGTTTAATGTTCAGCTCCTTATTCTGAGTATGACAATACCCCATATGCATAGCTTTCTCATGGTTTGGGGGAGCTACGGGGCCCAAAATGGAACATGCGCGTTTCCAGGTTCACACTTTGAATTTTCACAGCTTGCGTTACTGGTGCCATTTCTCATTTGGGCTGTGTAACACTGCTCCACTTTAAGATTTGCCCCCAAAAGTGTATATTTTTGGAAAGTAGACACCCCAGGCTTTCATTTTATGTATGTTTTCAATTTTTTTACGCAGCCATTTTACCACCAATCCCTCGTAAAACTTGACATAAATAAAAGAAATGCTTTTTTCACACTTTGACTTCAATGTTGATGTGAATTTCAAGGGGGATGGGGAAGTACTACAGATCAGCAAAAAGCTGATCTGCAGCAATTGATCACTATTTAAGTGATCGGGGGGACTTTATTGATCACTGCAGCTACAGTGATCAAGGGGTTAATTCTGCTTTTAAACTTTTTTTTTTACAGGAAAGCTGGATGGAGGGAGGCAGAGAGATGTGACAGGGATAGTATTTGTAAATATTGTCCCTGTCATTCTGCTTTTGAAACATGTGATTCACTAATCTAGCGAATCACATGTTGCAACAATGTTGCTAGTGGCTGCCCCGGTATTGGAGCACTTAGTAACAGCTAGCCCGCGCTCTCCCATCGCTTTGTGTGTCGGCGATGGGAGAATTTAACCCATGATGATCCAGGACCATCATGGGTCCTTAACTGGACTCTACCCATGACGGTCCTGGACCGTCATGGGTTGTTAAGGGTTTAAAAAGCTGAAAATCTGCACTTTTTGCAAAACAATATTTCCCACTCAGCGGGAAGTAATATATTTCAATGTTTTTCTTTTTTTGAGGCAAAACATTTTGCCCATCCCGAAGCATGTGCGTTTCTATACCTAAAAGTGGCATGAAGCATGTGTGGTTCTATGGCTACTGAAATAGTGGAACAAGGCTTGGGGTCGGTATGTGTATTTCACTATCGTACCATGGGACAAAGCTTGGGAGTCAGTATATGTAGTTCTATGTATAACGGGGCAGTGGAAAAAGACTGGGGGGATCAGCATATGTGTTTTTACCACTGGGACAGGGCTGGGGGTCTGTATGTGTGGTTCTGTGGCTACCAGTGCAGTGGAAAAAGGCTGGAACCATGAATATAGCCACAATGGGAAAAGATGGGGGTTATAGTGTGTGTGATGCCATGGCTACTAGAGACACAGCTGGGATGTAGGTGCATGTGGTTCTGTGGCTATAACTATATTGTGACAATTCTAGAGGATCAGAATGAATGGTTGTTAGACTGCCAGTGTAGTGACAAGGCTGGCAAGTCAGTATATGCAGTTCTTTTGCTGAAAGTGAAGGAAGACTGGACGAAGAGCATTTGTGGTTCTAACAAAGCAATGGAAAAGTCTGGTCATCAATATGTCCAGTCCTATGGCTAACAGAGCTATGGGACAAGTCTGACCGGTCATTATTTATGGGACAAAGCTGGGGGCTTAGTATATGCAGTTTTATGGCTACATTGGGACATAGATTGGGGCTCTGTTCTTTCATCAGCTTTTTCTCTCTCTAACAGCACTGACAATGGGGTAAACTGACAGGTCTTTGATATGGTGGGAATACATTGTAGAACTTTAAATGTAGAAGGGTATTAAACATTATTATTAGGATTGGTCAAAATTATCATTAAACTTTTGCAGTCAGATTTCTACCCTATAGATTGCTAGGGTTGAAAATTTAATGCAACAACAACAACAACAACAACAAATCCCTTTAATTTTTTTGCCCCCTTATAGTGTTAATTGTTGAAGGCTGGAATTTCCTGTAACATAGAAACACTACTGAATTTCCCCATGGCCTATACTATAAAATCCAAGTATTTCCTGCAATTCAGCATGGGTTTTGTTAGTAAAGAGATGTAAAGAAGTATTAGAGAGTAGAGAGAGGTTACTTACAGTTTGCAAAGCAATCTATCTTGTCTCTCTCTATCTATCTTTCTATCTGTCTCTCTCTCTCTATCTGTCTCTCTCTATCTTTCTCTCTCTCTCTGTGTCTCTCTATAAATATATATACTAGAAGAGTGAAACTGCTTTGCCTGTCTTTTTTTCTTTAGTCTTCTTTTAAGTTATGTAAAGGGTTAAGACCTTGGCATACATACATACATACATACATACATACATACATACATAAATACATACATACATACATACATACATACATACATACATACATAAATACATACATACATAAAGATACATACATATTATTATACATAGTTATATGCAGTTGGGCACACACATAGACACACATACACACACACACACACACACACACACATAGACACATACACACACATATACACACACATACCTGGCTACTTACATCTGTCAGCAGAGGGCTGCTATGAAGGGGAAGGTAGTAGGAGGCAAAGAGGACATGTATGTGACATAGAGACAGTACAGAGGACACGTATGTGACATAGAGACAGTACAGACGACACGTCTGTCTGTGTGAGCTGCTACGCGTTCCCATGTGAACGATCTTAAAGTGATAGTAATATTTCACAAAAAAAGCAGCTCCAATTAATCTTCATAGTATTTGGGCCATGGAGAGTGTTATTTCAATACTGTCAGAGTTGTAGTTCAAGAGTAATTGAATGATAAAATATCCCCCTCCCACCACTTTTACCTAGTATAAGCCACCTCCCCTCTAATATGCTATCTGATCTCATGACCGGACAGGTCACAGCAAGCGACAATCTTCTTATCGTAATCATAAGGAAAACCCTGCTCACCTTTACAGCTTTTTCCTTATGCTCACTGAAGATTGTCCCTATCTGCAATCCATCCATACAATACTGCTACTCAGAGTGGATAACATAACTTTGCCATTTTACAAATGGTTGATTAAACTTGACCTTGAATATACTGTACAGTTTTGGGCACCAGTTCTGAAAAAGGACATTCTAGAACTGGAAAGAGTACAGAGTAACATTATGAAGAGAATGGAGGACTTGACATATGAGGATTGACTAGACAAACTTGATTTATTTACTCTAGATAAAAGAGGACTAAGATGAAATGTTATCACAATGTACAAGTATATGAGTGGTCAATACATGGATCTTTCTGGTGAGCTATTCATTCCAAGGCCTGATCAAATGACCAGGGGACACCCCTTGAGATTAGTGGAAAGAAGGGTCTGTTAAATTATGGATTTCCTCGCCAAGGATGTAGTTATGACAGATACAATGGATACTTGTAAAAGAATATTAGATCCGTTTCTTTCAAAAGGGAACATACAGTTATACTGTGTATTATTAGGCAAAACAGGAAGATCTGATAAATACTAACTTATTTGGCATCAGAAAACTACATAATCCTCATGTCTCAAAGGTTGAACTTGATGGACTTGTGTCATTTTTCAACCTAATTTACCATTTTACTATAATAAATTGATACCAAATGTAACAGAGACACTCTGATGTAAGCTACAACTGGTGCAGACTGGATAGAGTATTTATAAAGAAGGATTTGTAGGACTTGTTGTTAGAGGCCCGAGTAAACATTGATGTGTAGGAATTAGACTTGTTTGGCACAAGCCCTAAGGACACAGTGATTTTTTCTGATTTATGCTTGTTAGAAACAAGCTGCCAAAAATTGTTTGTATGCTTCTGTTTTTTTTTTTTTAAAGAACAAGCTCTGAGAAAAAAATGCCCTGCTGGCCTAGTGCCAGCAGGTCACGTTTTGTTGGCCACTGGCCATTGTCAAATGCCCAGTTGTAGTTGTGGAATTTGGACTGCTTTTCTTGCAGCTGTTGATGAATTGTTTAAACAGCAGAGTGATTAGGCAGCTCAAAGGAATGGGATCAACAACAGCAGTAACATGGATAATGAAGAAAAAATTTAGTAGAGATATGCATGATTACAGAAATAATCAGATACGTAAGTGGACACGTACAAATATTCCCAATAAAAGGGACAAAAACATTTCGTCGAAATGTGGAAGATATACGTGGACCTACTATCCCCCTATCCAATCCCAGCAGGATATCCCTTGATTCTGATAAATCCTTATCGGAGTTGTCTGGGGCTATTGGGTCTGATCAGTGTTTTTCCACTTTAGGGATTAGTGATGTTGGGGGGACTATCATTGATAAACACATCACACATGATATTATCCAGAATAGGGATGATACATTGAAGGGCCCTGTATCTAACGTAGGGGGGGCAGACAATATGATCTTGTCTGGATCTATATGTAATTCTGGACCGTCTACTTCTACCTCTGTAGGTGTTTCCAATATCATATCTTCTACTTTTGGTGCTTCTGCCCTCAGGCAGCCATCGGTTTTTTTGGACCGTACCAGTTTGGCGGATCACAGCCGCTGGCGGAACCAACCAAACAGATTTCTTCCATTGAGATCAGAAGAGTCACCAAAAAGGGGAAACCTAGAGGTTCTAGAGGGGGAAGGAAAAAAGTCAAAGACAGAGGTGTCTTTGGGATAATTCCATCTGTCCCTTCATTTGAAGATAAACAGGGGGACAATGCTGTGATTAATTTATCAAGTTATACTTTGAATAAGAATGAATATTCGCTTTTGAGTAAAGGGTTGTCCTTTTGTCCATCACGGTCTCCTAATATATATGAACTTTTTGTAGATTAGAATGATTATATCAGAAAATTGACATTAAAAAGATATTTTGCTAACAAAGCCCTTAGGAATAGGAATCTCACTGGAACTTTCCCTGTAGTTAGTGAAGTTGCTCTTCTTGATGATGAATACAGAGAAGTAGTACCATATTCAGACATAGAGACAGATTTTATATTGTATGGTAGTGTCCCTTCGGGACTGAGGGCGAAATCTTCTTTCTTTCCCACAGCCTGGAAGGGACCTTTTATTGAAACTTTTAGTACTGCTGTTTTAGAAGATTTCAAAGGACTTGAAAATATTAATGTAGTTGAGGGTAATTTGACCAAGGAGGAGTTGAATTCTCTACAAAACTTGAAACAGAATAGAGACATCACTATCAAACCCGCTGATAAAGGTGGGGCTATAATCATTCAGAATACTGTAGACTATTTGAGGGAGGCGGAACGGATCTTAATGGATACAAATTATTATATTAATCTTAAGACAGATCTTACAGTTCATTATCAGGAGGAATTTAAACATTTGATTGAGGAAGCTTATGAACGTGGAATTATTGATAAACAGGAACGATCCTTTATTTATGTCAAAAATCCACGTACACCAATATACTATCACCTCCCCAAAGTACATAAATCGCTATTAAATCCTCCGGGGCGTCCCATAATTTCGGGGATTAATTCCCTTACATCTAATTTGTCTACTTTCGTGGACTTTCATCTCCAGAGACATGTGGTGGGGCTCAAGTCCCATTTGAAGGATACACAGCATGTTCTGGACTTATTGAAGGACATAAAATGGAGTAAAAGTTATAGTTGGGCGTCTCTTGATGTCACAGCCCTTTATACCAATATACCACATAATGGGGGCCTAAAAGCTGTTGAGTATTTTCTTACATCAGATCCATTGATGCCAAAACAACAACGTGATTTTCTTCTTCGGGCCATTGAATTTATACTGACCCACAACTGTTTCGAGTTTGGAGGTCGCTTTTTTCTCCAAGTTAGCGGTACGGCGATGGGGACCAGGTTCGCGCCCAGCTATGCCAACCTTTTTATGGGATATCTGGAAGAGCTCCTGGTATATGGTTTTGGTGGGCTTGGCGCGGACCTGGTCTTTTATCGCCGTTATATAGATGATATTTTGATCATTTGGGGGGGTGACACGTCTAGCCTCGACACTTTTGTGGACCATTTGAATCATAATGAATGGGGGATCACATTTACTTCAAACCATCATCCATCTAATATTCAATTTTTAGATCTGGATCTCAATGGGATCCCAAATGAACCAATCTATACTAAGACTTATTTTAAGTCTGTTGATCGTAATAGCTTTCTTAGTTTTGATAGCTGCCATCATAAAAAGTGGCTTCGTAATGTCCCTTATGGACAATTTAGACGTATAAGAAGGAATTGTTCTAATGTAACGGATTTTGACCTGCAGTCGAAGATCTTGAGACAACGTTTTTTAGAAAAGGGTTATCCTCATAAGTTGATTCAGGATTCCTATGAAAGGGCGAGAGCATATACTAACCTGAATTGGGGGTCATTCAATCATAAGGTGAAGGGAAATGGAAAGACTGAGTATGTTGAGACACCTTCTTTTATCACACGATATAATACTGAGGCCAATACTATATTTGGTATCATTAAGAAACATTGGAATTTAATATTAATGGACCCACTATTGAAGGGTATTGTGGGTACATGCCCTAAGATTACATTCAGAAGGTCGCATACCCTCAAAAATATTCTGGCGCCTAGTAAGTTTAGGAGGAATAATGATGTGGATAGAGAGAGGTCGATCACAAGGAGTTCAGTCAGTGATTATTATAAACCCATTAAATTGGGAACGGATTTGAATAAAGTGACCCATTCGGTTGGAGCATTTAGATGCAACACCAATAGATGCCTCACATGTCAACTTGTGAGGAACGATATAAATCATTTCAGGTCTAATGTTACTTCAGAATCCTTTTCCATTAAAAGTAGGATGGATTGTGGGTCTAGTTTTGTCATATATTTATTATCTTGTAGCTGTCAGTTACAGTATGTGGGACGTACCACACAAAAATTACGAACACGGGTTGGACAACATAGGAGGAATATTTACAATGGATTTACACAACATAGTGTTTCTCGTCATTTTTTACATTGTCATGACAGAAAGACGGATGGTTTGTCTGTCTTACCAATTGAATATGTTCCTCCTACAGTACCTGATAGAATACAGGAGTTAAATAACCGAGAAAGTTATTGGATCTTTAGGTTGTCTACCCTTGTCCCTTTTGGACTAAATGAGACCATTGAACTTCCGAGAATATAAATGTATATATGTTGGATGTGTTGATATGTTGGTTTGAGAGCATACCATTTTATCTCATCATTTATTTTAGCTCGGTCGTTTTTTTGGACTGGACAGACTGGAGAGCCCATCATTTTATTTTATTTTATCATTTCTTAGTGAGCTCTCTTTGTTTTTTGGTCTTGGCATATGTCTGGAGGAGATACCTATAGGGTGAGTTATATACCTTTTTTGTTACTTTGGATCTGGAGAGCCTACCGTTTTATTATATTATTTTATGGTGAGCTCTCTTTTGACTTTTAGGTTGCCTACCCTTGCTTTCCTTGGGTTAAAGTAGATGATTGAATAGTGTATATATGTTGGATCTGTTGATTTGTGGTTCGAGAGTTCATTATTCTATTTTATCATCCGTTTTAGGTTGGTTGTTTTGGGACTGGATAGACTGGAAGGAGTGTGAGCCCATTGTTTTATTTTATTTTATTTCCAGTAGGCTCTTTTTTGTTTTTTTGCTTTTGCTCTCCCTGATAATGTCTGGAGGAGGCACTTATAGGGCCAGGTATGCACCTCCGGTTTATTATTTTGGAACTGGAGAGCCTATCGTTTATTTTATGGTGAGTCCTCTCTGTGTGGTCTTTTCTTTAATAGAGAAGTCTTGAGGAGAAGTTATAGGGTTAGTTATACATATCTGAAGATATATAATCTTTGTCGGATATTTAGAGAATTGTTATGGTTTGGTGACGATTGTTTATAATGTTATACTATGATTGGAGAGTCTGTCGTTGCCTTTTTTTTGATCCTCCTTATTCTGATATGGTAGTTCTCTCATGTTTATTATGAGATGTTTTTCGGTAGTGTTGTTTTTCTTTTTCTTTTTCATACGGGTTACTTACCTTATTATGATTAGATTTCACATTTTGTATGATTTTTATTTTATGTTTTATATATATGGTGATCAATATATTTATATGCATATTACTGTATATGTAATAGCCATGTATTTTTGTCATGTGATTATTGATGTTGAATGTATATTTATTTTGTATGATTTATTCTGTATGATCTTTTAAGTTTATGTTGTTTTGTTTTTGTTAATATTGTATACATGTCACGTTATGGGTTGTTGAGGGTTGGGTCTGACTCCGATTGGCTGCTCATTTTTTGAACTGATCCAATCGGCGCCATAGAGAGGGTATATGTTGTTATGTTGATCAGACGTCAGGTTTACAGTCCTTGCTTGATTTTTTTATTATATTGGCTTTGATAAAGCAGCCTGTGTGCTGCGAAACGCGTAAGCCTTTTTTAGTATATACATCTTTATCTTTCAATAAATGTGATATTTGGACTTATCCTGTCGTCTTCGGAGTCACGTGATTTGGCTGTTTGTCTGTTATCCGAGTGGGGACGGAGGTGTTTTCCCCACATGCGTGTATGTCAGACAGTCTGATAACAGTCTGCTGACCATCTTTACATGTGAGTGTATTTATTTTATTATTATTTTTTTGTTTATATCACAGTAATACACTATTGGGGCGCTCCCCTTTTTTCTGTTTTTTGTTTTTATATATATGGATAATGAAGGTTCCACTTGCCACTGCTATGTTTTGTGATGCATCTTAGTCAGTAGCAGCACCATAACCAACCCCTTACCATTTCAGGAATATGTGGAGAAAAGGAGAAGTTGGCCAATAATGCTTTTCCACCTGCCTCTCTGCCAAAATCATCAGTGTGTTGTTAGAATAGATATTTTCAGTTTAATAATTATAATGAACCCTCCCTGCCACCAGCTTGAAATTTTCTGCAGGATGGAACTCCTCAGATGCCACTCGATGCCCTGCTTCCAATTATCTTCCATCACACTTGTATGTGTAGTCAGTGCACCACAAAGTGTGCAGTGGATGGACACCAACTGCCGCATCCTGACATCTACTGAACGGCTATCAGGTGGTGGGAGAGGTAATGATAAACAAGGTGGATGGCCATAAGATGTAGTTACCCTAGAGCTAGAAGATGATGGCGATTCAGGTGTTTTGCTCATCATCAAACTTTCAGCCTCTGGCTGGGTTTCTTTGTTCTTCCTCCTTTTTGATTTCCATCTCTCCTCTTGTTGCCTTTCGGAAGAATCAGGGGTTACAGCAAAAGCATTCCCAATTTCTTTGGTGGGCCTTTGGCTTTAACATAGATAAAAACGAGCATGGAAGCACTCCTTGTCATGCAGGATTGTAGGATATACATGGAGCAAGAACAACAAAATCACATCCTCCAGGTCACTTGAAAAACTCCAATCTTTATTGAAATCTATAAAAATCCATCATGCAAACAAAGCCCAAATATGAGGGAGTGAGACCCCAAAACGTGTCAGTTAGTAGTAACACTGGCAAACATCTAAAGCGTTTTGCACTTCAGTGCGCTTACTCATAGACTGTGTACATAATCAAACTGGGCACAATTTAAAAACTAACACCTTAACCCCTGATTGGACACCTATTTAAAAACATCAGTGAAAACAATCCTATCAAAACACAGATACCAGAACCTCTATGCCCTACACAGACCTGCTCCTGATTCATATGGACGAAGGCAGGGATCTCAATATCACAATTTAACCCCTACTACAACCGTCCAGAAAAAACAGCGAGACAGGTGATCAGGCGACTTTGAATCGTCTGATTATTAGTTCTCTTATTGAGTTGCCTGGGGTTTTGTTTGGGTGTCGCAGCTGTTTTATTGCTAGTGGTGTGACATCCTATTTGTATGTAGTTTTTATTATATGGATGTGTCATTTGAGTTTTCTTTTTTTTTTCTCTTCCACCTCATGTATTGCTCGCCTGACTTGCTGTTTTTTCTGGACAATGTTTTGATAGGATTGTTTTCACTGATGTTTTTAATTAGGTGTCCAATCAGGGGTTAAGGTGTTAGTTTTTAAATTGTCCCCAGTTTGATTGTGTACACAGTCTATGAGTAAGCACACTGAAGCGCAAAACGTGTTAGATGTTTGCCAGTGTTGCTACTAACTGACACGTTTTGGGGTCTCGCTCCCTCATATTTGGGCCTTGTTTGTATGATGGATTTTTACAGATTTCAGTAAAGATTGGAGTTTTTTAAGTGACCTGGAGGATGTGATTTTGTTGTTCCTTGCTCCATGTATATCCTACAATCCTGCATGACAAGGAGTGCTTCCATGCTCGTTTTTATCTATGAATTTCTTTTCAGCATTTGGAGTGCTGTATTTGGGGGGCACCCATGAATTGCTGGTGAGTCCATTATGCTTACTTTTATGTATGTCTGCGTTTGTTTTCATAACGTGTAGCACCTGTTCTTATATTATGTTTGGCTTTAACATGATTGACATAAGTGTCATGGTGTCTGTGTTTCACGTGTGTGATCAGGGTGGTTGTGCCAAGATGAGTTTCCTCTTCTCACTGACTTGTCACAAATTGTGCACATTGCATTCACTGATGACAGCACTGTGCCTGACCCAAGAGGATAGTAGTCCCACACCCAGGTCTCCAGGGGGAATGGGAAATATGGAGAAGAATGGCCTTTTTCTCCTTCTCCTACAAATTCTCCTTCACTGGATGGGGCAGAGGATGATGTTGCTGCTGTTGCTAATACAGCAGTTTTCCTCGCTGCTGCTCTATTACAGATGTTTAATCAGTTGGAAGAAGTGATGAGAAATGTGACAGAGGATCCTGTAGTGTCACACTTGCCATCTCTTGTTAACCTGAAGAAAGTAGTCTGGCAGCACTAGCAGCAGGCAAGGGCAGCTGATCTGTGCTCCTGGTGGTGTTGGTATTATTGCTGCTAGGCAACAATTCTGTCTTCGACAGGATCATGTCCCACCTGGACAATGCCTTGGGGTAAGGGGACTCCCAGAGTCAGGGAAATGTTGTGGGCTCCCTTGACCGATAGTCTAGCTGCTCTGCATTACTTCCCCTACCACTCCCCTAATGCTAGTCCCACCATCTGCTTCACTATAACTACTAATACCAACCACATCAATGTCAGCCCTTTAGTCTTCCTCCTCACTAGTAGTATGATCACACCCTATCTTCCTCACTCTGTACAAGCTGCTGGACCTTCTTAGTAGCATAAGAAGTGACGGGACTGCTTGGGGATGGCAAGAGTCCCCTGCGTCACACAGACACACTGACAGCAGGTGCAGCACTGACAGCAAGCACAGGTAATTGACCTGTCCTGCTCACACTACTGCTACCGTCTTCTTACTCCAGTGTGACATATTTCCCCAAGATCCCTAGGGGTGATGTAGGGGAGATATACATCATTGGGTCTGGGGAACCAGGGCATTTAGACCCTTTCATGTTGGTAGTGGTCACTTCCTCCTCCTCTTCAGACTCACTAGATGCATAAGGGTCCTTCCAGCTACTCCTTTATTTATTATTATTAAAGTTGCTCATAGAGATAGCAGTCACTATCAGCCTAGCACCTCCCTCTCTCTCTGAGGGTTGTATTGTTTTTCACTTCCTGGAATGTGGCACATTTTTATAGAGAAAAGGTGAAAAACATAAGACTGAAGGGGCAAAAACTTTCTAGTCATTGAAAAAATTTAGCGAATTGCTTTTGGCTATGGCCGAAAATGGCAAGGATTTTTTTTTTTTTGTTTGTTTTTTTAGAAGACAAAAACAGAAGAAAGGAAGAAAGCTAGCAGTGCTAACTCATCATAAAATATCCATATAATAAATATAAATTAAACATAAATAATATAAATGCACAGATGAAAGATATAGATAGCAGCAAGGAATGAGAGGGTTCTCCAGTCACCTGACATTAGGCCTAGACCCAAAAGTGAAAACATACAAACAGACCTGCGCTCCTCTATATGCTGTGAATAATGTGTGCCCTGTAATGGGCATATATAATAATCCTTAGTAAATCTAAGTAAAGTAAGTGAGAATTTAGTCCCACATATTGGCCAATCCGTGTGTAAGCTTACCAACCATGCCAAGGTATCTGACTTTATGGTAAGTGCTACTCTAATAAACATACAAAAATTATCTAAATTAAAAATCCTGAGGAAAGATGTTATTTTGAAATGAGTTGAAGGGGATCCTTTACATGATATTTTGATGTTTTTATTATTATTTGTGGGTCCCAGTATAGTTCAGTTAAAACCAGCAGACATACAAAAAAATAAAAAAAGTTATATATGAAGGACTTACCTGGTACAGGGCCCATGTGGGCCTGTATTAATAAAGTGATTACATAGATAACCATGTTCCATTTATATCCTACCTCACAGGTCATGTCAGGAATGGTTCATACCGAACAGGCAGGGGGCATACACACTGGAACAGACCAAAAAAGCCTCGTTCTTAAAGGCCAAGTGGGAAAGAAAAGGAAAGACAGGTCGTCAATAACAACATAATCAAGTCAAGCATATTAACATTGCAAATGATGCAGAAGATGCAGAACACAATACACCCTGAAAGTGATGATATAATAGGAGACATTCTTGTGACATACAACACACTATTGGTCCTATAAAATAGGTTAATACCTTCAACAAAACAACCACATTACCCAAATAAAAAAAGAGGGGAAAGGGGGAAGGGAAAGGAAATCCCTCTGCATCCAGGTCCAGCAGATCATTGATTCTATGAATATTCATACCCCCAGGGCCATCAGACCCCAAGGGGAAGTTTGTGCTAATCTGTAGGGGTCTGAGCTCCATCAAACAAGTCAATCCGAGAAAAAAGAATAGAGCACACACCATCTGAGAGTAACCTTCAACTATTGATGTTACGTGATGTACATTGATTGTAAACACTGGGTATTTTCTTGATGGAGAAGCCCAATAGATAATTACAGGATAGTTGTGGGTAAAGGATCACCCTTCCTCTACTTCTCTGTGATGACTAGTGTGGGACAAAATAGTCAGATTTGGGATTAACACTTGTGGTGCCCAGCTGTAACAGAAAAAATATCCTTCTAAGAGCACCTGTGTAGCATATATTGTCTAACAAGCAGCTCCAGATGAAAAGTCACTCACCAGATCACAGATGGTACAGTACACAATACACCCGATCCAGCGTTAACCCAATGCACTGGTGGATCTCACAGATAGTACTCATGCACAGGGAAAGCCCCGGGAATGTATAACAATATAAATACTTTTATTAAGTGTGGATTTTTTCGCCAGAACACAACGGGACATTTCACCCCCCCCTATGTCCAATGGTATATTTATGTGTATATTTTAAATAAATTCCATGATTCTTGTGCTTTTTTATCTTTGAGGATTACATCGCACTAAATATCCTTTAATACTGCTTTTAGCTTTGTACAATTAGCTTTTTTAAAATGCAATGTTTTGGTTAAATCCTTACTATTGGGTTTCTCATAACAAGTCTCAAAGGATATTATGGTCACTGCTGCCTAAATGTTCCTTTATTTGTATAACTAGTGTAAAAGCCTGTGTACACGGGCCAAGGTCTGGAACCCTTTCAGTGCTTTGCAATGCATTATGTACCACTCTGGCACTCAAGGGGTTAAGCGGTTGCTACCTCACTGCTCCACGAGATGCTTGTTTGGAATTATAGTTATTCGGCACCAATTGGTCCTGCATTTGGTCCTACTACTCCTTAATGAACTTGCTTTCTCAAAACAGCCAAGGATAATGAAGAAATGCATAAAAAAAGACAGGGAGCCCAACAGTGTAATAAAGTTTGATGTATGCAAGAAATATTCAGGATGAATATGTACTCACAAGCCTGCTGGTTAGCAAAAAATCAAACTTAACCAGTAGGTGTAGAGTTTCATGCATCTCGACTCGGGAAGATGTTGGCAATAGGATCTGTAGAATGGTATCCTGGAACTATTGTATAATCTTCTCTCTGATAAACAAATGAAACAACTGCTCCAAAAGTAATATAAAATGTGTTAAATAAGAATAAATAAACAAACCATATGGTATATAAAAATAAAATGTGTTTCTCAGTGTACAACCACTACTTCATCAGAGACCCAAATTCAGCTCACAGCTCACAACCATGATATGGCCAGAAAGTTACGTGAAAGGCTAAGCCTCAGTCTTCCACCACTGAAATGGAACACTGTGTTTGTGTATAAACTGTTTGAGAAAACAATTAGTAGGTTTGACCAAGCAAAGAATCCTAAAAATACACAGTCATCCTGCCAGTCATCATCACCATCATCACCGCTTCCAAGTCCAAGCCCCAACTCAGCCACACACTTGTGTTGCATAACCAGTAGCAACAACATAAACAACACAGGTTAATAACAAGCCATAATGAGGGCTTCTGCTGCTGCTGGAAGTGTTGCACCTTGGACATCTAGTACTAGTAGCAGCAGAATTGAATCAACATCTAGCCCCAGTAGTAGCAGCAGCATCTCCTCAGGAACCAGTCCCTCGGGACATGAAGTCCACAGTATGGAGATATTTCACCCAGGATCCAAAATCTAAGCATGTAGCTATATGCCGTTTGTGCAAAAAGTACGTGAGCAGGGGGAAGGTAGGCTCACACCTAGGCACCTCCTCAATGAGATCCCACCTGAAGATGAATCACAGGTCTAACTGGAAGACACACCATGAATGTCACCGGTGTCACAACTAGCAGCAGCAGAAGCACTCCAAAAAGTTCCCAGGGCTCTTGGGCAGATAAGAGAAGTAGTAATGTTATTGATGTGTCAGAAAATTTGCCACTGTCAACAGTTATTTCATTCCAAATAACATCTATGGCTCCTACTTGTCACGGTATGCAGACAAAAGAAGAACAGACACAATCATATAAAGTATAACCACCTTTATTTATAATGTACAACAATAATAGTATAGCCCACACAATCCCAGACAAGCAAATAGGACCCAAGGTCCCTCCAGAGCTGCACACTGTACTGTGCACTGCACTACTCAAGGTACCAGAGACTAAGGCAACAGGGAGCGAGAGTCGGGCAGAGCTGCGGGACACAGTGGCTAACAGTCAGGCAGGCTAGGAGTGTACAGAGCGAGTAGGCAGCCAGAGTCACAGGTCAGACAAGCCGGGGACTACAAGGAGCGAGAGTAACCAGGTCCCTGGTCAGGTAACCAGAGACTATGCTGAGCGAGTAGGAGCCAGGGCCACTGGTCAAGCAAACTGAGGACTACAAGAAGCAAAATTAACCAGGCCCACAGGGAAGGCAACTGGAGTCTACACTGAGCAGGTAGCAGCCAGGGCCACTGGTCAGGCAAGCCAGGGTCATACACAGATCGAGTAGTCAGCCAGAGCCACAGGTCAGAACCGATGTGGGTAGTTAGACAAGCCGGATCATACACAGAGCGAGAATACAGCCAGAGCCACAGGTCAGGACCGATGTGGGTAGTCAGAAAAGCCGAGTCATACACAGAGTGAGTAGTCAGCCAAAGCCACAGGTTAGGACTGACGTGGGTAGTCAGATAAGCCGGGGTCATACACAGAGTGGATACTCAGATAGGGCGCAGGTCATAACAGGGCACAAGACACAACAGCAGAAACACCACGTAAGGGCAATGAATCCTAGGCCCAGGGAGGTTTATAAAGGAGCAGAAGGAAGAGGGACCCATTTAGGCCACCCAGAATAGGCCCATAAACAGGAGTCTGTGCTAGTGCCTGTTATCTGATGTAGCAAAGAGGAAGTAGCCAGAGTCCATGCTGGCCAGCGGCCATACAGAGGTAAGGAAGCACAGGACAGCTCAAGGGCAGACTGCAATACTACTGCAAAGGAGTTTGATGACAATGGGTTTGCTGTACAAGTGTCAAAGTCTGAGAGAGTCTAAGGGTGAAGGAGGCTCACAAGAGAACAGTACGAGTCTGTCACAGAGTGACTAAGAAATAGCAACACTGAGAAGTACAGATGAACTTAAAATAAAACTTTATTTTAAATACAATAGCGGCAGCAAGGATGACACAGTAGTGGCAACAATGAATGACACACAGTGGCAGCAATGAGTGACACAATAGTTGGCAGCAATGAGTAACACAACAGTGGCAGCAATGAGTGACACGATAGTTGGTAGTAATGAGTAACACACTTTCACAAGGCCAGGGAGGAACAGTGAACTCACTTTCCTCACCCTTCACTAGGCTAGTGCGATAGGCCCGTGTCTGTTCCCAGATGATAGAGTAATTTAGGCAATGGCAGCGAGTAGCTCCAGACACTGGAGCACACAATACTGACTCTAACTCCATCACCTCCACGAGGCCAGGTGAGGACAGTGCAAGACACTTCCTCAACCCTTCACTAGGCAGGTGTGGCTAGTCTCTGTATGGCCCTCGGAACCTTCACAGACAGATGGGAGGGCAGTGCATAGCACTACCACAATCTGAGTCGGCAGGAAAATGAAGCGCAACTATACCCTAACGCTAGGGTATACCGAATGCAAAGTAAACAGTGTAAACACTGAGGGCTAGGTAAGGCAGCACAGAAACTGGAACGACCACGGGAGGCCAGTACACAGACTTACCGACAAACTCTGCTAGACGTAGCGAGTGTAGAAATGGATAGGCACAGGCAGCAAGGATCCCAGTAGCCGAAGCTGGTAATTGCAACCGGAGCGCAACAGAGGGAGAGTAACCAAAGGCAGCCAGGGATCAGAACCGGAATGGGTAGTCAGCCAAAGCCAGAGGTCAGAGCCGGATCGGGTAGTCAGACGTCACCAGTGGTCAGAGCCGGAACAGGTAGTCAGACATAGCCAGGAGTCTGTCATGGCGCTGCTCCGTTCCGCCTACCTTGCTCCGGTCTCGGCGGTCGGCTCGCGCATGCGCAGAAGCGGGTCCCGGTTACTTCCAGGTTTTGCGGCGTCGGCCGTCGTGACGTCAGACATTTTAGGGACTATAAAGGAAGCGCACACGCTCGCTTCCTCGCTCACTCGTCGGGTCCCCTAGCTCGGTCCACTTCAGCAGTATACCTAGCTCTGCCTCTATTTTCCTTATTTGTCCCAGTTTGACCTTTGGCCTGGATACTGGATTTTGCCCCTGCTTTCAGCCTGCCCCTGACTTTCAGCTTTTCACCGGTTTTTGCCTTGTCTGCCGCCTGCCCTTTGACCTTTGCTCCGGTATTAACGTTTTGCTGCCTGCCGCCTGCCCTTTGACCTCTGCTAGTCCTCGGTTTTGTCTCTGCCTTATCCTTGTCGGTACTGCGTTTTCGGTGCTAGGCTTGATTTTGCGCGGGTCTTCCCTTTATCTTCTATTTCCATATTATTCTAGCTGTTTGCTATTCTTTGTGCTTTGTAGCTCAGAGAGAGTATTCAGACAGCTTACAGAGTCAGAGCCGGAACGGGTAGTCAAACGGAGCAGGAGTAATACACATGAACAGCAATGGACCAACACAGTACTAGGCTCAGGTACACCACGAAAGGTCAAAGGTAATAGGACATGCTGAGGTTTAAAAGGCCTGGTAGGTGGGTGGAGAGATGACATCACAAGCACAGTGACCTATAAGAACAGCGACTCGCCTAGAGCGACAGCCAGGAAGTAACAATGTCGCTGTTACAGCAATTACCCACCGGAGGCAATCACGGGCACCGTGATAGAGTCAGATATCGGTGATGATGGGTTCAGTCTAGGATTCAAGGAGCGTCGACTGGAATCGACCAAATCAGACTAGGAAGAAGGCCGTAGCTCGAACAAGCTAGTAGTAGACTCTTCATTCATTGACTGGAGTCGACTAGCCTGGGTTAGGGAAAGTCGTTGACCTCGAACCAGACAGTCAGAGAAACTAAACTTCAACTTACAATCTCCTCAACTATTCAGAAACCAAGAAGTGTTGATCTAAAGATTTTGATTAAGACACCCTTGACTAGTTGGTCAGGCAGGAGGTAGGGAGTCGTAGGTCATCGACCATAAACACCCTCGACTAACCGGGGCAGTCGTCGGAGCTACCGACAATGGCACCCAACTCAGTTGGAAGACCAGAGGTGTGGAGTCAAGCAAACAGTAATTAGTATGATCTGGGGTAACAGGAATCTCTGTCAGGAAACTGGAGGGACACCCATTGCACAGAAGATGGCAGGAAGAGTAGCTTTTCAAATGTCTCTAAAGCAACTTGAGTCCCAGTCAGGGCAACAGCTGAAGGGACACTCATTGTGCAGCAGAGCAGCAGGAATGGAGTTGAGCGTGAAGTGTGGTCAAGGAACAGACGAGGTCGAGCGAGCCAAGAGATCAAGGTACCTGGGGATGAGACGGTGGCATGGTCTGGAAAGAAGCCAGGTCGAGATTCGTAGACAAGAGTCACAAATTCGGGAGACAGAAGTGAAGAACAGGAAACAAGCCAAAAGGTCGGTACACAGAGATTCAGGAAACTCTGGAACTTGCAAAAATTGAGCAAGTGCTGGAGGCTGAACCAGGTAAATAGGGTGGCAGAGGCCAATAGGAATGGTGATAGGAGGAGTAACTAGAGGGAGCGCGACAGTACCCCCTCCTCAAAGGCCGGCCTCAGGACGGCCCGGAGCATCTGGATGAAGGTGATGGAAGGCACACACCCAAGCAGGGGCATGCACTTCAGTGACAGGCACCCAAAAATCAGCCAGACAATAGCCTCTCCAGCAGATCAAGTATTGTAACCGACTACAAACAAGTCGGGAATACAAATTACGGCTAACCACATATTCCAGTTGACCATCCACCAGGACAGGAGCAGGAGGTCGAGAAGGTTAGTAGTATCAGTTTCTCACCAGGGGTCGTAGGGGGACGTATGGAAGGAGTTGGTCACTTTCGTAGTAGGAGGCAGGTCACGAGCATAGGTTATGGGAGTTAGCCATGATTTGACTGCAAAGGGACCCACAAATTTGGGCCCTTGCTTACCAGAAGGCTGTTTCAGATGGAGGTGTTGAGTGGCCAATCAGACTTGGTCACCAGACTGATATGAAAGAGCCAGTCGTCTTCTCTTTCCCGATGAGGACTTGAATTTGGAAGAAGGTGCCTTCAATGGCCAACTAACAGAATACCAATATAGGTGAAGATTTTGTACTCTAGGAACAACCGTGGCAGGAGGATTAGGAAGAGTCTGTGGATGGTAAACCAAAGCGGTGAGTAAGGGAGGACATTTCACAGAATAGTGGTACTGATTGTTGAAGACAAACTCAGCCAGTGGAAGCAATGATGCCCAGTTGTTGTGATTGACGTTGACATAATGGCGAAGAAAGAGTTTTGTTGATTCTTTCAGTTTGGCCATTGGATTGAGGATGGTAAGAGGAAGAGAAGTTCAACTGGATCCCTAGGCAAGAGCAGAAGGCCTTCCAAAACTTAGAGGTAAATTGGATACCCGTCGGAGATGACTTGAACAGGAGCTCCTCATACCTCTGTGAAAGAATGATGCCTGCTCCTAATTCAGAGGCGTCATCCTCAATGAGGAAGGGTTTTCTAAGGTCAGGATAGTGTAGCAGAGGTGCAGAAACAAATAACCTCTTTAATTGTTCAACGGTTTCGTGAGATCAAATTTTGGGATTAGCGTTCTTTTTCGTAAACGCTACCAGAGGAGCGACAATAGAAGAAAAGTTCTTAATAAATCTTCAACAGTAATTTGTGAATCCAAGGAAATGCTGCACAGCTCTCAAAGTGGTTGGTCGTGGCCAATCAGAGACGGCCTCCACTTTAGTAGGGTCCATCTTTAGACTGTGTCTGATACAATATATCCTAGAAAAGAAAGCTGGAAAGTCTCGAAGATACATGTTTCTGCCTTAACAAAAAGATGGTTCTTCAGAAGGCGAAGAAGAACAGAATGAACATCTTCTCTATGATCATGAAGGGATAAGGAAAAAATCAATATGTCTTCAAGGTAGACCACTTTGTAGGAAAGTAGGATGTCCCTGAAAATCTCATTGACAAACTGTTGGAACACTGCAGGGGCGTTACAGAGGCCAAATGGCCGAACCAGGTGTTGAATGCTGTTTTCCATTCATCACCTTCTGTAATGTGAATCAAATTATATGCTCTCCACAGGTCCAACTTCATGAAGATTTTGGCTCCCTTCAGGGCATTGAAAAGTTCTGGGATCAAAGGCAGCAGATATCTATTTTTTTATGGTCACCTTGTTCAGACCTCTATAATCGATGCAGGGTCTCAGGGATCTGTCTTTCTTTGAGACGAGAAAGAATCCAGCACCGGCAGGCAAAGAAGAGTACCTGTTGAAGCCTCTGGCTAGGTTCTCATTAGTATACTTTAGAAGGGCTTGATTCTCAGTTTCAGAAAGAAAAAAAAGCTAATCCCCCAGGGGAAATAACGCCAGGCAACAAATCAATCGGACAGTCAAAATCTGTGTGTGGTGGCAATTCTGCAGTTCCTTGTTTGTGAAAGGCATCCAGGTAATCCCTGTAAGGTTTTGTGATAATTTTCTCATGAGCAGTTATGTTGCCAATTAGCCCTGGTACAGTGATCTTGGCCAAACAAGGGGAATGACAGTCAGCACTCCAGACTGTTATTTGATTGGATTTCCAGTCGATCACAGGGTTATGAAGGTGTAGCCATATCAGACCTAAAATCACAGGAACAGAAGAGCAATTGATTATATCAAACTGGATGGTCTCCAAGTGAAGAAATCCCTTCTTGAGTAGAATCTTCTGGGTTTCTGAGGTTACACCCAGACCCTAAGGGGCCTCCATCCACAGTGGAAACACATATAGGATTGTTCTTCTGGATGAGAGGTATTGAGTGTTGTGAAGCAAATTTAGAGTCTAGGAATACTTCTGCAGCACCAGAATCCAAAAAGGTTTTAGTGGAGACTGAGACACCTGACGAACTCAATTGGACAGGTACCATCCGGTGGTTAGGATAGGTCTGGAGAGTCTCTTGATTTTGGCTTAAGGAGTTGTCTCCTGGGCTCCTTATGCCAGTGAGTTTCCCGGCCGTGTTGGGCACAGATGTAGGAGATGGCCCTTTTGGCTACAGTACAGGCATAGTTGCCAGCGTTTTTTTTCGTCGGTGAGTTTAGTAACAGATCCAAAGTCCATAGGTTCTGCATGAGCCTGGGAAGTCTCTGCTGAAGCTGAATACTGTGGCGCAGACACACCTTTGAAATAGCGGGAGTGGTTTCTTTCAAGTTGTCGCTCTTGTTGGCAACGATCCAGCTCTAGGCAGAGAGAGATGAGGCCTTCATGGTCGTCTGGTATCTCTTGATTAACTAAAGCATCTTTGATCCGCTCATTCAATCCCCTACAAAAGCCAGCCTTCAAGACCGCACAATTCCAATCTGTTTCATAGGAAAGGGTTCGGAAGTTTTGAATGCCACAGCATATTGGGCTACCGTGCAAGTTCCCTGTTTGAGTTCCAGTATACTTGCTTCAGCTGAGGCCTGTCATCCAGGCAGATCAAAGACAGTCTTAAAGGTGGTGATAAAGGCATTGGAATCACCAGGAGCGAGGACCTTTTTTCAACAAGGGTGGAAGCCCAAGAAAGGCATTATCAGTTAGCAAAGATATCATGAAAGCCAGACAAGCTTCATGAGAGTTTAATGATTGAGGGTAGGTCTTGAAACTGAGCTGACACTGATTCAAGAAGCCACAGCAGATTTAAGGATGCCCTGAGAATCATTTTGTCAGAGGTATCTTAGGTGGCTTGTACCCTGGAGGGGCTCCTGAGAAGGCAGCGGCCTCAGGTACCTGTACTGGAGGATTGTGAGTTGATGGAGAAGGAGAGAATGTGCAAAGCATTTCCATCATAGCAACCAGTTTATGATTCAAAGTCTGTATGGGTGCTGCATGAGAAGACAGGATCTGTTCTTGTTGTTCCTGTCTGGACGTGATGCGAGAAGACTCATCAGCATCCATGTTTGCTGGCTCAGTTCTACTGTCAAAGTCTGAGGTAGTCTATGGGTGAAGGAGGCTCACAGGACATCAGCACGAGTCAGATATCAGTGATGAAGGGTTCAGGTGTAGGAATCGAGGAGTGTCAACTGAAGTTGACCACACCAGACTAGGAAGAAGGCCATACCTTGAACAAGCTAGTCGTAGCCTTCTCTGGAGTTGAATTGGGTTAGGGAAAGTCGTTGACCTCGAACCGGGCAGTCAGAGAAACTAAACTTTGACTTCCACTATCATCAACTAGTCGGAAGCCTGGAGGTGTGGGTCTAAAGAATTTGACTATGACACCCTTGACTAGTTGGCCAGGCAAGAGGCAGGGATTTGTAGGTCGTCAACTATCCACACCCTCAACTAGCTGATGCAGTCGTCGGAGCTATGGACAATGGCACCCAACCCAGTCAGAGGGCCTGAGATACAGAGCTGAGCAAACAGTAATTCTTACAACATGGAGTTACAGGAATCTCTGGCAGGTGAAGACTGCTGGGACATCAGTTGCACAGAAGATGGCAAGAAGAGTAGTTTTCGAATGTCTCTTAAAGAACTGGAGTTTCAGTCAGGGCAACAACTGAAGGGACACTCTTTGAGCAGCAGAGCATCAGGAAAGGAGTCGCAGAGAATATGAAGCATGTTCAAGGAAAAGCCGAGGTTGAAACCAGAGATCAAGGCATCTGGGGATGAGATGCAGCCGTAGTCTGGAAAGCCGGGACCAGATTCATAGATAAGAGTTGCAAATTCAGTAGACAGAAGACAAGGTCAGGAAACAAGCCAAAGAGTCGGTACACAGAGATTCAGGAAACTCTGGAACACTACAGCAAGTGTTCTCAGGAACTTGGCGCAAAACTGGAGCAAGTGCTGGAAGCTGAACTAGGTAGATAAGGTGGCAGTGGCCAAGAGAAATGGAGATAGGAGGAGTAACTAGAGAGAGCGTGGTCATAGACCACCTAAAAATACAGCAAACTATCACGGTGCCCATGTTCCCTTTACTGTTTTCTGTCAGTCTACTCTGTGCTTTGCTCCCATTGGCTGCTCTGTGTTTGTCCCGCCCAGTATGGCCTTTATATACTGGGCTATGGGCACCCCTCCGGTGCCCTTTCGTGGTGTTCCTGTACCATTGCTTGTTTCTGCTCAGTGATTCCCAGTGTACCGACTTGGCCTGTCTGACTACTCTGCATCTTGTCTTCTGCCTGTGTACCGACCCGGATTGCCTGACTACTCTTCTGCGCCTGCTCCTGTGTACTGACCCGGCTTGGCTGACGTTCCTGCCCCGTGTACCGACCCGGCTCGGCTGACGTTCCTGCTCCTTTGTACCAACCCGGCTCGGCTGACGTTCCTGCTCCTGTGTACTGACCTGGCTTGGCTGATATTCCTGCTCCGTGATTCAACCCGGCCTGGCTGACGTTCCTGCTCCGTGATTCGACCCGTCTTGGTTGGCTTTCACGCTCTGGCTGCCTCTGTTCGCCATGGCGACATTCTGATCCATCAGGCAATTGTGTCTCCGTTACTGTTCCTGCAGAGTACAAGTGGTCTAGTCTCCGTTATTGCTCCTGCAGAGTGCAAGTGGCCTGTCTCCGTTACTGCTATGGCATTATGCCATTGGCCTTGTCTCCATTATTGCACCTGCAGAGTGCAAGTGTCTGCCTCCGTTACTGCTACTGCAGTGTGCCATTGGCCTAGTCTCCGTTACTGCTCCTGCAGATTCCAAGTGTCTGCCTCCGTTACTGCTACAGCAGTGTCCCATTGGTCTTGTCTCCGTTAATGCTCCAGCAGAGTGCAAGTGGTCTGGTCTCCGTTACTGCTACGGCAGTGTGCCATTGGTCTTGTCTCCGTTAATGCTCCGGCAGAGTGTGAGTGGTCTGGTCTCCGTTACTGCTACGGCAGTGTCCTATGTTGCTCAATTCCTGATATTACTCTGGCAGTTCACGTATGTTCTGCTAACCTGTTTCTGGGCATTACGTATCCTTAAGCTCTCTCTATGGGGAGAGCTCCATCACAGACCTCTCTGCATATGGGACTGTTTACACTCATTGAAGACCATTAACCCATGCAGTACCTTTCTCCTGGGAATTCAACATTTTCTGCCTGACCCGTGTCAGTATAGACTGTTATGGACTTTATGGTTATACTGGACCTGTGTAGGCATATGTATATGTAACCTGTCGTGTGTCTGTATTATTCTGCTTAAATACTACAGGACCTGTGAGGGTTATTATATTACTGTGATTTCAATAAAACTGTGTTTTATCCTAAACTACTGTGTCTGTGTGTCGAACAAACCGTTACACAACCACTCCCACCATTTCCACAAGTGATGGTTTTAAAGCATTAAATTTGCACAGTTATTCTACTACTTCCATTCCACACTTACTAAGTTCTTAGAAAGAAGTCAAAACCTGCACAAACCTAATCAAAAAAGTACTCCTAAGGAATAGTAAACTTGCTAAAGTTTTGGTGGTTGACATGCTGACTTTTCTTTTCTTGAAAACAGAGGCTTTAAAAAAATGATGTCATGTGTTGCACCCTTCTTTAATATCCCAAGCCACAATTATTTTTCAAGGATGGTTGTGCCAATGTTACATAAGCATGACGTTAGTTTTGTGGGCAAAGGACAAAGACAGTCAGACTGTTTTCAACCTTTTCAAGTCATATGTTGTTGTAGGACTCACAGTTTAGACTCATTAGACTCATTATTTATTTCTCCACTTTATCCCTCAGAAGAAGTAATATTGTGGTGGGAAATACTGCAGTTATAGGAAACATATGCAAAAAAATCATTGGCAGTGGCAAAAAAGAGAAATATTATGCATTGGTAAGAAAAAGGAGAAAACTTTCATGTAAAAAGTGAAAAATCATTTGTTTTTTATGAAAGTCATGCAGGAAATATTTCTGACTTTTTGCCCACCCTTACTACTGTGAATGAAATTCTAAAGAGACTGGAAAGGGTTTTGGTGAATAAAGAACTAGGATCTGATGTCATACACCTAAGGCCAGGGAACTTAAAAATGTTTCCATTATAACCCTACGGTGTCCAGTTTTATACCTAATAATCCTACTATCCAATCAGAATTAAATATGTAAGTAAGTAAAGTGTTTTTCTATATAACAACAACATTCTAAAGTTATTCAAACATTAATTGGTAAGGTGCTTGTTCTCACTATTTAACTTCTGGGAATTTTCTAAATGTCCCCAAACATCCATAATCTCATAAGGACCTCTTATCCTCATGTAAAGAAATATCTATATAAGACAACATGAGAAATAATGTTCAGATCCCTAACATTTGTTAATGCTGGACTGGTGGACTGTGAGATAATGCTAATGGTAAAGTATACGATAGTGTATTATAATATAGAATGGTTAGTTACGTTATCTTGATACTACTGGCCTGTTTCTCTTTGTGAATACTTGAAAAATCAGCTACTTAAAAGTAAAACACTTTAACCTTTTGAAAAAAAATTTAATCAAAAACTGAATGAGTGAATTATATAATCTATGCAGCGTTTCACAATTTAAGAGTTTACACAATACAGGGTTACTTTGCAGAGCTTATTTAAAGCTTACATTCTAAAGTACCGTTCACTGATGCAGGTAATCAAGACAAGATCAATCCATTTCTTGCATAAATATTACGCAGCTCATTTTTCACCATACTTGGCATTATTCTAATAGTTGCAACAAAGTCAAATCTTTTCATATGTATATTCTGAAGAAAAATATACTCTCAACATATTCTCTTCTCTTTGAAAATTTTTGTGTAGAGATTTCCTATCATACACTGAAGGCGCAAAATGCAACAACTATTGTTAAAAAATAGCAGAAATCAAACCACAAAAGGTAGAAACAAACATTTCTGAAAAAAATAATGAAATTAGGTTTGCTTTTCTAAGGTTAAATATAGTAAATGAATTCATTTTTAGAAGTGAATTATGTCATTTTTAATGGTATTCATATGTTTAGTAAGTGTTTTTTAGTAAGAGGTTTTTATTATTACATTTTTCACATATCTGACTACTTCAAGATTTATTTTTGGTTGGTGCATCTATAGCTGAAATATTTTATGTGAAAAATGTGTGAAAATTGTTTTCTCAAACAATAAAATTATTGTTATACATCTCTATAGCATTGCTTCATAAAATAAAAGTGGATATCAATATTTTGTACAAGTAATTTTTTATCCTTCCTTATTTCTTATTATACATAATATATCTAAATTCACCTATATTTATCTACAAATATTATGTAGCTGTTTAATACTGCCATATTTTTTTCATCAGAAAGTGCATATTCTTTGTTATACTGATTTTTTTTTCCTAGGCAAAATTCTTATGTATGTCATGCATTTGGTCTTTGGGGTGTCAGTATACACAGCTTGTTAGTCTCACAACATGGCTCTTGACCAAGGAGTCTGGAACATGAGTCACCAAGACTTGTATAATAAGTAGAAATATGGCAATTCTGGAGGAAAGCAACTGTACCATGTGGGATAAAAAAAAATTTCCCCCTATACCCTTTGATTTAAATATGGCTTTTAAACGCCGAGCAGTTCTCTAACACATTTGAATTTTTCATTTGTACCTTGTATGATGGTGATTATTTGACCCAGAATTGCTTAAGGTCTTCATAGTACATCAGCCTCAGTACACGTTTAGATTTCCAGTCTGGATTAATCAATCAGTACAACATCTATAACTTTATTACTTGATACAAAGATCAGCTGGAAGAAGAATATGAAGATTGTGTTGTTTTGGCCTCTATAACAGTGTCAGGTCAAGCACCCTATCTCAATTTTAAAGTTATTTTTTAAATAATTATGTGATATCTTGAAACTAGTTTGGAGTGCTTCAGCAGGTTATAGGCTTCAGTTACATTTGTTGGTAAAGCTGCCAAAATAACTGTTGGATAAACAATTCAAAGATGTTAAATCATTATTTTTGTTTTGTAATATTTCCAAAAGCAATGTTACAGAAGTTTATTATCAATGGTATTGGGAAGACCATAGCTTCTCCAACTTGTATTTTCTTTGGTTTATGCACTTGATATTTGCAAGGTCCTTAAATGATGGTCTATTTTCTTTCTCCAAGCAGACAATGAGTGTGCCAAATCAGACATTCACAGAATTTCAACTGGTGGGATTTCAAAATCTTCACAGTTTCAAAATCATTTTTTTCTGCATATTCCTAATATTCTATGTTGTGACACTAACTGGAAATCTGACTATAAGTATGTTAGTATCAACTAGTGATTCTCTTAAATCACCCATGTACTACTTCCTCTGCAATTTAGCTTTGTGTGACATCATTCTCACCACAAGTATAACCCCTAAGATGCTACATAGTATATTGATAAATAAAGACATTATATCAGTTACTGGATGCTTCACAATATTTTATTTTTTGGGTTTCTCTGGCTGTGTAGAGTCCTATCTGTTAACAGCAATGTCTTATGACCGATACCTGGCCATCTGTAACCCACTGCGTTACCACTGTATCATGAACTTTAAGTTTTGTCTCCACCTTATTATCGTCTCTTGGTTGGTAAGTTTTATGGTATCATTAAATATAACACTTTTGCTCAAGCAAATTGATTTCTGCAGCAACAATGTTATAGATCATTTTTTCTGTGATTATGTTCCTCTTCTGGAACTTTCTTGTTCAGACACCTCTTTTATAGTAATGGAAGAACTTGTGTTAAGTGTGCCTGTAACTGTCTCTCCATTTGTCTTCATTGTTGTGACTTACACCTACATCATTCGTACTATTTTAAAGATCCCATCCACCAGTGGACGACAGAAAGCCTTCTCTACCTGCAGCTCTCATCTGACTGTGGTATTCATTTGTGGTATACTATTGGACAATATTCATAATTTATTTGGTTCCCTCCAGAGGATACTTAAAGCACATTAACAAGTTCCTGTCCTTGCTTTATACAGTATTGACTCCAATGTTGAACCCTATCATATACAGCCTAAGGAATCAAGAGATTCGAAAGAGTCTGAGAAAAATAATCAATTCAAATCTACAAAATAAGTTATGTTAACATGTATGTCCTTTTCTGCTTTGCCTCTAATCCAGTGCAGTACACTGGAAACACCGCTGGGGCTTCAAAGAATTTTAACATTTTGAAACCAGTATTTAACTTTTTTCTCACTGTTAAATGTTTAATTTAAAATTATTACAATTCATTTTTAAATTTGACTGCACTTTTCTCTTCTTTTCATAAAGTGGTGCTGTTCCTCATTAATCTATGAAGGAGACTGGTAGAGTAAAACCGATACATTTATTGGCTGAGTGACTCTGGGATGCAAGCTTTCAAGAAACTAGTGACTTGATTTAATAAGACATTGTAAATCTGCAGATAAGGTAAAAATCGTTACAGAAAGTTAGTCACGTCTGAACACTGCAGCTATGCAATAAGCCATCTACCAGAATGACCAATGAGCGTAGGCCCAAAAAATGCACGTACCTTCAAAATGTGCAGTCCTCATTGTGCATTCATTTCAGTTGCTAAACAATGACAGATCCGTCAACTTCAAAGGAAAGAAGATAATGTTTGACATCTTGCAAGGCTAAACTTTGTTAAGACAAGTTCAAAATCACAGCCGATCACAACACACAGAAGTAACAAGTACATTCAAATGATACTATTTGTTCAATAAAATTACTGACATACCTTGCCTCTCTTTGAAGGTTTGCAGAGCTTAAACACAGGGCCAGGAGCAAAGCATAGAGAGAGAGAGAGAGAGAGAGAGAGAGAAGAGCAGACACTAGAGAGAGGAATACAGAGTGGGGAGCAGAGAGCATTTCATTTATATAGACACATAATATTACACTCACACATACACAAAGAGACGCATCTTTTATTTTTCAACACACAACAAATCTTTATTTTTTATTTATACAGTGTGAATCAGTGAGTACAACAGTGACAGACAGTGAATGTGATTGATTGATTGATTGATTTTGGGAGTGAGTGGCTGTGTGAGTGGCTGTGTGAATGAGATAGATAGGAGAGTGAAAGGAAGATGGAAGGGAGATGAGTGGAGGCTGGAGGGATGGGGGAGGCACAGGAGAGGAGGAAAGAGAACAGAGGATACCCAGTCAGGGAAGGAGGAGGGGAGGTAGAGCATCTGGATGAAGGGGTACCCAACTACATTCAAGTACACAGCTGATAGGGACCAACACACCAGTGGGAACCGGAGGGGATGTGCTGCAGGAGTGCACATAGCCAGGGACATTGCAGGCAGGACCTGAACCCCAAGCCGTGTCTGAAATTTCTGACATTTCCCAGGCTGGTGCAGAGCAAGGCAGATTGCAGGACTCCATGTTCTCCCATGAGGAGAATATGGATCTTGTGCAAAGTATTATTGAAAGACTTTAACACATGGAATGCCAGTGGGGTACCAAATGCATTGCATGTCATTGGATACCCCTCTATCAGTTGGAGGGTTTTATGGTTGATATGAAAATATTCAACTCAAATTCACATTATTTGCTCTTAGTTAACCTCAGGAATATGATGGACATAGGCAGTTGGGTGTACCACTGTTCACAGGGCAATGGTTGATATCCTTGAAGTGGCAATGTCATCATGGTTGAAAAGGAATACACAGAAGTTAGTTGAATCCACACCCTCCATTAGACCCAAACATGGCATGTCAGGTGTCTGCTACGTTGTCGTGATGCCGTAGCAGACAATTTTAAGGTTGGAGGTACATGTGCATCTCCGTCATCCTGTGGCGTAAAACATATCATTATGTCTGGAGTGAGTGTGTTTGCACACATTCCCCACTCCTAATCTTTGTCATACCTGCACTGTGTTTGATGGATGTATGATACTCACATATCTGTCTCATATCTCTGCCCCTCTCAGGGTCTCCTTATCCTCTGGCTGGAGAACAGGCACCTCCAAAATGCCCTCTGCGTCCAATTCCTCCATTAGACATGTGTCCACTGTGATATTGTGTAGTATGGCACATGCTATTATGACATTGCATACTTTTCCTGGTGCCGATTCCAGAGCTCCCCCTGAGTTATACAGGCACCAAAATCTGGTTTTGAGCAGGTCAAAGGTTCATTCAATGACATTCCTGGCCCTGACATAATCCTCATTGTAGTTGTCCTGTGCAGGTATTTGGGGATTTTGTAGTGGTGTGAGGAGCCACGATTCACAC
Source organism: Rhinophrynus dorsalis (assembly GCA_037306005.1). Classification (NCBI taxonomy): domain Eukaryota; kingdom Metazoa; phylum Chordata; class Amphibia; order Anura; family Rhinophrynidae; genus Rhinophrynus; species Rhinophrynus dorsalis. The sequence goes on from CM074721.1 coordinate 554,058,643, forward strand.
CCATTTCAAGCATTCCTATGGACCACATGGTTATGTGGATGATGTTGTGTAAGGGGATGCATAGGGGTGCATACTACTTGTGTTTGATGAACGTGCTAAGTGAGTGTGTGTGTGTCATGTTACCCAACAGCCATCCTCCTGTATAGGTTCCATTCTCAAAGTCCCTGAGAGTTGCCTGAGGATGTAGGAATCATGACAACTGCCAGGAAAGGAAGCACAGACATTGTGATCCTAAAGTTGTCATGACACACCATCTGTAAATTGATGGAGTGGAAATGCTTGCAGTTGATGTAAAGATGTCCCTCATGTGGAGGAGCTCTAATGTGCACGTGTGCAGTCAATGACCTCCATGTCTCTGGCTATGTCACCCCTTGTGTTAAACTTCTGTTTTACACCTGTCTACTCCATGTGGGTGGACCTCCTGGTCTTCCTCTTGAGTGCTGCTAACACCTGAGACAAAACCCTGGAATATGTGGTCTGTGACATCACAAATGCATATCCCTCTATGGACTGGAACAATTCACTTGCCATTAATTGTTTGGCACACATCAGCCTCTGCAATTCAGATAGGGCATGGCTGGTGCTGTATATGGGGTCTACATCATCTTTGATCAACTCATATAAGTTGATTATGCTGTGCAATGTCGACTTGCAATGGTCTTCAGAGTCTGTCATTCAGAATAACGTCACCTTTGTATGTTATATCCCAGGTATTGGTAGTCATCTGTCCTCCCTGTGCTGCTCCACAGGTCCATGTTGGCAAGCTTGGCTGTGGAAGATCAGGTTGCAGCAACTGTGGTGCTGTATGGTTTGGCTACAGGAACATCATTGCTTGCAACAGGCAAAAGATGTGCTGGTGTGCTTAGGGGTTCCTGGGGCCCCTTGGACTTGCAAGCCCCCATTCTCTGATGTCTCTGCTGATATTGCAATAGAAACATACTGCTGGTGATCTGACTCAGAGTGGTCCCACATTAAACATGCCACGTATGAGGACTGCAAGATGTCCCTTTAAGATGGTGGTGGGGTGTTATCCAGGAGCAGTCATCAAGTACGGAGGAACCAATCGGAGGAACCAATCGGAAGGTGTGTGTTGTCCAGGTAAGTGTATGGCAGTGAGGCTGTTGTTGTTTGAATGTGTTTGTTGTTATTGCTGTTTACCTGTCAGGTGCGTGTGTGATCCGGTGCACATGGGTCTCCACTGGCTAGTTATGTTGCACAGGCAGACTTGCGTTTGTCTGGTGTGCATATAGTGCTGTGTGGACATATCTATTGGTATGTGTTAACCCCTGTTGTAATGGGGTATGGTGTCACAGATTGTATTAGGTTGATTTGTAAACCTCTCAGGGGGGTTAGTTTTGCTATTGCTGTCATTGTGCTATCTGCTAAGTGTTCTGTGAGCTGTTTGTTCCCTGTTTTTGGTTGTATGACGGTGGTTTTGAACCTTCGTTGTATGCTGTATGCCAAGAAAATGCAGGTGCAGAATTTTCACAGTAAATCAGTTTATCATGCCTTGGCAATGACTGCACATGAATGAATAGCTAAAGGGTAGAGCTGTTCCATTGATCTCAATGGGTGGAAGAATACTGCTTTTTGTAATTTTTTTTATCTTCTGCTAGCAGTTCACAGCATGGGTTATTGAATGGCTTACTGTGCTTGCAAAACTACCGTTAACTGTTTTAAAGGAGTGAATTGAATCAAGCCCTAGGCTGAATATGCAATACATGACAAGTTAAACATTCATTCAAATTCTTTTTACATTTAAATTTTACAGGCAGTTAATAATCGTATCAGTTTGGTCTATAATTCATTCCCTGGGCTTCAGTATAGTCCAAAAAGGGGCTAAGATTGAACAACACTCTGTGCAGATCAAACAAATTGAGTCCAAGTTGGATTCTATTGCTACCATGCTTTAATATACGAAACAAAGTTTTGAGGTGTCTACTACCACCTCAGAGCAGCCCTACTGGGCTTTCAGGCTGTGCGTCTTCTGCACATGTCCATTGCCCTTCAGGTTACCTTTGTCAGACCACGATTATGGTTCCTGCTCTGAAATATGGAGGTTCTTGAATCAATGTTGCATGCATTTTGGAACCAACCGGAGGCCTATGCCTCTCACCAGACTCACATTACTGTTATTATATCTTTGTTACTTGTTTCTTACTTGGCTTGGGTATCACCACTTCTAGACTGTCAGTCTCCTGTTTTGGCTGATTTTGATACTTTTATCTCAGCCTTTTGGTCTGCGTTTGATATACTTGGATGATATGCAATGGCTGAGTCTACTATTTTGGATTGCTTGCAGGGTTCCAGAACACTTCTTTCCCAGCGATCCCATCCCAGATTGCTCCATCCTTGTTCCTTTTTCTCTCAGCACCCCCCCACCCGCCCACCAGCCAGCAAAGCCGTAAGATCTCAATAAGTACAGGGCTCAAACACAACGCCACACATCGACCACGCCACACAGCCACGCACGCTACCAGCAAGCATGACCCAAGTCAACCAGTGCCGTCAAGATGCACAACATCAAGTGCCACATGAGCATCAGCTCTATGTGTCCACCAGTTCTGCCATCGTCCTCATATCTTGTCAAACTTGTTTGGAGTGCCCCGATGCAAGTAAACCAATCTATAGTGTGGGATGCACTGTAAAACTAAATTAATCCACGCCTTGCAATTGGGAGCTCCGTTTGACATCCAGTTCATGGACACCACCTTTCTCGCCAACACCAAGAGCTCTTTCAGCAGGGATCTGTCATCTGCATCCTCAATCTCATCAGGGAAAATAGACAATAAACAAAGTTTCGGAGTCACAGGAACAGGTATCCCCAGCACCAGGACCACAGTATGCATGATTTCTTTCCAAAATCTCCCAACCCCAGGACAATCCCAGATCATATGAAGGTATGTGCCTGGAACATTATCACACCGGAGACAACTGTCGGTACCAGAGTTCCCCATTCTATACAGTCTGACCGGCGTATAATAAATTCGGTGTAGGATATTCAGCTGTATCATCTGGTGTCTAGTTGACGTTGCCACCATTGCTGTTCCTACCTTGGCCATATCCCATTCCCAGTCCTCCAACGGACCCACGTCCATTTCCCATTTATTCCGGGAAGGGAACTCCTGACACCCTACATGAGATTCCACCCACTGGTAAATGAAGGAAAGAGGTCTCGAAGGCTCGAGAAGCATCAATCTGGCAAGAAGCGGGAAGGTAGAGATCATCGGGGTCCGATCACCCCACGGAGCACTAACAGCATGTCTAATACACAAATATGAATAAAACAGAGCATGTGGTATGTGGTATTCATCATGCAATTGTGCAAAAGATTTCAGCCGATTATCCTGATACAGCTGTCCAAGGTTAGTAATCCCGAATCTGGCCCACAAGGGGCCAAAGTCACAATCAGATAAGTAACGTAGCCCCGCGGCACCCCATAAGGGGCTATCAGGGTCCATTGTGACATATCTCAACAGTCTTTTCACCTCCACCCACGCCTCTTATAGGGTTGCGTCAGCGAAGTTCGAATTTTAAAAACCGCAGGGCCTCCGTGCAAGAACTGAGACAGAGCATAGGCAGGTCGCAACAATAATGTATCAATCTTAGTAGTCTGGTATCGAGGCTGGGAAGAAATGAAATCCAACGCATATCGGCATTGCGTCGCTAAATAGTACCTATAGAAGTTGGGCAAAGCAATTCCCCCCCCACGTTTAGATCTCATAAGGGTAGTCAGCCTGATCCTAGCCAGACCCCCCCACCATAGGAAATGTAAAATAATTTTATCTATTTGTCGGAAATATTTTTTAGGTATAGGAACCGGCGTGTTTTGAAAGATATACAAAAATTTAGGCAAAAAAAATCATTTTAATAAGATTCGATCTACCAATAACATTCAAAGGCAGGTGAAGCCATGCAGTCATTTTGTCTTGAAAGTACTGAATATTGGGTATCAAATTCATCTCCAAAAAAGAGTCCGTCGTTGCAGCCACCTTAATCCCCAAGTAAGTGAACACATCCACATATGAAAGTGGGATATCAGTCGGACAAGACTCCCACAAATTATTATCAATCTGAAGAAAAGAGGACTTAGTCCAATTTATTTGGAAACCAGAGTAAGTGTCAAAATCGTCCACCAATTGCAATGTGGTCCTCAAGGAATTCTCATCATCATTCAAAAAAAGCAGGATGTCATCAGCGTAGAGTGCAAGCTTTTCCTCTCTTCCCTCCACCGTGAGTCCCCTAATCAATGGATTCACATGAACAAGAACAGCCAGGGGTTCCAAGGCCAAGGCGAACAGGCCGGGCGAGAGCGGACAGCCCTGTCTGGTACCATGATGTAAGGAAAAGGACTGTAAAGACAGTCCGCCCGTCACCACGGAAGCCCTGGGACTACTATACAAGATATGTAACCATTTAATAAAGGATGGGCCAAACCCAAATCCCCAGAGTGCCTGCCAAAAATATGGCCAATCGACAGAGTCTAAGGCCTTAGATGCGCCGAGAGATGCAATCACCCTAGACCCCATGGTGTAGTGAGAAAGCTGCAGGTGCATAAATAGCCTCCTAAGATTGTGTGTTGTTGATTTACCTGGGATAAAGCCGGTTTGATCGTCATGTAGTAAAGTCCCTAGTACCATATTCAATCTGGTAGCTAAGATTTTTGCCACAATTTTGGCATCTGTAGTCAATAAAGAAACTGGCCTATAAGAATCGCATAACTCCAGATCTTTACCTGGTTTGGGCAATACAATAATGGAGGCGTTGTTCGTAGACTCCGGAAGGCAGCCATCATCAATAGGAGCATAGAAGGTATTTAACAAGTGTGGGGCTAAGACATCCACAAATTCTTTATACCATTCCACAGGAAGACCATCCACACCCAATGCCTTGCCTGCCGGCAAACCACGGACAGCCTCCACAACCTCTCTCAGAAGTATAGGAGCGTCTAACATCTGCTTATGTTCAAAGGAAAGCTGCGGAAGGCCACATCGATCAATAAAAGAAGAAATCTGAGAGTCAGAGCGGGTCAGTAAGGAAGTGAAGTTGGCTTTAATTGAGTTGAGTTACTTGTTGGAGGAGTCACCTTATGTAACATAGTAACATAGTAAATTAGGTTGAAAAAAGACACAAGTCCATCAAGTTCAACCTTCGCTTCATACCTCAGTAACTGAGAATTTTATAGCTTTCCTGCTACCAATTAAATTAGTCTTTATCAGACCTTCCTGATCAGCCTACTGATAAACAGTATAACTCTGTATGTTCCCTTTTGAAAGAAATGTATCTAATCTTCTCTTAAATGTATCCATTGTATCTGCCATAACTACCTCCCTGGGCAATGAATTCCACAATTTGACAGACCTTACCGTAAAAAAACCCTTCCTCTGCTGAAGTTTAAACCTCCTTTCCTCTAATCTCAAGGGGTGTCCCCTGGTCACCTGAGCAGGCCTTGGAATAAATAGCTCACCGCAGAGATCCTTGTATTGACCTCTCATATACTTGTAAAATGTGATAAGGTCTCCTCTTAGTCGTCTTTTCTCTAGAGTAAATAAACCAAGTTTGTTTAGTCGTTCCTCATATGTCAAGTCCTCCATTCCCTTAATTAATTTTGTTGCTCTCCGCTGTACCCTCTCTAGTTCTAGTATATCCTTTTTCAAAACCGGTGCCCAAAATTGCACTGCATACTCAAGGTACCATTCTTAATGAACATCAAAACATTGAGTATCTAGCATCTGCTAAGCATTTAAATGCTCATCAGGCTCATTCGGCCTTGTTATTCTCCTGATTCAACTTTGTTATTTTGTATAAAAATGCTTAAAGCCATTTTCAATGGAGCCCCAAGTGGGCCAACAATTTCTTCCCTCACTCCAAATGGCAGTTGGATATTTCCATGTGGATCAACATCCTATCTGTCATCATAAATCTTGATGTAATGGTAACCATTTACTTTTTTGATTGCAAGTACTATTGGTGCAAATAGATACTTAAAATGCTAATTCATTGTAAAATAGTATGATAAACTATAAAAAAAATAACAAAAAGGAAAAAACTAAATAAACAAAGAAAAAGTTAAATAAAAATTATATGTGTGACTCCTAGATGTCAATAAAAGCATGGTTGCATAAAGCGAAGTCCATTCATATATATATTTATATTTATGTAAACTGCTAATTGTCCTTATGGTTGGAACATGGGTTTTCCTAAAGTGACGTTATGATGAGAATGTTGAAGGGGTCACAATAAAACAATATTACTGAAATCATGAGAACTGAAAAAAAAATTTTTTAGGCCTAGCCTCGCTTGAAGCCTGAAATCAATTATTGTCGAGCCTTGCCCACTCTAATGATTCACTTCCATGAAGCCTATCAAAAACATTATTCAGGCTTTTCTTTCTGATATTCTGTTGCCATGCTATTGCTAACCATTATTTTTTAATAGGTAAAAAAATCTATAAAATACAAAACGTGTTATACTGAATGTGGCAGGTGTATATGGTGATGGTAGTGGTGTGCTTAATGTATATGTAGCTTCCTTATTCACAGGAATGCTAGACAAATGTGTATTATCAGCTTTGATTCCATTTTAACTTTCCATTATTACTATATTATTTTTTTTTAAACATTTTTATTGAGAGGACAGTATTAATACATTACAAAATCACAGATAATATGCATAGTATTCAAAGAAAAGATACAATACAGACAAGCAGGTATCATAACATGGAGATACAGCTGTCCCAGTTTAATTTTTATATTTGAAAAACTAAACTAAACCAGAACCAAACCCCCCCACCCGTCTGTTACCCTAACCACATCACTAACAAAACTAATCCCTCCCACCCTCCCTGGGAGACGAGCACAGCACCTCTTTCGTATCAAGTGTATCAGATAACAGCATAGGCATCAATTAGCAGATAAACATATAAATAAATAGAGAAGTAAATAAGTAGCCAGGTTTCCCAGGGACACCGCGAGTATTATTATTAATATGTTTTATTCATTTGTAGTAGCAGTAGACCCTCTTCCAACAGTGGAATATGGTAGTAACTCACCCCTTTCTCCTCAATGCTGTAACTTTGAGGACTGGTGTTTTTACTGTCGGGCACAGCAGTTGGTTGAGATTCTACATCTTCCTCCATCACATCATCAATATTAGAATGTGACTTGTTGCAGTACTGAGTGTTCTTGCATGGTTTATTAATATTTCTAGTGGTGGTAGAACTTGTTATGGGACTTGGACAAATTGTCTTCTCAGGTGGAAAAGGATCATCATAATTTACAGCACGAGCTGCAGCAACCATGGCTGTAGTCAGTTTTTGGACTACCCCTCTACTAACACATCCCTGCACTGCTACTGCTCCTTTTGCCCTATCCCTGCCTCTAGTACATTTGCTGGACATTATTTAACAGTGAAGCAGACAACAGAACTGATTGTGTGTATAATGTCTTGCTCTTTACAGACCACTATAACTCAATTACAGCTAATGTCAGGGTCCCCCTCACCTATATCGAACTATTCATTTTTTATTAACTTTTCCTATTAGCAGCCACAAAAAACACACTCCCTTCACTACTGCTTCTTTGTCCAGACTCCTTTAACACAGATGTAATAGCCAGATCTGGAAGAAACATGGATCATGGCTACCTGTGTTATCCCAGTCATGTATATAAGATTTTGGAGTATTTGGAGTATATCTCCTTTGCTCCCTTCACACATGCCAGACTGCCCTATCACAGATATAACAGCCAAATCAGGAGGAAACCTGGGTCATAGCTGCCTGTTTCAGGCAACCAGGATTTGGGGGTGTGAAGGTTTTGCTGAGCTGCTCTACTCTGCGTCTTGATTCTGCTTTCTGAGCTAATCCAGTGCTCTGCTATCCATTACTGCTGCCTTACCTTTGCTGGTTCAGGCTGAATCAGCTGATCTCTCTGTGCCTGCTCACTGTTATCAGCCATCCCTCCCAGGGTATTTAAAGCAGCTTGGCTCACTTCCTAACTTCCCTTTGTCTCATTCTAGAGCAAGTCCTTTATCCTGAGTTGCTGATTACCTGTGTATGACCTGGCTTCCTCTGACATCCCTTCTGTTCCTGACTCATGGATTGCTCCTGACTTTGTTGATCTCTTTATTCCTGACCCCGGCTTGGCTGATTACCTGTCTTGGTTCTTGACCCTGGCTTGTTATTTCAATGCAGGTGTTTTGCATTTTTACATTTTGTGTCCTGCCTGGTTCCTGGTCTGTAACAGTACACAAGGGCCATGAATTCAGAAGGTGCAAGCAATCCACCGAATGTTTTTTTCAGGCTGGACCAGGTAGACCAGTGCATGGACCAGTTTGCATTAGCCCTCCAGACTTTGTTGCTCCGTACTGAGCATCTGGCTCCACTGCCTCAGCAGCCCCTGGTGCAGTCTGTCCCTATAGCTGCTGCCTCCCCTGCTTCGGCTGCCAATAATAATTTCAATGTTGTGAGAGGTATGACTGGGTCTGCCCCGCTTCCCCAGCATTATGGGGGTGACTGTAACCAGTGCAGAGGTTTCCCGAACCAGGTCGGTATCTATCTGGAGATAGTACCACAGACTTTTTCATCTGATAGGAGTAAGGTGGGCCTTGTGATTTCCTTACTCTCTGACATGGCCTTGACATGGGCTAATCTCCTTTGGGAGACATAGAAACCAATAGTACACAATTACCCTGAGTTTGTGGCATCCTTTAAAAGGGTATTTGATGTACTGCACCATTCCACCTTGGCTGCCAAGTAACTAATGCTCATTCAGCAGGGTACTAGGACGGTTTCGGATTATGCCATAGAGTTTTGTACCCTGGCAGCCGAGGTTGGTTGGAATAATGAGACTGCTTTCTCTAATGGGCTTTCGGATACACTTAAAGATGAAATTGCAGCTTGGGACCTCCCCAGAGATTTAGAGGAATTGGTCTCATGACTGACTCCCATATCCTTGAGAGACCTTCCTTTAGAGAGCTCCTGCGGAGGCATAAAATCAGTTTAGTCCCAAGCTTTTTGTCTCCACCCGTGCCTCTCTTTCCTCCCACCCCTCCTAGTCTTGAGTCCTCTGGAGATGTGGAGCCCATGCAGCTTGGGTTCACTCACCTTTTAGTTGTTGAAAAGGCTTTCATGAGGAGGCAGGGCCTGTGCCTTTACTGTGGTAAGGCTGGGCATCTGGTGCGAACCTGTCCCATACGTCTGGGAAACACTCTCATCTAAGGTTCTATAGGGGACAGACCTTAGGTGGCGTCTCTGCATCCCCGGCTATTCAGAGGGATAAACCACTAGTCTCCGTTGGGCTCTCCTGGGGCGAGTTCTCCATTAATACAGATGCACTTATTGACTCCGATGCAGCAGGCCTCTATATTGACAGTGCCTTCACCCAGAAGCACTCCATTCCATTGCTGCTCCATGCCACTCCACTTGCCATTAAGGTGATTGATGGCAGACCCCTACAGCTGCTGCAGGTCACCCACAAAACTGTTCCTTTGTCTATGGCTGGAGGGACTCTCCATCTTCCAGGTGAGCTACTCTCCTCACTCTCCTGTAGTCCTGGGTTATCCATGGTTGTGCAAACACAATGCCATGTTTGATTGGGCAAGGGCAGAAGTCATGGCATGGTCAGCCAACTGTTCCAAGACATGCCTAGTGAAAGTGGTGAAGGTGCTAAACACACATCTTGAAGAGTACCAAGAGTTCTGAGATGCATCCGATAATGGCCGGGCTGGTGAGCTCCCAACTCACTGTCCATATGATTGTACCATTGAACTGTAACCGGGTGCCATACTTCCTTGAGGTTGAGTCTACCCTCTGTCTGTCACGGAGAATAAAGCTATGGAGTATTATGTTGCTCTCTCCAGGGGGTTCATCCATAAGTCCTTCTCTTCCGCTTGGGCCGGATTCTTCATTGTGAAGAAAAAGAGTGGTGAACTGAGACCCTGTATTGATTGATTATAGGGGGCTCAACCATATCACGATTAAAAATGCTCACTCTATTCCACTTACTACTGAGTTGTTCGATCGATTAAAAGGGTCTAAGGATTTTACTAAGGTTGACGTGCGAGGGGCATACAATTTTTTTAAGGGTAAAGGAGGGCCACTAATGGAAAACCGTGTTTAACACCATAAGCGTACATTACTTGTACCTCGTAATGCCCTCATAATACCAATACCTCGTAATGCCCTTCAGTCTCTGCAATGCTCCCAAGGTTTTCCAGGAATTCCTAAATGATGTCCCCTGGGACACGCTCCAGCAGTGTGTGGTGGTGTACCTAGATGATATTCTGATACATTCTGCCTCCATGGAAAGACACCACACTGATGTAGCCCGAGTTCTGCAAAGGCTAAGAGAGAATAACAGGTCACGTTCTCAGAGGCAGGTTTCACTATGAACCCTGAGAAACTCTTGGCGGTTCTCGAGTGGCCACCACCCGTAGGTCTCCGCTCCCTCCAATGTTTCCTTGGGTTCACTAACTATTAAGAAAAATGTATTTGCAATTTTTCCTCTATGGTGAAACCCCTTACCGACATGACCAAAAAAGATGGTGACTCCACTAACTGGTCCCCGGAGGCCATCAGAGCATTTGAGTCATTAAAACCCGCTTTTGCCGCAGCACCCATTTTGGCACACCTGAAACCCAAGCTTCCATTTGTACTTGAGGCTGATGCGTCTAAGACAGAAGTAGGTGCCCTCCTGTCTCAACGTCCTACTCCTGAAAGCCAGTTACATCCATGTTGTTATTTCTCCAAAAAGCTAAGTCCTGCAGAATTCAGCTATGACACTGGTGACTGAGTTGCTGGTGATAATAACTCTCAAAGAATGGAGGCATTTGCTTGAGGAAACTCCCTTGCCAATCCTAATCCTCATGGATCATAAAAACCTCACATACCTGTCTGAGGCGAAACGTTTGTCTCCAATACATGCCTGATGGGCCTTATTTTTGTCTCATTTCAATTATGTGGTCTTGTACCTACAGGGTGCCAAAAATGTCCAGGCTGGTACCCTATCTAGACAGTTCTTAGGCGCTTAGGAGGAGAAGCCTCCTAGTCTTATTATCCCTCCGGATCGAGTATTGACCAATATAAGTACCAGCATAACATATCCCCTCGGGGAGAGCATATGGGCAGCCCAAGTAGATCCACCTGCTGAGACTCCCGCTGGGTGCTGTTTTGTACCTGTTAACCTCCGTACCAAGGTACTTTCAACCTACCACAATACTAAGTCAGCAGGGCATCGCAGAAAGAACCAGTTTCTCTGGTCAGTTTCCCGTCTCTTCTGGTGGCCAGAAATTAACAGTGATATTGCTTGTCCAGTCTGTGCACAGACCAAATCCCCACCAACGTCACCTTTCAGTGGGCCTTCTTCAACCCATACCCAATAGGAAGAAGCCATGGTCACACACTGCCATGGACTTCATTGTCGACCTCCCGGTAATACTGTCATCCTCATGGTTATTGACAGATTCTCTAAGATGATCCACTGCATACCATTCAAAAAACTATCTTCCTCTAAAGAGTTGGCTACAGACTTTATCAAAGAGGTCTATCAGCTACACGGGGTTCCCAAAGTCATAATTTCTGACTGGGGTAGCCAGTTTGTCTCAAGATTCTGGAGGGCCTTCTGTGCTCAACTTTGTATCCAACTTACCTCCTCCTCGGCATACCAGCCGCAATCCAATGGGGCTGCAGAAAGGCATAATCATGCCTTGGAGCAATTCCTGCAGTGCTACATATCAGACCACCAGAACAACTGGTTAGACCTGCTACCTTGGGCAGAGTTTTCTCATAGCAGTGCAGTCTCAGGTGCTACCCAGCCCTCCCCCTTCATGCTGAATTACAGGTATCAACCCTCCGTGATTCCAGACTCGTTCTCGCCCCAGGGGATTCTGGCACTGGAGGATCATCTCCAGCAGATCCTCTCCACATGGAAGGGGGTCAAAGAGTCACTGCGTCGCTCTCATCAATCCCAGGAGCTCTAGGCTAATCGTAAAAGCCTACCCGCACCCTCCAACCAGGTCACGGAGAGGGTGTGGTTGTCCTCCAGAAATCTTCACCTCCGAATGCCCTCTCAGAAACTGGCTCCCCACTTTGTGAGGCCTTTCCGTATCCTACAACAGGTGAACCCTGTGACCTATGCCCTAGACGTCCCTCCGAATATGAGGATACACAATGTGTGCCATGTCTCGCTACTGAAACTCCCGGTATGCAATCGTTTCACTACAGTCACTCCTCGACCAAATTCGGTGCCGTTGATGGCCATGAGGAGTTTGAGGTACGCTCGATTGTCGACTCTATTAGGTTCCGTGGGACACTTCAGTATTTGGTCCAGCGCTCATGGGTTCCAGCTGCAGATGTGCATGCCCCTGTCCTCCTCTGTGCTTTCCATGCACGCTTTCCCCATAAACCTGATCCTGCCCTGCAGAGGAGGGGGTCGTTGAGGGGGGTACTGTCAAGGTTTAGCTGAGCTGAGCTGAGCTGCTCTACTCTGCTGCTGGATTCTGCTGTCTGAGCTAATATAGTGCTCTGCTATCCATTTCTGCTGTCTTCCCTTTGTTGGATCAGGCTAAATCAGCTGACCTCTCTGTGCCTGATCACCTGACTGTTATCAGCCATCCTCCCAGGGTATTTAAAGCAGCTTTGTTTACTTCCTCACTGCCCTTGTTTCTGGTTCTGGAGTTTCTGATTACCTGTGTAAGATCTGGCTTCCTCTGACGTCCCTTCTGGTTCCTGACTCCTGGACTGTTCCTGATTTTGTTGATCTCCGTATTCCTGACCCTGGCTTGGTTGAGTTCCTGTCTTGGTTCCTGAACCTGACTTGTCTTTTGGTTTACGCTTCTGGATCACGATTTTGCTTCGTTTGCTTTTGTTATTTCAATAAAGGTGTTTTGCATTTTTACATTTTGTATCTGTCTGGTTCCTGGTCCCTTAACGGGGGTATTTTGGGTAAACCTCCTTTTTCTCTTCACAATCCTCCTGAGTCCCCCAGACTACCCAGTCTTTGGAAGAAATCTGCTGCCAACAAGACTCCCTAAACTTCACTCCAATTTTAATTTATTTTGTCTGTCATAACTAGCTGCAAAATTATATGTATTTCTTTATCTCTCACAAATGCAGACATTATATGATGTGAGAACATGACCCCCTTTTATACTAACCCTGCAGGAAATGAAGGGAATCTTGCCACACGATGGGGAAACTCAGTCTTTTGATTGATTTCAATGCATTTAGCTTGGCTTAACAAAGCAGAAAATCTGCACTTTTTGTGAAAAAATATTTTCCACATGGCAAGAAATAACATATTACAAATATTTCTTTTAGTGAGGCAAAACATATAGCCCATCCCTAAGCATGTGTGTTTCTATGCCTAAAAGTTGAATGATGCATGTGTGGTTCTATGGCTACTAAAGTAGTGGAACAAGGCTTGGGGTCGGTATGTGTATTTCAATATCGTACCATGGGACAAAGCTTGGGAGTCAGTATATGTGGTTCTATGAATAACTGGGCAGTGGGAAAAGGCTGGGGGATCAGCATATGTGTTTATATGTTTACCACTGGGACAGGGCTGGGGGTCTGTATGTGTGGTTCTATGGCTACCAGTGCAGTGGAAAAAGGCTGGGACCATGACTATGGCTACAATGGGAAAAGATGGGGGTATAGCGTGAGTGGTTCATGGCTGCTAGAGACACAGCTGGGTTTTAGGTACATGTGGTTCTGTGGCTATAACTACAATGGGACAATGCTGGAGGGTCAGAATGAATGGTTCTGTGACTGCCAGTATAGTGAGACAAGGCTGTCAAGTCAGTATATATTTTGCTGAAAGTGAAAGCAGTCTGGAGGGAGAGTATATGTGGTTCTGTGTCTAACAAAGCAATGGAAAAAAGTTTGGCCATCAATATGTCTGGTCCTATGGCTAACAGAGCAATGGGACAAAGCTGGGGGCTTAGTATGTGCAGTTTTATGGCTACAATGGGACATAGATTGGGGCTCTGTTGTTTCAGCTTTTTCCCTCTCTAACATCACTGACAATGGGGTACACTGAGAGGTCTTTTATATGGTGGGAATACATTGTAGAACTTAAAATGTAGAAGGGAATTATACATTACTATTCGTATTGGTGGAAAAATTCTCTTTAAACTTCTGCAATCAGATTTCCACCCTATAGATTGCTAGGACTAGGAAATTAATGCAACAACAACAACAACAAAAAAAACACCCTTTAAGTTCCTGCAGCCATATAAAATTGATTGTAACATAGAAACACTCCTGAATTTCCCCACACCCTATACTATAAAATCAAAGTATTTCCTGCAATTCAGCATGAGATTTGTTAGTAAAGAGATGTAAAGAGGTATTAGAGAGTAGAGAGAGGATACTTACAGTTTGCAAAGCAATTGATATTAATAGTTGGGGGACTTTCTGTTAGAGCAGTGAGTTGGTAAAGTTTGTGAGTTAGTGTTAGGGCAGTGAGGGTCAGTGAAGTGTGTGCATTAGTGTTTTGGTAATGAGTGTTAGTCAGTTGTGTGAGTTAGTGTTAGTGCAAGAAGGACTAGTCATTTGTGTGAGTTAGTGGTAGTGGAGCATCATCCTAATGGGTGCACAGCACCACCACCATCAGGTGTACTGTAAATTGGGGAAGTCTCTCACTTTGAAGGCCAAGAAAAAATTGGTAGCAGCATTGCATACAGTGAAGCCCCAGATACTAGTGTTTTCAATAAATGCATCACCCTTGTCACCAAGTACTTTGTATAGTGCATTCCAAAGCTTCCTTCCAGATGTGCATGGAGTGGCACTGAGAGGGAATAGAATGTGGGAGTTATGAAGACATCATACAGTTGAAGATGGGTGTAGTAGGGCAGAAGGACATGGAGGTTCCTCTTTTTAGTGAGCAGCAGGGAGTGGGCTGGAAGGAGGTTAGGCTCTGTCTCTGAGTGGGCAAGAAGAGGAGTAGATTCTGGCTGTGAGTGGGAAGGTTCCTGTGAGTAGGCAAGAATAGGTGCAGGTTCTTGTGAGTAGGCAGGAAGATGGGGTGGTAGCAGGACTGGTAACAGCAGTCACAACATCTGAGGAGGAGAATGGGAGAAGCAGAGTCCAATGTTTTCCAAGCGAAGGGTCAGTGTTAGGGTCAGCAGAAGGTATTTCAGTGATGACTCTTCCTTAAACCCTAAAGTTGTGGGTGTGGAAATATTTATCACTTTGATCAGGAACAGTTCAGGAAACCACAATTGCCTATGTAACCTGTGTGAATGTGAGGTAAAGAATGATCTCAATGTAACATGTTACAACATCCATGATTTTAGAGGAGGCACAGGATGAGCAGTATGGCATAATGTTTCTGGTGGTGGCTTCCCATAACCTCCTGGAACTGATGGTTGTAGGATAGCATTTTTTTTTCAACTCTTGCATTTTGCAAAACTGCTTTTTTTTCAAGGTTTAAAACAACTGTTTTCAATGGTTGCCTTTTTTTTCAAGCCTGTAAAAATTTCTTTTGAAGACTTGCCTTATTGCAAGACTGCATTTTTCAAGGCAAGTCTTGCTGTAATAGATTTAAGGCTTTGTTTTTCTCTAAACAACATTAATTAAGGGAATGGAGGACTTGACGTATGAGGGATGACTAGACAAACTTGGTTTATTTACTCTAGAAAATATAAGGGATAAGATGAGATGTTATCACAATGTACAAGTATATGGGGATACAGGGATCTTTGTGGTGAGCTATTCATTCCAAGGCCTGATCAGATTACCAGAGGAAACCCCTTGAGATTAGAGGAAAGGAGGTTTAGATTTCAGCAGAAGAAGGGTTTTTTACGGTAAGGTCTGTTAAATTATGGAATTCATTGGCCAAGGATGTGGTTATGGCAGATACAATGGATACTTTTAAAAGAAGATTAGATCCGTTTCTTTTAAAAGGGAACATACAGGATTATACTGTGTATTTGTCGGCAAAACAGGAAGGTCTGATAAAAACGAACTTATCTGGCAGCAGGAAAGCTATTTAATCCTCATGGCTCTGGGTTACAAGGCAAAGGTTGAACTTGATGGACTTTATTTTCAACCTAATTTACTATTTTACTATAATAAATTGACAGAGACCCCCTGATTTAAGCTACGACTGGGGCAGACTGACACTTGACGGCATAGAGAATTTTAAAGCGATGGACTTGTAGGACTTGTTGTTAGAGGCCAGAGTAATCTTTGATTTGTTGGACTTAGAATTATTAGAGGCATAAGCCCTGAGGAAACATTGTATCACAGTCTCCCTTAGAGTCTAAGTTTTCCTGTGCTTCCTACCTCTGTATGGCTGCTGGCCGGCATGGCCTCCCGCCACTTCCTCATTGCTGACATCAGGTAACAGACACTAGCATGGACGCCTGTTTATGGGCCTATTCTGGGTGGACTAATTGGGTCCCGCCTCCTTCTGCTCCTTTATAAACCTCCTTTGCCTGGGAGTCATTGTCCTTACATGGTGTTCCTGCTCGTTACACTTACTCTCTGTTGTGAACCGTGTTTGCTTGAGAATTTTGCTCTGTGTATGACCCCGGCTTGTCTGACTACCCACATTGGTTCTGTCCTGTGGCTCTGGCTGACTACTCACTCTGTGTATGACACCGGTTTGTCTGACTAGCCACATAGGTTCTGTCCTGTGGCTCTGGCTGACTACTCGCTCTGTGTATGACCCCGGCTTGTCTGACTACCCACATAGGTTCTGACCTGTGGCTCTGGCTGACTACTCGCTCCGTGTATATATCACGGTGCCCGTGCTCTCCTTGTTGTTTTCTGTCAATCTATTCTTTGCTTTGCTCCCATTGACTACTCTGTGTTTGTCCCACCCAGTATGGCCTTTATATACTGGGCTCTGGCACCCCTCCAGTGCCCTTTCGTGGTGTTCCTGTACCAGTGCTTGTTTCTGCTCCGTGATATGACCCGGCTCGGTTGGTGTTCCTGCTCTGTGTCGCCTTGGCGACATTCTGATTATCAGGCAATTGTGTCTCCGTTTCCACTCCTGAAGAGTACAAGTGGCCTAGTCTCTGTTACTGCACCTGCAGAGTGCAAGTGTCTGTCTCCGGTACTGCTATGGAAGTGTGCCTTTGGCCTAGTCTCCGTTACTGCGCCTGCAGAGTGCAAGTGTCTGTTTCCGTTACTGCTACGGCAGTGTGCCACTGGTCTAGTCTCCATTACTGCCTCTGCAGAGTGCAAGTGCCTGCCTCTGTTACTGCTACGGCAGTGTGCCATTGGTCTAGTCTCCGTTACTGCGCCTGCAGAGTGCAAGTGTCTGCCTCCGTTACTGCTACGGCAGTGTGCCACTGGTCTAGTCTCCGTTACTGCTTCTGCAGAGTGCAAGTGTCTGTCTCCGTTACTGCTACGGCAGTGTGCCATTAGCCTAGTCTCCGTTACTGCTCCTGCAGGGTGCGAGTGGTCTGGTCTCCGTTACTGCTACGGCAGTGTCCTATGTTGCTCAATTCCTATTATTACTCTGGCAGTTCACGTTTGTTCTGCTAACCTGTTTCTGGGCTTTACGAATCCTTAAGCTATCTATATGGAGAGAGCTCCATCATAGACCTCTCTGCACATGGGACTGTTTACATTCATTGAAGACCATTAACCCATGAAGTACCTTTCTCCTGGGAATCCATCATATTCTGCCTGACCTGTGTCAGTATAGACTGTTGTGGACTTTATGGTTATACTGGACCTGTGTAGGCATATGTATATCTAACCTGTTGTGTGTCTGTATTATTCAGCTCATATACTAAAGGACCTGTGAGGGTTATTTTATTACTGTGATTTCAATAAAACTGTGTTTTATCCTAAACCACTGTGTCTGTGTGAAACAAACTGTTACAGTATAACCCCAACTTGTCTGACTACCCACAACAGTTCTTACCTGTGGCTCTGGCTGACTAATCTCTCTGTGTGTGTGACCAGTGGTCTTGGCTACTACTCACTCAGTGTAGCCTCCAGTTGCCTTTCCTGTGGGCCTGGTTACTTTTGCTCCTTGTAGTCCTCAGTTTGCTTGACCAGTGGCCCTGGCTCCTACTCGCTCAGCATAGTCTCCAGTTGCCTGACCAATGGCCTGGTTGCTCTCTCTCCGTGTAGTCCCCGACTTGTCTGACCTGAGACTTTGGCTGCCTACTCACTCCCTACACCTGCTTGCCTGACCTGTAGCCTCGGTGTCTCCTGGCTCTGGTCTGCTCTCACTCTCAGTTGCCTCCGTTCGCTGACCAAGTGGTGACTTACACATATTCTACCATTCTTTTGTTGTCCCGCTTGATCCTCTTCCCTAGTCTCGAGATCTTGAGTAGTGCAGTGTACAACACAGTGTGCAGCTCTGGAGGGACCTTGAGTCCTATTTGCATATGTCTGGGGTTCTGTATGGGCTCTACCATTACTGCTGTTTGTTACAGTTCAGTACTCTCAGATACATTAGGTTTAGGTAAAAACACTATTTTATTGAAGCACACAAGAAATAATGTAACCCTCACGGGTCCAGTAAATAGCATAAATTGACACAGGACAGGTTACAAGTGGGTTACCCACACGGGTCCAGTATGGTACACAACAATACTGACACAGGTCAGGTAATATCGTGATACAGTGTATGAGTCCGATATGTACAGTGGAGCCACAGGCAGAGTGGCTAGCAATAGCTGCGGTACAATGTCACCTAACGCAACAGGAGGCGACAATGGCAGAAGTGTAACGGCAGACAATGACAACTAGCACGGTTCCACTACTGTGGACTCCCACCGTGGACTACAATAGGCTGGTCAGAGCTTGTGCCAAATGGAGGCCCAACGGAGCGGTCAACACCAATGCTCTTGCTATGCCCCAAAGGGTTACGATGCTTCACATAAATTGGATGGCAACCGGAAGCGCCCAACTGACCTATGGAATTGGTACGCCTAAGGTACTGGAAGCAACCCACACTGGTATAGCAAGTAGATAACGAGGCAACACCCCTGAAGGGGTTAATAATCACAATGGACTGGATAATGGCAACCACGGTAAGCGCCCAACTGTCATTAGGAGGAGCAGTACAGCACAGCCAATAGGAGAGCAACATACTTGAGATGGACAGAATGTCGCCATTAAGGGTCCTCTGCACCTTTTCCCAAGTGGAACTGAGTTGCTCCATATGCTCATCCAATGCTGGAATCTGCTGTGACTGAAATGAGTCCGGAAG
This sequence comes from Rhinophrynus dorsalis, assembly GCA_037306005.1. NCBI lineage: Eukaryota > Metazoa > Chordata > Amphibia > Anura > Rhinophrynidae > Rhinophrynus > Rhinophrynus dorsalis. The sequence continues at coordinate 554,077,821 of CM074721.1, forward strand.
CAGACAAGGTTGAAACCAGTAATTGATGAGAAACGGGGAGCTTCCAGACAATGAATTAACCTCACAATTCCTGGCAAACTCCGCCCAAGGCAACAGATCGGCCCAATTATCATGATGGTCAGACACAAAACAGCACAGAAATTGTTCCAAGCCCTGGTTGGCATGCTCAGCAGCTCCGTTGGTCTGGGGATGATAAGCAGATGAAAACGATAACTGTATGCCCATCTGCGCACAGAAAGCCTTCCAGAACCTTGACACAAATTGGCTCCCACGGTCTGATACCAATACTCTGGGTACACCGTGTAATTGAAACACCTCCCTGGCAAATACCCTTACCGACTCCTGGGCAAAGGGAAGGCCAGGCAAAGGCACGAAGTGAGCCATTTTCGAAAATCTATCAACTATCATCAGAATAAAAGAATGTCCCCTAGACACCGGTAACTTCCCCAAGAAGTCAATAAAAACATGAGACCACGGACGTTCTCCATTGGGTACTGGTTGTAGCAACCCCACAGGAAGGTGTCTAGGGGATTTGGCATGGGCACAGGTAGAGCAAGCTGCGGTAAATGCCGTGCAATCAGCACGCAAGGAAGGCCACCAAAATAACTGCGAGAGTGACCATATTAATTGATTCCTACCGACATGCCCAGCGGCCTTAGAAGCATGATAAGTCTCAAGGAGAGGGGTGCAGAGGGGCTCGGCTACAAAACTTTTACCCACTGGGGTCTCAGGAGGTGCATCAGACTGATTAGCAAGAATCTCAGACCCCAGGGGAGAAGTATTGCTGGTACACAGTGTGGCCAGGATGCGATCCGACTGGATAATCGGTACCGGAACCTCCTCCTTTTCGGTATCAGGGTTAAACTGCCTGGATAGTGCATCTGCCCTGACATTCTTGAAACCAGGCAGATAGGACACAATGAAGTTAAATTGTGGCAAGAATAAGGCCCACCTAGCCTGACGTGAGGACAATCTCTTAGCCTCAGAGAGGTATGTTAGATTCTTGTGATCAGTCAGGATTAGTACTGGGGCACGGGTACCCTCTAACAGATGCCGCCATTCCTTGAGGGCCAAAATGATTGCCAACAACTTCCTGTCACCAATCTCGTAGTGATTTTGTGCACTAATCAATTTTTTTGAAAAAAAACCCACAGGGCCTTAGCACACTCCCAGGGTCCAAGCGTTGTGATAGTACAGCCCCTACCCCAGATTCTGAGGCATCAACCTCCAAAGTAAATGACAGGGAGGGATTGGGGTGGGACAGCACCGGAGCAGAAGCAAATGCAGACTTCAGAGACATAAAGGCTTGTTCAGTGTCCTGGGACCACTGAGATGGATCAGCACCCTTGTGAGTTAAGTCAGAAAAAGGTTTCACTATGGTAGAAAAATCTTTTATACATTTCCTATAATAATTGGCAAAACCGAGAAAGCGTTGGATAGCCTTAAACCCTTTGGGACGTGGCCACTGGAGGACTGCTGCCAACTTGTCCCTGTCCAAAGCGATGCCATCATTAGAGATAACAAAACCCAGAAAAGGTACCATGGGCTTGTGGAACTCGCATTTCTCGATTTTGCAAAAGAGTTTATTCTCACGGAATTTACACAACACAGCTGTGACATCTTTAATGTGTTGTGACAAGCGGGCAGAATGGATAAGAATGTAGTCAAGGTAAACAACCACACAGGACTGTAACATGTCACGTAGGATGTCATTAATAAACGCTTGGAATACTGCAGGTGCATTACATAGCCCAAATGGCATTACCAGGTATTCATAGTGACCGGACCTGGTATTGAATGCCGTTTTCCACTCATCACCGGCTCTTATCCTTACCAAATTAAAGGCAGCGCGTAGGTCAAGTTTAGTAAAGATGGAGGAGCCCTTTAAATGGTCAAATAGCTTGGTGGTATAGGGTATGCATTTTTAGGCATCAGTTTATTCAAGCCCCTATAATCAATACAAGGGCATAGTTCACCACTTTTCTTTTTTATGAAAAAGAATCCTGCCCCCGCGGGCGAGGATGACTTCCTAATAATGCCCCTTTGCAGGGCATCTGCAATGTAATCCTCTATAGCCTGATTCTCCTCGCAAGACAACCAGTAAGCACGACCCCAAGGAGGAACGGCACCAGGAGGCAGAACAATAACACAATCTCAAGCCCTATGAGGTGGCAAAGTGCTTGCCTTCCCTTTACTGAATACGTCACTGAATTGGCTATATTCAGCTGGCACTGAGGGGGAGGCACACATTATCCTCGTAGGGTGGGAGATACAGTGCTTATCACAAAACTCAGACTAGGCCGTAATTTCACACGTTTGCCAGTTAAACCTGGGGTTGTGCATATGCAACCACGGAAACCCCAAAATGAGAGCATGATGCGGGGAACGGATGATCTGAAAATGTTGAACCTCAGAATGCAAAGCCCCAATACGCAAACTCAAGGGAATTGTCTCCATGGTAATCTGGGCAGGTACCAATGGTCTCCCATCAATGGCCTCAATAGTTATCGAAGCCTCCTTCACCACTAATGGAATATTATGAGAGACCACAAACGACTCCTCCATAAAATATCCGGCCGCGATCAGAGAGATACCCAACAGTATTGCAAGAGCTGAATGGAACCAGAGCCAATAGCACCCCTAGGTGCGGTAACGGAGTCAGAGACACTGCAAAAGCTAAGTGGTACCAGAGCCAATAGCACCCCTTAGGTGCGGTAACGGAGTCAGAGACACTGCATGAGCTAAGTGGGACCAGAGCCAATAGCACCCCTTAGGTGCGGTAACGGAGTCAGAGACACTGCAAGAGCTAGATGGGACCAGAGCCAATAGCACCCCTAGGTGCGGTAACAGAGTCACAACACTGCGAGAGCTGAAAGACCAGAGCCAAGACACCCTTCCGGTGCGGTAACGGAGACAAACACTGGAAGGAAACACTAGAGGAATGCCCAATAGCACCACACGGTGCAACGACTGTTATACTGTGCTCATAAGGTGTAAGGTGGAAGCACAGTTAACGGAGGCCACGATAGCTCTGCAGGTGTTAACGGACAGGCTCGGTAGTGGAGGCAACAAGCTCAGCAAGTGTTAAAGACAGGCTCAGTAGCGGAAGCAACAAGCTCTGCAAATATAAATGGACAGGCTCAGTATTGGAGGCAACAAGCTCAGCAAGTGTTAACGGACAGGCTCGGTAACGGAGGCAATAAGCTCAGCAAGTGTTAACTGACAGGCTCGGTAACGGAGGCAACAAGCCCTGCAAGTGTTCACAGACAGGCTCAGTAGCGGATGCAACAAGCTCTGCAAGGGTTAAATGGGTGATCAGTCTGCACAGCACTGCATACACAGTTCAGAATGTCGCCAGGCGACATGTAATCAGAATCTCGCTGGAACACAGGAAGCAGGTCACGAAGCAGGAACGTCTGCCAAGCCGGGTCAATCACGGAACAGGAACGTCAGCCAAGCCGGGTCAAACACAGAGCGGGAGCGTCAACCAAGCCGGGTCAATCACGGAACAGGAACGTTAGCGAAGCCGGGTCAATCACGGAGCGGGAGCGTCAGCCAAGCCGGGTCAATCACGGAACAGGAACGTCAGCCAAGCCGGGTCAAACATGGAGCGGGAGCGTCAGCCAAGCCGGGTCAATCACGGAACAGGAACGTCAGCCAAGCCGGGTCAAACACGGAGCGGGAGCGTCAGCCAAGCCGGGTCAATCACGGAGCAGGAGCGTCAGCCAAGCCGGGTCAATCATGGAGCAGGATCGTCAGCCAAGCCGGGTCAATCACGGAGCAGGAACAACAAGAGTAGTCAGACGGGCCGAATCGGTACACAGGAACGCAGGAACACAGCAACGGATGCACAGGAACAGGAACACCACGAAAGGGCACCTGACAGGTGCCAGAGGCCCGGTATATGAAGGCCACTCTGGGCTAAACAAGCTCCGCCAATGAGAGAGCACCACAGCAGAGAGTGACAGCAGAATCACGGGAACCGTGATAGCTATGCCCCAAAGGGTTAAGGTGCTTCACATATATTGGATGGCAACCGGAAGCGCCCAACTGACCTATGGAATCGGTACGCCCAAGGTACTGGAAGCAACCCACACTGGTATACCAAGTAGATAACGAGGCAACACCCCCGAAGGGTTTAATAATCGCAATGGTCTGGATAACAGCAACCATGGGAAGCGCCCAACTGAACCCAAGTTAAGACCAAGCGATTCAGCACGGTGTGAGAGGATAAGGTACTGGAGTACTGGAGTCGTGAGATACAACCTGAGGGAACTGTGCAACTGTAAGCAGACAGAACTGCAGGGATTGCCCAGTCAAGCAAGCTGAGAGCAAGAACTGCAGCCAAGCCAATTCGGTACACAGCACAGGAATGTCAGCCAAGCCGGGTCGGAACAGGAAGCAGGAACGTCATTCTTGCTGGGTCGGTACACGGAGCAGGAACGTCAGTCTTGCCGGGTCGGTACATGAAGCAGGAACGTCAGCCAGGCCGGGTCAGAACAGGAAGCAGGAACGTCAGCCAATCCGAATCGGTACACAGAATCAGGAGCAGAGACTAATGGTGTGGTCAGGCAGTCCGGGGTCATATACTGGTATCAGGATAACAAAACTAGAGCTAGGCATCAGGTACACCATGAAAGGGCACTAGCCGAGTGACAGCCCAGGGTATAAAAAGGCTATCACTAGGAGGAGCAGTACAGCGCAGCCAATAGGAGACTAGCATACTCGAGATGGACAGAATGTTGCCCAGATCACGGGTGCCGTGATACTGTTATAATAAATAAAGGTGGTTATATTTTATCTTTGTGTTTGTCCTTGTTTGCCTGATTACCGTGAAACATTGATTAGTTAGAGAAAATTAGACTTATATTAGACCCAAGTCCTGAGGAAACATTAATTTATAGGACTTAGACTTGTTTGGCACAAGCACTAAGGAAACAGTGATTTTTATGACTTAGGCTGTTTTGTTTTTTTTAAAGAACAAGCCCTGAGAAAAAATGCCCTACAGGCCTAGTGCCAGCAGGTCATGTTGTGTTGGCCACTGGCCACTGTCCATTGTCAAATGCTGAGGTGTAGTTGTGGAATTTGCAACTGTTGTTCTTGCTGATGTTGTTGAGTCATTTAAACAGCAGGTTGATTAGGCAGCTCGAAGGGAATGGGATCAACAACAGCAGTAACATGGATAAAGAAGGTTCCACTCGCCATTGCTATGTTTAATGATGCCTCTGAGGCAGTAGCAGCACCATAACAAGCCCCTTACCATTTCAGGAATATGTGGAGAAAAGGAGAAGTTGGCCAGCAATGTTTCTCCACCTGCCCCTCTGCCAATATCATCAGTGTGTTGTTAGAATAGATATTTTCAGATTAATAATAATGAACCCACCCTGCCTCCAGCTTAAAATTTTCTGCAGGATGGAATATCCTCAGATTCCACTTGATGCCCTGCTTGTGATTATCCTCCATCACACTTGCATGTGTGGTCAGTAGGCTTTGTGATTCAGTTCGTCAGCATTCGGAATTCTACGAAAAATGGGTCATTCTGCAACATTTGGGCTGTCCGAAAGGCAAGATTCATTTGTAAAAAAAGATCCGAATCCGACCAGCCCTGGTCTGAATGTCGTAGAAAATTGTGGAAATTCAGCAACTACTACCCGTGCTCGATTACTTTCCCTCTATACTTTCCTTCCATGTTGTTAGGGATCAGGAAACAAAAAAGGTAAAATGCAAAACAGCTTTATTAAAGTAACAAAAATATAAACAAAACAGAATTGTGATCCAGGAGCATAAACCAAAAGACAAACCAGGGTCAGGAACCAGGACAGGTAATCAGCCAAGCTTTCAAACGGGAAAGCAAGTGGTACCATCTCAGGATAGATACCAACCTGGTTCAGTGTTGCTGTCATCCTGAGTCCGCCCTGCACCAGTCATCCTTATTCCTTCTAATAGCTATATCTATGCTTCAGCCATAGTACCATAAGGATAAAGCTCCGTCTTACTATGTTCCACAGTCTTGAATTAGATCCTGGAAATGGTTCCATTCATTTGTATCTAATTTTGATTTTATTGTATTTTTAAAACATGGTTAATTCGGCTGAATAATTTTAATTCCTTTCGAATTTCATCTGAATTTTTCAAAAATTTTTGCCATGCACAAGTCTACTGACATCTACTGAATGGCTATCAGGTGGTGGGAAAGGTAAAGATAAACAAGGTTGATGGATCAGGATGGTTGTGCCAAATTGAGTTTCCTCTTTTCCCCCTTTCACTGATTTGTCAAAATTGTGCACAGTGCCGGTGCTGATGACAGCACTGTGCCTGACCCAAGAGGAGAGTAGTCCCACACCCAGATCTCCAGGGGGAAGGGGAAATCTGGAGAAGAATGGCCTTTTTCTCCTTCTTCTACATATTCCCTTTCACTGGATGGTGCAGAGGATGATGTTGCTGCTGTTGCTAATTCTGCCCTCAGAGTCAGCACTGCAACTAGAACCAGGAGTATTGCTGCTGGCAAGTGGAACCTGTCCTGATCCAGTGTCACTGAACCCCATTCCCACTTTCTCCATGGTGGTCTGTGGCACATTTGCCTGCTCCTTAGCATCATAAGAGAAAAGGTGAAAAACATATGAGTAAAGGGGCAGCAACTTTCTAGTCATTGAAAAAATAGTTACATTTTTTGTGGTATGGCTGAAAAGGGCAAGGTTTTTTTTTTTTTTAAGAAGTTTTTATAGAAGACAGGTCATCGTTAACAACATATTAAAGTCAAGCATATTAACATTGCAAATGACACAGTAGATGCAGTACACAATACACCCTGAAAGTGATTATATAATAGGAGACATTCTTGCGACATACAACACACCATTGGTCCTATAAAATAAAGGAAAGAGAAAAAGAATTTACCCGTCTTCTTTCTCCTCCATTTTCCATTTAAAACCCTCAACAAAAAAGCACATTATCCAAAAAAAATAAAGAGGGAAAAAGGGAAAGGGGGGGCCGGAAATGAAATCCCTCTGCATTCAAGTCCAGCAGATCACTGATCCTATGAACATCCATAACCCCAGGGCCCACGGAGAAGTTTGTCCTAATCTGTAGGGGGCTGAGCTCCACCAAACAAGTCAATCCAAGAGCTCCATATCCTGTCCAATTTTTGAGGACAGTCTCTATGTAAATAAACTAATCTGTAATGAGGAATGTTTTGCTTAATAGTATTCATCCAATGGGCATGTGTGGTGAACACAGCTGACATCCATTCCAAGGCTTCGACTTTACGAGCCAGGACCAATGATTCATATAGAAGTATTTTGTGTTGCCCAAGTTGAGGTCATCAGGAATAATTGCCAATATACCCAACTTGGAATACAGAAAAAAATAACATTTGGGATATTACATTTGGGGCAGAAGCTGTCTCACTCCATATTTGTAAGACCCAGACATCTGGGGGTATAGTATGTTCTATGGAGAAAATGATGAAATATTTTAATCACTTTATTTAAAGTGGATTTTCGTGTGAAACCTTTCACCCACTCCTATCCCCAATGGTAGAAATTAACGTGTATATTTGTCGAAGAGCATTTTAAACAAATTCCATAATTCTTAATCATTTTTATCTTTGAAGATTACATCCCACTGAATATCCTTTAATGCTGCTTTTAGCTTTGTACAATTAGCTTTTTTAAAATTAAATGTTTTAGTTAAACCCTTACTATTGGGTTTCTCATAACAAATTTCAAAATATATTATGGTCACTGCTGCCTAAATGTTGCTTTATTTGTATACTGTTTATCATGTCAGAATTGTTTGAGAGCACTAGGTCAAGCAAGGTATCTTTTCTACTTGGCTCCTCTACTAGTTGGGACATAAAATTGTCATTAATCATACTTAAAAAAATATTTCCCTTTGATGTGATGTAAGTCATATTGCTCCAGTCACTTTCAGGATAGTTGACATTTTCCATTATAATTACATTTGGAGTATCTTGCTCCCATTTTATTAACCCTATCCCTCCTAAAAAAGTGAATAACCCTCTACATTGACTGCTAAGTCATATGTATCATCTAACCAGGTTTCTGACACACCAATTAGATCATACTGTTCATACATTGCATCACTTTCTACTTCCCCAATCTTACCAGCCAGACTATGAGCATTTACATGAATACATTTTATCTTTTTGCCATTCTTAAAAATGTTCATGCTTTGCAAAATGTATTTGTCTTTTATCAGGATGTAACCATGGCACCACCCTAAAAGATGAACTAGCCCACTCCTATTCTTACTCTAATCCCATTTCCTCAGTAAAAATACCTTTGTCATGCCCCTCTATCTCCTACCTGTGATCCCCAGCTGTCCTCCACTTCTGCAGACCTCCTGCATGCTCCATGAACACGGAGTAGACCGAAGCTTTGGTCTGTAGTGGCGGTGTCTTGATCTACTCACAACCAGTGGCTCCCGCAATCTCCCGCCAGCGCTCTAGTAATGCAGATCGCTAGGAGATGACATCATCTCCCAGCGCTTTGCATTACTAAGTGGACAGGGTGGGAGCTCCAGGTAGGAGGTAGGAGATGGGGGCATTGTGCAGTTTGAGGGGCATTGTGAAGGGGGCCAATGTGGGGGGGGCCCGTGGCACTTCTTGTATCAGGGCCTGGAGGCTTCTAGTCTACTCAACGTCATTTACCACTCATCATGAACACTTGAAACATGTCCTTTCCTGTCTCCAGCAACATGGACTTTATGCAAAGTTAGAGAATTGTATATTTGAAACAACATCTGTCAAATTCTTGGGATTTGTATTAACCCCTGGGAACATCAAGATGGATTCTGAAAAAGTATCAGCTATATTGGATTGGCCTGTTTCTACTTCTGTCAAAACCGCACAGCAATTTGTGGGCTTCTCAAATTTCTACACAAAATTCATCAATGGCTTCTCAAGACTCATCGCTCCCATCACCCAGCTAACCAAAAAACATGTTCCTTTTGTTTGGTCCCCTCAAGCACAACAGGCTTTTGATGAACTGAAGCAGAGATTCACATTGGCCTCTATACTCATCTTATCAGACCCTAAAAAAACATTCTTTGTGGAGGTTGATGCCTCTGAGACAGCCACAGGGGCCATCTTGTCACAACGACAAGGAGATGGCTAGACGCTTCATCCAGTGTCTTTCTTCTCTAAATGCTTATCCCCAGCAGAAACCAATTACAGCGTTGGGGACAGAGAACTATTGGCCATTAAAATGGTTCTGGAGAAATGGTGCCACCTTCTGGAAGAGGCTAACCATCCTGTTACTGTGTTCACGGACCACAAAAATTTGGAGTATCTGCAAGGAGCTCATCGGGTATGTCCTAGACAAGCCAGATGGGCTCTGTTTTTCTCCAGATTTACTCTGCACATTACATACAAGTTCACAAAATGGAAAAGCTGATGCTTTGTCCTGATTACATGGACCACATACAGATACAGATACTGATACCATTCTCCAACCCGGTCACTTCTTGGCTACTCACTCCTCATTGCTGAAAGCCTTGCAGGAACACACTCAAGTGGATTCCAACTTGTCCCAATATTTTCTTACCAAAAAAATGGGCTTCTGTACAAGGACTCTCTTCTTTTTGTTCCTTCTGCTGTTCGTACCAATGTACTTAGCTGGCCATGGGGGTGTTAAAAAAACTATAGAACTCACACAACGTTCATTTTGGTGGCCAAGCATGAAAAAAGACATTGAACAATACATACAATCATTCAATAGATGTGGACGATCCAAGGGCACTAACTCAAGACCCGCTAGGTTATTACAACCGTTGCCAATATCAACAAGTCTTTGGACTGACATAACTGTAGACTTTATCATGGAACTCTCACATCACAACAATACACCACCATAATGGTGATTGTGGAACGCCTAACCAAGATGGCACACTTCGTTCCCACTATAGGACTACCTACTGCCTCTGAGACCGTGGATTTATTTATCAAAGAGATTTTTCTTCTTCATGGTGTCCCACAAACTATCCTCTCTGACTGTGGTGTTCAATTCACCTTCCATTTCTGGTCTGCCTTTTGTCATGGTTTGGGTATACAAAGACTCTTGTTATCCGCATATCATCCTCAAACCGATGGTCAGACAGAAAGAACAAGCCCTCGAACAGTATTTGCGTTGTCATGTCATTGTTACAGCTTACCTTAGTTTCAGCATTATCTGCAGATGTGAAGCTTCAAGCATGCTACAGGCCTCTGTTTTACTTCCTCCCTCTGAGCTGCTCCTCCTGCTTACTTTCTGGGGAGGGTTTAAAGGGTGTGTGTTTCCCTTGGGCTCTGTGTATGACATAGCTTGTCTGACCATCCATTCTAGTGCTGACCTGTAGCTCTTTCTGACTACTCTTTTGCCTGCTCCCATTGTGTGCGGACACCCAATCTGGATTGTGTGTGGACCTGTGGCTCTGGCTGACTACCTGAACTGTGTATGACCTAGCTTGTCTGACTACCAACTCTGATGTTGACTTGGAGCTCTGTCCACTGCGCTTCCAGCATACCAATGCTTTAGTGGATATCCTATCTGGTGCAAACCTGTGGCTCTGGCTGACTACCCACTCCATGTATGACTATCCTTTCTGGTGCTGACTAGGGGGCTCTGTCTGTTTCCTCTGTGTGTTGGTCTCTGCTCCTTCCTAGTGCAGACCTGGTTCTCTATAAGTCTCCTAGACTGACTGCAGGCTGAGTCAGTGCTAGTCCTTTGGGCGTTCAGAATTACTTCGAGGCTCTAGCAGGCTGAGGCCTAGCCTCGGATAGTGTGGTTGATCTTTTGGTGGACTGATATTCCTGGTACAGTGCTGGCCTCCGTAAAAACCCTGTATGTGTTATCTGTTTACGTGCATTGTTGGTATTATTCTGATAAAAGATTGTTTTACTTTACAGTACTGACTCCTGGTTTATTCCTGGGATCTGTGACAGTCACCCACCTTCAAGATGACTGGCTTTCCCTCTTACCAGTACCAGAATATGCCTATAATAACCACCTACACAGTTCTATAGGCATGTCACCCTTCAAGGCCAACTATGGTTATCACCAGCCATATATTCCACAACTACCTGTCACGACCATGGTCCCTCAAGTCACAGACCGTATTCAACTCCTAAACCAGGGTTTTACTCTATTACAAGAGACATTGAAAAAGGCACAACAAGCCTACAAGGACAAAGCAGAACAGCGATGTAAACCTTCTCCCTTATACCAAGTTGGGGATAGCAAGGTATAGCAATCCTCAGCCCAGGTTAAGATGTCTTGCCCATCCAAGAAATTGGGTCCCAAATTCCTGGGACCTTTCACCATTAAAAAGATCATCATGTCACGGTTTGTTAAGACTCTCAGACGTAAGGTTTAGGTAAAAACATAACTTTATTGAAAAGTTAAAGACAATCCCATAGGGTTTTCATACACATACAAACAACACATAGAAGATAATGACAATAGACATAGGTTCTACCGGCCTTGCCAATATTACCGGGCAAAGCAACCCAGGCGAGTCTGGAACAAAAGGCTCTACCGACCCAGGAAATATACCGGGCTGGGCAGCCTGACGGGATACCAGGGAGTAGGCTCTACCGGCCTTGCCAATACCAGGTAAGGCAACCGTAAGATGGCAACGTAAATGGTTCTACTGGCCTTACCAATATACCTGGCAAGGCAGCCTGAGGGGATAATAAGGAGTAGGCTCTACCGGCCCTGCCAATACCGGGTAAGGCAACCTGAAGGTGGCAACGTGAAAGGTTCTACCGGCCTTACCAATACCGGGCAAGGCAGCCCAAAGGAAGGTGCCAACCACCGTGACCTAATGACTGTCAGATGACAATGACAGTAAGATGAAAAAAGAGGTTACCAGGTCAAGCGGTCTCACTGTAATCAGAAACTCTCGTGCCCATAAACTGAGGAATAAATGCTGTTAGGACTGGACAGCGCACTCGGGACTACCAGGTACCTGACTGCAAGTCAGGGAGTAAACCAGCGCCCTACATCAGGAATTTATAGGCAGGATGAGATTCACAAGGCTAGAGGAGCAAACCAGCATCCGCACGCTGGGACCAACAGACTGAAATGTGAGCCGCAAGGCTAATGGAGTAAACCAGCGTCCGCACGCTGAGACCAACAGACTGTAATGTGAGCCGCAAGGCTAATGGAGAAAAACAGCGTCCGCACGTTGTAACCAACAGACTGTAATGTGAGCCGCAAGGCTAATGGAGTAAACCAGCATCCGCACGCTGGAACCAACAGACTGTAATGTGAGCCGCAAGGCTAATGGAGAAAAACAGCGTCCGCACGTTGGAACCAACAGACTGTAATGTGAGCCGCAAGGCTAATGGAGTAAACCAGCATCCGCACGCTGGAACCAACAGACTGTAATGTGAGCCGCAAGGCTAATGGAGTAAACCAGCGTCTGCACGCTGGAACCAACAGACTGTGATGTGAGCCGCAAGGCTAATGGAGCAAACCAGCGTCCGCATGCTGGGACCAACAGACTGTAACGGGAGCCGCAAGGCTTAGTGAAGCAAACCAGCATCCGCATGCTGGAACCAACGGGCTGAAATGACGCCGGAGCAAAAGAAGAGCAATGTCGCCTCGGACACGGTAACTTGAAGCAGGAAACAACAGGAACCAGGCAGAGAAGATCAACCGGATCAAGCGTGGCTAAGCAGACTGGCAACCGGAACATCAGCTACTGATGAGAATCAACCAGAACCGGACTGGAACTGACAAGCAGGAAGGAACTCAGGAGCAGGTTGAATCAGGAACTCAGGAACTCAGCAACAGGCCCAATCAGCAATAGTAGAAAGGAGGAAGTGGATGCTGTCAAAGACACCACGAAAGGGCAACCAGAGGGTGCCCAGACTGAGTTTAAAAAGGCAATGTGAGGCCGGCTGAAGGCAGACAGCCAATGGGAGCCCCCTACAGGTGATAGACTCTGAATTGCAACAATCACGGGCACTGTGATACATCAGTCCTGCTGTGGTTTCCTTACAGTTGCCTACTACATGGCGTATCCATCCTACATTCCATGACTCGCTTCTTAAAAAATGTATACCCGATACTACTCAAAGGAGACCACTTACTCCTCCTCTTCCTATAGTGGTAAATGATGCAGTTGAATTAGAGATCCAAGAGATCATGGATTCATGTATACGACGAGGACCATTGGAGTATTTAATACATTGGAAGGGGTAAGGACCTGAAAAGCGATCCTGGCAACCAGATACCAATATACATGCTCCAGTTCGCCTTAGACATTTCGTTGAGCACACACTGAACGTCCAGCAACTAAACTTGCCCGGATTTCGCTCGTAGGAGTGGGGACCTGTCATGCCCCTCTAGTTCCTACCTGTGATCCCTGACTGTCCTCCGTTTCTGCAGACCTCCTGGATGCTCTACGATCATGGAGTAGACCGAAGCTGTGGTCTGTAGTTGCGGCTTCTTCCCTCACTCATGATAGCAGTAGGCCAAAGCCGCGGCCTAAAGTTACAGGAAACCCCAAGGAAGACATCCACATGTTGTCCAGACAAAAGGTTAATGTTAAACACCTGGAGAGGGAAGGTAGACCCTGCCTACATCACCAGCTGTCCACCAATGATATGCTTTCAAGGAAACAGTGAGACAGGTGCTGTGGAAACACACCCCTCTGGTAGCCAATCCAGTGAGGGGCTTGTCCAGCAGAGGCACGGGGTGACGACCTGAAGCACTATAAAAAACCCTCAGACTGTGCCCACTTTGCTCCTGTGTTCCAGATCTTTGGTTCTTGTGCGTTTTAGGACTCCAATTTCCAGTGCTGCTTTGCTTGCTTTGCTGCAGACCCTTTGTTACCTGACATTTGGCTCTCTTACTGGACTACCCCATCTGTCTGTTTCCTAATCTTTGCTTAGATTACCATTTTTGCCTGATTGCCGCCTGCCCTGATCTCTTGGACTGTGCCTGACTTAGCTTTTTGATTAACCCTTGCACTCCCATGCTGACATTCCTACCAGGGTGTCATACCTGCTACCTCTGTGGACCACCTGGTAAGGGTGTCTGGCAAGAGATAACATCCCCTGCTTCCAAACCTGACAACCTTCCAGATCATGTGTTGCATCATCCCCCCCTTTTCTAGTTTAAAGTGTCCTCCAGTCTTCTAATAATCCTAACTACTAACACATTGGCCCCCACTTTCTCTGAGGTGCAATCCATCTGGGTTATAAAGATTTCCCCAAGGGAAAAGGCTGCCCAGTGCTTGATGAACCCAAAACCCATCTGCTTATACCAAGTCTTTTGCCAAGCATTTAACTCCCTTATCTTCCGTTGCCTTTCTGATGTATCAAGTGGCACAAGTAATATATCAGACAATCTGAAGAACAACGAGAGAGGAACAACAGGAAGCACCTCTTTGTATAATACGCAAGTACACACACTATCCACCACCACAATAGACACCCAATTGGTATATACACACAAAATAAGTTGCTGTGACTCAATCTATGTAGTACAAAGCTGAAAATGCCTGTTTGGAATTATAGTTATTCGGCACCAAATGGTCCTGCATTTGGTCCTGCTACTCCTTAATGAACTTGCTTTCTCAAAACAGCCAAGGATAATGAACAAACACATAAAAAAAGACAGGGAGCCCAATAGTGTAATGAAGTTTAATGTATGCAACAAATATTCAAGATGAATATGTACTTGCAAGCCTATTGGTCAGAATAAAATCGAACTTAACCAGCAGGTGTAGAGTCTCATGCATATCCACTCGGGTAGATGTTGGCAATAGGATTTGTAGAATGGTATCCTGGAACTATTGTACAATTCTCTCTTGGATGAACAAATGAAAAAACTGCTCCACGTCAAGGTCTGGCTGAGCTGCTCTTGTCTACTCTGCTGCACGATTCTACTGTCTGAGCTAATTCAGTGCTCTGCTATCCATTACTGCTGCCTTCCCTTTGCTGGATCAGGCTGAATCAGCTGACCTCTCTGTGTCTGCTCACCTGACTTTTACCAGCCAGGGTATTTAAAGCAGCTTGGCTCACTTCCTGACCGTCCTTGTGTTTGCTTCTGGCTGCAAGAGTATTCTACTGCATTCCTGATTTCCTTTCCATGACCTGGCTTCCTCTGACATTCCTTCTGGTTCCTGATGCCTGGCTTGTTCCTGACATTGCTTATCTGTGTATTCCTGACCCCGGCTTGGCTGAGTACCTGTCTTGGTTCCTGACCCCAGCTTCTTTTTTGGTTTATTCTTCTGGATCACACTTTTGCTTTGTTTGCTTTTGTTATTTTAATAAAGGTTTTTTCAATTTACACTTTTGTGTCTGTCTGGTTCCTGGTCCAAAAGTAAAATAAAATTTGTTAAAAAAGAATAAATCAACAAACCATATGGTATATAAAATAAAATGTAGTTCACAGTGTACAACCACTGCTTCATTAGAGACACAATTTCAGCTCACAGCTTATAGCTTACAGCTCACAACCATGAGATGGCTAGAAAGTTAGCTGAAAGGCTAAGGCTCAGTCTTCCACCACTGAAAAGGAACACAGTGCTTGTCTATAAACTGTTTGAGAAAACAATTGGTAGGTTTGACCAAGCAAAGAAGTCTAAAAATACAGTCATCCTGCCAGTCATCATCGACCTCATCACCGCTTTCAAGACCAAGCCCCACTCAGCCACACACTTGTGTTGCGTAACCAGCAGCAACAACAACAACAACACAGGTTAATAACATCCACAGCCTTAGCTTTGATGAGGGATTCTGCTGCTGCTGGAAGTGCTGCACTTTGGAAACCAAGTAGTAGTAGCAGTAGAATTGTATCAAAATCTAGCCCCAGTAGTAGTAGCAGCATCTCCTCAGGAGAAGTCCATGAAGTCCACAGTATGGAGGTACTTCACTCAGGATCCAAAATCTAAGCATGTTGCTATCTGCTGTTTATGCAAAAAGTATGGGACAGGGGGAAAGTAGGCTCACACCCAGGAACCTTCTCATTGAGATCCCACCTGAAGATCAATTATAGGTCTGACTGGGAGGCACACCATGAATGTCACTGGTGTTACAATGAACAGCAGCAGAAGCACTCCAAAAAGTTCCAAAGGCTCTTGGGCAGAGAAGTAGTGATCTTATTTATGTGTCAGAAAGTGTGCCACGTCCAACAGTTATTTAATTCCAAATAACATCTATGGCTCCTACTGCAGAGGAGTTTGATGACTATGGGTTTGCTGTATGAGTGTCAAAGTCTGAGAGAGTCTATGGGTGAAGGAGGCTCACAGGAGAACAGTAGGAGTCAGATATTGGTGATGATGGGCTCAGTCATAGGATTCGAGGCGTGTCGACTGGAATTGACCAAACCAGACTAGAAAGAAGGCCGTACCTCGAACACGCTAGTCGTAGACCCTTCAGGTATTGACTGGAGTCAAACAGATTGGGCTAGGGAAAGTCGTCAACCTCGAACTGGGCAGTCAGAGAACTTAAACTTTGACTTCCATTACCCTCAACTAGTCAGAAGCCTGGATGTGTCGTTCTAAAGTGTTCGACTACAACACCCTCGACTAGTTGGTCAGGCAGGAGGCAGGGAGCCGTCGGCCAACGACCATCTACACCCTCAACTACCCAGGGCAGTCGTTGGAGCTACCGTCGATGGCACCCAACTCAATCGGAGGGCTAGAGGTGGGAAGTCGAGCCAATAGTAATTTGTATGACCTGGAGTAACAGGAATCTCTGGCAGGTGAAGACTGAAGGGACACCCGTTGTGCAGAAGACGGCAGGAAGAATAGTTTTTGAATGTCTCTAAAGCAACTTGAGTCTCACTCGTGACAATGGCTGAAGGGACACTTGTTTGGCAGCAGAACGGGAGGAATGGAGTCACAGAGAAGATGAAGCGTGGTCAAGATAAACCCGAGGTCGAAACCAGACAGGAGATCAAGGTACCTGGGGATGAGATAGTGACATAGTCTGGAAAGAAGCTGGGTTGAGATTCGTAGACAAGAGTTGCAAATTCAGGAGTCAGGAGAGAAGGTCAGGAAACAAGCCAAAGGGTCTGTCCACAGAGATTCTGGAATGCTACAGAAAGGACTCTCAGGAACTTGGCGTGAAAATTGAGCAAGTGCTGGAGACCAGGTAGATAAGGAAGCAGTGGCCAATAGGAATGGTGATAGGAGGAGTAACTAGAGGGAGCATGACAGTGCCCCCTTCTCAAAGGCCAGCCTCAGGATGGCCCAGAGCATCTGCATGAAGGCGATGGCGTGACGCACCCAAGAAGGGGCATGCACTTCAGTGGCAGGCACCCAAGAACGCTCAGCTGGACCGTAGCCTCTCCAGTAAACCAAGTATTGCAGCCGACCACAAAGTAGCCGGGAGACCAAAATGTGGCTAACCTAATATTCCGATTGACCATCCACCAGGACAGGAGCAGGAGGTTGAAAGGATTGGTAGTATTGGTTTCCCACCAGAGGTTGTAAGAGGGACATATTGAAGGAGTTGGTCACTTTCATAGGAGGAGGCAGGTTGAGAGGTTACGGGAGTTAGCCGTGATTTTTCTGCAAAGGGACCCACAAATTTGGGCCCTAGCTTACCAGAAGTCTGTTTCAGATGGAGGTGTAGAGTGGACAACCAGATTTGGTCACCAGACTGGTATGAAGGAGCCGGTCTTCTTCTCTTGTCTGCTGCAGACTTGAATCTGGAATAAGCAGTCTGCAAGGACTAACGAACAGAAGACCAATGTAGGTGAAGGTCTTGTACTCTAGCATGAGCTCCAGGAATATCTGTGGTAAGAAGATTAAGAGTCTGTGGATGGTAACCCAAGGCGGCAAAGAAGGGAGAACATTTCACAGAAGAGTGGTACTGATTGTTGAAGGCAAACTCAGCCAGAGAGAGCAGTGATGCCCAATTGTTGTGACAGGCGTTGCCATAATGGTGAAGAAAGACTTCCAGAGCTTGGTTGGTTCTTTCAGTTTGGCCATTGGATTGAGGATGGTATGAGGAAGAGAAGTTCAACTGGATTCCGAGGTAAGAGCAGAAGGCCTTCCAAAAAGTAGAGTTAATTGGGTGCCCCTGTTGGAGACGACTTGAACTGGAACTCCTCATCTCTCTGTGGAAGAATGGAGCCCACTCCTAATTCAGAGGCATCAACCTCAATGAGGAAGGGTTTAGTTGTTCAAAGACGTCAACGGCTTAAGGAGACCAAATCTTGGCATTAGAGTTCTTTTTGGTACCAGAGGAGGGCCAGTAGAAGAAAAGTTCTTAATAAATCTTCTATGGTAATTTGCGAATCCCAGGAAAAGCTGCACAGCTCTCAAATTGGTTGGCTGTGGCCAATCAGAGACGGCCTCTACTTCAGTAGGGTTCATCTTTAGACTAGAGTCTGACACAATATATCCTAGAAAAGGAAGCTGGGAAGTCTTGAAGATACACTGTTCTGCTTTAGTAAAAAAGATAGTTCTTCAGAAGGTGAAGTACAAAGGAATGAACATGTTTTCTATGTTCATTAAGGGATGTGGAAAAAATCAATATGTCGTCAAGGTAGACCACTTTGTAGGAAACTAGGATGTCTCCTGAAATTTCATTGACAAACTGTTGGAACACTGCGGGGGCATTTAAGAGGCCAAATGGCATAACAGGGTACTCACAGTGGGCCCTCTGGGTGTTTAATGCATTTTTCCATTCATCTTTCTGTTATTCGAAACAAATTATATGCCTCCCACAGGTAAAACTTGAAGACTTCGGCTCCCTTCAGGGCATCAAAAAGTTCTGGGATCAAAGGCAGTGGATATCTATTTTTTATGGTCAACTTGTTCAGACCTCTATAATTGATGCAGGGTCTCAGGGATCCTTTGAGACAAAAAAGAATCCAGTACCAGCAGACAGGGAAGAGTGCATGAAGAAGCCTCTGGCTAGGTTCTCATTAATATACTTTAGAAGGGCTTGATTCTTGGGTTCAGAGAGAAGAAAAGTTCTTCCCCTAGGGGAAATAGCGCAGGGCAACAAATCCATTGGACAGTCAAAAGCTCTGTGTTGTGGTAATTCTGCAACTCCTTGTTTGTGAAAGACATCCAGGAAATCCCTGTAAGGTTTTGGGATAATGTTCTCATGAGCAGTCATGTTGCCAATAAGCCCAGGTACAATGATCTTGGCCAAACAAGGGGAATGACAGTCTGGACTCCAGACAGTTATTTGATCAGATTTCCAGTCGATCACAGGGTTATGAAGGCGTACCCATGGCAAACCTAAAAACACAGAAATAGAAGAGCAATTGATGATATCAAACTGGATGGTCTCAAAGTGAAGAACTCCCATCTTGAGAAGAATCTTCTGGGTTTTGGAGGTACAGCCCAGACTCTAAGGGGCCTCCATCCACAGTGGAAACGTGTATAGGATTGTTCTTCTGGATGAAAGGTATTGAGAGTTGTGAAGCAAATTTAGAGTCTAGGAATACTCCTGCAGCACCAGAATCCAAAAAGGATTTAGTGGAGACTGAACCCCCTGACCAACTCAAATGGACAGGTACCATCAGGCAGTTAGGATAGGTCTGGTGAATCTCCTGATTTTGGCTTAAGGAGTTGTCTTCTGAGTTCCTTAAGCCAGGGAGTTTCCTGGCTGTGTTGGGCACTGACATAGGAGATGGCCCTTTTGGCCACAGTACAGGCATAAGCCTTCAATACGTCGCCAGTGTTTTTCTTTGTTTGTGAGTTTAGTAACAGACTCAATGTCCATAGGTTCTGCATGGGCCTGGGAAGTCTCTGCTGAAGATGAAGACTATGGAGCAGATACAGGTTTGAAATGGCGGGAGTGGTTTCTTTCAAGTTGTCGCTCTGGTTGGCGATGAGTAAGCTCTATGCAGAGAGAGATAAGACCTTCAAGATTGTCCAGAATCTTCTGATTAACTAAAGCATCTTTGATCCGCTCGCTCAATCCCCTACGAAAAGCGGCCTTCAAGGCCCCACAATTCCAATCCGTTTAATTGGAAAGGGTTTGGAAATTCAGAAAGCCACAGCATATTGGGCTACCATGCAAGTTCCCTGTTTGAGTTCCAGTATATTTGCTTCAGCTGAGGCCTGTCTACCAGGCAGATCAAAACCTTAAAGGTGGTGATAAAGGTGTTGGAATTGTCAAGAAGTGAGGACCTTTTTTCAACAAGGGGGGGAAGACACAGCGAGAGCCTTATCAGTTAGCAAAGATATCAGGGGAGAAAAAAAAAAAGCAGAAAACGGAAGAAAGCTCACAGCGCTAACTCACCATAAAATATCCATATCATATTATAAATTAAATATAAGAATAATGATTAGAAATATAGATAGCAGCAAAGAATGAGAGGGTTCTCCAGTCTCCCTGACATTAGGTCTAGACCCAAAAGTGAAAACACATACAAAAAAGACAGTCCTGCGCTCCTCTATATACTGTGAACATAAGTGCCCTGTATTTAGCATATGTAATAACTCTTAGTAAATCTAAGTGAAAATAAGTGAGAATTTTGTCCCACAAATTGGCCAATCCGTGTGTAAGCTTACCACCACGCCAAGGTATCTGACTTTATGGTAAGTCCTACTCTAATACACCTATAGAGGCCTTATCTAAATTAAAAAACATACATTCTCTGAGAAAAAAATGATATAATAAATGCATCAGTGGGGACCCTTTAAATGACATATTGATGTTTTTATTTCTTGTGGGTCCCAGTGTAATGCAATTAAAAACAACAGCATGAGTCAGATATCAGTGATGAAGGGTTCAGTCGTAGGATTCTGGGAGCATCAACTGGAGTTGACCAAACCAGACTAGGAAGAAGGCCATACCTCGACCAAGCTAGTAGTAGACTCTTCGGGTGTCGACAAGATTCAAATAGACTGGGCTAGGGAAATTCGTCGAACCGGCAGTCGGAGAAACTAAACTTTGACTTCCAATACCCTCAACTAGTCTGAACCTGGAGGTGTCGGTCTAAAGATTTTGACTATGATGCCCTCAACTAGGTAGTCAGGCAGGAGACAGGGAGTCATAGGCCATCGACCATCCACACCCTCAACTAGCCAATGTGGTCGTCGGAGTAACAGACAATGTTACCCAACTCAGTCAGAGGGCCTGAGATGTGGAGTCGAGCAAACAGTAATTGTTTTGACATGGAGTTACAGGAATCTCTGGCAGATGAAGACTGGAGGGACACCAGTTGCACAGAAGATGGCAGGAAGAGTAGTTTTTGAATGTCTCTAAAGCAACTGGAGTCTCAGTCGAGGCAACAGCTGAAGGGACTCTCATTGAGCAGCAGAGCATCAGGAAAGGAGTAGCACAGAAGATGAAGCATGGTCAAGGAAAAGCTGAGGTCGAAGCCAGACAGAAGATCTAGGTACCTAGGGATGAGACCGAGCCATAGTCGGGAAACAAGCCGGGTCAAGATTCGTAGACAAGACTTGCAATTTCAAGAGACAGAAGACAAGGTCAGGAAACAAGCCAAAGGGTCAGTACACAGAGATTCAGGAAACTCTGGAATGCTACAGCAAGGTCTCTCAGGAACTTGGAGCTGAAGGCCGAATCAGGATGCTAAGAAGACAGTGGCCAATAGGAATGGTGATAGGACGAGTAACTAGAGGTAGTGTGATGAGTTGACAAGAGTCATAGAGTGCCTACAAATACAGCAACTACTCCTACCATCTCCACAGTGATAGCTTTAAAGCAATAAAGTTGTACAGTTCTTGTACTACTTCCATTCCACACTTAAGTTAAGTTCTTAGAAAGAAGTCAAAACCTGCACAAACCTAATGCAAAATTTCACCTAAGGAATAGTAAACTTGCCAAAATGTTGGCGGTTGACATGCTGCCCTTTCTTTTCTTGAAAACAGAGGCTTTAAAGAAATTATGTCAAGTGGTGCACCCTGCTGTAATATCCCAAGCCACAATTATTTTTCAAGGATGTTTGTGCCAATGTTACATAAGCAGGAAGATAGTTTTGTGGGCAAAGGACAAAGACAGTCGGCCTGTTTTCAACCTTTTCAAGTCATATGTTGTTGTAGGACTCACAGCTTAGACTTTCACTATTTATTTCTCCACTTTAGCCCCTAGAATAAGTAATATTGTGGTGGTAAAAGTTGCAGTCATAGGAAACATAGGAAAGAAATTGTTGGCAGTGGCAAAAAGGAGAAATATTATGCAGTGGTAAAAAAGAAGAAAACTTTCATGTAAAAAGTGAAAAATCATTTGTTTTACATGAAAGTCATGCAGGAAATTTTTCTGACTTTTTGCTCACCCTTACTACTGAAGGTAAAGTTTGAAAGAGACTGGAAAGGGTTTTGGTGAATAAAGCACCTGGATCTGATGTCATAAACCCAAGGTACTTAAGGAGGTTGACTTTTATTTTGGTAGATACATCAGGGTCCCTTGAAATCACCATTGGAACCAATTTAAAAAAATCCATTATAACCCTACAGTGTCCAGTTTTATACGTAATAACCCTAATATCTAATAATGTTTTTTCTATATAGCAACAACATTCTAAAGTTATTCAAACATTAATTGGTAAGGTGCTAGTTCTCACTATTTAACTTTTGGGAATTTTCTAAAAAGTCCCCAAGCATCCATAATTCTATAAGGACCTCTTATCCTCATGTAAAGAAATACATATAAGACAACATGAGAAATAATGTTCAGATCCCTAACATTTGTTAATGCTGGACTGGTGGACTGTTCAACTGTGAGATAACTCTAATGGTATAGTATACAATACTGAATTATAATATAGTATGGTTAGTTATGTTATCTTGATACTACTGGCCTGTTTCTCTTTGTGAATGCTTGAAAAATCAGCTACTTAAAGGTAAAACAGTTTAACTTTTTGAAAATAATTCCATCCAAAACTGAATGAGTGAATGAATGATTGAGTATATGTATTTATATAGTATATTAAACATTTCACAATTTAAGGGTTTACACAATACAGGATTACTTTGCAAAGTGAAACACAGGGATCCCTTCTTGACAGCTTACATTCTATAGTACCATTCATTTATGCAGGTAATCAGTACAAGCTCAATAAATTTCCAGTAAAAATATTGCGCATCTCATTTTTCACCAAACAAGGATTATTCTAATAGATGTAAAATCTTTTCATATTTACATTTTGAAGAAAAATATACTTTGCAATATATTCTCTTCTCTTTCAAACTTTCTGTGTACAGATTTCCTACTATACACTGAAAGCACAAAATGCACCAACTACTTATTGGTAAAAAAATAGCAAAAAAGGAAATCAAACCACAAAAGGTAGACACAAAAATTTCTGATAAATTTAATGAAATTAGTTTTGTGTTTTTAACCCTAAATTTAGTAAATTCATTCATATGTAGACGTGAATTATGTCATTTTTAATGGGACTCATATGTTTAGTAACTGTTTTTAGTAAGTGATTTTTATTATTACATTTTTCACATATCTGATTATTTCAAGATATATTTTGATTGGTGCATCTAGAGCTAAAATAGTTTATGTTAAAAATGTGTGAAATAGTTTTCTCAAACAATAAAATGATTGTTATACAGCTTTATAGCATTGCTTCATAAAATAAAAGTGGATATCAATATTTTGTAAAACTAATTTTTTATTCTTTCTTATCTATTATTAGAGCTTTCAAAAGGGAACATAAACATAATTTATCTATATACGTCTATATTTATCGAAGAATATTATGTAGCTGGTTAAAACTGCAATTTTTTTCAACAAAAAGTGTATTTCTTTCTTATACTGATTTTTTTAATTCTTATTTATGTCATGCATTTGGTCTTTGGGTTGTCAGTATACACAGCTTGTTAGGCTCAGAACATGGTTCTTGACCACAGAGGCTGGAACGTGAGTCACCAAGACTTTTGTAATAAGTAGAAATGTAGCAGTTCTGGAGGAAAGCAACTGTACCATGCGGTACAAATAAAAACTCCCCAAATAACCATTGATTTACATATGTCTTTTAATGCCTTGCATGCGAGTAGTTCTCTAACACATTAGAATTTTTCATTTGCCTTGTATGATGCAGATTATTTGGCCCAGAATTGCTTAAATACTTCATAGTACACCAGCCTCAGTGCACATTTAGATTTCCAGATCAGGGTTAGATTTCCAGTCCGGATTAATCAATCAGTACAACATCCACAACTTTACTACTTGATACAAAGATCAGCTGGGAGAAGAATATGATCAATATGTGTTGTTTGTACCTATGAACCAGTGTCAGATCAATTACCCTGTTAAAATTTTAAAGTTATTTTTTTATTAATTATGCAATATCCTGAAGCTAGTTTGTAAGTCAGCAGGTTATAGGCTTCAGTCAGTTACATATGTTGGACAAACTGCCATAATAATTATTGGAGAAACAATTCAAAGATGATAAATCCCTATTTTTGTTTTGAAATAATTCCAAAAGCAATGTTACAGAAGTTTATCAATGGTATTGGGAAGGCCATAGCTTCTCCAACTTGTATTTACTTTGGTTAATGTACTTCATATTTGCTAGGTCCATAAATGATGGTTTATTTTCTTTCTTCATGCAGACAATGAGTGTGTCAAATCAGACATTCTCAGAATTTCAACTGGTGGGATTTCAAAATCTTCACAGTTTTAAGTTCATTCTTTTTTGCACATTCCTAATATTTTATGTTGTCACACTAACTGGAAACCTGACAATAATTATGTTAGTATCAACTAGTGATTCTCTTAAATCACCCATGTACTTCTTCCTCTGCAATTTATCTTTTTGTGACATCATTCTCACCACAAGTATATCCCCAAAGATGTTACATAGTATATTGATAAATAAAGACATTATATCTATTTCTTGCTGCTTCACAATATTTTTTTTTTTGGGTTTGTCTTGCTCTGTAGAGTGCTATCTGTTAACAGTAATGTCTTTTGACCGATACCTGGCCATCTGTAACCCACTGCGTTACCACTCTATCATGAACTTTAAGCTTTGTCTCCACCTTATTATCGTCTCTTGGTTGGTAAGTGTTATGGTATCATTAAACCTAACACTTTTACTCACGCAACTTGATTTCTGCAGCAACAATGTTATAGATCATTTTTTCTGTGATTATCTCCCTCTTCTGGAACTTTCTTGTTCAGACACCTCTTTCGTAGTAATAGAAGATCTAATGTTAAGTGTGCCTGTAACAATCTTTCCATTTGTCTTCATTGTTGTTACTTACACCTACATCATTCGTACTATTTTAAAGATCCCATCTACCAGTGGACGACAGAAAGCCTTCTCCACCTGCAGCTCTCATCTGACTGTTGTATTCATGTATTATGGGGCAATACTCGTAATTTATTTGGTTCCCTCCAAAGGATACTTAAAGCATATTAACAAGTTCCTGTCATTACTTTATTCAGTATTGACTCCAATGTTCAACCCTATCATATACAGCCTAAGGAATCAAGAGATTCGAAAGAGTGTGAGAAAAATAATCAACTCAAATCTACACTATAAGTTATTCAAACATGTATGTCCTTTTCTGCTTTGCCTCTAATCCAATACAGTACAATGGAAACAATGCTGGGGCTTCAAAGAAATGTAATATTTTGAACATTAACTTTACCTTTTTTCTCACTGGGAAATGTTTAATTTAAAATTATAAAAGAAACTAGTGGCTTGATTTAATTAATCACAGTAAAGGTGCAGATAAGGCAAAAATCATACAGAACGTTACCCATGCCTGAACAGTGCAGCTATGCAAAAAACCATCTACCAGAATGACCAATAAACGTAGGCCAAAAAAATACACGTATCTTCATAATGTTCGTTGCTCCTTGTTTTACCTCATTCTGCGTTCATTTCTGTTGCTAAAGAAAACAGATCTGTTAACTTCAAAGGAAACAAGCTAACATTTGGCATTATCTTGCGAGCTAACTGCTGTTAAGAAAAGTTCAAAATCACAGCCAGTCACAAAACAGCAAGTACACTCAAAGAAACCTATTTATACCAAAAAACAAACTGATATACCTTGCCTGTGTTTGCAGGTTTGCAGAGCTTAAACACAGGGCCCAGGAATGGAGGAGAGAGAGAGAGAGAGGGCAAGAGGGCAAGAGAGGAGCAATCACTAGAGAGAGGTATATGGAGTGGGGAGCAGAGAGCATTGCATTTATATAGACACATAAAACACTTTGGCACATATTGCACACACGCATACACACATACACACACATACACATACACACACACACATACACACACACACACACACAAACAGACACATTGCACACAACACATCTTTATTCTTTATTTATACAGTGTGATTCTGTGAGTGCAAAGGAGTGACAGGGAGTGAATGTGACTGAGTGCCTGTGGGAGAGTGTGGCTGTGTGAGGGAGAGTGATAGGAGAGTGATAGGTTCTGAAAAAGGATATAATAAAACTAGAGAGGGTACAGTGGAGAGCAACAAAATTAATTAAGGGAATGGAGGACTTAACATATGAGAAACGACTAGACAAACTTGGTTTATTTACTCTAGAGAAAAGATGACTAAGAGGAGACCTTATCACATTGTACAAGTATATGAGAGGTCAATACAAGGATCTCTGCAGTGAGCTATTTATTCCAAGGCCTGATCAGGTGACCAGGGGACACCCCTTGAGATTAGAGGAAAGGAGGTTTAAACTTTAGTAGAGGAAGGGTTTTTTTATGTCAAGGTCTGTTAAATTGTAGAATTCATTGCCCAGGGAGGTGGTTATGGCAGATACAATGGGTATGTTTAAGAGAAGATGAGATACATTTCTTTCAAAAGGGAACATACAGAGTTATATTGTTTATCAGTAGGCTGATCAGGAAGGTCTGATAAAGACTAATTTAAATGATAGCAGGAAAGCTATAAAATTCTCAGTTACTGAGGTATGAGGAGAAGGTTGAACTTGATGGACTTGTGTCTTTATTCAACCTAATTTACTGTGTTACTATGTTACTATGAGTGGAGACTGGAGAGATGGGGGAGGCACAGGAGAAGAGAAAAGAGAACAGGGGATACCCAGTCAGGAAAGGAGGGGGAGAGGGAGAGCAGCAGGGTGAAGGAGTACCCAACTACAGTCATGTACACAGCTGATAGGGACTGACACACCAGTGGGAATCAGAGGGGATGTGCTGCAGGAGTACACGCTGCCAGGGACATCATAGTCAGGACCTGAACCCCAAGCTGCCTCTCAAATTGCTGACAATTCCCAGGCTGGAATGGAGGAAGACAGATTGAGGGACCCCATGTACACCCACAAGGACAATCTGGAATGCCAGAGGGCTATCCAATGCATTGCATATCATTGGATACCCCTCTATCACTTCAAGGGTTCTATGGTTGATATGAATATATTCAACTCAAATTCACATTATTTGCTGTTAGTTAACCTTAGGAATAAGATTGGCATAGGCAATTGGGTGTAACAGTGTTCACATGGCAATGGTTGATATCCCTCATCATGGCCGAAAAGGTATTGCAGATGCCAGCTGAATTCACAGCCTCCATTAGACCCAAACATGGCATGTTGTTGCTAGGTCATTGTGATGTTGAAGCAGGAAATTTCAAGACTGGAGGTACATGTGCATCTCAGTCATCATGTGGAGTAAAACATATCATTATGTTTGGTATGAGTGTGTCTTGTCAAAATAGCTCTATATCGAAAAATTTAAAATTTCTGTGTATTTTTTTCCCTCATCCCCTCCTATTCTGTTATTTTTTAGATCTCGCTCTGGGTTATGGGGGCTTTATAGGTACTCTCTTGCACACCTTGGGCGGAGGCTGGATGCTTTTTTGGCCGTTATTGGGCAATTGTAACCTCTAGTGTTGTTGAGTTCTATTTGTTTAGTTTTTGGTTGCCTCCGTTCTGCCAGGGGTTTGCTGGAGAGGGGTGAATGGGCGAGAGATGGATCTAGTAGTCTAGGGGCGATTTCTTAAACTGCTAAGCTTGATACTGTTATTGTTATTTTCTAAAGTTTAATTGATCTAGCCTTGCATGATTCGGGCAGGGGGTGGTTGTTATACTGCCATGTTTTGGCACTGTAGGCCCTTGAGGCTGTTGGAGTCTGCTGTTAGCTGACGCCTTGCCTTGTCTGGGGGATGCTAGGCCGGGGAGGATGGGTGAGACTAACGCTGGGGGATGCTTGAGGACATGATTTCTTATTGTACGGGAAATGCTGTGTTCTAGGGGAGGCTGTGGTTCTGTGCTTACTATGTTTTTCTTTACCTACCAATGTGAAGTGGTGGGATACTTACTACTTACTTTATACTGCTGCTGTGTGGGGCAGGTGGTGTGGACGGGATCATTTATGTTCTGTTGATCAATTTGATTAAAAGTTAATTGGTTCATGTCTGGTGGGCGGGAGGGAAGGGTCAGGAGTTTTGGCTGCCAGGCCACGGGAATGGGTTGTTTAAGGGATAAAATCTCTTTTGGGTTGGGGGTGGAGGAGATAGGGTGGGATGTTTTGATATGGGTTGGGGCAGTTGTTAGTTTAGGGATCCCTCTTCCTCTCTCTTCTGGGTCGGGCTCTCTTCGCCCCCGGGGAATCCCACCATGTGGCCAGGGGTGTAACATATTCTATTTAGTTTAGTGATGACACCACTAAATTGTAAATTTTTATCCTGGAATGTGCGTGGCCTGAATGATGCTATAAAACGATCTTTAGTTTTGAACCACATCAGGAAGCAATCTTCAGGGGTGGTTATGTTGCAGGAGACTCATCTTACTGCAGGTAGAGTTATGTCTCTTAGGAGGCACTGGATACAGGGTCATTACCATGCCACGTATTCCACATATGCCAGGGGTGTTTCCATACTTATCTCTAAACTGGTTTCTTTCGAGTTCATTGACCTTAAGACAGATCCACAGGGACGTTACCTCTTCCTAACATGCAGGTTACAGGGAGCTCTGTTTGTCTTAATGAATGTTTATATACCACCATCTTTTGACCCATTAGTCCTCCAGGACATGCTTATCTATGTTTCTGACAAGACTCATCACCATATAATTTGTATGGGTGACTTTAATATAGCTACCAATCCTGATTTGGATAGATTTGGTGGGACGGTGGTTGATTCCAAATTACATAGAGATGCCTTCCTCCGTCTTGTGGGTGATATTGGACTTGTAGATGTGTGGAGGACTTTCCACCCACAGGACCGGGAATTCTCCTGCCACTCGGCCACTTATAAAACGTTATCTAGAATTGATTATGCGTTTGCTAACCAATTGGCTTTGAATTGGGTTACAGACTGCTGTTTTCTAACCAGGGTAGCCTCTGACCATTCCCCATTATTACTGTCTTTACATCGAGTCCAGGGACCTAGGTCCAGAGTTTGGAGGCTTAGTCCCGTATGGTTGACTAACACGCATTTGGTGTCCAAACATAGAGAAGATCTTTGTGACTATTTTACCAACAATGTCAATTCTGCTGCTCAGGGTATTGTTTGGGAGGCAGCCAAGGCAGCTGCAAGGGGTTCTCTGATATCTCTTATATCTATGCAAAATAGACTTAGATCTAGGGAAGTGGAGGTTCTGGAGTCGGAGGCTGCTGAGGCGGAAAAACAGTTTGTGGGGAGCGGGGATTCGGCATCCTACACTAAGTTTGTTTCCTGTTCGTTACGATACTCTGCAAAACTTTCTGAACTGAATGCCCGTCATGTTTTTTATATGAAACAAAATATCTTTGAAAATGGGGACAAAGCGGGGAAGCTCTTGGCTCATCTTGTTCACCAGCATAGGGGGACTCCGTTACTTTCTTCACTTCGGGATTCTGGGGGTGACTTGATACTCGATCCGCGGATGATTAACTTGCAGTTCCGGGGCTTTTACTCTCATTTATATGAGTCTCGACTAACCCGCGCTGAGTCTCAGATATCTCATTTTATTGCCCAATGTGACCTTCCGCATCTTTCCATAGAACATCGACGCATGTTAGATGCTCCTATACTTCTCAGAGAAGTAATGGAGGCAATTCGTGGTTGCCGGCGGGCAAGGCCTCGGGTGTGGATGGTCTTCCTGCGGAATGGTATAGGGAATTTGCGGATATCTTGGCCCCCCATCTTTTGAATACTTTTTACGCTGCCATAGATGACGGACATCTTCCGGATTCCATGAATAACGCTTCCATTATTGTATTGCCTAAGCCAGGGAAGGATCCGGAGCTTTGCGACTCTTACAGACCTATTTCCCTTTAGACTACGGATGCAAAAATTGTGGCGAAAATACTGGCTAACAGATTAAATAATGTGCTGGGAACCATCGTGCATGAAGATCAGGCTGGTTTTATCCCAGGCAAATCAACGTCCCATAACCTTAGAAGATTATTTTTGCATCTACAGCTTCCACATGATATCATCGGAGCTCGGGCGATTGCGTCCCTTGATGCATCCAAGGCCTTTGACTCTGTCGAATGGCCGTATCTTTGGCATGTACTTCGGGGTTTGGGATTTGGCCCATCCTTTATTAATTGGATACATATCTTATATAGCAAAGTCAGGGCTTCTGTGGTGACGGCTGGACTGAGCTCGCAACCCTTTTCCATCGTGGCACTAGACCGGGCTGCCCGCTTTCGCCCGGCTTGTTTGCCCCGGCCCTGGAGCCTTTGGCTGTTTTGATTCGTGCTGATCCGCTGATTCGTGGACTCAGTATTGAGGGCAGAGAGGAAAAGATTGCCCTGTATGCTGATGACATTCTGCTCTTTCTTGGGGATGATGGAGATTCCCTGAGGACCACGCTGTGGTTGGTGGACGATTTTGGTATGTATTCAGGATTTCAAATTAATTGGGCTAAGTCCTCTTTGCTTCCGATTGATGGTGGTCTGTGGGAGTCTCGCTCACTGGACATCCCACTTTCTTATGTGGCTGACTGTACATATTTGGGAATTCGGGTGGCAGCAATGACAAACTCCTTTTTAGAGATGAATTTGACACCTACTATTCAATCTCTTAATGATAAAACAATGGCATGGCTTCACTTGCCCTTAAATGTTATTGGTAGTTCGAATCTTATCAAAATGATTTTTTTGCCCAAGTTTTTGTATATTTTTCAGAATACTCCGGTCCCTATTCCTAAAAAATATTTCCGGCAAATAGATAAGGTTATCTCACATTTCATATGGCGGGGACGTCGGGCTAGACTCAAACTGACTACTCTTATGAGACAGAAGAGTGAGGGGGGAATTGCTTTGCCCAACTTTTACAGGTATTACTTGACAGCTCAATGTCGATATGCGCTTGATTTTGTTTCCCCTCAGCCTCGCTATCAAACGACTCAGATAGATGCACTGCTATTATAGCCTGCTTATGAGCTACCCCAATTCTTGCATGGCGGCTCCGCAGTTTTTAAAATTCTGACTACTTTAGCTGTAACTCTATATGAAGCGTGGGGGGAGTTGAAGAAGTTGCTGGGATATGTGGCCATGGACCCGGACACCCCCTTGTGGGGCGCCGCGGGGTTACATCATTTACTTGGTAGTGAGTTTGGTCCTCTGTGGGCTAGGTTTGGGATTCATACTCTTGGACAATTGTATCATGATAACCAGTTGAAATCCTTTGCACAGCTACATGACGAATACCATAGGCCACATAATCTTTTTTATTCTTATCTATGTGTCAGACATGCTCTTAGAGCCCAGTGGGGTGAATGAGCACAGATGCTTACTACATTCCCGCTTCTTACTAGATTGATGACCCTTGAGCCTCCGAGACCTCTCTCTTTTATTTACCAGTGGTTGGAATCTCACATGAGGTATCAGGATCTGGGTCCATTGAAGGATTGGGAGTGGACTATGGCTAAGGAGGTGCCAGCTTTGGTGGTGACATCAACTAGGCATCAAATGATACAGCTGAATATTTTACATAGAATTTATTATACACCAATCAGACTGTTTAAAATGGGGAATTCTGGTACTGACTATTGCCATAGATGTAGCAATGTTCGAGGCACGTACTTGCACATGATTTGAGAGTTCCCTGAGGTTGGGAGGTTTTAGTCAGAGGTAATGCGTATTGTGACCCTGGAGTTGGGAAGACCTGTTCCTATGACTCCAAAGATTTGTTTACTGTCTATATTCCCCGATGAGATTGAGGATGCTAATGTCAAATCTCTTCTGCGTGAGCTCTTGGAGATGGCGAGAAAGGTGGTGGCTTTGAACTGGATGTCAGACAGGGCTCCCACTTGCAGGGCGTGGATTAACTTGGTTTCACAGTGTTTTCCACATTATAAATTGGTTTATCTACACCGAGGTACTCCGGCTAAGTTTGATAGGATATGGGGACGGTGGCAGACCTGGTGGAAAGCTAGAGCAAGTACTACTGTGACTCATGGCGAGGTGTAACTTTTTGGGGATGGTTGGCTGAGTTCTCTTCTGCTTGTCATGTGGCTGTTTGTCATGTATTCTTGTACACCTTAGTGTATGTCTCCTATATATGACGGGACTTAGTGGAATCACTGGCTGGTGGGGAGGGGTTGGGGGGTGCTGCGGGCTCGGGAGAGAGAGGAACTGGGATCGAGGGATATAGTTTTAGCTTAGTTCGGTTAGATATTTGGAGTTTGGGTTGAATTATTATAAAAACCTCAGGTCGACTCTGTACATCCTATTAATATGCATCTGTTTCTTATATTGTCATATATTTTTGCATACTTTTGCTGTACTTGAAAGATTTTATATGTACCTTTTTTCTTTATATGTGTATGGAGTGATCTGATAAATTATATTAAAAAAAGTAAATTCTATGTAGATATGGGAATTCATCATTTTTTAGTAGAATTAGTCCCCTAGGAAACATGTCTTTTACAACTGTGTATCTTTGTTTCACTTCAGGTATCCAATTAGATTAAGGCACATATTCACCACACCTTTTAGGGAGTTTTCCACTTTATATGTGGAAAAATTAAATAAAAAGGAGGGGCTGAGGGCAGTAAGACAGACTGACTGACTGACTGATGGACTGACAGATGAATAACTGAAAATGAGGGAGACCCAAGGTGATCCAGAGATACCCAAAAAAGAGCAGGTGGAGGTTAGAAATACAGAAGAAGTCCAGTGTTGCACAGGAGAGGCCAGATCCCTAGACATTCAAGGAGATGCCCCATCAAAGACAGAGAGACCTCAGGAAAAGTGACTCAACCATACAGTGAGGGAAAAAAATTATTTGATCCCCTGCTGATTTTGTACGTTTGCCCACTGACAAAGAAATGATCAGTCTATAATTTTAATGGTAGGTTTATTTGGACAGTGAGACACAGAATAACAATAAAAAAAAATCAGAAAAATGCATTTGAAAACAGTTATAAACTGATTTGCATTTTACTGAGTGAAATAAGTATTTGATCCATTATCAATCAGCAAGATATCTGGCTCCCAGGTGTCTTTTATACAGGTAACAAGCTGAGATTAGGAGCACTCTCTCTGGAAGGACCCACTGAGTATGAGTCTGAGGAGGAAGTGAACACAACTGAACCAATGCTGTCCAGTCCCATTAAATCAACCCTAGGGATCTTGAATAATTTAATGATAAGGAAGGAAGAGAAGGGTAATACTAGTGGTGTGAGCAGGACCGGTCAGCTGCCTGTGCCTGCTGCAAGATGTGCTGCCCCTGCTGCCACCATTGCTGTAACTGCTGTCAGACGTGCTGCCCCTGCTACAACTAATTAAGTGCCTTCTGTCAGATGTGCTGTTCATGCTACTGATACCATCATTACTGTGCCTGCTGTCAGACATGCTGCTCCCAGTAATGAACCTGCTGCTAGTGTGTCTTGTAATATTCAGGAGGCGGGGAAGGAGAAGACGATGCAAATTGTGACAGCAAGTCACACTTACCAGCCCCAAACAGTCACGCCACTGCTAGTACTACTGCTACTAAGGTCCAGCAGCTTGCTAGTGTTTGGAGTAAAGGAGGGGGTAATCAGCAATATCCTCATATTACTAGAGACTGTGAGGAGGTAGACTCTGTGGCTGAACATAATGCGGTTGGTGTTAGCCGGAGTGGTAGGCAAAACATTTGAGTCCAGACTAGCAGTCAAGGGGGCCCACACCATTCCTCTGATACTGCGAGTCCTCCCCTTCACTTCATAATGGTGTCCAAGTGGAACAGGATCCTGAAGACTAAGAGGCCAGAACTATTGTTGGGGGAGAGAAGGGACACAATTAGTACCTCCACCACCAGCAGGAGCACAGATCAGCTGTCTGTGCCTGCTGCCACTGCTGCCAGTCTGCCTTCTTCAGGTCAAAAACCAGTGTCAAGGGGGCCCTCTGTCGTATTGCTCATCAACTCCTCTAAGCAGCAGTGAGATGTCTGTAATAGAGCAGCAGCAGCAGTAGCACGTAGGGACGTAGCCTTTTATTCCTGAGTTGCTGGACAGGCTCAGGGGAGCATGGTTTTCATCCAGCTTGACCTTAAAAGTGCTTACAACTTCGTCAGGAGGAGTTATGGAGATGAGTTGAAGACTGCCTTTAATTCCAGGTTTGGCAATTACAAATACATGATCATGCCCTGTGGCCTTCATAATGCCCCATGCAGTTTTCCAGTGCCTTGTTAACATTGGTTTTTAGAGATCTGCTGCTGTGCTTTGTCATTGTATTCCTAGACTAAATCCTGGTATTTTCCCCAACCTTGGAAGAACATTGTCTTCATGTCAAACAGGTTTTGTCTCACCTTAGAGAGAATCATCTTTATTGGGAATTGGGCTTTGAGAAAACTTTTCTGGCATTTTTGGGCCATATTATATCTGCCCAAGGACTTGCTTGAACCCAAGAAAGTTGTGTGCTGTGACTGAGTGCCCTTTGTCTCTTGGCTTAAAAGTGATCTAGCAGATTATTGACATTATCAATTACTACAGCAAGTTCACCAAAGGGTTCTCAGGACTCCCATATTCCCTATCATATCTACTAAGCATGAATGTGCTGATTCTCATCACTGGATATTCTAGAACCGGAAAGAGTACAGAGCAGATTAACAAAATGAATTAAGGGAATGAGCACTTGACATAAGAGTAACGACTAGACAAACTTGATTTATTTACTCTATAGAAAAGACAATTAAGATGAGATCTTATCACAATGTACAAAAATATGAGAGATCAATACAGGGATCTTTCTTGTGACCTATTCATGTTCAAAGGCCTGATCAAATGATCAGGGGACACCCCTTGAGATTAGAGGAAAGAAGGTTTCAACTTCATCCTAGGAAAGGGTTTAAAACAGTAAGGTCTGCTAAATTATGGAATTCTGGTTATGCCAGATACTATGAATACTTTTATAAGAAGATTAGATACATTTCTCTCAAAAGGGAACATACAGGATTATACTGTGTATTTGTAGGCAAATCAGGAAAGTCTGATAAAGAATCATTTATTTGGCATCAGGAAAGCTATATAATTCTCATGTCTCTGGGTCAAGAGGCAAAGGTTGAACATGATGGACTTGTGTACTTTTTCAATCTAATTTTCTATGTTACTATAGTAAATTGGTATGTAACGTGACAGAGACTTTTATCCCCTAAAGTAAGCTACTACTGGGCAGACTGATACTTGACAAGATAGAGTATTTTCTAGAGAAGGATTTGTAGAACTTGTTGTTAAAGGCCCCAGCCCTGAGTAAACATTGATTTGTAGGACTTAGACTAGTTTGGCACAAGCCCTAAGGAAACAGTGATTTTTATGACTTAGGCTTGTTAGAAACAATCCGACAAAAATAGTTTTTTTCTTTTTGTAGGCTTCTGGGGGGGTTTTTTGTTATTTTTAAAGAACAAGCCCTGGGAAAAAATGCTCTACTGGTCTAGTGCCAGCAGGTCATGTTGTGATGGCTAATGGACACTGGTCATTATCAAATGCGCTGTGTAATTGTGGAATTTTCAAGTGCTGTTGCTGAGGTGTGAACATCAGAATGATTACGCAACTCAAAGGGAATGGGATCAACAACAGCAGTAATATAGATAATGAAGGTTTGACTTGCCAAAACTATGTTTAGTGATGCACCTGAGGCAGTAGCAGCACAATAACTAGCCCCCACCACTTCAGATATATGTGGAGAAAAGAAGAAGTTGGCCAATAATGATTCTCCACTTGCTCCTCTGCCAAAATCATTAGTGTGTTGTTAGAATAGACATTTTAAGTTTAATATTAATAATGAACCCTCCCTGCCACCAGCTTAGTATATTCTGCAGGATGGAAACTCCTCAGATGACACTTGATGCCCTGGTTTCGATTATCCTCCAGCACACAGCCATGTATGGTCAGTGCACCACAGAGAGTGAAATGGGTGGATATGAATTGCCACATCCTAACATCTACTGAATGGCTATCAGGTGTTTGGGGAGGTAAAGATGAACATGGTGGATGGCCAGAAAATGTAGTTACCGTAGAGGAAAAAGGTGATGGTGAGCCAGGTATTTCACTCGTCATCGAACTTTCAAGCTCTGGCTGGATTTCTCTATTGTTCTTCCTCTTTGATTTCCACCGCGCCTATTGTTTTTACTTTAATATGTTTCACAAAAATGTGAGGTGTGCGATCAGGGAGGTTGTGCCAAGATGAGTTCCCTTTTTTCCTCTTATCACTCACTTGTCAAAAATTGTGCACAGTGCCATCGCTGATGACAGCACTGTTCCTTAACCAAGAGGATAATAGTCTCACACCCGGGGGGTAGGGGTAATCTGGAGAATAATGGCCTCTTTCTTCTTCTTCTCCAAAGTCCCCTTCACTGGCTCTGGCAGAGGATGATGTTGCTGCTTTGCTAATTCTGCCCTCAGAATCAGCACTGCAACGAGGACTAGGAGTATTGCTGCTGGGAAATTAAACCTGTCCTAATCCCGGAATAATGGTCCCCATTCCCACTGTGTCCACGGTGGTCTGTGACACACTAGCCTGTTCCTCAGCATCCTGTTGCTTTTGCAACTCAGCAGCAGCAGGAATTACTGCAGTAGCAAACTCTCATTCCCATACCTGTCTCCCATTCCTTCTTGGTTTGGGCTAAAATACACATTAATGTCTCTTCCACTACAGTTTCTCCACCATTATCATCATCACCACCAGTCCCTTCTTGCTGCTGCTCTACTACAGATGTTTAATCAGTTGGAGGAGGTGATGAGAAGGGTCCTGTAATCTTGCTGGTGTGAAGAAAGCAGATTGGCAGCATTAGTAGCAGGCACAGGCAGCTGATCTGTGGTCCGGGTGGTAGTGTATTATTGCTGCTAGGCCTTCTTCAGGATCATGTTACACCTGGACAATGCCATGGGGTAAGGGGACTCCCACAGTCAGGGGAATTTTATGGGTTCTTTTGACCTCAAGACTGGATGCTCTGTATTACTTCCCCTACCACTCCCCTAACACTAGACTTACCAGCTACTTCAACATCACTATTGCTTCTAACATCAACCACATCAACTTCAGTCCCCTAGTCTTTCACATCATTAGAAGTATGATCAACCTCTCCTTCCTAAGACTCTGTACAAGCAGCTGCACCTTCTTAGTGGCAGTACTAGTGGCAGGACTTCTTGGGGATGGCAAGTGTCCCCTGCTATCACACTGAGACTTGCAAGACACACTGGCAGCAGGCACAACACTGGTAGGAAGCATAGGTAGCTGACCTGTCCTGCTCCCATTACTACTACCCTCTTCTTACCCCAGTGAGAAAAATTTCCCCAAGATCCCTAAAGGTTAACTGGAAATCATTAGTTCTGGGGAACCAGGGTATCCAGACACTTTCATGTTGGTATTAATCACTTCCCCCTCTTCCTTAGACCCAATGGATGCATAAGGGTCCTTCTAGCTTCTCCTTTTATTGTTATTAAACTTGCTCATAGTGATAGCAGTCACTAAAAGCCTCTCCTGCCTCAGTTTTTTTACTAATTCACAGCACAACAGCCTAGCACATCTCTCTCTTTCTTTGTAGTTGATTGTATTGTCTTTCACTTCCTGGAAAATGGCACTTTTTATGGAGACATGGGACACACCATTGGTCCTATTAAATAAAGGAAAGAAAAAATAATTTACCTGTCTTCTTCCTCCTCCATTTTCCATTTTCATACCCTCAACAAAACAACCACACTACCCAAAAGAAAAGAGAGGAAAT
Organism: Rhinophrynus dorsalis; assembly: GCA_037306005.1. Lineage (NCBI taxonomy): Eukaryota > Metazoa > Chordata > Amphibia > Anura > Rhinophrynidae > Rhinophrynus > Rhinophrynus dorsalis. Next base: position 554,115,852 of record CM074721.1, read on the forward strand.
AAGGGAAAAGAGGGGGAGAGAAAGGAAAACCCTCTATATCCAGGCCCAGCAGATCCCTGATTCCATTAACATCCATACCCCCAGGGCTGTCAGACACAATGGGGAATTTCATCCTAATCTGAAGGGGGCTGATCTCCAGCAAAGAAGTCAATCCAAGAGATTCATATCCCACCAAATGTTCGGGTGCAGCCTCTATGCAAATAAACTAATCGGTAATGTGGAATGGTTTGCTTAATAGTATTCAACCAATGGGCAGACGAGGTGGATACAGCTGACATCCATTCCAAGGCTATGACTTTACGAGTCAGGACCAATGATTCCTATAGAAGACATTTCTTATTGCCCAAGTTGAGGTCATCAGGAATAATTGCCAATACACCCAACTTGGAATCCCTCTTCCCATTACGATAGATAAGGTGTCAAAGACTTCCATCCAAAACTGAGAAAATCCCGGACACTCCCAGATCATACAGAAAAAAACAGCATTTGGAGTATTACATGTGGGGCAGAAGTTGTTTTGCTCCCTATTCATAAGACCCAGACATCTGGGGTATAATATGTTCTATGGAAAAATGACAAAATATTTTAATATTGTTATTTAAAATGGATTTTCCCCTGAAAAAGCAGACAACCACATGTTTTTTGTGGAATTTTTGCAGGAACATAAAAAGACCTTTCGCCAACCCCTATCCCCAATGGTATATTGTGACATGTATATTTGTCTAAGAGCATTTCACAAATTCCAAGATTCGTGTGCATTTTTATCTTTGAAGATTACATCCCACTGAATATCCTTTAAAAAATCTTTTAGTATTGTAAAATTTGTCTTTTTAAAATGGAATGCTTTGGTTAAACCCTTACTATTGGGTTTCTCATAACAAATTTCAAATTATATTATGGTCACTGCTGTCTAAATGTTCCTTTATTTGTAAACTGTTTATCATGTCAGAATTGTTTGAGAGCACTAGGTCAAGGCCTCTTTTCTAATTGGCTCCTCTACTTATTTAATTCTGCTTAAAAAAATATTTCCCTTTGTTGTGCCGCAAGTCATTTTGCTGCAGTCAATTTTAGGATAGATGAAATCTCCCATTATAATTACTTCTCTTTACCTAGAAGTCTTTTCCACTTTTTCAGTAAAATTTGGGCTTCCTCAAACTCCCCAATATTAGTTGGCTTGTGGCAAATCCTCATATATATTATGTTTGCCCCCAGTTTGTATTTCAACCCACAGGGCCTCTACGATTTCATTGTACCCTTATACTAGGTTTTAAGGCATGCGTTACATAAAGGTATACCATCATCCCATTTTATTAAACCTATTCCTCCTAAAAAATGAATAACCCTCTAGATTGACTGCTAAGTAATATGTTTCATCTAACAAGGTTTCAGGCACACCAATTAGATCATGCTGCTCATATATTGCAAACATTTCTAGTTACCCAATTTTACCAGCCAGACTACAAGCATTTGCATGCATATATTTTATCTTTTTGCCATTCTGGACAGTTTTCATTCTTTGCAAAATGTAGCTGCTGTAACAATGGCACCTCCTTATTAGATGAACTAGCCCATTCCCTTTCTCTAATCTCATATCCTCAATGATAATACCTTCCTCATCATGTGTTGCATCACACCCCATTTTCTAGTTTAACATTTCCTCCAGTCCTCTAACCATCCTAACTCCTAACACAGTGGACCCCCTTCCTAAGGTGCAATCCATGTGGACTATAAAGATTGCCACTAAGGGAAAAGTCCGCCCAGTGCTCCAGGAACCCGAACTCCTCCTGTTTACACAAAGTCTTTAGCCAAACATTTAACTCCATAATTGCCCATTGCCTTTCTGATGTAGTAAGTGGCACAAGTAGTATTTCATAAAATATGAAGCACAAGAGAGGAACAACAGGAGGCACCTCCTTATGTAATACGCAAATACACACTCTGAACAACTGCAATAGACACTCAATAGGTGTACACACACAAAATGAGTTGCTGTGAATCTACCTATGTAGTACACAGCTGAAAACGCTTGTTTGTAATTATGATTATTCGGCACCAATGTCCTGCACAATTTCAAAGTGGACTGCCTCTTAATGAACTCGCTCTCTCAAAACAAGGAGGATAGAGAAATAAATGAAACAAAAAATATAGGGTGTCGAATAGTGTTATAAAATTTGATGTATGTAATGAATATTGTGAACTGAACCAGTACTGAAGGTAACAATCTTTATTAAGATACACAACGTACAAAACAACTGTAACAGCAAGTACACCATGCAATGTAGATGAAGTCAGGAAGGATAGTGCTGCTGTAGTGGTAATGACTAAATCCCAGAAGGCAAGAGGAGAGAAACCACCTCAAGTCCGCACCTGAGGATCACTACAGGTCCGCACCTGAACAGACAAGATTCTGAGTAGGGACTGCACTACAGGTCCCCACCTGTATAGACAAAGTACCAGGGTAGGAAATTGCGATACAGGTCCGTCCCTGTATAGAAAACATTCCCAATGAGGCCAGCTGCACTACAGGTCCACACCTGAATGCCGCAGTATAAGAACAGAATGAGAGGAAGCCTGCCAGAACCACCAAGGGCACCCAATAAGTTATCCACTGGAGCGTTGGTATGCTGGGTGCACAGTGGACAACCCCAGGCAACGCCAAGGTGGTTAGTCAGACAAGCCAGAGTGGTACAGAGTGTAACATAACCCAGAGCTGCAAGTCTGCACCAGATTGGTTATCACACTAGCTGGACAGAGCCACAGGATAGCACCAGATGGGATGGTCAGACGCACCTGGTCATACATGGAGAGATTAGTCAACCAGAGCCGCAGGTTTGCACCAGATAGGATGTCAGACAAGCCAAGGGTCATACACTGAGCGGGTAGTCAGACAGAGCCACAGGTCAACACCAGAACTGATAGTCAGACAAAAACAGGTAATACACAGGCAACAGAAGCACAACTGCACTGGAACACCACAAAAGTGTCTAGGTAGTTTATATACAAATTTCTCCACCCCAAGAGGTGGAGCAATAATTGTGATGTTCCTTTAATAACCGGCCACAACGTCATCAGGGAAACCCTGTGATGCGCACCCGAGTTCCGATGCGGCTGGAGCCACCAGGGGGAGCAGCAAGGAGACCGGTCACCTGAAAGAACACCAGGGTGCACCGGCACTCCTAAGCGACGCGGCAAGCTGCTAGGAACAGGAGCTGGCCACCCACAGGTTCTGGTGGTCGGCTGGGAGGTAAGCAACCACTTACAGTACCTCCCCCTCAATGCCTCAATGTGGGAGTGGTCGAGGCTTAGAAGGAAAATGAGAGGGAAATCTCCGTATGAGAACAGGAGCATGTATATCAGTGGACGAGACCCAAGAATGCTCTTCGGGTGCATAACCCCTCCAGTGCACAAGATATTGTAATACACCAATGTCATACAGAGTCTCAACCTTAGACAGTTTGCTGGAGAAGAAGCCACATGGCATAAGTGGTGCCTCTGGAGAAGACCGCTGAGACAGGAGGACGCCTACTCCTGACTCAGACGCATCAACCTCCAAAGTCAACGGCAATTTCGGATTCAGATGCCATAGTACTGGTGCAGCAGCAAAAGTGGTCTTTAAGTGTTCAAAAGCCTGTAAAGTCTTCAGGGACCATTTCAAAGCGTTAGCACCCTTGAGCATCATGTCCGTAAGGGGTTTGACAATCGTAGAGAACTGACTTATAAATTTCATATAGTAATTACTGAACCCCAGGAAATGCTGAATCGCTTTAAGTCCCATGGGAAGGTGTCAATGGAGTACTGCCAAAAGCTTCCTGGGGTCCATAGCCAGCCCGGAGGAGGAGATCACATAGCCCAGAAAAGTTACTTGTAACTGATGAAACTCACACTTTTCTAGTTTACAGAAAATTTTGTTGGCCCTTAAGAGTGACAACACCTTCGCACCATCCTTTCAGTGTTGTTCCAAATTCGAGGAGTGGATGAGGATGTCATCTAGGTAGACTCGACCCCTCGGAGGAACAGCCCCTGGCTCCAAGTCAATCAAGCAATCGTATGACCTATGAGAAGGTAAAGTTGTGCCCTGGATCTTGTTGAATACATCATGGAAGGCTTGATACTCCTCAGGTTAAGTGGAGGAGGAAGAAGCCATGCCTAAAATTCTGATAGGACGAGTCAAACATGACTCTGTAAAATACAGAGACCAAGACAAAATGTGGCAACTGCACCAGTCTATTCTGGGGTTGTGTTTTTGGAGTCAAGGAAACCCCAGAATGACCACATAATGAGGAGAATTTATGACCTGGAACTGGAGTATCTCATGATGGAAGGCTCAAACCAACATAGATACCAGAACAGTCTCATGAGTAACCTGAGGAGGTTGTAGAGGTCTACCATCAATAGCCTCAATCGACAATGGAGATGCCATGGTACTAAAGGGATTGTGTGTTTCTCTGCAAACCCAGCATCAATTAAATGCCCAGCTGCCTCTGAATCGATTATAGCTGGGGTAGATACAGAATAATTCACCCAAGATAGGATAACTTCCAGAGTAGGCTTCTCCTGGGGACTGAGACACCCCACCTTGAGTCTGTCCCCCTAGGTGACTCTAGGTGTGCCCGTTTCCTAGACGTATGAGACAAGCACGCAACAAATGTCCAGCTTTGCCACAATAAAGGCAAAGACCCACCCATCTACGGTAAGCTCTTTCTTGAGCAGAAAGCCGGGTGAATCCCAACTGCATGGGTTCCCCCCTCCTAGATCTGAACCCGGAGGCATGGGAGGAGAGCGAGGAATGGGTGGGCAACCGAAGTTAGGAGCCAAAAGTGCCGGAGGCCTATGCATGCATTCCTTAAAGGTGGATCTCTCCCTGATACGGGTGTCGATCAATATGGTAAATGAGATCAGCTGATCTTAGTCAGAAGGCAACTCTCTGGTCGCAATCTCATCTTTATTGATATCACTTAGTCCCTGCGAGAAAGCAGCTACCAGTGCCTCATTATTCCAATCTTCCTCTGCTGCCAATGTGCGAAACTCAATCGCATACTCGGCCACCGTATGACTGCCCTGGTGGATAGACATAAGATGTTTGGCAGCAGAGACAGAGCAGGTGGGTACATCAAACACCCTTTGGATTCAGACACAAACTCGGAAAAATTGTGAATGATAGGTTTATAATTCTCCCAAAGTGGGTTCGCCCATGCCAAGGCCTTGCCTGACAAAAGTGAGACCAACAGACTTTACTGCACTCATTGGGAAACTCTTGCGGTACCATCTCCATATAAATGCCCAATTGGTTTAGGAACCCACGGCACAGCACTGGGTCTCCCCCATACCACTCAGGAAGCAGAGCTCGACAGGAAAAACCCCTGATCACACCTGCATCAGGGACTGCTTGTACTACCAGAGGCATACTAACTGAGGAGGCCACCGGTTGTCCGAAAGGACGGTCAAGGTGAGCAGCGCGGTTCAGAAGTGTTTGCAAAGCCATCGTAATCTGATGAATATGTTCCTTCTGAGCCTCAACCCTGCTTAGTAAGTGCTGGACAGAAGGTTTACCAGTACCGTCCATAGATATGGCCCTTTCGTACTGTCACAAATTCAAGAATGAGTACTGGACCAGTATTGAAGGTAACAATCTTTATTAAGATACACAATGTACAGAACAACAGAAACAGCAAGAACTCCACGCAATGTAGATGAAGTCAGGAAGGATAGTGCTGCTGTAGTGGTAATGACTAAATCCCAGAAGGCAAGAGGAGAGAAACCACCTCAGGTCTGCACCTGAGGATCACTACAGGTCCACACCTGAACAGACAAGATCCTGAGTAGGGACTGCGGTACAGGTCCGCACCTGTATAGACAATGTACCAGGGTAGGCAACTGCACTACAGGTCCGTCCCTGTATAGACAAAGTTCCCAAGGAGGCCAACTGCGCTACAGGTCCACACCTGAATACCACAGTATAAGAACAGAACGAGAGGAAGTCCGCCAGAGCCACCAAGGGCACCCAATAAGTTATTCACTGGAGTGTTGGTATGCTGGGTGCGCAGTGGATAACCCCAGGCAATGCCAAGGTAGGTAGTCAGACAAACGGGAATGGAACAGACCGTAATGTAACCCAGAGCCGCAAGTCTGCACCAGATTGGTTATCAGAATAGCCGGACAGAGACACAGGATAGCACCAGATGGGATGGTCAGACGCACCTGGTCATACATGGAGAGATTAGTCTACCAGAGCCGCAGGTTTGCACCACATTGGATGTCAGCAAGCCAAAGATCATACATGGAACGGGTAGTCAGACAGAGCCACAGGTCAACACCAAAACAGATAGTCAAACAAAACCAGGTAATACACAGGCAACAGAAGCACAACTGCACTGGAACACCACGAAAGTGTCCAGGTAGTTTATATACAAATTTCTCCACCCCAAGAGGTGGAGCAATAATTGTGATGTCCCTTTAAGAACTAGTCACAACGTCATCAGGGAATCCCTGTGACATGCGCCCGAGTTCCGATGCGGCTGGAGCCACCAGGGGGAGCAGCAAGGAGACCTGTCGCCTGAAAGAACACCAGGGCAGACCAGCACTCCTGACAGACGCAGCAAGCCGCGAGGAACTGAAGCTCTCCGCCCACAGGTTCTGGCGGTCGGCTGGGAGGTTAGCAACCGCTTACAATATTCAAGATGAATATGTACTGTTGGTCAGAATAAAATATGACTTAACCAGAGAATGGAGAGATTCACTATTCTCCACTCGAGTAGATGTTGGCAATAGGATCCATAGAATGGTATCCTGGAACTATAGTACAATACTCTCTCGGATTAACAAATGAAAAAAACGGCTCCAAAAGTAATATAAAAAGGATATTATAAAAGAATAAAAACAAACCATATTTTGTATAAAAATGAAATGTCTTATGTGATTTGCAGTGTACAACCACTGCTTCATCAGAGATACAATTTCAGCTCGCAGGTTATATCTTACAACTTAAAGCATTGACTTGGCCAGAAAGTTAGCTGAAAGGATATGTCTCAATCTTCCACCACTGAAAAAGAGCACTGTGCTTGTCTATAAACTGTTTGATAAAACAGTTGGTAGGTCTCATCCTGGATAAGCAAAGATGTTTAAAAATACACAGTCATAATCAGCATCATCCCTGCTTCCAAGTACAAGAACTGACTCTGCCACACTCTTGTGTTGAGTAACCAGCAGAAGCAACAACAACAACACGTTATTAACATCCACAACCTTAGCTATGATGAGTACCTCTATATCACGGTGCCCGTGATTGTCTCTTGCAGTATTGCCTTAGTGCAAATTTATTTACTTCCTGGCTGTTGCTCTCGCTGAGTCACTATTTTTATAGGCCAACAGGTTGGTGAGATCATTGCTCCACCCACATGTCAGGGTTTTTAAACCTCAGCCTGTGTCATTACCTTTGCCCTTTTGTGGTGTACCTGAGCTTTGCTGTGTTGGTCCATTACTGTTCCTGTGCATTACCTGGCTACGTCTGACTACCCGTTCCGGTTCTGACTCCTGGCTATGTGTGACTACCCATTCTGGTTCTGACTCCTGGCTACATCTGATTACCCGTTCCAGTTCTGACTCCTGGCTACGTCTTACTACCCGTTTCGGTTCTGACCCCTGGCTATGACGTACTTCCCGCTCCGGCTATGACCGCTGGTGACGTCTGACTACCCGATCTGGTTCTGACCATTGGCTCCCTCTTGGTTTACTTTCCGTTGTTGCACTCCTTTACCATTCCGTGCCTCAGTTTGGTTTCCGTGTTGCCTGTGCCTTCCGATCTGCGCTCGCTCCCGTTAGCAGCGCTTGTCAGTCATAACGTGTGTTTGACCTCCCGTGGCCGTCACGGTTTGCATGCTGCCTTGCCTCAGTCCTGGCTATCAGCCTATTGTATACCCTGCCCGGTATTGGTGCGCTCTTTAAATTTCTTGCCGACGGTATGTGTGTGAGAGTGCTCTGCACTGCTCTCACCTCTATCGAGTAGTCCAAGGGCCATTCCATTACTGTTCACCTGCCTAGTGAAGGGTGAGGAAAGTGAGTCCACTGTTCCTCCCTGGTCTTGTGAAGGTGTGCTATCCAGACATACGCTAGGAGTACTTGCACTGTTATTCCATCTACCTGTGTGAGTCCCAGGGCCTTTCCATTTTCTCTCATTTGCCTAGTGAAGGGTGAGGAAAGTGAGTTCACTATTCCTCCCTGGTCTCGTGAAGGTGTGCCATTCATTCCATGTATGCGGTATACCTGCACTATCCACACATATACCTGACTAATCCAAGGGCCATTCCATTACTGCTCACCTGCCTGGTGAAGGGTGAGGAAAGTGAGTCCACTGTTCCTCCCTGGTCTCATGAAAGTGTGTCATTATCATCTGCCACTATGTGTCATTACTATACTACTGTTGTGTCAATTGTTGCCACCAGCCTGTTTCCTGATTACCTGTCCTTATTGTACTTAATAAAGTTTTATATTAAGTTCATCTGTACTTGTCAGTGTGTTAATTTCCTAGTCACTCCGTGACACTCTGTTGCTGCTGGAATTGCTGCACCTTGACACGTAGTAGTAGAATTGTATCAACATCTAGTCCCAGTAATAACAGCAGCAGCAGGTCCTCAAGAACCCTGCTGTCCATGAAGTCCACAGTATGGAGATACTTCACTCAGGAGCCAAAAGATAAGCATATTACTATCTGCTGTTTGTGCAAAAAGCACATGAACGGGGGAAAGCAGGTTCACACCAAGGCATCTCCTCAATGAAATCCCACCTGAAGCACAATCACAGGTCTGACTGGGAGACACACCATGAACACAGGTGTCACAACTTGCAGAAGCAGTCAAAAAGTTAGCAGAGCTCTTGGGCAGATAAGAGAAGCAGTGTTGTTATTGATAGGTTAGAGAGTGTGTCGCTGCCAACAGTTAGTTCATATTAACATCTATGGTTCCTGCTGAGAGGACTATGATTACTATGGGGTTTGCTGTACGAGATGACAAGAGTCATAGAGTGCCTACACATACCGTAACCACTCTCACTATCATTACAAGTGATGGCATTAAAGCAATAAAGTGACACAGTTCTTCAATGATAGGGTACCTACTGTTGTTGGGCTCCATCGGAGCATCTCTTTCTGCTGCTGGGATTCTTCCAGGTTGGATTCGACGGTCCCAGACTTCCTTTCCTCTTTTCAGGAGAGGCTTGTGTTTCCGCTGCCTAGGGCTCCTTGCCACCTCCTTACGAGCCTCAGGGACTGGTCTGGCCGTTGTTCGTCGGTCCCACGGCTCCATGCATTTTTCTCTTTAGGGCTGCTTCTGGGGTGCGTGCACACCCGTGTCTGTATCCTATATGCATGCATTCACTCTTTATTCTCCTGGCACAATGGACCTCTTCTGACTTCACCTTTTGCTGACCTTTATATTGCCTGCTTTAATGCTAACCATACGTCCTTACATAGTATCGGTTAGCATAGTGTGTAGTGATATACCTATTGTGACCTTGGCTTTGCTTACTATTACTCCCCAGTGCCTGATCCTCTGCTATGTTCCTTTACTTTGCTGTCGCACTGTTTCCTGATTCCTGGCTTAGCTGACTACTCTCCTTGGCTCCTGAACCCTGACTCTGGTTTCTGGTCTGGAATTCTCTGTGTGGTTAGTTTAATAAATATGTATTACTTAAATATTGTCTCCTTGTTATTTGTGTGCCTGATTGTACTATTCAGTGCTAGCTGTAAATTCATACTGTGCATATCTTGGTGCTTGCAGTATTGAGTAGTGGCAGACCCTGACATTCTACTACTTCTATCCAATACTTACTAAGTTTTTAGAAAGAAGTCAGAACCTGCACTAACATAATGCAAATGTATGCCTAAGGAATAGTAAAATTGCCAAATTTTTGGTAGTTGACAATTGACATACTGGCCTTTTCTCTTCTTGAAAACAGAGGCTTTAAAGAACTGATGTCATGTGTTGCGGTCATATGAAACATAGGCAAAAACGTTTTGGCAGTGGCAAAAAAGAGAAATGTTTATCAGTGGTGAAAAGCAGAAAACTTTCATGTAAAAAAAGTGAAAAATCATTTGTTTCTCGTGCAGGAAATTTTTCTGACCTTTTGCCCACCCCTTCTACAGAGGTTGAAGTTCTAAAGAGACTGGAAAGGGTTTTGGTGAATAAAGAACTAGGATCTGATGTCATAGACCCAAGGCCAAGGTACTTAAGGATCTTGACTTTTATTTTGGTAGGTACATCAGAGTCCCTTGAAATCACCATTGGATCCAATTTTTAAAAATGTTTCCATTATAACACTACAGTGTCAAGTTTTATACCTAATAATCCTAATATCCAGTCATATATTACTTAAACATATATATTCTATATAGCAAAAACATTCTAACATTATTCAAACATTAATTGGTAAGGTGTTTGTTCTCACTATTTAACTTTTGGGAATTTTCTAAAAGTCTCTTAACATCTATAATCCCATAAGGACCTCTTATCCTCATGTAAAGCAATACATATAAAACAACATGAGAAATAATGTTCAGATCTCTAACATTTGTTAATGCTGGACTGGTGGCCTGTTCAACTGTGAGATAACTCTAATGGTATAGTATAAGATATTATAATATAGTATGGTTAGTTACGTTATCTTGACACTACTGGTCTGTTTCTCTTTGTGAATACTTGAAAAATCAGCTACTTAAAAAAAATTCCATCCACAAATGAATGAGTGAATGAATGAATTAATATATTTATTTATATAGTATAAGCAGCGCTTCACAATTTAACGGTTTACACAATACAAGGTTACTTTGCAAAGTGAAACACAGGATCCCTTCTTGAAAGCTTACATTCTAAAGTACCATCCATTGATACAGGTAATCAGTACAAGCTCAATACATTTCCTGAACAAATATTACACAGCTCATTTTTCACCATACAAGGCATTATTCTAATAGTTGCAAAACAGTAACATTTTTTCATATTTACATTTTGAAGAAAATTATACTTTTCAGTATATTCTCTTATCTCTCAAAATTTTTTGTGTAGAGATTTCCTACTGTACACTGAAAGCAGAAAATGCATCAACTACTTATTTGTAAAAAAATAGCTAAAAAGGAAGTTAAACCACAAAAGGTAGAAACAAACATTTCTGATAAAATTATGAAATTAGTTTTGCTCTTTGAACGCTAAATACAATAAATGAATTCATTTTTAGAAGTGAATTATGTCATTTTAATGGTTCTCCTATGTTTAGTAAGGGTATTCAGTAAGTGATTTTTACTATTACATTTTTCACATATCTGACTACTTCAAGATATATTTTTGGTTGGTGCATATAGAGTGAAAATATTTCATGTGAACAATGTGTGAAAATAGTTTTCTCAAATACAAAAATTATTGTTATACATCTAAATAGCATTGCTTCATGAAATAAAGTAGAATATTTTGTAAAAGTATTTTTTATCCTTCCTTATTTATTATTAGAGCTTTTAAAAGGCAACATATACAAAACATATCCACATACATCTATATTTATCTAAGAATATTATGTAGCTGGTTAAAACTGCTATTTTTTTTTTACAAAAAGTGCATATTCTATGTTACACTGATTTTTTTCTAGGTAAAATTCTTGTTTATGTCATGCATTTGGTCTTTGCAGCCACCTTAAATGAGGTGTCAGTGAACACAGCTTGTTAGGCTCAGAACATGTTTCATGATCACAGAGGCTGGAACTTGTGTCACCAAGAATTGTGTAATAAGTAGAAATGTAACAATTCTGAAGGAAAGCAATTGCACCATAAGGGATAAATTAAAAGTCCCCAAATTCCCATTCATATAAATATGGCTTTTAATTCCTTCAATGCCAAGCAGTTCTCTAACACATTCAAATTCTTCATTTGTGCCTTGTATGATGCAGATTATTTGTCCCAGAATTGCTTAAGGTCTTCATAGTACATCAGCCTCACTGCACGTTTAGATTTCCAGTCCAGATTAATCAATCAGTACAACATCCACAACTTTACTACTTGATACAAAGATCAGCTGGATGAAGACTATGAAGAATATGTGTTGTTTGTGTCTCTATAGCAGTGTCTGGTCAATCACCCTATTACAATATTAGGTTAGTTATGTTTTTATTAAGTATACAATGTCCTGAAGCTAGTTTGTAATGAGTCAGCAGGTTATAGGCTTCAGTCAGTTACATTCGTTGCAAAAAACTGCCATAATAATTTTTAGCGAAACAATTCAAAGATGCTAAATCCTTATTTTCATTCTGAAATAATTCCAAAAGCAATGTTATGGATGTTTATTATCAATTGTACTGGGAAGGCCATAGCTTCTCTATCTTGTATTTTCTTTGGCGTATGCACTTGATATTTGCAAGGTCCATGTAATGGTATGTGTGTAAGTATTATGTTATGTGGCTATATTGCTTTAAGAAGCTGAGCATGCTCAGTAGTGTATTCATGCTCAGTGGTGTCATGTGACAAAACTGGTTTAGACTTGCTGTTCAGAGCTGTCTCTAAGTTGGATACAAGTAAAAGCTGGAATAAGAAGACTTGTGTGTCTGTCTGTATTATTATATTAGAACCCACAAAGCACAACAGTCCATAAATGATGGTTTATTTTCTAGACCTGTATGTCTGTCTGTATTATTATATTAGAACCCACAAAGCACAACAATCCATAAATTATGGTTTATTTTCTTTCTCCAAGCAGTCAACGAGTGCGCCAAATCAGACGTTCTCAGAATTTCACCTGGTGGGATTTCAAAATCTTCACCGCTTCAAGATCATTCTTTTCTGCACAATCCTAATATTCTATGTTGTGACACTAACTGGAAACCTGATGATAATTATGTTAATACCAACTAATGATTCTCTTAAATCACCCATGTACTACTTCCTCTGCAATTTATCTTTGTGTGACATCATTCTCAGCACAAATATATCCCCTAATATGCTACAAACTACCTTCATAAATAAAAACACTCTATCGATTACTGGCTGCTTAACACAGTTTTACTTTTTGGCATTATCTGGATCTGCAGAGTGCAATGTATTAACAGTAATGTCTTATGACCGATACCTGGCCATCTGTAACCCACTGCGTTACCACTCTATCATGAACCTTAAGCTATGTCTCAATCTTATTATCTTCTCTTGGTTGGTGAGTTTTTTGTTATCATTAAATTTAACATTTATGCTCATGAAACTTGATTTCTGCAGCAACAATGTAATAGATCATTTTTTCTGTGATTTTGTTCCTCTCCTGGAACTTTCTTGTTCAGACACCTCTGTTGTGTTAATAGAAGACCTTGTGTTAGGTGTGCCTTTATCTGTCATTCCATTTGTCTTAATTGTTGTGACTTACACCTACATCATTCGAACTATCTTAAATATCCCATCCAACAGTGGACGACAGAAAGCCTTCTCCACCTGCGGCTCTCATCTGACTGTTGTATTCATGTACTATGGGACAATAATCATCATTTATTTGGTTCCCTCCAGAGGGTACTTAAAGCACATTAACAAGTTCCTGTCTTTGCTTTATACAGTATTGACTCCAATGCTGAACCCTATCATATACAGCCTAAGGAATCAAGAGATTCGAAAGAGTCTGAGAAAAATAATCAACTCAAATGTACTATATAAGTTACTCAAACATGTATGTCCTTTTCTGCTTTGTCTCTCATCCACTGCAGTACCCTGGAAACTCCACTGGGGCTTCAAAGAAATTTAACATTTTGAACATATACTTTACCATTTTTTTTCACTGGGAGAGGTTTAATTTAACATTATTACAGTTCATTTTTAAATTAAACTTCAGTTTTCTCTTCTTTTCATGAAGGAGACTGGTAGAGTAAAACAGAGACATTTATTGGCTAACTGAGTGGCTCTGGGATGTAAGCTTTAAATAAACTAGGGGCTTGATTTAATAAATCACGTTAAAACTGCAGATAAGGCAAAAATTATTACAGAACGATACCCATGTCTGAACAGTGCAGCTATGCAATAAACTGTCACACCTTTTTTTACCTCATTGTGCGTTCATTTCAGTTGGTAAACAGTGACAGATCCATCAACTTCAAAGGAAACAAGCTAACGTTTGACATTATCTTGCGTGCTAAACTTTATTAGGACAAGTTCAAAATCAAAGTCAATCACAAAACGAGAAGTACAATCATATAAACCTATTTATACCAAAAAACTAACTGACGTAACTTGCCTGTGTTTGGAGGTTTGCAGAGGTTAAACACAGGGCCCAGGAACGGAGGGGAGAGAGAGAGAGAGGATCAGACAGTAGAGAGAGATATAAGGAGTGGGGAGCAGAGAGCATTACATTTAAATAGACACATAATACACATATTGCACAAAAACAAACACATCTTTTATTTTTTGACACACAACACATCTTTATTCTTTATGTATACAGTGTGATTCTGTGAGCGCAAAGGAGTGACAGGGAGTGAATGTGACTGAGTGCCTGTGGAAGTGAGTGGCTGTGTGAGTGGCTGTGTGAGGGAGAGTGATAGGAAGATGGAATGGAGATTAGTGGAGGCTGGATGGATGGGGAGAGGCACAGGAGAGGAGGAAAGAGAACATGGGATACCCAGTCAGGGTAGGAGGGGGAGAGGGAGAGCAGCTGGGTGAAGGGGTACCTGACTACAGCCATGTACACAGCTGATTGGGACCAACACACGAGTGGAAATCAGAAGGGATGTGCTGCAGGAGTGCACACAGCCAGGGGAAAGTGCAGGCAGGTCCTGAACCCCAAGCTGCCTCTCAAATTGCTGTAAATTCCCATGCTGGAATGGAGGAAGACAGATGGCAGGACCCCATGTATACCCACAAGGAGAATCTGGTTCTTGTGAAAAGTATTACAGAAACAGTATAACACATGGAATGCCAGAGGGTATCCAATGCATTGCATGTCATTGAATACCCCCATATCACTTCAAGGGTTCTATGGTTGATATTAATGTATTCAACTCAAATTCACATTACTTGCTGTTAGGTAATCTTAGGAATAAGATGAACAAAGGCAATTGGGTGTAACATTGTTCACATGGCGATGGTTGATATCCTTGAAGTGATAGTGTCATCATGGCTGACAAGGATTTGCAGATGCCAGTTGAATCCACAGCCTCCATTACACCCAAACATGGCATGTCAGGTGCATGTGCTCATTAGGGTGCCAGCTATGTCATTTTGAGGTTGAAACAGGCAATGTCACGTTTGGAGGTACATGTGCATCTCAGTCATCCTGTGGAGTAAAACATATCATTATGTCTGGTGTGAATGTGTTTGTACATATCCCCCCACCTAATCATGGTCATACCTGCATTGTGTTTGATTGATGTATCTCAAATAAAGTCCCTGATGAGTCTGTCTCATGTCTCTGCCCCTCTCAGGGTCTCCTTATCCTATGCCTGAGGAACAGACACCTCTACAATGCCTTCTGCATCCATGCTAGATGTATGTCCACTTAGATATTGTTTAGTATGGCACATGCTGTTATGACATTGCATACTTTGCCTGGTTTATATTGCAGAGCTTGGGTTATCCAGGTACCGAAATCTGATTCTGAGCAGGTCAAAGGTGCATTCAGCCACATTCCTGGTCCGGACATGAACCTCATTGTAGTGGTCCTGTGCAGGTGTTTAGGGATTTTCTACTGGTGTGAGGAGCCACAATTCACAGTTACATCATGGACCACATAGTTATGTGGACTATTTTGGATAAGGGGTGCATACTACATGTGTTTCAGTACCGTGCTAAGCTGTTTTTTCATTAATCATGTGTGTACCCATGTTTGTCATGTCACCAAACAGCCATACTCCTGTATAGGTTCCATTCTCAAAGTCCCTGAGAGTTGCCTGAGGATGTAAGAGTCGTGACAACTGCCAGGATAGGAAGCACTGACATGGTGATCCTAATGTTGCCATGACACACCATCTGTAAGCTGATGGAGTGGAAATGCTTGCAGTTGATGTAAAGATGTCTCTCATGCGGAGGAGCTCTAATGAGCACATGTGTGCAGTCAATGACCCCCATGACTCTGGGTATGTCTCCTCTTGTATAGAACTCCTGCTTTACACCTGTCCACTCCATGTGGTAGGACCTCATGGCCTTTCTCTTGAGTACTGCCAACACCTGAGACAACACCCTGGAAGATGTGGCTTGTGACATCCCAAATGCCTTTCCCTCTGTGGACTGGAATTAATCACTTGTCATGAATTTTATGGGACACAGCAGCTTCTGCAATTCAGATAGGTCATGGCTGGTGCTGTATATGGGGTCTACATCATCTTTGATCACCTCTTATAGGTTGATTATGCTGTGCGATGTCGACCCGTAACGGTCTTCAGAGTCTGTCATTCAGAATAACGTCACCTTTTTATGTTGTATCCCTGTTACTGGTAGTCATCTGTCCTCCCTGTGCTGCTCCACAGATACCTGTGACAACCTTGGCTGTGGAAGATCAGGTTGCAACAGCTGAGGTGCTGCTGTATGGTTTGGCTACAGGAACCTCATCACTTCCAACAGACAAAAGATGTGCTGGTGTGCTTGGGGGTTCCTGGGGCTCCCTTGGCCTGGCATGCCCCCTTCTCTGATTTCTCTGCAGGTATTGCAATGGAAACAAACTGCCCTTAACCTCTCTGAGTGGTCTCACTGTAAACATACCACATTTGAGGACAGCCAGATGTCCCTTTAGGATGGTGGTGGGGAGCTCTCCGGGAACAGTCAAGGTAAGTGTATGGCTGTGTGGCTGTGTTTGAATGTGTTTGTTGTAATTGCTGTTTACCTGTTAGGTGCTTGTGTGATGTTGACTGGTGCACCTGGGTCTCCATTGACTAGTGATGTTGCTCAGGCAGACATGTGTTAGTCAGGTGTGCATATAGTGTTGTGTGGACTCTGTGGATATGTGTTAACCCCTGTGTGCCGGGGGATGGTGTCACAGATTGTATTAGGTTGATCTGTAAACCCCTTGTCCCTGAGGTGGCTGATGGGTTAATTTTGGCTTTCCAGGAATTTTTTGTATGGCATGCTCATTTCCGGGGTAGTTCATTGCCATTCAGGGGTTAATTTTGCCATTGCTGTAATTGTGCTATGTGCAAAGTATTTTGTGAACTGTTTGTTCTCTGCTTGGGTTTCTATGACGATGGTTTTGAAACTTCGTTGTGTGCTGTACAACAAAAAAAAAACAGGCACAGAATTTCCCCTGGTAAATATATCAGTTTATCATTAGTGATGAGTGAGCATGCTCGGCCGAAGCTCGGTTCGGCTCGAGCATCGCTCTGCTCGGCACATGGCGGTACTCTTACGAGTACCGCATGTGCTCGCCCGCCATGTTCGGGTCTCCTCCCCGCACGTTGAATCCACAGCCTCCATTACACCCAAACATGGCATGTCAGGTGCATGTGCTCATTAGGGTGCCAGCTATGTCATTTTGAGGTTGAAACAGGCAATGTCACGTTTGGAGGTACATGTGCATCTCAGTCATCCTGTGGAGTAAAACATATCATTATGTCTGGTGTGAATGTGTTTGTACATATCCCCCCACCTAATCATGGTCATACCTGCATTGTGTTTGATTGATGTATCTCAAATAAAGTCCCTGATGAGTCTGTCTCATGTCTCTGCCCCTCTCAGGGTCTCCTTATCCTATGCCTGAGGAACAGACACCTCTACAATGCCTTCTGCATCCATGCTAGATGTATGTCCACTTAGATATTGTTTAGTATGGCACATGCTGTTATGACATTGCATACTTTGCCTGGTTTATATTGCAGAGCTTGGGTTATCCAGGTACCGAAATCTGATTCTGAGCAGGTCAAAGGTGCATTCAGCCACATTCCTGGTCCGGACATGAACCTCATTGTAGTGGTCCTGTGCAGGTGTTTAGGGATTTTCTACTGGTGTGAGGAGCCACAATTCACAGTTACATCATGGACCACATAGTTATGTGGACTATTTTGGATAAGGGGTGCATACTACATGTGTTTCAGTACCGTGCTAAGCTGTTTTTTCATTAATCATGTGTGTACCCATGTTTGTCATGTCACCAAACAGCCATACTCCTGTATAGGTTCCATTCTCAAAGTCCCTGAGAGTTGCCTGAGGATGTAAGAGTCGTGACAACTGCCAGGATAGGAAGCACTGACATGGTGATCCTAATGTTGCCATGACACACCATCTGTAAGCTGATGGAGTGGAAATGCTTGCAGTTGATGTAAAGATGTCTCTCATGCGGAGGAGCTCTAATGAGCACATGTGTGCAGTCAATGACCCCCATGACTCTGGGTATGTCTCCTCTTGTATAGAACTCCTGCTTTACACCTGTCCACTCCATGTGGTAGGACCTCATGGCCTTTCTCTTGAGTACTGCCAACACCTGAGACAACACCCTGGAAGATGTGGCTTGTGACATCCCAAATGCCTTTCCCTCTGTGGACTGGAATTAATCACTTGTCATGAATTTTATGGGACACAGCAGCTTCTGCAATTCAGATAGGTCATGGCTGGTGCTGTATATGGGGTCTACATCATCTTTGATCACCTCTTATAGGTTGATTATGCTGTGCGATGTCGACCCGTAACGGTCTTCAGAGTCTGTCATTCAGAATAACGTCACCTTTTTATGTTGTATCCCTGTTACTGGTAGTCATCTGTCCTCCCTGTGCTGCTCCACAGATACCTGTGACAACCTTGGCTGTGGAAGATCAGGTTGCAACAGCTGAGGTGCTGCTGTATGGTTTGGCTACAGGAACCTCATCACTTCCAACAGACAAAAGATGTGCTGGTGTGCTTGGGGGTTCCTGGGGCTCCCTTGGCCTGGCATGCCCCCTTCTCTGATTTCTCTGCAGGTATTGCAATGGAAACAAACTGCCCTTAACCTCTCTGAGTGGTCTCACTGTAAACATACCACATTTGAGGACAGCCAGATGTCCCTTTAGGATGGTGGTGGGGAGCTCTCCGGGAACAGTCAAGGTAAGTGTATGGCTGTGTGGCTGTGTTTGAATGTGTTTGTTGTAATTGCTGTTTACCTGTTAGGTGCTTGTGTGATGTTGACTGGTGCACCTGGGTCTCCATTGACTAGTGATGTTGCTCAGGCAGACATGTGTTAGTCAGGTGTGCATATAGTGTTGTGTGGACTCTGTGGATATGTGTTAACCCCTGTGTGCCGGGGGATGGTGTCACAGATTGTATTAGGTTGATCTGTAAACCCCTTGTCCCTGAGGTGGCTGATGGGTTAATTTTGGCTTTCCAGGAATTTTTTGTATGGCATGCTCATTTCCGGGGTAGTTCATTGCCATTCAGGGGTTAATTTTGCCATTGCTGTAATTGTGCTATGTGCAAAGTATTTTGTGAACTGTTTGTTCTCTGCTTGGGTTTCTATGACGATGGTTTTGAAACTTCGTTGTGTGCTGTACAACAAAAAAAAAACAGGCACAGAATTTCCCCCCTGGTAAATATATCAGTTTATCATTAGTGATGAGTGAGCATGCTCGGCCGAAGCTCGGTTCGGCTCGAGCATCGCTCTGCTCGGCACATGGCGGTACTCTTACGAGTACCGCATGTGCTCGCCCGCCATGTTCGGGTCTCCTCCCCGCACGTTGAATCCACAGCCTCCATTACACCCAAACATGGCATGTCAGGTGCATGTGCTCATTAGGGTGCCAGCTATGTCATTTTGAGGTTGAAACAGGCAATGTCACGTTTGGAGGTACATGTGCATCTCAGTCATCCTGTGGAGTAAAACATATCATTATGTCTGGTGTGAATGTGTTTGTACATATCCCCCCACCTAATCATGGTCATACCTGCATTGTGTTTGATTGATGTATCTCAAATAAAGTCCCTGATGAGTCTGTCTCATGTCTCTGCCCCTCTCAGGGTCTCCTTATCCTATGCCTGAGGAACAGACACCTCTACAATGCCTTCTGCATCCATGCTAGATGTATGTCCACTTAGATATTGTTTAGTATGGCACATGCTGTTATGACATTGCATACTTTGCCTGGTTTATATTGCAGAGCTTGGGTTATCCAGGTACCGAAATCTGATTCTGAGCAGGTCAAAGGTGCATTCAGCCACATTCCTGGTCCGGACATGAACCTCATTGTAGTGGTCCTGTGCAGGTGTTTAGGGATTTTCTACTGGTGTGAGGAGCCACAATTCACAGTTACATCATGGACCACATAGTTATGTGGACTATTTTGGATAAGGGGTGCATACTACATGTGTTTCAGTACCGTGCTAAGCTGTTTTTTCATTAATCATGTGTGTACCCATGTTTGTCATGTCACCAAACAGCCATACTCCTGTATAGGTTCCATTCTCAAAGTCCCTGAGAGTTGCCTGAGGATGTAAGAGTCGTGACAACTGCCAGGATAGGAAGCACTGACATGGTGATCCTAATGTTGCCATGACACACCATCTGTAAGCTGATGGAGTGGAAATGCTTGCAGTTGATTTAAAGATGTCTCTCATGCGGAGGAGCTCTAATGAGCACATGTGTGCAGTCAATGACCCCCATGACTCTGGGTATGTCTCCTCTTGTATAGAACTCCTGCTTTACACCTGTCCACTCCATGTGGTAGGACCTCATGGCCTTTCTCTTGAGTACTGCCAACACCTGAGACAACACCCTGGAAGATGTGGCTTGTGACATCCCAAATGCCTTTCCCTCTGTGGACTGGAATTAATCACTTGTCATGAATTTTATGGGACACAGCAGCTTCTGCAATTCAGATAGGTCATGGCTGGTGCTGTATATGGGGTCTACATCATCTTTGATCACCTCTTATAGGTTGATTATGCTGTGCGATGTCGACCCGTAACGGTCTTCAGAGTCTGTCATTCAGAATAACGTCACCTTTTTATGTTGTATCCCTGTTACTGGTAGTCATCTGTCCTCCCTGTGCTGCTCCACAGATACCTGTGACAACCTTGGCTGTGGAAGATCAGGTTGCAACAGCTGAGGTGCTGCTGTATGGTTTGGCTACAGGAACCTCATCACTTCCAACAGACAAAAGATGTGCTGGTGTGCTTGGGGGTTCCTGGGGCTCCCTTGGCCTGGCATGCCCCCTTCTCTGATTTCTCTGCAGGTATTGCAATGGAAACAAACTGCCCTTAACCTCTCTGAGTGGTCTCACTGTAAACATACCACATTTGAGGACAGCCAGATGTCCCTTTAGGATGGTGGTGGGGTGCTCTCCGGGAACAGTCAAGGTAAGTGTATGGCTGTGTGGCTGTGTTTGAATGTGTTTGTTGTAATTGCTGTTTACCTGTTAGGTGCTTGTGTGATGTTGACTGGTGCACCTGGGTCTCCATTGACTAGTGATGTTGCTCAGGCAGACATGTGTTAGTCAGGTGTGCATATAGTGTTGTGTGGACTCTGTGGATATGTGTTAACCCCTGTGTGCCGGGGGATGGTGTCACAGATTGTATTAGGTTGATCTGTAAACCCCTTGTCCCTGAGGTGGCTGATGGGTTAATTTTGGCTTTCCAGGAATTTTTTGTATGGCATGCTCATTTCCGGGGTAGTTCATTGCCATTCAGGGGTTAATTTTGCCATTGCTGTAATTGTGCTATGTGCAAAGTATTTTGTGAACTGTTTGTTCTCTGCTTGGGTTTCTATGACGATGGTTTTGAAACTTCGTTGTGTGCTGTACAACAAAAAAAAACAGGCACAGAATTTCCCCTGGTAAATATATCAGTTTATCATTAGTGATGAACGAGCATGCTCGGCCGAAGCTCGGTTCGGCTCGAGCATCGCTCTGCTCGGCACATGGCGGTACTCTTACGAGTACCGCATGTGCTCGCCCGCCATGTTGGGGTCTCCTCCCCGCACGTTTCGCGGCTGCTGCGCAGCCAATAAACGTGCGGGGAGGCTCTGGCATCAGTGTAATGCCAGCAGCCATGTTGGCTGCTGGCATTACACTGATTGGCTGGCCAGAACTCGTGATCGGGTGCTGTATAGCACCCGACGCGCGAGTTCGGCTTATTCTTAGCCAGGGAGAGATGAGCATAGGCAGGGAAAGTCAGTGTAGGGAGAATAATATTGTTGAAACTCTTTCAAAACCCAAAAGTCCTTTTTAGGACTGTTGTGTGTGGGGGCAGCATTTATATTTTGTTTGGGGGGGCACAATTTCCTTTTTTTTGTGGGGGGGATATTTTTAAGGTGACATATAATACTAGATGCACAGGAAGTCAGTGTAGGGAGAATAAAATTGTTGAAACTCTTTCAAGACCCAAAAGTCCTTTTTAGGACTGTTGTGTGTGGGGGCAGCATTTAATTTTTTTTGGGGGTGGCAGAATTTCATTTTTTTGTGGGGGGGGGGACATGTTCTAAGGTGACATTGTACTAGGTGCACAGGGACAAATATTTCACAGCGCAGTGACAAGCAGACATATTCTGTTAGGTGCACAGGGCCAATGATTTAACAACGCAGCGACAAAAAGGGCCATTTTAAATGTGTGCCTAGCCATAGATTATTGTCACATTCTGTTTAGTGTGCAAATTCACAAATTAACGTCACATATTCCGTTCACTGTGCCTAGTCGCAGATTAGCGTCACATTCTGTTTCGTGTGCCTAGCCGCAGATTAGCGTCACATTCTGTTTCGTGTGCCTAGCCGCAGATTAGCGTCACATATTGTTTAGTGTGCCTAGCCGCAGATTAACGTCACATATTGTTTAGTGTGCCTAGCCGCAGATTAGCGTCACATATTGTTTAGTGTGCAAATTCACAAATTAACGTCACATATTCCGTTCACTGTGCCTAGCCGCAGATTAGCGTCACATTCTGTTTCGTGTGCCTAGCCGCAGATTAGCGTCACATTCTGTTTCGTGTGCCTAGCCGCAGATTAGCGTCACATATTGTTTAGTGTGCCTAGCCGCAGATTAACGTCACATATTGTTTAGTGTGCAAATTCACAAATTAACGTCACATATTCCGTTCACTGTGCCTAGCCGCAGATTAGCGTCACATTCTGTTTCGTGTGCCTAGCCGCATATTAGCGTCACATTCTGTTTCGTGTGCCTAGCCGCAGATTAGCGTCACATATTGTTTAGTGTTCCTAGCCGCAGATTAATGTCACATATTGTTTAGTGTGCAAATTCACAAATTAACGTCACATATTCCGTTCACTGTGCCTAGCCGCAGATTAGCGTCACATTCTGTTTCGTGTGCCTAGCCGCAGATTAGCGTCACATTCTGTTTCGTGTGCCTAGCCGCAGATTAGCGTCACATATTGTTTAGTGTGCCTAGCTGCAGATTAACGTCACATATTGTTTAGTGTGCAAATTCACAAATTAACGTCACATATTCCGTTCACTGTGCCTAGCCTCAGATTAGCGTCACATTCTGTTTCCTGTGCCTAGCCGCAGATTAGCGTCACATTCTGTTTCGTGTGCCTAGCCGCAGATTAGCGTCACATATTCTTTAGTGTGCCTAGCCGCAGATTAGCGTCACATATTGTTTAGTGTGCCTAGCCGCAGATTAACGTCACATATTGTTTAGTGTGCCTAGCCGCAGATTAGCATCACATATTGTTTAGTGTGCCTAGCCGCAGATTAGCGTCACATTCTGTTTCGTGTGCCTAGCCACAGATTACCGGCATATATTCCGTTTAATATGAAGAAGGCGGGTAAAAAGGGACGGGGAAGTGGACGTGATCCTGATAGTTCAGGGCGCGGGTCAGGACGCGTAGAAACTGTGCCTGGTGCCAGAGCACAAGAAAGAAAGACATCCACCATACCTAGCTTCATGTCTCAGTTTACAGGGCGTCGCAGGACATCACTCTCGAGGTCAGACCACTGCGAACAGGTGGTCGGTTGGATTTTAGCTAATACTGATTCCAGTCGGTTAAGCACCACCCTGTCTTCCACCAAGTCCACTCTCACTAGCCAAGAGTCTGGTCAACATAATCCTCACCCTGATCATCCTTCCTCCCACCATAGAGGGTCTGGCCAAAGAAGTGATCCCACACTGGGATATAGTGAGGAGCTCGTCTCATCACCAATCCTTGATTTGAACCTCTCTCCAAGCACGCTTGCAGAGGAACATGAGATCTTGTGCCCTGATTCACAACCTCTAGAGGGTACCCAATCACAAGAAGATGACAGAGGGGAACGGCATTTAAGGTCAAAGGAAGTGGATGATGATGATGAGACACAGTTGCCATCAAATCAACCACAATTACTGTCTCAAGACCTTGATGAGGAGGATGATACACAGTTGTCAATGACTGAGGATGTGGTGGGATCAAGAAATGAGGAGGATGATCAGAGTGAGGAAGTGGAGGAGGACTTGGTGGACGATGAGGTCACTGACCCCACCTGGGAAGGTGGAAAGCCGAGCGATGACAGCAGTTCTGAGGGTGAGCCATCTGCAGCACCGCAACAGGCTGGAAGAGGCAGTGGTGTGGCTAAAGAAAGAAGGCGGACCGCACCAAACCGGCCCGCAATTGTTCCACGGAGCACCCCCTTGCGTAAATTTCCCTTGCCAAGGGCTAGGTGTTCCGTGGTATGGCGTTTTTTTAAGGAAAGTGCGGACGACAAAAGAATTGTAGTTTGCAACCTGTGCCACACCAGAATGAGTCGAGGCATGAACACTAGCAACCTCACCACCACCAGCATGATCCGACACATGGCATCCAAGCACCGTAATAAGTGGGAGGAACGCCCGGATCGCCAATCTGTGTCTGCAGGCCACACCACTGCCTCCTCTTCCCCTGTTTTCGGTGCCGGCCAATCGCCTGTCGAAGGCGCAGGCCCGCATACCTCCCGCCCTGCACCTGTACCATCTGAAGCACCATCAGCGACCACATCCACTTCCCTGTCCCAGCGCAGCGTCCAAATTTCGTTACCCCAGGCATTTGAGCGCAAGCTAAAATACCCAGCCACCCACCCACAGGCCATAGCACTAACCTCACACCTTTCCAAATTACTGGCCATCGAAATGCTGCCATTTAGGCTTGTGGACACTGAGTCCTTCCGCAGCCTGATGGCAGTAGCTGTCCCTCGGTACGCAGTCCCCAGCCGCCACTACTTTTCCCGGTGTGCCGTCCCCGCCTTACACCACCATGTGTCCCTTAACATCACCCGTGCCCTGACCAACGCAGTTACTGGGAAGGTCCACTTAACGACTGACACATGGACAAGTGCTTGTGGCCAGGGACGCTACATTTCCCTGACGGCACACTGGGTGAATGTCGTGGAGGCTGGGAGCGACTCGGACCCTGGGATGGCACAGGTGCTACCCACGCCGAGGATTGCGGGCCCTACCTCCATCAGGGTTTCCGCCAGCACCTACGTTATTGGCTCCTCCTCCTCCTCCTCCGTTTCCACCTCCGAATTCTCTGCGCGCAGCGCCACTCACCCATCAGCCGGTAGCTGGAAGCAGTGTAGCACTGCAGTGGGGAAGCGTCAACAGGCCGTGCTGAAGCTGATCTGCCTTGGGGACAAACAGCACACGGCCTCAGAGCTGTTGCAGGGGATTAGTCACCAGACCGAGCAGTGGCTCTCGCCACTCAACCTGCAACCAGGCATGGTTGTGTGTGACAATGGGCGTAACTTTGTGGCGGCTTTGGAGCTCGGCAAGCTCACACACGTACCATGCCTAGCGCATGTATTTAATTTAGTGGTTCAGCGATTTCTAAAAACCTACCCCAATTTGCATGATCTCTTGACGAAGGTGCGCCGCGTGTGTGCACATTTCCGTAAGTCATCTACAGCTTCAGCCGGCCTGTTGAAGCTGCAGCAGCGCTTACAATTGCCAGCTCACCGGCTGCTGTGTGACGTGAGCATGCGCTGGAACTCCACCTTCCACATGTTGGCCCGGCTTTGTGAGCAGCAGAGGGCAGTAGTGGAGTACCAGCTGTTACACGGTCGTCGCCTCTCCGTTCAACTTCCTCTAATCAGAAGTGAGGAGTGGGAATGGATGTCAGACCTCTGTGAGGTTTTACGCAATTTTGAAGAATCGACACAGATGGTGAGCGGCGATAACGCTATTATCAGTGTAACCATCCCACTTCTGTGTCTACTGAAACGCTCGCTGCTCACAATTAAAACCGACGCTTTGCATGTGGAAGAGGTGGAAATGGGGGAGGAAGAGCTTACACAAGGTGATAGCCAGAGCACCCTCACTTCGTCTTCTCAGCGACAATTGGAGGAGGCGGAGGAGGAGGAGGAGGAAGACACGGTTGCCTCCGCTACAGAGGGTAGCCATGGAACTTTATTTCCATCTCTTCAGCGTGGGTGGGCAGAAGAGGAGGAAGAGGATGAGGAGATTGAGAGTCATCCTCCTGGTGAGGACAGCGAAATCTTGCCTGTTGGTACTCTGGCACACATGGCTGACTTTATGTTAGGCTGCCTTTCCCGTGACCCACGCGTTATACGCATTTTAGACAACACGGATTACTGGGTGTTCACCCTTCTGGACCCCCGCTACAAAGAGAATTTCTCATCTCTCATTCCTCTGGTGGAGAGGACAAGCAAAATGGTGCAATACCAGAAGGTTCTTGTCGAAAAATTGCTCCAAAATTTTCCATCTGACAACGCTGGCGGCAGAGTACGTGCTACCTTGGCCAACTGAGAAGGGGAGAAAAGGGGAGCACACAGCAGTTCCGACAAAGGCAGGGCAACACTCTCCAAGGCGTGGGACACCTTCATGACACCCCGCCAGCACCCTCACCCTGATCCGCGGCCTAGTGTCACAAGGAGGGAAAAGTTTTGGAAGATGGTGAAGGAGTACGTAGCAGACCGTGTCAGCGTCCTCAATGATCCCTCTGTGCCTTACAACTACTGGGTGTCCAAGCTGGACACGTGGTATGAACTGGCACTCTACGCCTTGGAGGTGCTGGCCTGCCCTGCCGCCAGCGTTCTGTCTGAGCGGGTATTTAGTGCTGCTGGTGGCATCATAACAGATAAGTGTATCCGCCTTTCCACCGAAAATGCTGATAGGTTGACACTTATAAAAATGAATAAGGCCTGGATTTCCCCTGACTTCTCCACTCCACTGGAGGAAAGCCCCGGGTGAACATAAAGTCACTTTAGATATGTTATTTACAATGATGGGAATACTCTGTATTCCCATTCACCCCTTCCACCCAAAAAACGGGTATGTGGTTGACTCTTAATCTTCTCATCCTCCTCCTCCTCTTCCATATGCCCTGTGATATAATTTTTATATAGGGCCAGCTCACCAGCGGGCCCTGTGATATAATTTTTATATAGGGCCAGCTCACCAGCGGGCCCTGTTTGACAATTTTTGTATAGGTCAGCTCACCAGCGGGCCTTCTCATATAATGTTTTATTGGGTCAGCTCTCTAGCGGGCCCTCTCATATAATGTTTTATAGCGTCAGCTCACTAGCGGGCCTTCGCATATAATGTTTAGGATGGTCAGCTCCGCAGCAGACCCTCACCCATAATGTTTTAGATGGTCGGCTCAGCAGCAGACCCTCATTCCTAATGTTTTAGATGGTCAGCTTAGCGGCATGCCCTCGCCCCTAATGTTTTAGAGGGTCACCAGCAGGCCATTAATCCTAATTTTTCAAAGGTGTGTATGATGCCCTCCTTTATGTGTAATAAAGGGTGTATTGGAGTGACATTTCAGTCTAATTTTTGGCAGCCCTTTCACTTAGTGCATAGGCTTTATGAGTGTTGGACCACTACCTGAACTATTGTACCACAATGTGAATGAGGCCCTCCATTTTGTGATATACAGGTTGTATCGGAGTGCCTCAGGTCCTCCCATTGAATTAAATAGGGCTGGGGTGTTCGACAGAGCAGAAGGTAGTTCTTGGCTTCATCCACTAAGTCACTTCGTCACTTTTACTCAATGGATCAGACCCCACTGTTCCGACTATAAATTTTGGACTTAACAAGGGCAAACGGACATGTTGTAAAACCTGTGGTAGCTGCGGCCTCCGTTTCTGAATGCTGTACCTTACCCGGGCCATAACCACGTTGAACACCTGCTTTACGCTGCGCACTTTCCCTCTTAATCATGGCCCCAGTTCTGAAAAATCGATGAAATTTTTTGCAGAATTTGCAGATGATATACAAGTAAATATACAGCAAATACTGTTTGGTAACAATTTTTCGCCTAAAATCGTTTTTATCTTCCTTTTTGTGTGTTTTACGGTCAGTCTGTAAAAATGGCGTACTACGGGCGAAACATCGTTCCCAGCAGCGACGTTGGAGTCCAAGATGCATCCAGACATCCTCCCTATGCTGTCCCTGAACCATTTCTGTGGTGTTTCCATCATTTTCTGACCTTTTCCTATGAACCCCCCAGGCATCAGAGCAGGGGGTGCCTGGTGTAATGCTCGAGTCCTCCCATTGACTTCAATGGGGCTCGGGTGCTCGGCCGAGCACTCGAGCCTCCGGGGGCGCTCGGCCAGAGCACCTGAACACCCGAGCATCGGGGTGCTCGATCATCACTATTTATCATGCATTGGCACTGACTGCACAGAAATAAATATCTCAAGGGTAGAAGGGTAGAGCTGTTCCATTGATCTCACTGGGTGGAAGATTACTGCCTATTGTAATTTTTTATATTCCGTTAGCAGTTCACAGAATGGGTTATTGAATGACTTACTGTGCTTGCAAAACTACCACTTACTCTTTTAACTGTGGGAACTGAATCGAGCCCTAGGCTGAATACAGAATACATGACAAGTTAAACATTCATGGAAATTATTTTTACACTTATATTTTACAGACAGTTAACATTCTTATCAGCATGGTCTAGAATTAATTCTCTAGGCTTCAGTATAGTCCAAAAAGGGGCTAGGATTGAACAACACTCTGTGCAGATCAAACACATTGATTCCAATTTGCAGTAATGTTTTGTGGTGTCTATAACACCTCAGAGTAACCTTCTTGGGCTTCCGGGCTGTGCATCTTCTGCACATGTCCATTGCCCTCCAGATTACCTTTGTCAGACCACTATGATGGTTCCTGCACTGAACTATGTGGGTTCTTGAATCAATGCTACCTGCATTTTGGAACCAACTAGAGGCTTATGTCTCTCACCAGACCCACATTACTGTTATTATATCTTTGTCACATGGTTCCTCCTTGGCCTGGGTCTCACCACTTCTTTACTGCCATTTTCCTGTTTTGGCTGATTTTGATACTTTTAGCTCAGCGTTTTGGTCCTTGTTTGATATACCTGGATGATAGGTGATGGTTGAGTCTGCTATTTTGGATTGCCTGCAGGGTTCCAGCACACTTCTTCAGTCCATCATAGAGTTCCAGACCTGGGCTTATGATACTGAATGGGGAGAATACTCTTTGAAAATGACTTTCAGAAGGGGTTTGTCTGAGATATCAGCCTATCCCCTATACCTTGGAAGACCTTTTTGCCCTGTGGCTACTCTAGAACAATATACAGGGGTCGAACATGTAGACCGATGACCAAACCTTCCTTAGGTCTTGTCCCCAAGTTGCAAACTCCTTTTGCTACCCCTGATACTACTGGGCTTTATTTGTCTGAAGAGGAGAAGACTAATAGAAGTAGCTTAGGCTTGTGCCTGTATTGTATGCAAACTGGTCACTTTGTACTCTATGCACTAATAAACAGGGAAAAGACCTAGGGCTCGATTTAAAGGCAGCCGTTAGTAAAAAAAATCACTAACGGGTGCGTTAAATGTCATGTTGCAATTCAAAGATCCGTCTAAAGAACAGCTAACAGCAGTTTCACAATCCTTACGGCCGATAGACTTACGTGCATTCAGACGCATGGAAAAACATACCCCAGAGCTATTCAAAGGCTTGCGGTACTGATAACGGCTGAAAAAAAGACACACCTAACGGCTAAAAGTTAAGACCCACTTTTTCTAGCCGTTAGACACTTAACGGCCAAAACAAAACACCCGTTACATAGGAAGATACACAAAATGCTTACCGCACCACAATGTAAATGGGAAAATTAACCCGTGCAATGCCAAAACAACACAAAAACATGCACACACAACACAAATCACTACACACACAACAACAACCAACACCACAGGGACAACGACACACAAAAAAACAACAACACAGCATGGCACGAAACAATGGGGGTAATCACACAAAGCGGACACCTGCAAATACAAGCTCACCTGGGCAACATCAACACGCGACCTGCACCCCACAACTGCACGTCCGCAAATGGCACACACAGAACAAGCACAACACACCACATCTTATAACACACACACACCTGCTAACACTTACCTGGACAAAAACAACTCACCATTGGTCAGCACTCACCTCATCAACACACCTACACAACGCCCTAGCAAGTACTTAAAGGGACAACTCAACACACTCACTTGTGGCTTGTTTTCCACTCAGGGAGGGAGAGAGAGAGAGAGAGATAGAGAGAGAGAGAGAGATAGAGAGAGAGAGATAGATAGATAGATAGATAGATAGATAGATAGATAGAGACAGATAGAGACAGATAGAGAGAGCAAACAGTATGTTGGGTTACATATTGTTGGGAAGGCTGCGGAGAAGGCGTGCAAGGGAGAGAGCTGGGGAACATCAGCAACCTCCAAGCACGCCTCATCAACAGCCTCCACCTGTTGCAAGTGAGGAGGCTCTGGCTCAGCAGCCACACAGGAGCCCATTCCCACCCGGAGGACACCTGCCTGCAGATGCACAGCTGCAGAAACAGGATGCTCACCATCAACAGGATGCTCCCCAGCTGCCACAGGGACCCCTGCAGCAGCCCAGGATGCATAGACGACCACCAAGGCCCAGGGTATACCGCCCAAGGGTCACTCTCTTTGGAATGACCGATGACGAGGTTATTGATCGCTACAGGTTGAGGCCACACAGCATCATAGCCCTGTATGAGGTCATCAAGGAGCAGGTGGATCCCATATGCACCTATAACCATGCTCTAACTTGCCTTCAAAAACTCCTGTGTGCCATACACTTCATGGCAAGTGGCGCCTTTCAGTCGACAGAGGGTTACGCATCTGGCATGTCCCAGGCCACATTCTCCAGGGTGCTGGCCCAGGTCTTGCCAGCCCTCAAAGCCAAGGCCAGTACCTACATACATTTCCCCATCACCGATATGGAGTGGACACATCTGTAGCAGGGCTTCTATGCAAGGGGAGGCATGCCCAGGGTCATGGGTGCAATAGATTGCACCCATGTCCGTATCAAAGCACCAGCACGTCAGGGACATATGTTCCTGAACTGCAAAAACTTCCACTCCATGAATGTGCAGATGGTGTGTGACAGCAACCTGGCCATCATGAATGTCTGTGCGAAATTTCCCGGGAGCTGTCACGATTCACATATACTCAGAAATTCATCTGTGCAGAGGGATTTCGAAAATGGGACCTATACAGGCGGATGGCTTCTGGGTGAGTTAACAGCACCAAATGACACCACATACACATGTGCTAGTACGTTCACCACAGAAAACATCATTTACACAATATGTGCTCCTTGTCACACCATGTCACTCACTTTCCACAGATGATGCTGGCTATGGATGCAAGCCATGGCTCCTCACCCCGGTCGCCAATCCCCAAAACGATGCCCAGGAACGATATAACCAGGCTCATGCCAGAACACGGAATGCCATTGAGCGGACCTTCGGCCTCCTCAAGTCCCGATTCCGATGTCTGGACCAATCGGGGGGAGCATTGCAGTATGCACCAGGCAAGGTCTGCGACATCATCGTGGCATGTGCCATCCTACATAATATCGCGGTGGACACCAGACTCATCGACGATGTCCATCCCCCACCCAGACCTGAAGACCCTGTGGATATCGTTGAGTGTGAGGAAACCCCAACAGGGATGCAGACAAGGGACAGATTGATCAGGGATCACTTCTGCTGTGAGTATAATACATGTATGCACACAATCCATGCATACACACCCACCACAACACACATGTTCTGTTTCACCCCACAGGATCAGTGACACAGCCCTGTCACTGGCTGCAGTATGGACCACCAGCATCAACTATTCCGTGGACCAGTCAGATTGGGCCTAGAGATTCCGAATACATCTGACAACCTGTCGTCCATGTTGATACTGCTACCTCAAGGATATCATGCATGCCCCCCTGGAAACCAAGGTACAAAACTTTAACCTTGTTCAGCATATCCCACAGCTCCCTAGGCACCAACTAAAGTGTTCTGCTAGGATCAGACCCATAGCAACCATGGTACCCCTGTAGCAAGGGAGTCTCATCCAAGCCAATGCATCGGATAGAACTCTGTCATATAAGGGGTTCAGGGGGCATTCGTGGGGACATGGGACCAGTAGCTTGCTACAGTTGAAGAAAGCAGCAGAGGGGTGGATCGACAGTAATAGTGTGTTACACAACATGGAGCTCATGAAATGTGGATCACATCTCCATGGACACCATGCTGCCCTGTGTGTGTGTGTGTGTGTGTGTGCAGTGATATGTGCCCCAGAAAGAAATACACACATTAACAAATATGTCCTACTAGCTCCATGAACCAAACATATTTGGCCTGTCTCTGACAGTGGCAGCCCAAATATATTGTTGTCAGGAAGCTATTAGGACATATTTGTTGATGTGTGTAACCATGTCAGGGGCAAATATCCCTAAGGATGGTTAACATCCCCTTAATTCCCCCCATGATGGTTCATAGACCAGTACACAACACATTACAAAGCAGTGGTTTGTGTAGACTTATGTAACGGGAAAGATTAAGAGAATCATGATGTTGTAGCTGTTGCATGACGATCACTTCGAGGGTGATGTTCCAAATCCTGTCCTCTTGTCCCACAGGCATCCATAGCACGATCCATCCTTGAACAGAGGAGTTTCCATATGACTGGACTGAAGTCTGGACAACACTTCCATGAAGCTCACCCCTTGGCGTTTCAAGTGATTGTGTTGGTGATGCAATGTTTGACCTGATGTTCACAGCAACCTCTACTGGAACATTCACATATGGACACAAATTAATGTGTGTACTAACATCCAGGTATCAGACCTGTACAGTAAGACTGCTCATACACAGATGCCAAACTATGTAGACAACACATGAGCAGTTCACTAGCATTTCTAATGTATTCCTATTTAGTTCAGATGTACCTTTTTGTGCTCATACAAGTGTTTAATGCATATTGGCTAAATACACAAGAAACATCACTACTCAATCCGTGTCTGTATGAATGAATGTTGGATCAAACACCTGTCAATGTGTAACCGTACCCAAGGCTAGAGTATCCCTCATACAAAGGAAGGCATGATTTACATCACAGGAGTCCACTAGTTGCCTGACCATGAGTGGACTTTGTGATGTATACATGCAATGACATGATGGCAGTGATACACTGATGTGTGTTGTGAGTGATTAGCTGGTGATACAGGGGACACACTTCCACTGTGATGTGATGTCCACGGTTTGTGTGTTGCTCAATATAATCAATGTCCTGAGATTGCTGTAGGTTGTCATATCTCAGTACATGGGCTACATCAACAAAAACAACCATGTGGACAAGTGTTATCACTGGTGAAGTGTGTTATAACCTTAGTTAAACAACAACACAACTTAAAGGGATAGTAAACCCTGAAAATAAGTTTATTTCACATTGTAGCCCTTTAAAAAAAACATGAAAAATGATATCAGTCTTATCTACCAAACATATATGATTTGTGAGATAAGACTTATATCATTTTACATGTTTTTTTAAGGGCTACAATATAGAATGAACTTATTTTCAAGGTTTACTATCCCTTTAATACATAAGCCAATGCTCAGCCTAAGGTTCCAATGTGCATGCTACACAATGAAATCTTAGGAAGATCATTGGGTTATGCAGTAAGTTAGGCTGTGATTCAAACTCCTATTGTGCAACTGACTTGCTGGAGAACACAATGCTCACCCTAGGATCACAATGTGTAACACACACATTGAGATCCTAGGGTGTACATTGTGTTCCCCAGTATGTCAGCTGCACAATAGAATTTTGATTTAAAGACCATATTGATGCATGTTCAGTCTGTCCTGCTTGTTATTTCCCTGCTAAGTCGCATAGCTGTTAGTTTGGTTTTCCCCTCAAACACAACAATTGATGCAGACGAATGTTCAGTGTTGCACCAGTTGTTGTGCTAAGGGGTATGTTCTGATCAAATCTGACACACATCATGGCCATGTAACACTGTTGTGTTATATGGCTACAGGGATGGGTTGCCAGGTGAATTTGGACAACGGTGTGGGTGTGTGTGAACCCATGTTGTAACATCACACAAACATTTCCCCCAGGCAGGAGTTGAGTTCACTGCATTGTTTGGCAATGCATTGGAGACAACCCTGCCACCCAATCTATAAGTGAATACACAGCAGATCAGACAGGATTCAAAAGTACAATTTTCATTTATTGAGGGGGCAGATGACAGGTTGGGCCTTTCATTTCTTTTTTTTTGGGGGGGGGGCCTTAGACTTGGTGCCAGAGGTGGATGCCCTGGCTGATTGCCTTGTCACCCTCTGTCCCCTAGGTGTGGCTTCTGGGGTAACACTGGAAGGGGTGGTGGGTGCAGTGGACCCCTCTGTGGAACGCAGGTTCTCCCTCTCCATCCTCAGGTTCTCCCTGCGGTTAATCTCTCGCAACTCCACGAGCACCTGTGCAAACATGTCCATCATCCCCGTATGGATCTGGTGGAGTTGTGTGTTCCCCCTGGCAACCTCTGACTCCAGAGCTTGGATTCTGGTCTCCAACCTGTTCGTGTTCCTCCGGGATTCCCTCCGGTTCCTCGTGAGGTTGTTGTTGGTGGCGTGGGTTGCCCGGAGCTGTCCTCTTTGAAGGGCCATGCACTCAGCCTCCATATCTGTGGTGCGTTGACTGCTGGAGATGGGAGTGGCCGGTGACACATGTGCTGTTTCCCCAGCTTCAGCTGTCTCCTCAGCCTCTGTTTCCCCAGCTTCAGCTGTCTCCTCAGCCTCTGTTTCCCCAGCTTCAGCTGTCTCCTCAGCCTCTGCTTCCACAGGTTCAGCTGTCTCCTCAGCCTCTATCTCCCCAGCCTCTGCTGTCTCCTCTGCTGGTACTGGGTGTGCTGTGGCTGCTACTGCTGTTTGTGTTGGTGAAGTGGCTTGCACAGAAGGTGTGTGGGTGCCCACCACATCAAGGGACCCACTGCTGCCCACTGATGTCTGTGCTGGTTGAGGTGGTGGGGTGAACAAGTCCCTTGGCTGAGGGTGCTGGGGCTCCCCAATCAGGCTCAGGTGTTAGTAGTCAAGTGGCCAAGGGTCATACCTTGGCCAGTGGTAGGTGCTTGGCCCCCACCTGGGATCATACCTGGGGCCATGCTGGGAAGCCATCCAGGAGGGTAGATCCATCTCGGTGGAATATGGCCCATATTGGCTGGTTGCCACATTCCCGGGCAGCCATTGCCTCCCTGGTGGTGGTGGTGCTGCTGCTGGAGGGTAATAGCTCCCGGTGGTAGTGGGATGCATCCATCTCTTCCCCTGAATCCAGCCGCTGTACATTTGTGGAGCATCTTGTGGTGGGGCAGGCAGTTGAGAGGCAGGCAGTTGAGAGGCAGGCAGTGGTGATGCAGCCAGTTGGGGAGGAGGTGTGGTGGTTGTAGATGCTTCCCAGAGGCTAGTCCCCTCCTCTGTATACTCCTCACTGGTTGGTGTGGTCGGCTCCTCCACGGGCTCCTGCTGCGATGGAGGCCCATAAGCTGTGTGGAGAATTGAGATTGTGTGATTAGTAAACGTAGCCATGATGGGATTAATGGGATACTAATACATGAAATGCAGAAAGGGAAATATATGTTTTGTGGTTTATCACCCTGAGTGAAACAAGGGTACTCCCACTGCTGGAGGGGGTTTTTGGTCAAAAAGTCTCCCAGCTCAGAATAGAATTGCTTTGGTGCTATATCCCAGTGGCCTGAAGTTGTACATTGGCACTGTTGCTACATTATCCTATGAGAATTTATTGCGTCTGGACGTAAGCTGTCCATAGGATGGTCTAGCAACATCGCCATTTTAGAGTTCCAGGCCACTGTGATATTGCCCCTGGAGTAGTCAGCTATGAGCTGTGCTACATTTTGAATGAAACACCTTTCAGCAGTGGGAATACCCTTGTTTTGCTCGGGGGATGAACCCTGCAATATATTTTTCTTTTCACATGTTAGGTATTACTATCCCTTTAACGGAATAGCAATGGTTAATTTCACCATGATGTAATATTGTAGGCATTGTAAGAGATAGATGTGGATCGATGTTAGTCCTATCCCTCCAACCCACATGGTTAGACAGATATTGCTCTATTTGACAGTCATTTTGACATGTTTGACAGTCATTTCACCACACGGAAGCTCTTCAGCAGAGCCTAAATTGCCCCATTCAGAGATGTAAACTTCATTGGAATGGTGAACAGAGTGTGCTTGCAAACCTGGCACACTTTGTTGACCATCTCAAAGATGTATCCATCTCTGAATGGGGCAATTTAGGCTCTGCTGAAGAGCCTCCGTGTGGTCTAATGACTGAAATCTCCAGCTGTCAAATAGAGCGATATCTGTCTAACCATGAGGGTTGGAGGGATAGGACTAACATGGATCCACATGTTGGTGAAATTAACAATTGCTATGCCATTACAGTTACATACAAGGAGAAATGGTCATATATGCATGTGGATGTGTACCTTTCATATGGATATGAATATATCCTTTCCAGATATGAAGCCAGAGATCATTTCAGTAGGTGTGATTGCCTTACTGGCTATATATGTGCACACATCAAAATATACATTGGATTGATATGATGGATATGAACATACCTCGTATATCCCATCTACGTAGAGTGGGATATACTAGGTATGTGTATTTTGATGGTATCAATGTAAGTTAGTTTCTGATGGATGCACATATCTGGCCAGTAGGGCAATCACAGGCAGTGAGATGATCTCTGGGTTCACATCGTGTTGGGACATATTTTGAGCCATTTGAAAGGTACATATCTGACCATTTTCCTTTGTGTGCATATCTTTTTTGAACAGATGTGCAGTGGGAATCAAGTGTTATTCAACCCTATCTTCTTAGCTGATCCCGTCCAATTCACAATTTTTCATTACTTGACAGGTGACTCTCTGGTTGTCAGGATCATATCCTATGCATTGCATTGTAGGGCATGGGATACCACCCTGGCAATCAGAGATTGATGAACTGGACAGGATCCTGTCCATGTCGTGTGTTCCAGTTGAATCCTGAAGGGCAACAATCACGCCAGTAGTGAGGGATATCTCTGCTTGAGGCCTGTTTTTCTTTGAGTATGAGCCCATCCATCCTTCTGAGTGAGGCAACCGTACTCAATCCGAGATATCTATCATTCATGGCCTGTTGGTGACCAAGGTACAATGGTTGATATTTGGTTCCCATGTGTATCCTGCAAACAGTGTCTGGTGTACCATCCATCCATGGCATCAGCACCCCTGAGGATCCATGTGGGAATCAGATGTGAGATATGTCATTTGATGTTAGAGTAAATGATTGCAGACACAACACCAAGGCCTACTTTTTCCCCCTTTAATTCTGGGGTATTGTTTGAGGCCTGTGTGTTGCACATACAAGCAGTTATTCTCAGTGACACTGTGATGTGTGACCTGCTCCATCCTTTTTGTGATTCAGTAAGCGGTGTTGTTGACATGATGGAGTGTACATGATGCTGACTTCTCCAGTGATCTCATTTCCCCATTTCCAGTGTTTTCTATGGAGTGTATACGATGGGACCTTAGCAACTTGATTCATGTTATTGCATATTCTCCATAGGCTAACACTGGTATTGGTGAAATGAGGATGTGTAAGGGTGAATTTCTCTCCACCATCTGTTTGTCACCGCTTAGTGAATGTCGCCTGTGTAGCATGTGATCGTTGGCCTATTGACTTGATTGTTGTCTGGCTAACCCTTTGAGTCCCAGAGGGGTTGCCAAAGCATTGTTGATCGATGCATTGATGATCCCTCTAGCACTCGAGGGGTTAAGTGCTGACATCCCAGTGGGGACATGGGTGACATTGTGTGTGAACAGTGATGATCTATGACAGTCGACATTTTGAACAGCATGGTTTGTGTATTGTGTGTGATGAGTACAGCGACAGGAGGGTTGAAGTAGGACTTGGACAGGTTTGCTCCAAGTTGGACCTTGATATTTGTCCTTGTGTTGTGTCCTGTTTTTAACCCTCAGGGTGCTGTGTTGGTGCAGTTGTGTGCATGAATGATGGGCATGTGTTGAGGTGTGACTGTGTGTGCAGCTGGTGTTGGTTGCTGTAGTGTGTTGTTCTGTAGTGTTGCACTTACCGGTAGTGTGGAGGCTCCTCTCATCCCCAGTGTCAGCTCCTCCAACAACCCCCTCGATCAGGGTTGGGGACATATTCTGGCGCACCATCTCCTCCCAGCCGCAGAAGGTGATAGGGACAGGTGGGCCACCTCCAGTGCCTCGGGCGTGCTTGGCGAGTTCGGAGAGCTTGTTCTTGACCACCCTCCGGCAGTCGCCCCATCGCTTTTTGATGGACTCCACGTCCCGCCTGCATGGAGCCACCGTGTTGACCCTGCTGCAGATCTGGTTCCAGGCTGCCTTCCTCCTCACTGACAGGCCAGGGACCTTCGCTGTCGAGTGGAGAACACTCTGCCTCTCCAGGACAGCTTCCACAAGAGCCGTGTTCTCCTCCTCTGTATACTTTGGGTCTCTGATCCTGGCCTCGTCACCTCCGGCATGGGATGACTCAGAGCCGGCGTGCCCTGCCTGGTCTGACCCTGACTGTGTGGGGTGCTCCCCAGCAACTACCCCTCGTCCCACTGCAGGTTCTGTCCCTGTCCTGCGTGTTCCTGCTCTTGTGGGCCGGGTCCCCCTCCGCCCTGCGGATCTCCCTCTCCCACCCCTGCTCTGCTGAGGGATCCCCTCCTGAGCTTCCTCTTCCTCCACTACTCTCCCCATCCCTCTCTCCTGTCCTCCTCTCCTTGCCATCATTCACCCAGTCACACCCAGGCACTCCCACAGGCCCTCACAGACACACTCGATCCAGTCACTCTCTGTCACACACTTTCACTCCCAGAACCACACTGTCAAAATAAAAAGTAAAATGTGTAAGGTATTATGAAAAAAAAAGAACTATGTGTATGTATGTGTATGTGTTTGTGTTTGTATGTGTGTATGTAATATGTGCAAAGGTGTAATATGTGTCTAATAAGTGCACCTCTCTCCAAACTCCAAACTCAAAAATCTTCTTCTACCTCCAATGAATGCTCCTTTTTCCCTCTCTCAGATCGCTATCCTCCGCTCCTGGGTCCTGATATCTAGCTCTGAAGAACTCGATAACAGACAGTGTGTGACGGTTATTTTGGGGTATATATAGGTGTATTTGAAGTTATTTGATACATTGGGGCTTTGTGATTGGCTGTGTGTTTGAATTTGTTTTGGCATCAATCATGGTTGCTTGACAACGGCAGCCGTTATATTACATGTTGTTTTGAGCGCAGTTATCGTGTGATTTGGCTGCCCGTTGTGCATTAACATGAGCGACAACGGCTTTTGAGTTACGTGTTTTTTGTGTGCCTACGCTCGATAGCTATTCTTGTAGAGTAACTATTGAATCTGCCGTAACTCCTGTATTATTTGCGAGCGATGTGCCTTTTTCACTTAGCGGCTGGTTTAACGGCTGCCTTTAAATCTAGCCCCTAGAGTGTAGTAAGATACCCACCCTAACTCTGTCATCTGTTCCCTCAAAAGAAGACAACAGGACAGGATATCAAATCAAAGGATAAAATATTAGTATGGGACTAGACCACAAGCAAAGTAAGGGGAAGGTTGGAGTGAGTAATGAGACCAGCGCCTAACAAACTTCAGAGGTGACAATATGAATAGGCACTTCTTTCTACATAGCAGGGATAAAAGTTGGGCAGCAAACACAGTATCCATAAAAAGACCTGTGGCTTTAGAATGAAGTGTGCTCATAAGTTTGTTTTTGTAATGGCTTTCTTTAATTCCAGAGCAGCAGGTCTTTTTATAGATACCGTCTTTACTACCCAACTTTTATCACTTCTATGTGCCTATTCATATTGTCAGCAATATGTTTTGCGTTAGGGACCGATCTCATTACCCATTTTAAACTTTCCCCCTTCCCCTTACTTTGCTTGTGGGCTTTTCCCATATTAAAGGTTTATCCTTTGATTTGATATCTTATCCTGTTGTTAATCCTATGATCTTGGGTTATCCCTGACATCTTTCCCTGTGTTTCTGAATCTTAACAGACTTTGTGGATGTGTTTTGTAAGATCAATGCCGAAACCTTACCTCCCCATCGGCCATATGATTGCCCCATAGAACTTCTGCCAATTTTACACCATCTTGGGGTAGAGTCTACCCCTTTTCCATCCCGGAAACCAAGGCTCCTGAAGAAAATATTCAGGACAGTCTTGCCGGTACATTCTTTGTGAAGAAAAGGACAGAGGTCTTTGTCCCTGTAGAGACTACAGGGGCTTGAATGAAATCACACGGAGAAATTTCTTCCCATTGCCTCTTATTCCTCCGTTGCTGGACAGGCTTAGGGGAGCACGGTTTTCACCAAGCTTGACCTTAGAGGTGTTTACAACTTAGTCAAGGTGAGGTACGGAGATGAGTTGAAGACTTCCTTTAATTCCAGGTTTGGCAATTACAAATATCTGGTAATACCCTGTGGCCTTGGTAATGCCGCCTTCCAATGCCTTGTTAACAGTGCTTTCTAGAGATCCCCTGCTGTTCTTTGTCATGTATACCTAGAGTAAATCCTGGTATTTTCACCAACCTTAGAAGAACAATGTCTTCATGTCAAACAGGTTTTGGCTCACCTTACAGAGAATCATCTCTCTTGGAAACTGGACGTCAAAAAAACGTACCTGTCACTTATGGGCTATATTATATCTGCCCAAGGACTTGCTTGGACCCAGGAAAGTTGTGTGCTGTGACTGAGTGGACTTTTCCTACTGGCTTAAAAGTCATCTAGCAGATTATTGACTTTGTCAATTACTACAGTACCAAAGAG
Source organism: Rhinophrynus dorsalis (assembly GCA_037306005.1). Lineage (NCBI taxonomy): Eukaryota > Metazoa > Chordata > Amphibia > Anura > Rhinophrynidae > Rhinophrynus > Rhinophrynus dorsalis. Next base: position 554,156,884 of record CM074721.1, read on the forward strand.
TTCTCTGCTCTCATATCCCCTATCACGGCTATGACACATGAAGGTGCTGATTCTCATAATTGGTGCCCTGAGGCCTTGAGACTTTTGAAACTTTGAAGACCACTTTGCCCTCTGCCCCCATACTTAGATATCCAGACACTCATGCCCTGTTTTTTGTCAAATGGATGCTTTGGAGTTTGCCATGGGAGCTATTCTTTCCCAGTGATCCAGTCCTGGATTGCTCCATCCTTTCTCCTTTTTCTCCCAGCACTATTCATCTGCTGAAAGCAGGAATTATGATACCATGAATAGGGAATTTCTGGCAGTGAAGTTGGCTACTTGTCGAAGGGGTCACCTCATGTGGTCACCATTCCTAATGACCATCAAAACCTTCAGTATCTAGCATCTGCTAAGCATTTAAATGCTCATCAGGCTAGTTGGGCCTTGTTTTTCTCCTGATTCAACGTTGTTATTTTGTATAAAAACACTTAAAGTCATTTCCAGTGAAGCCCCTAGTGGAACAAAACTTTCTCCCCTCACTCCAAATGGAAGTTGGATATTTCCCTGTGGATCAACATCCTATCTGTCATCATAAATCTTGATATAATGGAAACCATTTACTTTTTTGATTGCAAGCACTTTCACTGCAAACACATACATAAAATTTTAATAGCTCAATTAATTGTGTTATGGGTTATGGGGACTCTCAGAGTCAGGGGAATGTTGTGGGCTCCCCTGACAGCTAGCCTGGATGCTCTGCATGTCTTATTCTCCCACTCACCTAACGCTAGTCCCAACAGCTGCTTCACCATCACTATTGCTTCTAATGCTAACTACATCAACTTCAGTCCCTTTGCTAGTAGTATGATCAACTCCTCCCTCCTAACACTCTGTGCAAGGTGCTTGAGGCAGGACTGCTTTGGGGATGACAAGTGTCCTATGCTGTCACACTGAGAATTACAAGACAGATTGGCAGCAGGCACAGCACTGGCAGCAGGCACAACACTAGCAGCAAGCACAGGTAGCTGACCTGTCCTGCTCACACTACTGCTACCCTCTTCTTACTCCAGTGAGAACATTTTCCCCAAGATCCTTAGGGGTGATGTTGAGGAACTGGTGACCATTGGATCTGAGGAACCAGGGCATTCAGACCCTTTCATGTTGGAAGTAGTCACTTCCTCCTCCTCCTCTGACTCACTGGATGCATAACGGTCCTCCAGCTCCTCCTTTTATTATTATTAAACTTGCTCATAGTGATAGCAGTCACTAGGATCCTCTCCTGCCTTAGTTTTGTTATTAATTCACAACACAACAGCCTAGCACCTCTCTCTCTGTAGCTGCTGGTATTGTGTTTCACTCCATTGAAAATGGTACTTTTTTTAGACAAAAAGGAGAAAAACGTGATCACAGGGGCAAAAGCTTTCTACCCATTGAAAAAATAACAAAATAATTTTGGCTAAGGCCAAAAATACCGAATGACAGGTCATCAATAATAACATATTCAAGTCATGCATATAAACATCACAAATGACACAGTAGATGCAGTACACAATACACCCTGAATGTGATGATATAATAGGAGACATTCTTGTGACATGCAACACACCATTGGTCCTATTAAATAAAGGAAAGAAAAAAGGAATTTACCCATCTTTTATCTCCTCTATTTTCCATTTTCATACCCTCAACACTACCCAAAAAAAAGAGAAAAAGGGAAAAGGGGGGGGGCAGGAAAGGGAAACTCTCTGCATCCAAGCCCAGCAGATCCTTGATCCTATTAACATCCATACCCCCAGGGCCGTCAGACCCCAAGGGGAAGTCTTTTCTAATCTGTAGGTGCTGACCTCCAGCAAAGAAGTCAATTCAAGAGCTTCTCATCCCACCAAATGTTCTTTTTTTTTTTTTTCAAACCTAGATTTTATTGAGTTTTAAATAGAAAAACAGAGACAAGTAATAACAAATAATGAGTACATTAATAATTAGTAATAATGAATAATAACAAATAATTAATAAGAAAAGAAAAATGGAAAAGCCAGGAGGAGAAATAAATCAAGGTTTTAGAAGGAAATACAGCCTCTATGAAAGTAAATTGGTAATGAGGAATGGTTTGGTTAATAGTATTCAACCAATGTGCATGTGAGGTGGATACAGCTGAATCCATTCCAAGGCTACGACTTCATGAGCCATGACCAATCATTCGTATAGAAGGAATTTTTTGTTGCCCGAGTTGAGATCATCAGGAATAATTGCCAATACACTTGGAACACAACTTGGAATCCCAACACAACTTGGAATAATTGCCAACACACTTGGAGCACAACTTGGAATCCCTCTTCCCATTACGATAGATAATGTGTCAAAGACTTCCGTCCAGAACTGAGAAACTCCCGGGCACGCCCAGATTTTATGGAAAACAACAGTATTTGGGATATTAGATTTGTTGCAGAAGCTGTTTTCATAAAACCCAGTAATCTGGGGTATAATATGTTCTATGGAGAAAATGACAACATTTTTTAATGTCTTTATTTAAAGTAGATTTTCCGATCAAAAAGCAGACAACCACATGGTTTTTGTGGATTTTTGTGGGAACATAACAAGACCTTTTGCCCACCCCTAACCCCAGTGGTATATATTGACATGTAAATTTGTCTATATTTCTGCATTTTTTCTTTTAAGATTAGATTCCACTGAATATCCTGTAATGCAGCTTTTAGAATTGTAAAATTAGACTTTTTAGTTAAACCCTTATTATTGGATTTATCATAACAAATTTCAAAGCATACGATATTATGGTCACTGCTGTCTAAATGTTCCTTTATTTGTATAATGTTTATCATGTCGGAATTGTTTGAGAGCACTAGGTCAACCAAGGCCTCTTTTCTAGTTGGCTCCTCTACTAGTTGGGACATAAAATTATCATTTATCATACTTAAAATATGATTTCCCTTTGTTGCGCTGGAAGTCATATTGCTCCAGTCAATTTTAGGATAGATGAAATCTCCCATTATAATTACATCTCTTGACCTAGGAGCCTTTTCCACTTTTTCAGTAAAATTTGGGCTTCCTTAAACTTCCCAATATTAGTTGGCTTATGGCAAATCCCCATAAATATATTTATATTATGTGTGCCCCCAGTGTGAAATTCAACCCACAGAGCCTCTACAATTTCATTGTACCCTTATAATAGGTTTTAAGGCATGCTTTACATATAGGCATACCCTCCTCCCATTTAATTAACGTTATACCTCCTAAAAAGTGACAAACACTCTAGATTGACCGCTAAGTCCTATGTTTCATCTAACAAGGTTTTAAGCACACCAATTAGATCATACTGATCATATATATGCAATAATTTCTAATTCCCCCATCTTACCAACCAGACTACAAGCCTTTGCAAGCAAACATTTTATCTTTTTGACATTCTGAAAAGTTTTCATTCTTTGCAAAATGTATTTGCTAGATGAACTAGCCCATTCCCTTTCTCTAATCTCATATCCTCAATAATAATACCTTCATCATCATGTGTTGCATCAGCCCCCCCCCTTTTCTAGTTTAATGTCTTCTCCAATCCTCTAACCATCCTAACTCCTAGTATCATGGCCCCCTTCCTATAAGGTGCAATCTGTCTGGACTATAAAGATTGCCCCCAAGGGAAAAGTGCTCCAGGAACCCAAACCCCTCCTGCTTACACCAAGTCTTTATCCAAGCATTTAACTCCATTATCTCCCATTGCCTTTCTGATGTAGTGAGTGGCCAGGGCCAGCCCAAGACATTGTGCTGCCTGGGTCCACGGATTAAATGCTGCCCCCCCACAGCAAAACCAGGGCCACCAAAACATACCCACATTCATTATGTTATATCATGATAATTAAAACTAAAATTAAACTTAGAAGAAGAAGGGGCAGACACAGTGACATGTATCAGCAGTTGGACTGACAGAGAACAGGAAAAGACTATTCAAAATGGCAGCCAGCAAACAGAGGGTAATCACTTAAAGGCACAAATAACACCAGCTATGGACTAATACCACATGAGTCTCACCCTGTGCGGGATGGGAACCCACTACTGATTGCACAGTGCGATTAAGGAAATATAATAATTTACTGCAGTGGGAAGTGCTACAAGGAACAGATGTTTGTCTCTGAACCATCAGTGTTCAGGATTATTGATAGCTGCTCTTTCTGAGAGGTTCTGTAAACAGTTGGGGTTCTCACTGCACTTCTCTTTTTGACCCATGTGCTTCACAGCGTCACTATGATAGCAGACGATATAATTCAAAATCTTATCAGACCATGGAGCAATTCCTTCTGTGCTCACTATATTGGGACAATGGGATGTGAAACAGCCTCCCCCACTGAAGACTTTAATTCACAGTCCTTAAAATATGGCTGTGTTCTTTGTATAATTGCCATTATATATCGACCCCTTGACTGCCAGAGTGATAAACTAAAAAATGGTTTAGATCATTTAACCATTGAAAGCTTCTCTAGTAGTGTTGAGCGAGCATGCTCGGCCGATGCTCGGATCGGCTCGAGCATCGCTCTGCTCGTCACATGGCGGTACTCGTACGAGTACCGCATGTGCTCGCCCGCCATGTTCGGGTCTCCTCCCCACACGTTTTGCGGCTGCTGCGCAGCCAATAAACGTGCAGGGAGGCTCTGACATCAGTGTAATGCCAGCAGCCATGTTGGCTGCTGGCATTACACTGATTGGCTGGCCAGAACCCGTGGTCTGGTGCTGTATAGCACCTGACCAGCGAGTTCGGCTCAGTCTTAGCCAGGGAGAGATGAGGATAGGAAGGGAAAGTCAGTGTAGGGAGAAGACAAGCAAATTTGTTAAAAAAAAGAACCAAAAGTCCTTTTTAGGACTACTGTGTGTGGGGGCAGCAGTTTATTTTGTGTGGGGGGAAAAAAACAAACAAAAAAAAAATTTCATATATTCTGTTTAGTGTGCAAAGTTGCAGATTAGAGCACATTCTGTTTAGTGTGCAAAGTTGCAGATTAGAGCACATTCTGTGTAGTGTGCAAAGTTGCAGATTAGAGCACATTCTGTTTAGTGTGCAAAGTTGCAGATTAGAGCACATTCTGTTAAGTCTTCAAACTAAAATATCAAAGTCACATATTCCATTCAGTGTGCTTCGCCGCAGTTTAGCAGCATATTCTGTGTACTCTGCACAGTTGCAGAATAGAAAGAAATACTGTTAAGTCTTCAAACTAAAATATCAAAGTCACATATTCCATTCAGTGTGCGTCACCGCAGTTTAGCAGCATATTCTGTGTACTCTGCACAGTTGCAGAATAGGAAGAAATACTGTTAAGTCTTCAAACTAAAATATCAAAGTCACATATTCCATTCAGTGTGCGTCGCCGCAGTTTAGCAGCAAATTCTGTGTACTCTGCACAGTTGCAGAATAGGAAGAAATACTGTTAAGTCTTCAAACTAAAATATCAAAGTCACATATTCCATTCAGTGTGCGTCACCGCAGTTTAGCAGCATATTCTGTGTACTCTGCACAGTTGCAGAATAGGAAGAAATACTGTTAAGTCTTCAAACTAAAATATCAAAGTCACATATTCCATTCAGTGTGCGTCGCCGCAGTTTAGCAGCAAATTCTGTGTACTCTGCACAGTTGCAGAATAGGAAGAAATACTGTTAAGTCTTCAAACTAAAATATCAAAGTCACATATTCCATTCAGTGTGCGTCACCGCAGTTTAGCAGCATATTCTGTGTACTCTGCACAGTTGCAGAATAGGAAGAAATACTGTTAAGTCTTCAAACTAAAATATCAAAGACACATATTCCATTCAGTGTGCGTCACCGCAGTTTAGCAGCATATTCTGTGTACTCTGCACAGTTGCAGAATAGGAAGAAATACTGTTAAGTCTTCAAACTAAAATATCAAAGTCACATATTCCATTCAGTGTGCGTCACCGCAGTTTAGCAGCATATTCTGTGTACTCTGCACAGTTGCAGAATAGGAAGAAATACTGTTAAGTCTTCAAACTAAAATATCAAAGTCACATATTCCATTCAGTGTGCGTCGCCGCAGTTTAGCAGCATATTCTGTGTACTCTGCACAGTTGCAGAATAGGAAGAAATACTGTTAAGTCTTCAAACTAAAATATCAAAGTCACATATTCCATTCAGTGTGCGTCGCCGCAGTTTAGCAGCATATTCTGTGTACTCTGCACAGTTGCAGAATAGGAAGAAATACTGTTAAGTCTTCAAACTAAAATATCAAAGTCACATATTCCATTCAGTGTGCTTCGCCGCAGTTTAGCAGCATATTCTGTGTACTCTGCACAGTTGCAGAATAGGAAGAAATACTGTTAAGTCTTCAAACTAAAATATCAAAGTCACATATTCCATTCAGTGTGCGTCACCGCAGTTTAGCAGCATATTCTGTGTACTCTGCACAGTTGCAGAATAGGAAGAAATACTGTTAAGTCTTCAAACTAAAATATCAAAGTCACATATTCCATTCAGTGTGCGTCACCGCAGTTTAGCAGCATATTCTGTGTACTCTGCACAGTTGCAGAACAGGAAGAAATACTGTTAAGTCTTCAAACTAAAATATCAAAGTCACATATTCCATTCAGTGTGCGTCACCGCAGTTTAGCAGCATATTCTGTGTACTCTGCACAGTTGCAGAATAGGAAGAAATACTGTTAAGTCTTCAAACTAAAATATCAAAGTCACATATTCCATTCAGTGTGCTTCGCCGCAGTTTAGCAGCATATTCTGTGTACTCTGCACAGTTGCAGAATAGGAAGAAATACTGTTAAGTCTTCAAACTAAAATATCAAAGTCACATATTCCATTCAGTGTGCTTCGCCGCAGTTTAGCAGCATATTCTGTGTACTCTGCACAGTTGCAGAATAGGAAGAAATACTGTTAAGTCTTCAAACTAAAATATCAAAGTCACATATTCCATTCAGTGTGCGTCACCGCAGTTTAGCAGCATATTCTGTGTACTCTGCACAGTTGCAGAATAGGAAGAAATACTGTTAAGTCTTCAAACTAAAATATCAAAGTCACATATTCCATTCAGTGTGCGTCACCGCAGTTTAGCAGCATATTCTGTGTACTCTGCACAGTTGCAGAATAGGAAGAAATACTGTTAAGTCTTCAAACTAAAATATCAAAGTCACATATTCCGTGTAAGATGAAGAAGGCGGGTAAAAAGGGACGGGGAAGTGGACGTGATCCTGATAGTTCAGGGCGCGGGTCAGGACGCGGAGAAACTGTGCCTGGTGCCAGAGCACAAGAAAGAAAGACATCCACCATACCTAGCTTCATGTCTCATTTTACAGGGCGTCGCAGGACATCACTCTCGAGGTCCGACCACTGCGAACAGGTGGTCGGTTGGATGTCAGCTGATACTGCTTCCAGTCGGTTAAGCACCACCCTGTCTTCCACCAAGTCCACTCTCAGTAGCCAAGAGTCTGGTCAACATAATCCTCACTCTGATCATCCTTCCTCCCACCATAGACGGTCTGGTCAAAGAAGTGATCCCACACTGGGATATAGTGAGGAGCTTGTCTCATCACCAATCCTTCATTTGACCCTCTCTCCAAGCACGCTTGCAGAGGAACATGACATCTTATGCCCTGATTCACAACCTCTAGAGGGTACCCAATCACAAGAAGATGACAGATGTGAACGGCATTTAAGGTCAAAGGAAGTAGTGGATGATGATGATGATGATGAGACACAGTTGCCATTAAATCAACCACTATTACTGTCTCAAGACCTTGTTGAGGAGGATGTTATACAGTTGTCAATGACTGAGTATGTGGTGGGATCAAGACATGAGGAGGATGATCAGAGTGAGGAAGTGGAGGAGGACTTGGTGGACGATGAGGTGACTGACCCCACCTGGGAAGGTGTAGAGCCGAGCGATGACAGCAGTCCTGAGGGTGAGCCATCTGCAGCACCGCAACAGGCTGGAAGAGGCAGTGGTGTGGCTACAGAAAGAAGGCGGACCGCACCAAACCGGCCCGCAAATGTTCCACGGAGCACCCCCTTGCGTAAATCTACCTTGCCAAGGGGTAGGTGTTCCGCGGTATGGCGTTTTTTTAAGGAAAGTGCGGACGACAAAAGAATTGTAGTTTGCAACCTGTGCCACACCAGAATGAGCCGAGGCATGAACACTAGAAACCTCACCACCACCAGCATGATCCGACACATGGCATCCAAGCACCGTAATAAGTGGGAGGAACGCCTGGATCGCCCATCTGTGTCTGCAGGCCACACCACTGCCTCCTCTTCCCCTGTTTTCGGTGCCGGCCAATCGCCTGTCGAAGGCGCAGGCCCGCATACCTCCCGCCCTGCACCTGTACCATCTGAAGCACCATCAGTGACCACATCCACTTCCCTGTCCCAGCGCAGCGTCCAAATGTCGTTACCCCAGGCATTTGAGCGCAAGCTAAAATACCCAGCCACCCACCCACAGGCCATAGCACTAACCTCACACCTTTCCAAATTACTGGCCATCGAAATGCTGCCATTTAGGCTTG